>OU342733.1:427611435-428273483 GCA_910589765.1 Avena atlantica
ACAATTCACAAGATTAAAGTGGAATCTACTACGTAAAAAAAATGGGAGTAATGCACTATTGATTTCAGGCAACTGAATACTTTTATCTGAACTTGTTGCAGGACGTGGTAACTTCTGCACAATCCACGGATCATCAAATAATTAAACTCCCACGGGATCGACTAGGCGATCCGAAGGCCGTCCATATCCGCTGTGGTCAAACCTCTGGCTTGGCTTCAGAATAATAATCCGGATCTGTGGTTAGATCACGCGTGCCAAGTTGACACTGTTAAATATGATCGCTGCCCTGGAGTTCCGGGACCAACCGCGGCAGTTGAGGCCTGGATACAGCCTTGCAGGAATGCTAAGCTTACCTCACGATCGACAGTGAAGTATATATACAATTATACATTATGCACTTATAAATTCAGGGACATCGTGTTATTGAATACAACTACATATGGATGTATATGGAAATGTTCACATCAAACCCCTCCGTACGTGCAACCCATGAGGTGATACTATATACTTTGGGCATATGACGATGAAAGCCTTGGACCATGAACCATGCATGTGAATGATTGCATCCGTGGATATATAGTACTACTCCGTAGATAAAGCAGCGTTGGGTGGGAGAAAGAGAGGGTCAACTCTAGCTTATGCCATTACTATACGGAGTTGGTTATCCCGGGAGTGATAAATCTGAATAATTTTGAAGTGCTACCTCCAAGTACCCGGGAGAATTTAGTGGGGCAATTGTATTGTGTAAATTCAAAGGATATGATTATATGAATATGTTTCTTGTGAATTCAAGATATGTTATTAAATTTAAGTGGGGGCTAGGCCACACTCACGTCTTCTTGGCTCCAATATAGGAAAAAGGTTTATTTCCTTGTGACCGATCCTCGGTCGCCCACATAGGCAGAAACCTAATCCGCCACCCCTCACTCTCTCCCTCTCCCCTTCGTCACCCAGCTGTTGTCGGCGGCGCTGTCGAGTAAAGCCTGGGTGGTGCCAATGGCGGCTGGCCTTCTTTTCCTAGTGTAAGGAGACTCGTGCGGGGTGTCGTCTTCCTTAGCGGTGGTGCAAATCGGGGAAGGTCTGTGTGGCCTAGCATTTCCTAAAAGGGGTCTGCAGGCGACTCTAACGTAAAGTGGTGTGACAGTGGTGGCGCTCTCTCTCCCTCTCTCTCTCTCTCTCTCTCCTCTCTCTCTCTCTCTCTCTCTCTCTCTGTGGTGTGTGTGTGGTGTGTGTGTGTGTGTATGTTCAGGTGGAGGACAAAGAGCGGACGGTGGGGGATCCTGGTGTTGGTGACGCTTCGGCTCTGATAGCTCCCAGATCACGTGTTGGATGCCTAACTCGGAGACATTGGGAAGTCTGAGATCTAGAGCGACGCTAACGGTGGCACGCCTGCGGTTTTCGTATCGCTCTTGGGGTCGCCAATGTGGTTACCTTCTCCGTGCTAGGGCTCCGGATAAAACCTTGACCTTCCTGGTCTCGACTGTGGTGGTACGATGTGTCATTGCCCTCTTGGGGAGGTGACGGGCGTGGAGCTCCGGTTTCACTCGGTCTCGTTTCGATGTCTTTGGTGGCAAGTTTTGGTTTTCTGTGTTTTTTTTTGTTTATCTTGATCTGCTTTGTAAGGAGGTGTCACCATCACCTTGTATCGGTTCGGCCATTGTGGCTTTATTTATAAAGCGGAGCGAAGCCATGTCTCGAGGAATCTAAGAAAAAATTCTCCAATAACTTTTTTCAGAGGGAACCGCCACCACTTTGTCTTCAAGATTTCTTTTAGAACCCGCTGCCTTCAAGAAGTGAACTTTTTTTCCCTCGGAAAAAAAAGTGATAGACCGAAATGAAATGGGGCTTAGAGTTGAGCTCCCGCTATCTGACAATGTGCCACATCCCGAGCGTTACACGGAGAGATGTGCGAGGACCAGTTTGGCTAGGGGCCGGGCCTTAACGAGCGGTGGAAAGCCGAAGCTGAAATGGAGACCGGCACAAGCGGACGGGTACCTGGGCCTCGGTGGGTTGTTTTCATCGGTTACCTAATTCAGAACATGAATTTCTCAACAACAAAAAATCTAAAAAAAAAACTATTCAGAACATGAGCATTCTCTCTCAAAAAAAATCAGAACATGAGCAAGTCGCAATCCGGGCACGGCCTGCAGAAGAGAACAGACACTAAGGTCGGGTCCGAGTCCGAGATGTTGCGCACCAAGAAGACGTACTCAACCAAAGAATCACTCCCTGGACCAGCTGCCCGTCTTCTCCAACCAGCAGATGCGACTGACATCTCTGCAAATCAGCAAAACGGCGGGTGGCTCAGCTAGATGCGGTCGTCAGTGGCACTGGCATGGCACTTGCTGCTGAGCGCCAGTGACCGCGGGTGAAAAAATTGAGGGGTTCCATCTTCTTGCTGGGTAGCTGAGTGCCAGTGACTGCTGGCCCAAGACGAATGCCAGCATATTGTACTGTACTACTACTACTCTTGACTGTAAAACAGAGGCTCGACATAATAGTTGGGCAAACCCAGACACAGCTACGAGTACATGTGAAAATTTTAACCAGCAGCGTCTACACAAAGCAAGGCGTACGTCGTGTAGGCTATGGATCAACTTTGATGGTCATCAGAATCAAATGTTACAGACTGCGACCTGACAACTTCATGAGCTACAGCCTACAGCTGATGCAAGCCAGGGTCTGATGCGATGGACACCGGAAGCAAAGATCAGGGGATTGCCAAATTGAATGAAGCGTAATCCGGTTACGGTGTCTGGGGACAAGATGCTCACAGCTCATGTGTGGCACCGACATGCGGTTTAAATTCAGGACTGGTTCGTGGCAAAGAAAAAGACCCCAAAAAAATGGTCAAAATCATCAAAATGACTCATGCGACTTGAGTCAACTCAGAGAAGAGTCCAGTCCTGGAACTTGAACAGATCGGATTCAGTCAAAATATCAGACAAGAGCCTAGCCCTGTACTACTGTCCCTTGAACAGATCGGGTTCACAGTCAAAATAACATGAACTGAATACAGGTTATAGTCCTGATGCAGGAGAAAGGGAACATGCACTGTCAAGAAAGAGAATAACTGGACAAAGGAAAAGAAAATCCTTGTGCTGACTCGGCACTAACAACTGCTTCTGCATACCCCTCATGTTGATGCTATTTCCATCACAAAGCTCTACCAAGAACGAGTGACACTCATTACATACCTAAAATGATATCACTATTAAGAATCTATACGTCCGCCGTAAAAAAAAAGAATCTATACGTCCAAGCTGTCCCAGTAGACACTCTACACTGGTACAGAATGAGTGATGGAACATGTATTTGGGACTCAGGAGTGTAGTAGTACTCATCATGAAAACTATCATGGGAAAAAAGAATGATGTACCTCTCCAAAAGAATAGCGAAACTCTGTTTGGTCAAGTACAACTTGTACCACTAGTTTGCGTATCAGCTAAGAACAAAAGTAGTAGCGGAACACTAATTTGTGCAAACCGCATGATTACAAGCAAGCCTATGGTTTTCCAGGATAAGGGTCACCTTGTCAAGGACGCATCCCCCCAAGTTTCAGGTTAAGTTGCCTCTTTGCCTTTTGCCTCGGGCCATTGTGATGGACTTATCTTCTCTCGTTTCACAAGAAAAGGATATTTTCTCAACATTCTGTTGTAGCTTAGTCATCCCAATCTACATCCCAGCCGTCCTTGCTCTTGGTTGGAGATCTTGAAGAAAGGCCATTCGCTGATATGCTCCCAGAAGGTCCGCTTTCTGAAGTTTTTGCAGGTGCTTCTTCATCGTCCCAGTCATCATCCCAGCCCTCGTCCCAGCCATCTACTGTGCTTGTAGTGTTGTTTGCACCTGATGAGTCGGGAATCTGAGATCCCATCTCAAGCTGCTGATATTGGACTACTTCATCACGCTTACTCCCTGCAAACTTGCAACAAGCACATATACCCCCAACCAAGACAACTGTGAAAATAAAGAAGTAGGCTCCGTAGATCGGCTTCATTGTTGTTGCATAAACTGCTAGCTGCTGGAACTGTTGTTGCCAATCATTATCTGGTTGCCCGATGCGCAAGACGCAAGGCTTAGACCCAACATTCAGTGTAATCTCTCCACCATTTGGATTGCTATAGCTTATGCTGACCTAGTAATATGAATTGGCAATAAGTATCAGCGAGGCAATACAAATGGACAGTAATGACTAAAATACCAGCATGCCAAGAAGAAATGCATTTCACTAGTGTTTAAACCAAATTAAAGTTGCATACCCTTTTAGATTCACCCTTGCTGAGAGTTGACAACGTCTGCTTAATAGTTACATCTGATGTTGCTTTGACGTTAACAGATATGGTATTCTGCCCTGTATTCTGGACAATAAATTTTCCAACTGAATCTGCAAGAATAAACAGGCATGAAGCTTTCTCAGACTCAGTGCATTGAAGATCATACTAGATAGTCCATATTATGATGTATAACCATTTAAAACTGTGAGAGAAACAAACATAATGCTACTTCAGATTAACTAAATTGAAGGCCAAGCTAGAAAGTACATGCCATGGTTTTAGCTAGGAGAAATGCTACATCATGCAAATCTAATTGTTTGTCAAATTACTTGCATGTTATTCACTGGAGAATCTTAACCTCTACACCAATATTTCCTTCAATAAACGGTGACCCCAACTTGCTTGGGACAAAAGGGTTGGTTGTTGTTGTTGCTGTTGTAAAAGGTAACCAGTACGCCTTGAAGCCACTACCCACTAGCACTAACCGCTATACACAGTTACCTAGTATTAGTTGAATGCCTCTTTTCTTTTATGCAGCAAAAAGATAAGTTCCTTCCAGCATAATGCACCGCGTGACGTCTCACCCCTAAAACTGGACCATAATTGTGTAATCATAACAAGGAAGGCCTACTTAAGTTTCTAATTGGACAATGCACTTAGAAGATAAAAATGGACAAACCCATCTTGTTGATATTGCTGCAGCTCAAGGCAGCGCTCATAAGAATGGCTGAAGCATGAATTTCCACATTACAAGAAACATTTATGCATCACCACACTATATACAGAGGTAGGACACCAGAAAAACTCTAGCATGGAAATAGGTAACACAGTGACATGAAGCTTGAATTTTAAAGATAATAAGAAACAATTACCTGTCTTAGATATCTGAAGGCAAGCAAACAATTCCCCATCGATTGAACATGTGTCTACTGGATCCTTGCACCTCTCCACCACCTCTTCCGGTCCATCTGTCGGCTTCTTCTTCCCAGAATTTCCTGCTCCTTCCTGGTCCGTCCCACCAGTCGATTCAGGGCCTGGTGGAGGGGGGCTTCCCTTGCGCTCAGTCGTTGATGGCACCGGCTGTGCAGAGACATGCGCTTCACCCCCTTCCTTCCCCTTATCCGCTGGCACACCTGATGGTGGTGGTGGAGAATCCTTTGGTGTTTGTGTCGTTTCTGGTGGTGGCGGTGTTTGCTTTGTTTCCGGCGGTGGCGGTGTTTGTGTTTGCGTAGTTTTCGGCGGTGGAGTTTTCTCGTGCTGTTTATCGGTCACAGGATTCTTCTCTGCAGCTGATGAATGCCCAGATTCTTTCGAAATGGAACTCTTCTCAGATCCACCCGTGCCAGCGGTAGGTGCAGGAGCTCCCTGAAGGGATCAACACAAAATCAAAATCTATATAGTTCGTCCTTTTTCCTCCGAATAGCGCTAACCAATTCCACTAATTGACCTACGCTAGCTAACTCAAACAACTGCAATCCTCACCTCGCTGGAGCGGGTCTTCTCGCCCTGCAAAACCCTAGCCGCCTCAGGGTGAGGAAGCAGGGCGAAAGCGAGCAGGAGCACCGTAAGCGCGACGAATCTGGAGGAGCCCATCGAATTCGGGCGAAATTTCCGGTGCAGCGCAGGAGCAGGAGGCGTCAGCCGGTCCGTCGTCGAATCCGGAGGCGCGGTGACGACGTGGATCGCATCGGCGGGAGGTCCGAGGATCGGGATCTGGCGCGGGGGGGTGGACGCCGGATTGTTTGACACCTCCGGATCGAGATCTCTGTGATGTTGGAGCGCTTCGACCGATGCACGCGCGGCGCGGAGGAGGTGACCGTGTGGGACGAAGAGGACAGGAGGAAGAAGAATTGCAAACCTGGGAGAGGCTTGGGCAGCCGCGCACTCGCGCCCAAATGCTCTGGTCGCGGTTGACTGGAGATTTTTCGTGGTGGATTTGGTTCCGTTTGGGGAATTTTTGGCTAAATGTTACGACTACCTTTTTCTTGTTTGCCTTTTTGACATGCAAAAATAGGGCAACTTGTTTGACCAACTTGTACCTTTTACATTCCAAAAAAAAAAACTTGTTCCTTTTACATTTGTTTGACCAAATTGTTGGATATACTCCAATTTGCAGGGATCTTTCATGGGACGAATCTACTCGTTCGTGATGTAACTACAAGATCCTCTCTTCGAAACAGGCATGCACCCAACTATATAAATATAGCAACCACGATTGGTATCACTGTTGGACCAGACAGCACAACGTCCAAAGAAAACAGAAAATAAAAATAAAAAACAATAAGAGAAAACAAAGCCGGCGCCAGCGTCTCGACTACCGAGGATGACCCGCAACCGCTGCGCCAACCGGAGAATTTCCACCACTCTCCTAGCCTCTCTGAAGCGTCATGCATCAAGCAGCACCTCCAAGAAGGAAAGCGACGACAACTACACTGCTATCCGGACAAGTCCTAGGGTTTCCCCTGATACGTTATGGGAGGTGGGGAAGAGGTACCCCGACGCCCTTCAGGAAGGACGGTGACACCCGTGGGCGTCACCACGTAGGTGTCTAGACGACAAGGATTTCTCCCGACCCCTCAAAAAACCACACTCCTGGACGCTTCGAAGCTCCCTGCCAAGCTCGCCGCCTACCAACGCACGCCACCACGGTCTTGAAGTCACCCCCGGCGTCTCACCATGACCCACAATGTGAGGCTGGTCTGACCGAAAGGAAGAGACTCCGACGAGGGTCGACAGTACAATAACACGCGCGGGAGGGAACTACCTCCATCGCCGGAAGGCGATAGCCGACCAGATGTAGTTGCGGAGGCAAACCAGGCCCTCTCTGGTCCGGCCGAGCCCAACTGGACTCGTGAAGCTCCGCCACCACACTGCAGTAAGGGTGTTGCCGTCGCTGTCGACCCTAGCACTAGTCCCTACCCCCTCCGCCCACCAAAGGATCCACTACCATCGCCGAACCTCGCCGCCAAGCAGCGGCGCACTCGCCACCGTGTTCAACCAGGATTACCGGTCCATCGCCGGTCTGAGGAACACCACCTGGACCCGCAAGGGTGATGAGGGACGAACGCGACGAACACGGCACCTCCGTGCCGCCCGGGCCACCCCGGGCAGGATTTGATGAGCGACCACCCGATCTAGGACCGCCAGGCCCAGATCTGGTGCCCAGGCCACGACACAGCTGGAAGAGTGTTGGAGATATGCCCTAGAGGCAATAATAAATGTGGTTATTATTATATCTTTGTGTTTATGATAAATGTTTACATTCATGCTATAATAGTATTAACAAGGAAACATTGATACTTGTGTGATTTGTAAACTTAATTTGAAGTCCCTAGTATAGCCTCTATACTTCACTAGCTTGTTGGATGATTAATGATTGTGGTTTCCCTATCATGAACATTGAGATGTTATCAACAACAAGATCATATCATTAGGAGAATGATATGGTGGACATACTCCTATAGATAAGCGTAGCATAAAGATCAAGTCATTTCATTAGTTCAATTGCTATATGCTTTATGATACATAGTAACCTAATTCCTTCGACCATGAGATCATGCATATCACCTTTACCGGATGGATGCTTTGATGACATCAAACACCACACCGTAACTGGGTGGTTATAAAAGTGGCATTGAGTGTTCGGAAAGTATTGGTTGAGACACATGGATCAAGAGTGGGATTTGTCCATCCACATGACGGATAGATATACTCTGGGCCCTCTCGGTGGAATGTCATCCAATTAGCTTGCAAGCATGTGACTTGGTCACAAGGGATCACATATCACGGGAACGAGAAAAGAGTACTTGTCAGTAACGAGGTTGAACTAGGTATGCAGATGTAGCATCCCAGTTGTCTAACCCCTGTAATGCTACATGTCATAATAATAAAATGGGCCTCTTCCTACATATAATTGTTGCATCATCATCACATCATGCTCATGTCATCATGTCCACCTTGCATTTGAGCATCATATAAAACCTTTTCTTGTTTGGCTCTTATCTCATGTGCATGATTAATTGTATTTGCCTCTTGATATTGTATTTGGCTCTTGATATATTGTTAAATGCCCAAGTTGAGTTGGGGGCATCTCTCTTTTGACTCCACCACCTTTTCTTTCACCACCTTATAATTCCACCATCCAATAATATGGGCTTGGCATTTTATTGAGTTAACTCTAGTCCATGTTGTTGGTTGGATCCAACCATAGTCTTTGCTTGGCCTTGCCCACCTTTTGGGAATGCATGTGAATAATGCCTTGCTAATGTCATTGTTTTCACAAGGATTAATTGTGGCATTAATTATCTTGCATGGGCCATGCAATAGCCACCTTTTTCCTAGAATTTGGTTCTTGCTTGTTTTCTAAATAGATCCCCTCCCCATGCCCCATGCACACACATGTGCTAATGTGGCATGCCCCCTCTAAACCCCCTCTCCCTGGATCTTGCTTGTTCTTGCTTGGATTAGGCTTGGGCCAAAGGAGGACCACCTCACCACCCTATGGCCATCTCTCTTTCTTTTCCCTCTTTTCTTGCTTTCTCTTGCTTAGTGCTTGCTTGTAGTTTGCTTGATCAAACTAGAGTGCCACCTTCCTCTCCCTCTCTAAACCAAGACCCTAAACTCTACCTAGATAAATCAAACCCTAAACCACCCTCCTACCCCTAATCTACACCTTTTCTTAGCTAAACCAAGTGCTCCCTCTCTCTCTTTTCTACCCTAAACCAACACCCCCAATTACATCTATCCCTAAACTAAACCCTAATCTACACCTACTTCACACAAAAACCTAAACTACCCCATGTCCTATCTACTCCCTCTCCCCTTCTAGCTTTCATACATGATCTTCTACACCCCACACCAGCTCGCCCTTGCCCCCTACCATGCAGACCCCACCCCCAGCGACCCCCTAGCTACCCCACACGACATGGCACCCCATACCTAGCCCTAGCCGAGTATCCCCCTTCCCTCTTATCTCTCCTCTTTGCCAGGACCTGCCAGCGCCCTACCCCACCTGCCTGCCTCACCGAAGCGCCCCAGGGCCACCTGCCAGCCCCCTCTCATCTCCCTAGCTCTGCCTGCCTCGCCCTGGGCCGATCGTGCCGAGCACGTGAGCCAAAAAGGTGGCTGACGCGCCCTGGCCAGCTAACCCCTCCCCCACGCTAGCCTCCTCCCCCCTGGCGTTCTTATCCCCTTCCTTCCCTCTCAGAGCCTCCCCAGATCTACCCCGCAAGCGACCTGCCCTCTCCCCCTCTTTCTCCTTCGCCACCGGCTCGCCATCGTCGGCATCCTCAGCCTCCTCGCGGCTACCCTGTACCAGGCGGCGAGGACACCCTGGAGGTTGTCGAGGAAGACCAGGCCACTCCTCTGCATCATCCAGTACCCGCCAACGAGGAGGAGAC
This sequence comes from Avena atlantica, assembly GCA_910589765.1. Classification (NCBI taxonomy): domain Eukaryota; kingdom Viridiplantae; phylum Streptophyta; class Magnoliopsida; order Poales; family Poaceae; genus Avena; species Avena atlantica. The sequence goes on from OU342733.1 coordinate 427,621,109, forward strand.
GCATCAGGAGCGCCAGGACCAGAGCACGCCGACGCAAACCCTAGCTACGGCCGCCGTCAGCCTCGCCGTGGATCGCAACCACCCCTGCCCGAACCAAGCACGCCATCGGCCCCGCGGTAAGCCCCTGGTTCTCCTAGACATCGTCCCGTCCTTGTTCGCTTCCTGGTTGCGCGGGTCACGGCGTCGAGCACCCTCGGTGCAAGGTGGGATCGTCGTCGTCGTCTGCACCAGCGCGCGCCAACACCTTAGCTAGCCGCCGTCCGTTGCCCTGACACCAAGCCCGACCCAGCGCAGCGGCTCCGCCTCCGCGCGCGCCCGCAACGTCCCAGGTTCGAGTCCCACCTGCGCGCGCCGCGCGCCGCGCGCGTCAGACGCGCGCGTGAGAAGAAGCACAGTGGCCACGGGCGCCGTTTTGCACAAAACCCCCTGGCCGTTTCTTTTGCTCCAACCCGCAGTCCTCGAGGCCCCACTGTCAGCGATGGTAATCTTTTTCTAAAAAGGCTCTCGTTTTATCCAGGACTCAACCCGCAGCCCTTCCACGCCCGCGAGTCCTTTTAGCAGACGACCCCCTGCCCTTTTCTATCCCTCAACCCGCGGTCCGCTGGGCCCGTTGTCAGCGACTGTGGTTGTTTTGCAAAAAGGTTCTGGTGCTTTTCCTTTATCAACCCGCGGTCCCTCCTGACCCCAGACGCTGGCGTGTGGGCCAGAGAACCTCCCTGGTCCACCTGTCAGTGACCAGAGCTGGGCCAGTCTGAGTAGAAAACGTTCAGGAACTGTTTTAATTTCAAATTCTGTCAAATAAATTCAAAATTCAAATCCAATTCAGATTTTTAATAACTTTTACATACTTTACCCAAATTTGACAAATAATATACGTTTGGATATCAGCAAGATGAGAGGATTCCAAATATGCCATCCATTTTGTATTTTGCACAAGTAAAATTCCAAGTTCATGTTAATTACACCAAATGCCACTAGAATTTAATAATTTAATAACTTTTGTTTTACAATTCCAAATTTAGCAAATAAGTAGTCTAAATTGATCAGCTCGACGAGACCTTTCTGTTTATGCTATCCATGACTTCAATTGCAGCATGCATCATATAATTATATAGTGAACAACAAATGTTATGGCAATGAAATGTGACTAAAACCCACTTAAATGTTATCTTCTTGTCCACCACACCTCACCTTGCCATGCTACTTTACTTGCCATGTAAATTGTGCATCATTCATCATGGCATGATTGTTTGCTTGACGCATCTTATTCATATGCTTGTGCTCTATATTCATGTTGGCCTTGTTTGTTTGGTTTTTCTCGGATAGACTCTGAGCAGGGGTTGTATCAAGAGAACCAGGAGCACTACCCAGATCCGTCCCTTGCTTCAACTGAGATACCAGGCAAGCACTACCACATGCTTGCATACATACAGTACCTATTGCCTCTATCTTATTCTTGCATCATCGAGTCGCGATTGCATTAAAATGAATCCCAAGTATGCATAGCCTTTACTTTTAAACTCCACCAAGCTTGTTTCCTCCATCCCATGAGCCATTACTATAGGAGTTGTTTGAGCCATGCGAGTCGTAGAACAGCATGTGTAGGGTATGTGAGCGTCTGTTGGATAATGAGGCACCTAAACAACTTAACCTGAGTAGTTCTGGGATAACTAAAGAAAGTGGCACCGGTGAGCAACATCTGCTATTTGGTTTTTCCTGCTCACTTGTGTCCCGTAAGACCCCGAGTACTTGATTCCTGTTCCTTGATTTATCGCGCTATCCACATCCGGGAGGTATATGGGACCCCCCTGAGCCAGAGCTTGATTCCGTCTTATTTCTTGGGGCCACGAACTAGTTTGGGGCTTTATTACTATCCTGTACTTATGCCATGTTTTACTGCTTTATTTACGATTGTGCGAGGTACTGCACACTGTACTGTTTAGGATCGGGACACGATTCCGCGGTGTCGACAAGCCCCGTTTGGGGTTCCCAGTCGTTCACAGCCGTATTACCCAGACCTTGAGTCCGTCTCGGAGCTAGCTTACTTCGTTGCGGGTAGCTTAATGGGGTGGCCCCCTGAAATATTTCTGAATCCTGTGATTGCTTTGTCGTGAAGGCCTCGTTGGGTTTTGATTTGGTTTTTCCGAGGTTGATCGAGTGTGTGTTGCTATTGGTGCACCCCGGCCGGGTAAAACTTTCTGAAAGCCGTGTCCGCGGTTATGGACGACTTGGAGCACAGTTTCTTGATCATAGACAAGCATAACTAAAGTACCGCCTTAATTAGACTAAGTAACTTGACTAGTAAATAGTGCAATACTCATGGAATGGTTAATAAAACTGCCAACGGAAGGGGGGGTTGTTCGTCCGCTTCCTTGTTGGTAAGCAGGGAGGAGGATGGATCGGATGAGATTACCAATATAACTGCTGTACTTAAATTCACGGACATCCGTCTATCTTTGGTTAGGCGGATGGTTAGCGTTTATCTGTAGAATTGCTAGGGTTTATCTTTTGCTGCAATTGCGTCACCCCAGGTTGTGTCCCCTTTAGAGGCATTAAGACTTGCTGAGTACCCTTAGGGTCTCACACGATAAATTCTTGATTCAGATGAACAGGTACCCCGCAGGACGGATACTGGGTGGAAGAAGCCGATGATGTGGGCAACGATCGTTCGGTGTAGAGATTCCGGGATCGGGGATCCGTGAGACCTGTAGTTGGGATGTGCTTATTTCTCTGGCATCTTATGCCGATTTGCTTCTTATCCGTACTCGGATTTTGTTTGCCGCTTCCGCATGATTCTCTGATGTGTGTTGTATGAGGAGTTATCCTAAAATATAGATCTATCTAGGTCATTTGAATCTTGCCGTATGGCGTTGGTATATTTCCTTTCTTTCTAGATGGGATGGCTGTGATGTACTCTTGTATGGTGGCTTGCGTACATACCCACTTGTGTACGTAGTTGATCCCTTCGCCTGCCGACTACGCCGCCCGTACAGGTCCCGTTGAGAGGGTAGCGGTTGGGACGTCTGAAAGGACTACAGTGAGTGGCTTTTGGGGCCCCACCGTACTATTTCAACCGCTATCACTCATCCAGGCTTGTATCTAGGAGCGTAGTTCACCGAGGTAGTTACAGCAGAGATACCGACGATCATAACCTCGGATAAGTAACATATCGTGAGACAAAGGGAAATTGGTATCGTATGTAAGTGGTTCATTCGATCGCAAAGTAATCGTAGAAATATGTGGGAGCCATATGAATTTCCAGATTCCTCTATTGGTTATTGTTCGGAGAAGTGTCTCGATCATGTCCGCATAATTCACGAACCGTAGGGAGACACACTTAAGGATTCGACGTTGTTTGAGTAGTTATGGTATTATGAGAAAGAGACCGAATGTTGTTCGGAGTCTCGGATGGGATCCGGGATATCACGAGGTGATCCGGAATGGTCCGGAGAATAAGATTCATATAAGGAAAGTCCCGTTTCGGAGTTCGGGAATGATTCCGGTGTTTTCATCGGGAATGTTCTAGAAGGTTCCAGATTGTCCGGCACTCCGGGGGGGAGGGGTACATGAATGTGTCATTACTTATTGGAATGATTGCATCATGTACTAAGTGTTCTTGCTGTCCCAAATAAAGGATTAAATTGAATCCTAAAACAGAAAAGTCAAATGTCCAGTTTGAAAGTCAAACTGCCAAAACAAGAAACTGTGGGAAACAAGCAAGAGGAGTTGGAACCAACTTGGAGGAGGAGTCCCACTCCTCCAAGCCGGCGCCAGCCCTAGGCCGAGTTGGGGAGGGACTCCCTCCCTCCCCTGGCGCGCCACCCCCTCCCACCTATATAAGGAGGGGCAGGGCTCCCCTCCTAGACACACAACTTTCACCTCTAGATCTCCGGTTTAGAGCCGTTTTGGATTAGAGCTTCTAATTGCTTTAGCCAACGGTTTAGAGCCTTCTAATTGGTTTAGAGCCTTCTAATTGGTGTGTCTAATTACTAGACCACTAATAGCCTCTCTCATAAGCTCCACCATACTCGCACCGGCTTAAGGCGAAGCCCTGCGGGATTTCCCCTCTACTTCCGGTACCACGCCGTTGTGCTGCCGGAATCGCGAGGAGAGTGCTACAACCTCCGCTGCCTGCTGGAACAAGGGAGAGGAAGGTCTTCGTCGAGTACCGAACGTGTGACCGACTGCGGGAGCGCTGCCGGAACGTGGCGCCGGAAGGATCGTCTACACGATCTTGAGATCGGAAAGAGTACGACTACATCACCCACGAGAATCCGCTCTCGTTAAACGCTTTGGAATCTACGAGGGTAAGTTATACCATCGACTCGTTGCTACAATCTAGTAGATAGATCTTGGCTTGTTTGTTTGTATGCGATAGAAAATTTTTGTTTTCCATGCTACGAACCCCTACAGTGGTATCAGAGCCGTGTCTATATGTAGATCTGTTGCACGAGTAGAACACAATGGTCATTGTGGGCGTTGATGCTTTTATTGTCGATTGCTTCTTGTGTACTTTGCATCTTGCGGTATGTTGGGATGAAGCGGCCCGGGCTAACCTTACATGACATCGTTCATGAGACTTGCTCCACGCTTGACATGCAACTTGTATTGCATAAGTGGCTTTGCGGGTGCCTGTTTATCCTAGCATAGTAAAGATCCAATACACAACGGGTGATTAACAATACTTGTGTCAACGTTGTGGTTCATGTTCGTAAGTTAGAACGACACTTATTGAAAGCCCCAAACCACGTAAAATATGCAAAGAAAGTAGAGGCGTCTAACTTTGTTTTGCAGGGGTGTGCAGTGATGTGATATGGCCATGATTGTGATTATATTTGATGTATGCAATGTTCCTTATTGTAAGTCGGCAACCGGCAGGAGCCATATGGTTGTCTTTAATTTATGTTAAGACCCGCGTGTCTATTCAAAGTAGTTGTAATAGTTGAAGCCGGTGGACGACAACCATGGAGAGGCGTCATTGACCTTGATGCAATGCCGGTGATGATGGAGATCATGTTCGTGCTTGAAGATGGAGATCAAAGCACAAAGAAGAAAGGCCATATCATATCACATATATATTGAATTGCATGTGATGTTAATCCTTTATGCATCTTGTATTGCTTAGTAGACGACGGTAGCATTATAAGATGATCCCTCATGCACATGAATTTCAAATCATAAAGTGTTCACCCTTAGTCAGCACCGTTGCTAAAGCTTGTTGTTTCGAAGCACCACGTGATGATCGGGTGTGTTAGATTCCGCAAGTGTATACAACGTGAGCAAGCCAGATTTGCTCATGCGGAAACTAAGGTTTGATCTTGACGAGCCTAGCATGTACAGACATGGTCTCGGAACACGGATCACCGAAAGGTAAAGCATGAATCATATAGTAGATATGATGAACATGACGATTGTTCGCCATTGAAACTATATCAACTCTCGTGATGATCGGTGTTGATGTAGTGGATTTGGTTCGTGTGATCACTAAAACAATGTGAGGGATGTTGTTTTCAGTAGGAGTTCACCTAGTTTAATTACATTAATTAATTTGAACTCAATTTATCATAAACTTAGTCTAAACTATTGCAAATATGTTGTAGATCAATGGCAGCCCCTACCATCAATTTTAATGCGTTCCTAGAGAAAGAAAAGTTGAAAAACAATGGAAGAAACTTCGCGGATTGGTTCCGCAATTTGAGGATTGTCCTCACAGCTGGTAATTTGACCTATGTGCTGGATGCACCGCTGGGTGACCCACCTGCAGCTGATGCTCCCGATGAAGTAAAGAATGTTTACCTCGCTCGGAAGAATCAGTACTCCATAGTTCAGTGTGCTATTTTGTATGGTTTGGAATCGGAGCTTCAGAAAAGGTTTGAGGATTCAGACCCATATGATATTGTCGAGGATCTCAAATTGATTTTTGAGACTCATGCGGCAATTGAAAGCTATGAAGCTTCTGAAAAGTTCTTTAACTGCAAGATGGAAGAAGGCAGCTCCGTCAGTGAGCATGTGCTTAAGATGTCAGGGCACGCAAACAAACTTCAAAGCTTGGGTATAGTGATTCCTAATGCTTTGGGGATTTACCGTGTCCTCCAATCACTACCACCAAGTTACAAGAACTTTGTGATGAACTACAACATGCAGAACATGAACAAGACGTTGCCAGAACTCTTTGCCATGTTGAAATCTGCAGAAGTGGAGATCAAGAAAGAGCACCAAGTGTTGTTGGTCAATAAGACCACCAAATTCAAGAAAGGCAAGTCTAAGCAAAAGGGACACTTCAAGAAGGGTGGTAAGAAAGCTACCACGCCGACGAAGAAGACCAGGGCTGGACCTAAGCCTGATACTGAGTGCTTTTACTGCAAGGGAGAAGGTCACTGGAAGCGGAATTGCCCAAAGTACTTGGCGGATTTGAAGAACGGCAACATCAAGAAGAAAGGTATATCTGATATACATGTTATTGATGTGTATCTCACTAGTACTCGTAGTAGTGCCTGGGTATTTGATACTGGTTCGGTTGCTCATATCTGTAACTCGAAACAGGTGCTGCAGAATAAACGGAAGCTAGCGAAGAACGAGGTGACGATGCGCGTGGGAAACGGATCAAAGGTTGATGTGATCGCGGTCGGCACGCTACCCCTTCATCTACCATCGGGATTAGTTTTATACTTAAATAATTGTTATTTGGTGCCTGCGTTGAGCATGAACATTATATCGGGATCTTGTTTATTGCGAGACGGTTACTTGTTTAAATCCGAGAATAATGGTTGTTCTATTTATATGAGTAATATGTTTTATGCACATGCACCTTTGATAGATGGTCTATTCTTATTGAATCTCGATAGTGGAAATACACATATCAACAACATTGAGGCTAAACGATTGAAATCAAGCGATAATTCGACCTATATGTGGCACTGTCGTCTTGGTCACATCGGAGTGAAACGTATGAAGAAACTCCATTCCGATGGACTTCTTGAATCACTTGATTTTGAATCACTTGAAAGATGCGAAGCATGTCTGATGGGAAAAATGACTAAGACTCCATTTTCTGGTATGATGGAGCGAGCTACAGACTTATTGGAAATCATACATACCGATGTGTGTGGTCCAATGAGTGTAGCATCGCGCAGTGGTTATCGTTATGTTCTTACCTTCACGGATGACTTGAGTAGATATGGGTATATCTATTTCATGAAACATAAGTCCGAAACTTTCGAGAAGTTTAAGGAGTTTCAAAGTGAGGTAGAGAATCAACGTAACAAGAAGATTAAATTTCTACGTTCTGATCGTGGAGGTGAATATCTAAGTTACGAGTTTGGCGAGCATTTGAAGAAATGCGGAATACTTTCACAATTGACACCGCCGGGAACACCACAGCGTAATGGTGTGTCCGAACGTCGTAATCGAACTCTCTTAGATATGGTTCGTTCTATGATGTCACTTACAGATTTACCGCTATCATTTTGGGGTTATGCATTAGAAACAGCCGCATTCACTTTAAATAGGGCACCATCTAAATCCGTTGAAACGACACCGTATGAATTATGGTTTGGGAAGAAACCTAAATTGTCGTTCCTTAAAGTTTGGGGATGCGAAGCCTATGTAAAAAGGTTACAGCCGGACAAGCTTGAACCCAAAGCGGAAAAATGCGTCTTCATAGGATACCCGAAGGAAACTATTGGGTATACCTTCTATCATAGATCCGAAGGCAAAATCTTCGTTGCCAAGAATGGATCCTTTCTAGAGAAGGAATTTCTCTCGAAAGAATTGACTGGAAGGAAAGTAGAACTTGACGAGGTTGTCGAACCTTCTCTCGATATTGCGAGTAGCGCAGCACCGGAAGAAGTTCCTGTGGTGCCTGCACCAATAAGAGAGGAAGCTAATGATGGTGATCATGAAACTTCGGTTGACATTGCTACAGAGCCTCGGAGGTCAACGAGAACTCGTACCACTCCAGATTGGTATGATTCCGTTATGAATGTCATGGTGGTGGACAACACCGATGACCCCGAGACATATGAGGAAGCGATGATGAGCCCAGATTCCAATAAATGGCAAGAAGCCATGAAATCCGAGATTGGATCCATGTACGAAAACCAAGTATGGACTTTGGTGGACTTACCGGATGGCCGAAAGGCTGTCGAGAACAAATGGATTTTCAAGAAGAAAACAGATGCTGATGGTAATGTTACTGTCTATAAAGCTCGACTTGTCGCAAAAGGGTTTCGACAAATTCAAGGAGTTGACTACGATGAGACTTTCTCACCGGTAGCGAAGCTAAAGTCTGTGAGGATTATGTTAGCAATCGCTGCATATTATGATTATGAGATATGGCAGATGGATGTCAAAACAGCATTCCTCAATGGAGACATTGATGAAGAGTTGTATATGATGCAACCCAAAGGTTTTGTCGATCCTAAAGATGCTAACAAGGTATGCAAACTTCAACGGTCCATCTATGGATTGAAGCAAGCATCCCGAAGTTGGAATCAACGTTTTGATAAGGTAATCAAAAGTTTTGGTTTTATACAAACTTATGGAGAAGCTTGTATTTACAAGAAAGTGAGTGGGAGCTCTGTAGCATTCTTAATACTATATGTGGATGACATATTATTGATTGGGAATGATGTAGACCTTCTTAATAGTGTCAAGGAATATTTGAATAATAGTTTTTCAATGAAGGATCTTGGCGAAGCAGCTTACATATTAGGCATAAAGATTTATAGAGATAGATCGAAACGCCAAATATCATTGTCACAGAGTACATATTTGGACAAAGTTCTAAAGAGATTTGGAATGGAAGAAAGCAAGAAAGGGTTCTTGCCCATGTTGCCCAATACGACCTTGAGTAAAACTCAAAGTCCGACATCGGCAGAAGATAGAGAAAGGATGAGTAAGACTCCCTATGCCTCAACCATAGGATCTCTAATGTATGCCATGCTATGTACTAGACCCGACATTGCATATGCTGTTAGTTTAACTAGCAGATATCAAAGTGATCCAGGAGTGGATCATTGGACAGCGGTCAAAAACATCCTTAAGTACTTGAGAAGAACTAAGGATATGGTTCTTTCTTATGGAGGTGATGAACAACTCGTTGTTAATGGTTACACCGATGCTAGTTGGAACACTGATCTGGATGATTCTAAATCGCAATCCGGATACGTATTTATTTTGAATGGTGCAGCAGTTAGCTGGAGGAGTGCAAAGCAAAGCGTTGTGGCGAGATCTTCAACTGAATCGGAATACATGGCTGCTTCGGAGGCTTCACAAGAAGCGATATGGATGAAAGAGTTCATTACAGAGCTGGGTGTGGTTCCTAGTGCGCTGGACCCAATGTCTATCTACTGTGATAACATGGGCGCCATAGCCAATGCGCAAGAACCAAGGTCACACAAGAAGCTGAAACATATCAAGCTGCATTTTCACGCTATTCGAGAACATATCCAGGATGGGGATATAAAGATTTGCAAAGTACACACAGATCTGAATGTGGCAGATCCGTTGACTAAACCTCTCCCGAGGGCAAAACATGACCAACACCAAACTGCCATGGGTGTTCGGTATATTACCATGTAATCTAGATTAGATGACTCTAGTGCAAGTGGGAGACTGTTGGAGATATGCCCTAGAGGCAATAATAAATGTGGTTATTATTATATCTTTGTGTTTATGATAAATGTTTACATTCATGCTATAATAGTATTAACAAGGAAACATTGATACTTGTGTGATTTGTAAACTTAATTTGAAGTCCCTAGTATAGCCTCTATACTTCACTAGCTTGTTGGTTGATTAATGATTGTGGTTTCCCTATCATGAACATTGAGATGTTATCAACAACAAGATCATATCATTAGGAGAATGATATGGTGGACATACTCCTATAGATAAGCGTAGCATAAAGATCAAGTCATTTCATTAGTTCAATTGCTATATGCTTTATGATACATAGTAACCTAATTCCTTCGACCATGAGATCATGCATATCACCTTTACCGGATGGATGCTTTGATGACATCAAACACCACACCGTAACTGGGTGGTTATAAAAGTGGCATTGAGTGTTCGGAAAGTATTGGTTGAGACACATGGATCAAGAGTGGGATTTGTCCATCCACATGACGGATAGATATACTCTGGGCCCTCTCGGTGGAATGTCATCCAATTAGCTTGCAAGCATGTGACTTGGTCACAAGGGATCACATATCACGGGAACGAGAAAAGAGTACTTGTCAGTAACGAGGTTGAACTAGGTATGCAGAGATACCGACGATCATAACCTCGGATAAGTAACATATCGTGAGACAAAGGGAAATTGGTATCGTATGTAAGTGGTTCATTCGATCGCAAAGTAATCGTAGAAATATGTGGGAGCCATATGAATTTCCAGATTCCTCTATTGGTTATTGTTCGGAGAAGTGTCTCGATCATGTCCGCATAATTCACGAACCGTAGGGAGACACACTTAAGGATTCGACGTTGTTTGAGTAGTTATGGTATTATGAGAAAGAGACCGAATGTTGTTCGGAGTCTCGGATGGGATCCGGGATATCACGAGGTGATCCGGAATGGTCCGGAGAATAAGATTCATATAAGGAAAGTCCCGTTTCGGAGTTCGGGAATGATTCCGGTGTTTTCATCGGGAATGTTCTAGAAGGTTCCGGATTGTCCGGCACTCCGGGGGGGGGGGGGGGGAGGGGTACATGAATGTGTCATTACTTATTGGAATGATTGCATCATGTACTAAGTGTTCTTTCTGTCCCAAATAAAGGATTAAATTGAATCCTAAAACAGAAAAGTCAAATGTCCAGTTTGAAAGTCAAACTGCCAAAACAAGAAACTGTGGGAAACAAGCAAGAGGAGTTGGAACCAACTTGGAGGAGGAGTCCCACTCCTCCAAGCCGGCGCCAGCCCTAGGCCGAGTTGGGTAGGGACTCCCTCCCTCCCCTGGCGCGCCACCCCCTCCCACCTATATAAGGAGGGGCAGGGCTCCCCTCCTAGACACACAACTTTCACCTCTAGATCTCCGGTTTAGAGCCGTTTTGGATTAGAGCTTCTAATTGCTTTAGCCAACGGTTTAGAGCCTTCTAATTGGTTTAGAGCCTTCTAATTGGTGTGTCTAATTACTAGACCACTAATAGCCTCTCTCATAAGCTCCACCATACTCGCATCGGCTTAAGGCGAAGCCCTGCGGGATTTCCCCTCTACTTCCGGTACCACGCCGTTGTGCTGCCGGAATCGCGAGGAGAGTGCTACAACCTCCGCTGCCTGCTGGAACAAGGGAGAGGAAGGTCTTCGTCGAGTACCGAACGTGTGACCGACTGCGGGAGCGCTGCCGGAACGTGGCGCCGGAAGGATCGTCTACACGATCTTGAGATCGGAAAGAGTACGACTACATCACCCACGAGAATCCGCTCTCGTTAAACGCTTTGGAATCTACGAGGGTAAGTTATACCATCGACTCGTTGCTACAATCTAGTAGATAGATCTTGGCTTGTTTGTTTGTATGCGATAGAAAATTTTTGTTTTCCATGCTACGAACCCCTACAAAGAGGCCATGCCACCCGCCGCCTTGCCGGTGACCAAGGGCCCCGGACGAAGCCCGCATGGCCCAGATCGGGCCCAAACTGGCCCAGCTCAGGCCATGCAGAGATCTCCACCGGGGGCACTGGCCCCTTCCGCCGCCGCTGCAGCCGAGCTGCCCGACGCCACACCGCCCATGGGGACGCCCGTTCGCCGCCGCCCGGTCCTGCCACAGCCCCGCCAAGCCCGCCATGACCGCCGCCGCCAATGAGGGGAGCCCCGCGCACCCTGCCGCCACCGGGAAGAGAGAGTGCCCGCCGCCACCGGCCCCGTACGAGCTTCGCTCGGCAGTGCGCACCGGCAGCGGCGGGAGGAGGAGGGGAGGTAGGACGGGAGGCGGGCGCGTGACTAACCTCGCACCGTCGCCCGCAGGGAGAGAGACGAGACGAGGACTCATGTAACTACAAGATGACATGCAATCGTTAGTCTTTTGCTGAGGATTTGATCCACAAAGCTTAGCTGGAAATCCAATTCGGCTCACTGAACTCTCCTCTCCCTCTCCCCCACCCCCGTGCCTGACCGTTGACCAGCGTTGGCCGGGCCGAACCCGAGCCTTCTCCGGCGGCTTTGCCGGCCGAAGTTGGCGAGGGAGACGTGCCGGAGTAGTTTATAGGTGTAGATGTAGGGTTTTTGGCTTGATGCCGGTAGATTGGAGTATGGCACTGATCTGCTTGGGCCAGATCCGGTGCAACCTGCGTAGGTGGTGGTTTGGTGGTGAGCTCCAGCGATCGGAGTCCTTGACGAGCTGCACCTCTCCCAGGCATCTCTGCAAATAAGCCCAAGTTCGCCCTCCTTCTTGCTTCTAGTCTCTCTGCTCGGCATTCTTGCTCTGGCCAGCCATGGTGGCGGGGGGAGAAGAAGGCTGAGCTGGGGACGCTGCGACGCAGAAGGATGGCGGGGTTTTTTTCTCTCTCTGGTGCATCGGCGCTGCATCATGAGGGAGTGGTGGATCTGCAATGCGGTGCTCCCGTGGTGGGAGTTGTCGACTACAAATCCTCTCGCAAGACCCCGGAGTAATGAGCATCGTCTTATGTGGTTTAGTGGCGTCGACGGCCGTCACATCGACCTGGCCGACCGAGGAGGCGAGGGTGAAGATGGGATGGACAGCAACAGTGTCTGCTTCTACGGCTATCTGCTGCCTCGACGAGCTTCTTGCTCGGTGGCCACGATGGCCACCGGCATCTGCGGCCATGAAGGGCCGGATTCACGCGAAGAGGGCGTGTCTTTCACCTCCAAGACGGAGACCTCTTTGAATCCCTGCGTCGGCGCTCATCGTCTTCATCCAGACAAGTGGTTCACCCCCGGCTGGACGGAGATGGCCGACAGCGGTGGTTATGCAGCGTGGCTAGGTCAAAGGACCGGATTGCTTTTCTTTGGTTACTTTTAGGGTCCTCCTTGCTAATTCGCAGTTCTTTATTGCATTTGTTGTTGTGCAGAGGGTATGTTTGTAACTTTTACCCACCGTGTTAAATATATGGCAGTATCGGGGTCCTTCCAAACCCCTTCTTTGTTAAAAAAAATCGACTCGCAGATGCGAATGAAGTCATTGTTTGAAAACACATTTTAAAATATCAAAAAATTGAAAATATATTTGCTTGCACAACCGGGCATGGTATATCCACATGGAAAGGGATATTTTTTGTGTCCCATATAAAAAGACAAATTTCGATGCTCCAAACGTGACTACTCACGGACATCCTTATTGTCTTTTTTCACACAAACCATACTTCCTCCGTTTTAAAATATAAATGTCTCAAATTTTTCTAAATTTGGATGTATTTAATATTAAATAGTGTCTAGATACATTTAAATTTAGATATTGTTTTACATCTATTTTGAGACGGAGGGAGTATAATGTTTTTTCTCTCAAAAACTTGTCTTAGAACATAGATTGTCTAGATGTCCATGCAAAATTTTCTTTCTGAACTTTATGATATTTTAAAATTTGTTTCTGATATTTTTTCATAATAGTTTCATATGCACACATGATCCCAAACACGGTCTCCAATAGCACATTTCTCGTGTGAAGCATGTCTTCGAAAACTGGAGTTGTGAGTTGTTGTATGTGTGGGTGACTGTTGAAATCAACCATGCAGTTGTGGTGTTACTCCGTTAAAGCATCTCCAAGAGACGATGCAAAATATGCACGTGATAACAGTTTTAGGCACCAAAAATTAGCTTTTAAGGCACCAAAAAATCTTCCGTATATGGTGATGTATAATAGGGCACCTGGAGATTGTCTGCCATACAAAGTGATGTAAAATATGACACCAATGAGATCCAACTGTGGAGAGGGGGAGGCAGATCTAACAACCTTGGGGGTCGGGCGCCAAGCTTGACTTTGGTCGATGGAGGTCGCCGGAGGCACGCAACGAGTGTGTGGCAGAAGATGCGGCCAAATCTGGCGGCCTGTGCTGCCATAGCGCCGAGAGCTTGACACGGAGCAGCGACTCACCGACGGTCGCATGGGGGTTAAAGTGACCGCTAATCGACATCGCTGGGCTACGGTGGTTCTATGACGACCATCTCAAATGGCATCCGTGACCAAAATCGGCGAATTCGGTCGGTGACGTCCTAAGATTCAACGTCGGTCCTGAGGATTGCAACGGATGTCTCGAGCAACATGAATGAGTGTTGAGGTGGTAGTGGAAAGTTTCGGTCAACAGAGTCGCGGTGTCAAGAATCAACCGGAAGCGACGTGGGTGGCGACAACCGAAAGCGAGGATGTTACATCATGGTAGTTGGGTCCCGCCACTTTTGCATCACCACATAGGGTAGCCACGATTGGTGCCCTAAATATACATCAGAGGCCAAAGTTTAGGGCATGATGCGAAATAGGGCACCAGATTTTAGGGATACATCACCGCCTGGACCACTGATTCTAGGAGATGCTCTTTGTGGATGCTCTTGGAGATGCTCTTTGTGGTGTTTTATGGTTATAAAATCTTATTTTGAATCATCTCTTGGAGATGCTCTTTGTGGTGTTTTACGGTTATAAAATCGGAGTCCCTTATCGTGATGACGATTATGATCGTGGGAAAACCATAATGGATGTTTTATCTCAAAGGTTGTGGCATCTACCATTAGTGTGCACGATTTTAACAAGTTTTGCTCAGTTTCAATCATTACATATTTGATGAAACATAATGAAACTTGATGATATGTCACAACGCAAATCTAAAAGCATGAGATCAACGAGAGAGACACGGACACGATCTACCGTGCATGCTAGAACCCTTGCGTTCGTCTATGTTCTTAGCTACGATCCGTTGGTAATGTGCCCGTGTGTTGTCATGTTTCATGATGGTAGTATGAACATATTTGTAACGGTTTTTTTCTTTGTTGATTAACTGGGCAATCCATGACTTCTTATTCTCTTTGTCAAAAAAAATTGACTTCTTATTCTCGTTAAATTAAAAGAAAAGAGTCAATAGTTGAGTAGATTGCTTGGAGCAGTCGTCTGCACTGCAACTTTAATGTGTACTACGTTATGCTTTTTGCAGAAGCAAATGGAATTTTCTGTGTTGGGTAACTAAAGCGAACGGAGCCAGAATCTCGTACACCGCAATTAAGGTGCACGCACAGTGCAAAGTTCCGTTGCTTTAACAAGGAGACGCTTTGTTCCTTGCGTATGGCACACAGTAAACCACGTACTCCCTCCCTTTAACAAGGAGACGCTTTGAGAGTACTACAGTACAGTAGTGAACCATCAACAGTGCCGTACGTCCTCTTCATCGATCAGAGGCCGGCACCAGCAACGACTTTGCCATGCCATGCACCGATGCACGCGTGACGCATGCATGGCCACACGATCCGTACCGAACAAGCTCGACCGGCGTCGATCCTTGCCGTCGCGCCGACGCCAAACTCGCACAAACTTTCGCCCAGAATAATGGCGTAGCCCCGGGCATCGGAGGACCACACTGGTGGCTAGTGCCTAAACTACATACGAGCACGCCTAAATACAGTGGACGGCAGTGCCATTGCGCGCGTACAGGCGTAACGTAATACAGTACTACCATATGGAGATCTCGATAGAAGTCGTCGGCGGCAGCAACGGCGACGTCCTTGCGCGGTACAGCCTGGACGTGAGCGCCGGCTGCGGCGGGCGGCACAGCACGCTGCTGGACGAGTACGAGCGGCTGGCGTTCGAGGCGCAGCTCAACAGCGCCATCCTGCGCCGGTGCTACTCCGAGCCCAGCCCGGTCAGGTTCGTTCAGCCATCGGCCGGCGTGTCGCCGGTGATGCCGACTGATCAGGGGCGGCCCGGGGGAGAAGCAGGGTGGCGGGATGAGCCGGCGGTCGAGGGAAGGTCGTGGTGTCTCCTCGGGGTGGTGGCTAAGTGGCTCGAGATGTTGAAGACGGCGTTCTGCTTGCTCGGGAGCGCGTGGGAGTGGCGCCGGCGGAAGGAGCAGGACAGGCCGCGAGGCCCGCCAGCGACGGTGCCACGCGTGCAATTGCTGGACTACTTCTGCTAGTTACACCGTCTTGTAGCTCAATGTGTCTCTGTGTGTGCATACTATTTTTCCCTTTTTTGTTGTTATTTGATTGGGATTTTTTTGTTCTTATATCTTGGAACGGAAGTGGAAATTCATCTGACACGTAATTTGTAAATTAAGTCGGTAATTGCAATTACTGTTGGATTGTCCATTTACGTCAGGATAGCTAGACCGTCCAACATGATGCATACGAGATGATTGGATACGTAAAGAGTTGCCACATGTGGAATAAGAAATGCCCTCCCCCCCCCACCCCTCCCCGAAAAGATTGTGGCGGAACCTTTGAGGGTGGACAACTGGACATAATGGGGGAAGTGGAGAGGAGATAGAAGAAACGCATGTGGTCCACTGGAGGCAGAGGTGCGGTAGAGAAGGCGTTTCGGGTTGGTGCTCGAGGTTGATGGGAGGCGGCGGGGTCCGAATGGCAATGGGTATTCGATTTCCGCTAATCCGACGGGAACTGCCTTAAATAGGATTTGGTTGAAAAACTATCTCGCGGCTATGCTTACCGCTAAAATCTAGACCAGGAGCGGGTCTAGAGATAGTAAACCGACGTAGACCTACAGACCTGTCTAACCCAACCTAGTTTGGCATATTTACGCCCTATAGAAGACATGTTTATAGGAGACGCATTCCTTACATGTGTCTCCACTAAATACACAAGGCGCGTGTCTAAACGGTACGACTATTATATATTAATACTTGAGGCGCATCCTTGAGGGATGGGTCTTCTATATCGCATGTACGGACCAGATCTGGCTGCCCCCTTTACTCGGAACGCATTTGTTCCATATGCGTCTCGAGTAGTTCAAATACTTGAGGCGCATATGTAGCAGATGCGCCTTGAGTAAGGTGGGTGGGCCCAGTGATGGTAGGTGCCACAATATAGGAGGCGAACCAGCAGATATGCGCCCCGATTAAGTGATGTGGGCCCAGGGGGTGGCAGGCGCCAGACACTCGCAGATGCGCCTCAAGTATTTTATGTATACAAGGCGCATATTACATGTGATGCGTCTCGAGTAATCTCGCCACCTTTTCACCTTTTTGCCACCTTTATCACCTACACCCCCACTCACTTCTCCTCTCACTCTAGATCTTTCTCCTCCACACAAAGGATCTGGTCGTCCCTCCTCCTCCCCACCTCATTTTCTTCATTGTTTTACCATAGAAGTTCGCTAAACCTCTATTGGTTGACACACATATGTAAGTGAAAGATCTTGCACTTCTAGATCTACAAGATCTCACTTTACTTCTCCTCCGGCTCTCCTACTCCTAGTAGTCGTTGGAGGAAGCGTGAAGGCGTTGTTGCATGTATGCGCATTGTCGGCGACACCACTAGTTTTGTGTTGTGTGTTTCCTTTGTTTTGTGCATGGATTTTATTTTGTGTTGCCAATGTTTCACCAGAATGTCAATTCATTTCCGTTCCGACAATTTTCTGGCACCCGAAGGATGTCCTCTTTTTAGGTGAGGTCATGCCAAAATTTTCCGGCGATCTTGCTCTAATTATTCTTTTGCTCTTTGTATACCGCGTAGGCGACCATGGTCTGACCACTGAGCACACCACTCATGGATAGGTGGATGAGATGCGCGAGGGCCGACATGGCACAGACAAACATGACAGATATAAGATGTGTGTGTCGCGACTACAAACTGATGTATTTTATAACTCATGATTGTCGTGGTGTGGAACACGGTAGTGTCATCGGGGATGGCAAAAGAGGGACACTCGGATGCAATCGGTGGCTCACGCAATGGGTTGGGCACGATGAAATGCAAACACAACGTC
The DNA here is from genome assembly GCA_910589765.1 of Avena atlantica. Classification (NCBI taxonomy): domain Eukaryota; kingdom Viridiplantae; phylum Streptophyta; class Magnoliopsida; order Poales; family Poaceae; genus Avena; species Avena atlantica. The sequence goes on from OU342733.1 coordinate 427,638,984, forward strand.
GTACCCAGGTTCAGGGCCCTCTCAGCGAGGTAACACCCCTACTCCTGCAAGATGAACTATATGGGGGGTGAATGCCCAGTATAGATGCTCCTTGAGCTGTTTCCTTAGATAATATCGAGAGCTACATGAAGATGAAACTAGAGGCTAGCTCTTGCTACTATGGATCTTACTTACCTAGAACCCCAGCTCTGTCCGCCCTTATATACTGGTCACCGGGGGGAGGGGGCAGATTACAATTTGGGCTCTAGGGTTTACTGTTTGGATATGGGTTTACAGGGCAGGGCCAGCTGCAGGGTCCAGCCGGTGGGCCAAGACCCAGTCCGCCCTTATTTTAGCGCCATCATCTTCTTTAGCAGTCACCCGTGCTTCCTTTGGGGCGTCACCCTTGCTTTAACGGTCACTCGGACTGCTTTGGTGGTCAGCCGACCACTTTGCTTTATCCTCGTCGGGTAGCGTAGGTCATGACGGCACGCCAGCCTGTCTGATGATGAAGGGAGCCAAAGGCGTACCGTGCAAGGAGCATCTCCCCCTCTGCGCTCTTCATCGAATCCGAGGTAAGCCAGGTGGAAGCAGCCACCCGGCCGGTTCTTCTGGCTACCGGGCTAGACGGACCAGCCGAGAAAGCTTTAAGCCCAGCCGAGCGGTATTAGCCAAGCGGCTGGAGTTGTCATGCTTGATGGCCAGGCGGCATGTGCCTTCTGGAGCCGGCCTACTTGGGCCTGGCTTTCCCTACCAGGGGTTATCCCCTCGACACTAGTCCCCGAGTGCGTAAGGACTTGGCCGGTGGGTAAGTTCTTGCGTGCTCCTTTGCATCTTGAAGTAGTTTGTTGGTCAGGTCCGGCTGGCAAAGCTGGAGACGTAGCGTGTAACACCCTCAGAATCGGCCCTATGCAAGTTTTAGCGAAACCCGCCAAACCCGCATAGAAACGATTCGAAGGTGCCCACCAGGCACTTTCGTGCGGGTGGAAAACGAAGTAATAACATTACACAACAGTCCTCGATGGGACCCACAGAACAGATATATACAACAGCGACTCAAAGAGTCAAGAATACAGATATACAGAACAAAGATCCAAATCACCTTGAAAACGATAGAGCGTCCATCTACGAACAAGATACAAATGGGGCTAAGAGCCCTGAAGAATAACCAATGGCATCCATAACCCTGCCCAGGCCAAGCCGGAAGGGTAACCCTGCTAACGACGTCGATCTCAAAACCTGCTTAAACAAAAGGGGTGCCGACAAAGGGCAAAGGAAAAAGAGGAGCGTCAGTACTGAGGCCAGTACACGGCGAGGCTAGAATTCGGCGGTCCTCGCCTACATAGGTATGGTGGACTGAAGCGGCAGCGGCAGCATGCACTAAACAACCTATAGAGACTCGATACAACTGGCGTCAATCAGAGAGGGGTAAGAAAGACCTATTCGGAACCAACCTAATACTAACACCAAACAATCCCATCCTGGTATTCCCCCTCGAAACCAAACGAGGAAGTCAACCGAGGAACTCACACAGTTGGCAGTTTTACTTATTCAGTTATCGTTGCAGTAATTACTAGTCAGGTATAGATAATCATCCTGATGAAATAAACAGTGGGCAATTTTAGTGAACCATTCCGTTGTAGTTGCAACACTTACTAGTCAGATACAATTAGCATGAGATAAACCCAAAAACCCAGCAGTTGTTGGTACTTTTATTTAGCCTTTCCGTTGTAGTGAAGCTGATTACTAGTCATATCGGATACAAGTCAAATTATAACAGTAAACTTTAGTTATAGTTGTCTATGATCAAGCACTGTGCTCCAAGTCGTCCATAACCGCGGACACGGCTTCTCGAAAAGATTAAACCCTGCAGGGGTGCACCAAAGTATCCACAAGCACTTCGACCCTTTTTGCCAGATCAGTTAACATACACCCATCGGTATGTCGGCGGGGCCTAAGTCACGACGTTCCCAGACCCAAAGCAAGCACGGGGGGCCACCCCACTAAGTACACCCGCAACAAAGTCGGCTGGTCTCCGAGACGGACTCAGGGTTTGCGACAGTGGCTGTAAACGACAGCAAATCCCAAAACTGGGACTGTCGATACCGCGAAAACACTCCGCTTCCAAAACAGTACAGTGTGCTCCTCGCACAATCGTAAATAAAGCAGTAAAGCATGGCATAGGTACAGGATAGTAAATAAAACCTCAAACTAGTTGTGGCCCCCAGTACAATACTTTGAAATCAGGTACTAATCAATGGGGGGCCCATATCTCCCCACCTGTGGTTAGCGCGCTCGATCTCGGAACAGGTGTCAAGAACTCGGGGTCCTACGGGACACAAGTGGGCGGTCGGAAACCAGATATTATCTATCACCCACCGGTGCCTCTGCTTACCTACTTCAATTTTAGTTGTTAAACAGTAATTAAAGTGAACAATAAGTAAAGCCATGATCATCTCCAACATCAACATGCGGCAATACTCCAACAACTGTGGGACTTGATGACACGCAACAGCACTTGAGCGAGCGACTACGGCGCGCGGGTCCAACTATCTACCAAACAACAGGTAATAGGAGGTGTCCAAGGCAATATAAGGCTGCAAGGAATATCACGGGTACGAAAGCTAGAGCATCGCAACACAGATAGCAATAGATCAATAGGAGGGAATAAAGGCTATAAAAATAAGATAGGTAGAAAGGGGGAGATGCTCGCCTGAAAACATTGCCGAAGGTTTAACCGAAGATCGGGTCGACACTCGCATCAACTCAACGGCCTTATCCGCGAAGAACCAAAACACTAGAATAAACACCGGATGCAATATTTAATACTACGGCAAAAGATCGGCATGATGCATGTATGATGTATGGCATGGCAAAGGTGCGGTGCAATTAGATCCTATTAAGCGGAACCGGGGTCCCGACAATTAATTAAACGGTTCAAGTTATTTATCTACCCCGCAAATTAAATGTTGCATTAGCAAGACAAAAGATGGCACCGGTTCGCTACACAATTTAAATGAGGCCAATATAAGGCTAGATTTGCCCGCATATGGGCCCCATATGTAATTATATGGTGAATCGGCATAAGGCCCCCAAACCACAGACAAGTATGCATGCATGAACAATTATTATGCAACAATTATATAGAGGGCATTTATAAAAATAGGGTTCTCGGATAAGGGTCACACGTTAGGGGTTCGACGAACTTGGGGTTCCGAGGAGTCCGGGGTCGGTCTCAGGGTTCAGGGTTCGACGGAATCGTTCTCGGATAACGGAGGTAGGTCTTGTCGCATCCGTGGTCTTCGGGTCATGTCGATGGTCATGGCGTGCCGATGGTTCGGTTTCGGGGATGGGTCTTCGGGGTGGAGAACTTTACGTCCGTTTAGACGATCTTGTCGGATCCTTGCCGAAGGTCATGGCGGCCCCCGGGGTTCGGTCTTCGAATCCGTGAAGATCTTGGGGTCTCGGCTTCGGAGGCCCTGGGTTTCCACCTCCACGGTCTAAGGTTCGGACTTGCCATCAATGACGGTCTTGGCGAGATATCCGATGCGACACAGTTCTTTAGCTTCGCTTCAACCTTCGGTCTCGGGTACCCGTGCGGTACCGTAGGTCTTGCCAAAAATCCCAACAATCTTGTTCATCACGCAACTTCGAACAACCGGGTCAACAACACCACACACGAGGTGGACCGCACGTGGCCAGACGCCAGGATGTGGACTTGGAGTTGGGCTGGTCTTGGCCGACGGAGACAGGGGATGATGGGCTCACGGCATGGAGAAAAACGCCGAGCAACTCCTCAAGCGGCGGAGGCACGAAGATGGCAGGGCACGGCAGACGCAGAGGCCACCGGCGGCGCGGCGGAGCCTGCTCGGAGAAGGCGGCGACGAGGTGGAGGCCGAGCTCGCGCGGAACGGCCGGAGCAGGGCCGCGGGGAGGCGAGGGGAGAGGCCTGCGGGCGGCGGAGCTCGCGAGGAAGGGAAGGCGGTCGCGGCGTCCGGCGAGGCGGAGGCCGACGGAGGCAGGGGATGACGGAGGCGCTTGGGGACACGGTGAACGACGGCGACTGGGGAGCAGAGGCGGAGGGGTAGCGGGGAGGGCGCGCCGGGGAGGAGTCGGCGAGCGGGCGGACGCAGGCGAGGCGGAGCAGGGAGACGCGGGGAGCTTCGTGGCCTGCGGGGGAGGCGGGGCCGGCGAGCGGAGGTCGCAGGCGGAGGACGGCCGACGAGCTCGGGGTCGGGGTCGGGCGAGGCGGAGCGCGCCTGGCCGGAGGGGAAGGAGCGCGGCCGGAGGAGAGAGGAGGCGACGCTGGCGGTCGGTTGCGGGGAGGAAGGGGCGGCGGACGCGGCCGGTGGCGGTCGCGGACGGAGACGGGTAGCCGGCGAGGGGAAGAGGCAGCGAGGTGGAGGCAGGGCGGAGGCAGAGAGGACGGCGCCGGGGAGGAGGCCGCAGCGGCGGTGGAAGAAGCGGGGCAGGGGGGCTGCCGGCGGGGGAGGCTCGAGCGGGGGAGGCGGTTCCAGGGGAGAGGAGGAGAGGCAGGTGGTGGGCCGCGCGTGGTGGGGCCAGCGGGAGGGCAGAGTGGTGGGGGGATTCGGTGTGGGAAGGGTGGCGTGTGTGGTGTGCTGTGTGTTGGCTGTGTGTGCGTGGGTTTGAGAGAGAGAAGGAAGGGAGGGGAGAGAGAGAGAGGAGGGGTGAGGTGTCAACGGTTGAGTGGAGGGAGTGGTGAGGGGAGATGAGGTGGCGAGCGATGATTGGAGGGGGTGAGGTGGAGGCAGGGTGGGTAGGATAGGTTTGGGTGAACTTAGGATTTAGAGGGGCTGGTTTAGGTGGACCGATTTAATCTGGGGGTGGTCGTTCGGGTCGAATCGGCCCGTTCGACTGCCCCCCTAAAATAATTAAATATTTTATTTGTTTTAAACGGACCATTAGCAAACCGATAGCAGACAAAACAAAATAATCCGGAGACCCGGGTTTTGCGTTTGAATTAAGACGGGGCGTTTAGAAGACAAATTAGGTTTTTCCGAAATTAGTTTGATGCAAGCAAAATGCAAGATGATGACGATGCTCAAATGCAATGTGGCATGATGACATGAGCATGCGGTCATGACGATGCAATGCAAAAAAACAACACGATTTTCTAATAGTGGTTTTTGCGGGATGCCACAATTCGACACCACTAACAATGGATCTCGCCCTCGAGATCCGCCTCATCGTACCGGAAGGAAGGTCGGCAATCTGAATCTTCTCGCATCGTGTAGATCCTCGCGACACCACTAACAAGGATGCTTTCTTCGTCTTGAAATCGGCGACACCACCAACAAAGGGGCGTTGTTCACGTTCGTCAAGAGAGCACTCCGGATAAACAACGGACGAAGTTAAAGGTAAGGCCACCCCTAACTATCATGGAAGGAGTAAGAGTTGCATCGATCCACCATTCAATATACAACAGCAAATGATAAGAGTAGTGGTATGGTCGCGACTCCATCCCGCACTCAAAGCATTACTATGTACACGAATAGATAGGTTATGCAACCCACTCTCAGAATTCAGACTGAATATCTCGACAAGCGAGGTTCGGAAACAAAGGGGTGATGCAGACTCTGCATCGGATCTGGCGTAGATGATGTCGTCGCGTCGGAAAACACCGGAAGGCACGAGAAGGAACAAAGAGAAATCCATCAGACGAAGGGTTCCTCGGATAGCATGAAGACCAGAAGTAGCAACACCGTTATCAAAGGAGGAAGCGAATCCCTGAAGGTACGACGGAACCCAACCACGAGAAATCCTAGACTCGAAGAAAGAGACGAGAGCGGATTCAAAACACGTAGAGGTACGAGGAGAATAGCAGAGGGGTTAAGGAGTAAAATCAGACCTAATCAGAACTATCCAACCGATTTTCAAAAATAGTTTTGACACTCTACTTCGGCCGTTAGCTAGGTTATCCTACAGGCTGGACTTGTGGGGTATCGCAACTGCTGAGCTCTGATACCACTCTGTAACACCCTCAGAATCGGCCCTATGCAAGTTTTAGCGAAACCCGCCAAACCCGCATAGAAACGATTCGAAGGTTCCCACCAGGCACTTTCGTGCGGGTGGAAAACGAAGTAATAACATTACACAACAGTCCTCGATGGGACCCACAGAACAGATATATACAACAGCGTCTCAAAGAGTCAAGAATACAGATATACAGAACAAAGATCCAAATCACCTTGAAAACGATAGAGCGTCCAGCTACGGACAAGATGCAAATGGGGCTAAGAGCCCTGAAGAATAACCAATGGCGTCCATAACCCTGCCCAGGCCAAGCCGGAAGGGTAACCCTGCTAACGACGTCGATCTCAAAACCTGCTTAAACAAAAGGGGTGCCGACAAAGGGCAAAGGAAAAAGAGGAGCGTCAGTACTGAGGCCAATACACGGCGAGGCTAGAATTCGGCGGTCCTCGCCTACATAGGTATGGTGGACTGAAGCGGCAGCGGCAGCATGCACTAAACAACCTATAGAGACTCGATACAACTGGCGTCAATCAGAGAGGGGTAAGAAAGACCTATTCGGAACCAACCTGATACTAACACCAAACAATCCCATCCTGGTATTCCCCCTCGAAACCAAACGAGGAAGTCAACCGAGGAACTCACACAGTTGGCAGTTTTACTTATTCAGTTATCGTTGCAGTAATTACTAGTCAGGTATAGATAATCATCCTGATGAAATAAACAGTGGGCAATTTTAGTGAACCATTCCGTTGTAGTTGCAACACTTACTAGTCAGATACAATTAGCATGAGATAAACCCAAAAACCCAGCAGTTGTTGGTACTTTTATTTAGCCTTTCCGTTGTAGTGAAGCTGATTACTAGTCATATCGGATACAAGTCAAATTATAACAGTAAACTTTAGTTATAGTTGTCTATGATCAAGCACTGTGCTCCAAGTCGTCCATAACCGCGGACACGGCTTCTCGAAAAGATTAAACCCTGCAGGGGTGCACCAAAGTATCCATAAGCACTTCGACCCTTTTTGCCAGATCAGTTAACATACACCCATCGGTATGTCGGCGGGGCCTAAGTCACGACGTTCCCAGACCCAAAGCAAGCACGGGGGGCCACCCCACTAAGTACACCCGCAACAAAGTCGGCCGGTCTCCGAGACGGACTCAGGGTTTGCGACAGTGGCTGTAAACGACAGCAAATCCCAAAACTGGGACTGTCGATACCGCGAAAACACTCCGCTTCCAAAACAGTACAGTGTGCTCCTCGCACAATCGTAAATAAAGCAGTAAAGCATGGCATAGGTACAGGATAGTAAATAAAACCTCAAACTAGTTGTGGCCCCCAGTACAATACTTTGAAATCAGGTACTAATCAATGGGGGGCCCATATCTCCCCACCTGTGGTTAGCGCGCTCGATCTCGGAATAGGTGTCAAGAACTCGGGGTCCTACGGGACACAAGTGGGCGGTCGGAAACCAGATATTATCTATCACCCACCGGTGCCTCTGCTTACCTACTTAAATTTTAGTTGTTAAACAGTAATTAAAGTGAACAATAAGTAAAGCCATGATCATCTCCAACATCAACATGCGGCAATAGTCCAACAACTGTGGGACTTGATGACACGCAACAGCACTTGAGCGAGCGACTACGGCGCGCGGGTCCAACTATCTACCAAACAACAGGTAATAGGAGGTGTCCAAGGCAATATAAGGCTGCAAGGAATATCACGGGTACGAAAGCTAGAGCATCGCAACACAGATAGCAATAGATCAACAGGAGGGAATAAAGGCTATAAAAATAATATAGGTAGAAAGGGGGAGATGCTCGCCTGAAAACATTGCCGAAGGTTTAACCGAAGATCGGGTCGACACTCGCATCAACTCAACGGCCTTATCCGCGAAGAACCAAAACACTAGAATAAACACCGGATGCAATATTTAATACTACGGCAAAAGATCGGCATGATGCATGTATGATGTATGGCATGGCAAAGGTGCGGTGCAATTAGATCCTATTAAGCGGAACCGGGGTCCCGACAATTAATTAAACGGTTCAAGTTATTTATCTACCCCGCAAATTAAATGTTGCATTAGCAAGACAAAAGATGGCACCGGTTCGCTACACAATTTAAATGAGGCCAATATAAGGCTAGATTTGCCCGCATATGGGCCCCATATGTAATTATATGGTGAATCGGCATAAGGCCCCCAAACCACAGACAAGTATGCATGCATGAACAATTATTATGCAACAATTATATAGAGGGCATTTATAAAAATAGGGTTCTCGGATAAGGGTCACACATTAGGGGTTCGACGAACTTGGGGTTCCGAGGAGTCCGGGGTCGGTCTCAGGGTTCAGGGTTCGACGGAATCGTTCTCGGATAACGGAGGTAGGTCTTGTCGCATCCGTGGTCTTCGGGTCATGTCGACGGTCATGGCGTGCCGAGGGTTCGGTTTCGGGGATGGGTCTTCGGGGTGGAGAACTTTACGTCCGTTTAGACGATCTTGTCGGATCCTTGCCGAAGTTCATGGCGGCCCCCGGGGTTCGGTCTTCGAATCCGTGAAGATCTTGGGGTCTCGGCTTCGGAGGCCCTGGGTTTCCACCTCCACGGTCTAAGGTTCGGACTTGCCATCAATGACGGTCTTGGCGAGATATCCGATGCGACACAGTTCTTCGGCTTCGCTTCAACCTTCGGTCTCGGGTACCCGTGCGGTACCGTAGGTCTTGCCAAAAAGCCCAACAATCTTGTTCATCACGCAACTTCGAACAACCGGGTCAACAACACCACACACGAGGTGGACCGCACGTGGCCAGACGCCAGGATGTGGACTTGGAGTTGGGCTGGTCTAGGCCGACGGAGACAGGGGATGACGGGCTCACGGCGCGGGGAAAAACACCGAGCAACTCCTCAAGCGGCGGAGGCACGAAGATGGCAGGGCACGACAGACGCAGAGGCCACCGGCGGAGCGGCGGAGCCTGCTCGGAGAAGGCGGCGGCGAGGTGGAGGCTGAGCTCGCGTGGAACGGCCGGAGCAGGGCCGCGGGGAGGCGAGGGGAGAGGCCTGCGGGCGGCGGAGCTCGCGAGGAAGGGAAGGCGGTCGCGGCGTCCGGCGAGGCGGAGGCCGACGGAGGCAGGGGATGACGGAGGCGCTTGGGGACGCGGTGACCGACGGCGACTGGGGAGCAGAGACGGAGGGGTAGCGGGGAGGGCGCGCCGGGGAGGAGTCGGCGAGCGGGCGGACGCAGGCGAGGCGGAGCAGGGAGACGCGGGGAGCTTCGTGGCCGGCGGGGGAGGCGGGGCCGGCGAGCGGAGGTCGCAGGCGGAGGACGGCCGACGAGCTCGGGGTCGGGGTCGGGCGAGGCGGAGCGCGCCTGGCCGGAGGGGAAGGAGCGTGGCCGGAGGAGAGAGGAGGCGACGCCGGCGGTCGGTTGCGGGGAGGAAGGGGCGGCGGATGCGGCCGGAGGGGCGACGCGGCCGGTGGCGGTCGCGGACGGAGACGGGTAGCCGGCGAGGGGAAGAGGCAGCGAGGTGGAGGCATGGCGGAGGCAGAGAGGACGGCGCCGGGGAGGAGGCCGCGGCGGCGGTGGAAGAAGCGGGGCAGGGGGGCTGCCGGCGGGGGAGGCTCGAGCGGGGGAGGCGGTTCCAGGGGAGAGGAGAGGCAGGTGGTGGGCCGCGCGGGGTGGGGCCAGCGGGAGGGCAGAGTGGTGGGGGGATTCGGTGTGGGAAGGGTGGCGTGTGTGGTGTGCTGTGTGTTGGCTGTGTGTGCGTGGGTTTGAGAGAGAGAAGGAAGGGAGGGGAGAGAGAGAGGAGGGATGAGGTGTCAACGGTTGAGTGGAGGGAGTGGTGAGGGGAGATGAGGTGGCGAGCGATGATTGGAGGGGGTGAGGTGGAGGCAGGGTGGGTAGGATAGGTTTGGGTGAACTTAGGATTTAGAGGGGCTGGTTTAGGTGGACCGATTTAATCTGGGGGTGGTCGTTCGGGTCGAATCGGCCCGTTCGACTGCCCCCCTAAAATAATTAAATATTTTATTTGTTTTAAACGGACCGTTAGCAAACCGATAGCAGACAAAACAAAATAATCCGGAGACCCGGGTTTTGCGTTTGAATTAAGACGGGGCGTTTAGAAGACAAATTAGGTTTTTCCGAAATTAGTTTGATGCAAGCAAAATGCAAGATGATGACGATTCTCAAATGCAATGTGGCATGATGACATGAGCATGCGGTCATGACGATGCAATACACAAAAACAACGCGATTTTCTAGTAGTGGTTTTTGCGGGATACCACAATTCGACACCACTAACAATGGATCTCGCCCTCGAGATCCGCCTCATCGTACCGGAAGGAAGGTCGGCGATCTGAATCTTCTTGCATCGTGTAGATCCTCGCGACACCACTAACAAGGATGCTTTCTTCGTCTTGAAATCGGCGACACCACCAACAAAGGGGCGTTGTTCACGTTCGTCAAGAGAGCACTCCGGATAAACAACGGACGAAGTTAAAGGTAAGGCCACCCCTAACTATCATGGAAGGAGTAAGAGTTGCATCGATCCACCATTCAATATACAACAGCAAATGATAAGAGTAGTGGTATGGTCGCGACTCCATCCCGCACTCAAAGCATTACTATGTACACGAATAGATAGGTTATGCAACCCACTCTCAGAATTCAGACTGAAGATCTCGACAAGCGAGGTTCGGAAACAAAGGGGTGATGCAGACTCTGCATCGGATCTGGCGTAGATGATGTCGTCGCGTCGGAAAACACCGGAAGGCACGAGAAGGAACAAAGAGAAATCCATCAGACGAAGGGTTCCTCGGATAGCATGAAGACCAAAAGTAGCAACACCGTTATCAAAGGAGGAAGCGAATCCCTGAAGGTACGACGGAACCAAACCACGAGAAATCCTGGACTCGAAGAAAGAGACGAGAGCGGATTCAAAACACGTAGAGGTAAGAGGAGAATAGCAGAGGGGTTAAGGAGTAAAATCAGACCTAATCAGAACTATCCAACCGATTTTCAAAAATAGTTTTGACACTCTACTTCGGCCGTTAGCTAGGTTATCCTACAGGCTGGACTTGTGGGGTATCGCAACTGCTGAGCTCTGATACCACTCTGTAACACCCTCAGAATCGGCCCTATGCAAGTTTTAGCGAAACCCGCCAAACCCGCATAGAAACGATTCGAAGGTTCCCACCAGGCACTTTCGTGCGGGTGGAAAACGAAGTAATAACATTACACAACAGTCCTCGATGGGACCCACAGAACAGATATATACAACAGCGACTCAAAGAGTCAAGAATACAGATATACAAAACAAAGATCCAAATCACCTTGAAAACGATAGAGCGTCCAGCTACGGACAAGATGCAAATGGGGCTAAGAGCCCTGAAGAATAACCAATGGCGTCCATAACCCTGCCCAGGCCAAGCCGGAAGGGTAAGCCTGCTAACGACGTCGATCTCAAAACCTGCTTAAACAAAAGGGGTGCCGACAAAGGGCAAAGGAAAAAGAGGAGCGTCAGTACTGAGGCCAGTACACGGCGAGGCTAGAATTCGGCGGTCCTCGCCTACATAGGTATGGTGGACTGAAGCGGCAGCGGCAGCATGCACTAAACAACCTATAGAGACTCGATACAACTGGCGTCAATCAGAGAGGGGTAAGAAAGACCTATTCGGAACCAACCTGATACTAACACCAAACAATCCCATCCTGGTATTCCCCCTCGAAACCAAACGAGGAAGTCAACCGAGGAACTCACACAGTTGGCAGTTTTACTTATTCAGTTATCGTTGCAGTAATTACTAGTCAGGTATAGATAATCATCCTGATGAAATAAACAGTGGACAATTTTAGTGAACCATTCTGTTGTAGTTGCAACACTTACTAGTCAGATACAATTAGCATGAGATAAACCCAAAAACCCAGCAGTTGTTGGTACTTTTATTTAGCCTTTCCGTTGTAGTGAAGCTGATTACTAGTCATATCGGATACAAGTCAAATTATAACAGTAAACTTTAGTTATAGTTGTCTATGATCAAGCACTGTGCTCCAAGTCGTCCATAACCGCGGACACGGCTTCTCGAAAAGATTAAATCCTGCAGGGGTGCACCAAAGTATCCACAAGCACTTCGACCCTTTTTGCCAGATCAGTTAACATACACCCATCGGTATGTCGGCGGGGCCTAAGTCACGACGTTCCCAGACCCAAAGCAAGCACGGGGGGCCACCCCACTAAGTACACCCGCAACAAAGTCGGCCGGTCTCCGAGACGGACTCAAGGTTTGCGACAGTGGCTGTAAACGACAGCAAATCCCAAAACTGGGACTGTCGATACCGCGAAAACACTCCGCTTCCAAAACAGTACAGTGTGCTCCTCGCACAATCGTAAATAAAGCAGTAAAGCATGGCATAGGTACAGGATAGTAAATAAAACCTCAAACTAGTTGTGGCCCCCAGTACAATACTTTGAAATCAGGTACTAATCAATGGGGGGCCCATATCTCCCCACCTGTGGTTAGCGCGCTCGATCTCGGAACAGGTGTCAAGAACTCGGGGTCCTACGGGACACAAGTGGGCGGTCGGAAACCAGATATTATCTATCACCCACCGGTGCCTATGCTTACCTACTTCAATTTTAGTTGTTAAACAGTAATTAAAGTGAACAATAAGTAAAGCCATGATCATCTCCAACATCAACATGCGGCAATACTCCAACAACTGTGGGACTTGATGACACGCAACAGCACTTGAGCGAGCGACTACGGCGCGCGGGTCCAACTATCTACCAAACAACAGGTAATAGGAGGTGTCCAAGGCAATATAAGGCTGCAAGGAATATCACGGGTACGAAAGCTAGAGCATCGCAACACAGATAGCAATAGATCAACAGGAGGGAATAAAGGCTATAAAAATAAGATAGGTAGAAAGGGGGAGATGCTCGCCTGAAAACATTGCCGAAGGTTTAACCGAAGATCGGGTCGACACTCGCATCAACTCAACGGCCTTATCCGCGAAGAACCAAAACACTAGAATAAACACCGGATGCAATATTTAATACTACGGCAAAAGATCGGCATGATGCATGTATGATGTATGGCATGGCAAAGGTGCGGTGCAATTAGATCCTATTAAGCGGAACCGGGGTCCCGACAATTAATTAAACGGTTCAAGTTATTTATCTACCCCGCAAATTAAATGTTGCATTAGCAAGACAAAAGATGGCACCGGTTCGCTACACAATTTAAATGAGGCCAATATAAGGCTAGATTTGCCCGCATATGGGCCCCATATGTAATTATATGGTGAATCGGCATAAGGCCCCCAAACCACAGACAAGTATGCATGCATGAACAATTATTATGCAACAATTATATTGAGGGCATTTATAAAAATAGGGTTCTCGGATAAGGGTCACACATTAGGGGTTCGACGAACTTGGGGTTCCGAGGAGTCCGGGGTCGGTCTCAGGGTTCAGGGTTCGACAGAATCGTTCTCGGATAACGGAGGTAGGTCTTGTCGCATCCGTGGTCTTCGGGTCATGTCGACGGTCATGGCGTGCCGAGGGTTCGGTCTCGGGGATGGGTCTTCGGGGTGGAGAACTTTACGTCCGTGTAGACGATCTTGTCGGATCCTTGCCGAAGGTCATGGCGGCCCCCGGGGTTCGGTCTTCGAATCCGTGAAGATCTTGGGGTCTCGGCTTCGGAGGCCCTGGGTTTCCACCTCCACGGTCTAAGGTTCGGACTTGCCATCAATGACGGTCTTGGCGATATATCCGATGCGACACAGTTCTTCGGCTTCGCTTCAACCTTCGGTCTCGGGTACCCGTGCGGTACCGTAGGTCTTGCCAAAAAGCCCAACAATCTTGTTCATCACGCAGCTTCGAACAACCGGGTCAACAACACCACACACGAGGTGGACCGCACGTGGCCAGACGCCAGGATGTGGACTTGGAGTTGGGCTGGTCTTGGCCGACGGAGACAGGGGATGACGGGCTCACGGCACGGAGAAAAACGCCGAGCAACTCCTCAAGCGGCGGAGGCACGAAGATGGCAGGGCACGACAGACGCAGAGGCCACCGGCGGCGCGGCGGAGCCTGCTCGGAGAAGGCAGCGGCGAGGTGGAGGCCGAGCTCGCGCGGAACGGCCGGAGCAGGGCCGCGGGGAGGCGAGGGGAGAGGCCTGCGGGCGACGGAGCTCGCGAGGAAGGGAAGGCGGTCGCGGCGTCCGGCGAGGCGGAGGCCGACGGAGGCAGGGGATGACGGAGGCGCTTGGGGACGCGGTGACCGACGGCGACTGGGGAGCAGAGACGGAGGGGTAGCGGGGAGGAGTCGGCGAGCGGGCGGACGCAGGCGAGGCGGAGCAGGGAGACGCGGGGAGCTTCGTGGCCGGCGGGGGAGGCGGGGCCGGCGAGCGGAGGTCGCAGGCGGAGGACGGCCGACGAGCTCGGGGTCGGGGTCGAGCGAGGCGGAGCGCGCCTGGCCGGAGGGGAAGGAGCGCGGCCGGAGGAGAGAGGAGGCGATGCCGGCGGTCGGTTGCGGGGAGGAAGGGGCGGCGGACGCGGCCGGAGGGGCGACGCGGCCGGTGGCGGTCGCGGACGGAGACGGGTAGCCGGCGAGGGGAAGAGGCAGCGAGGTGGAGGCAGGGCGGAGGCAGAGAGGACGGCGCCGGGGAGGAGGCCGTGGCGGCGGTGGAAGAAGCGGGGCAGGGGGGCTGCCGGCGGGGGAGGCTCGAGCGGGGGAGGCGGTTCCAGGGGAGGGGAGGAGAGGCAGGTGGTGGGCCGCGCGGGGTGGGGCCAGCGGGAGGGCAGAGTGGTGGGGGGATTCGGTGTGGGAAGGGTGGCGTGTGTGGTGTGCTGTGTGTGCGTGGGTTTGAGAGAGAGAAGGAAGGGAGGGGAGAGAGAGAGGAGGGGTGAGGTGTCAACGGTTGAGTGGAGGGAGTGGTGAGGGGAGATGAGGTGGCGAGCGATGATTGGAGGGGGTGAGGTGGAGGCAGGGTGGGTAGGATAGGTTTGGGTGAACTTAGGATTTAGAGGGGCTGGTTTAGGTGGACCGATTTAATCTGGGGGTGGTCGTTCGGGTCGAATCGGCCCGTTCGACTGCCCCCCTAAAATAATTAAATATTTTATTTGTTTTAAACGTACCGTTAGCAAACCGATAGCAGACAAAACAAAATAATCCGGAGACCCGAGTTTTGCGTTTGAATTAAGACGGGGCGTTTAGAAGACAAATTAGGTTTTTCCGAAATTAGTTTGATGCAAGCAAAATGCAAGATGATGACGATGCTCAAATGCAATGTGGCATGATGACATGAGCATGCGGTCATGACGATGCAATGCACAAAAACAACGCGATTTTCTAGTAGTGGTTTTTGCGGGATGCCACATAGCGTCAGTTTGATGAGGTTGGTGATGTCGTCAGCCACGAATGTTGCTCTGGCGCATGTCGCATCAGTTAGACTTCCGCGTCGTTGCGTCAGTTTTTGGTAACTGCGCACGCCACTTGCCGCATCGGTTTCTCGGGGCGAGCGCGCACAGCTCGTCTCCTGGTAGCGCATGTGGATCTTCTGTGCTCGGTTGCGATGGCGCAAAGGATCTGAAGCCGTAGCGTCGTGTGGCCGGGGTGCCTCACGGGCACGTGTTGTGCGAAAGCTGAGGAGGCGATGGTGACCCCCGCGGGGATAAATAGAACCCTGGAGGGGAACGAGGCTCGCACTTCGTCTTCCTCCGGCTCTTCCTTCCTTGTCTCTCTGTGCTCTCGCGCACTTTGCTCCTTGCGCCTCCTCTTCGTGGTCGCCGGATCCACCAAACACCGTCCACCACGGCCACTTCTCCTGCCGACATGCTGTCGGAGGAGCACGGAGGTTGGTGCGGGTCCTTTGTGATTGACGACCTTGTTTATAAGTATCGACGAGGTAGGTTTATCCCCTTGTCGATGCTGGTGAAGCATCGGCTTGCACCGAAGGGGGAGGGGGTGCCTGACCCTCGGCCGGGGGAGCACGTCGTCTTCCTCGCGCACTTCTACCGCGGCTTTGGCCTCCCCGTCAGCCCCTTTCTTCTTCATCTTCTTCGACCTTCAACTCCACCACCTTGGCACGAACGCCATCGCGTAGCTGTCGCATCATGTAGCCTGCTGCGAATCGTACCTTGGGGTGTGGCCCGAGGTGCTGAAATTTCTCAAGTTCTTCCACTTCAAAGCCCAGAACACCGCCAAGGACGGTCCGCTGACGCAGACGGGCTGCTGCGCCATCTACCCGTGGCCCTCTTCGCCGATGCCACGGTTCTAGCTCCCCGACATCGTCAAGCCGTGGCAACACTCATATTTTTATGTGAGCAATGCCTCAGAGGTGGACTAGATCTGCTTGCCGCCCTTCGTCAACGTGCCCTCGATGCAGAAGGCATGGACGACGAAGGGGATGGGGGCTCAGGCGGACATCAACCGGATGGCCGCCCGGGTGGAGGCGATGGTGGATACGGAGCCGCTCACCGCCCGGGACATCGTGCTGTCTTGGATGGCACGTCGCGTGCTTCTGCTGCAGAAGCGGTCACACAAGATGCGCCACCTGTCGATCGTCGACGACCCGACGCGGACGTCGCTGAAGGACGTGTCGTACCAGGACCTGCGGAACTGGATATCCATGATCTCCAAGTTCCGCGTGGAGGAAAACTGGGCGTACTCCTGCCCAACGTACCATCTCGGCCGCCTGCCGCCTCGGGTGGGTTGCTCTCTGGTTTTATTTCCTTTTTGTGTTTATCTCTCTTCCCGGTAGTTTTCCTTGGGTGCCTCATGCTCCCCTTTTTGAGTAGTTGTTCATGGCGCAGCTAGCCAAAGATGGTGTGGGCTACTTCACGCTCCCCTCCTTCTTGGCAGACCGGAAGCCGAATAAATACACCCAGACGAAGCCCAAAGGGTTTCCCGTTCGGTCGGACGATGGTCCCTCGGATCCTCGTGGTGATTGCCAGGTGCGGCTCCTGCATTTGTCCTGGCCCATGGAGTTGTGGCTAAGATTTGTTTTTGTTGTATTCGATGCCGCCGATGATGAGGCTGGTCGGGAGAGGGCCGCGACGAAAGCTCGGGGAAAGAGGGCGACAACCGTTGCTGCACCGGCTCCGGTTGAGCAGAAAAGGATGCGCCGAGCGCGCCAAGTCGTTGTTGTGCCATCCGTCGTCGGGTTAGTGTCTTCACTAGGCCTGTTTTCCTCGTTTTCCTTGTCTTTCTGCTGGGGTCTTCCTTAATTCTGTCCAGTGTAGCGAGACGATGTCGCTGGGTGGCTCTGGTGCTGCCATCGTCGCTCCCCCCACCTTTGGTGGTTGAGGAGGCGGCAAGGTCTCTGGCTGCACCCGCGCCGGCTGCGCCTGCTGTGCCGTCTCCGACTGGGGCTCCTCAGGGTTCCCCGGCTGCGGGAGTGCTGCACCAAGCACCCGCATCTTCGCGGGTGGGGCAGCTCTTCGCGGCTACGCAGGACCCCGAGACCCCCCTCCTCCGTCCTAGCTCCAGCCAGTTCTGCCAGTCCCGTCATCACGGGAGTGACGTAGGAGGATGTGATGGTGCAGGCGGCTGCAGCGGGTGACGGCCAGTCGGGAGCCTCCGGCTCGGCGAGGAGGGAGTTGGTGGTGGCTGCGCCTTCGGGTGCGGCCGCTAACGACGTTGAGGTTGTAGTGACTAGCTCGAGGCCAGATCTGGCTGTGCTGACGCCGGGTGCGATCCTCTCCCAGCTCTCAGGCGCGGCGCCCGTCTCACATAGCCAGGTTCGCCACCTGGTTGAGAGAATGGAGAAGGGGCTTGTCGAGGCCAAAAATGTGTCTGTATGGAGGTAGGTGTCCCTCCCCATTTTCTTTTGCCGCACTCGGTTTTTGCAGCCGGATTTCCCCTCTATTCCTTACTCATTTCTCTTCGCAGAAAGTGTTTTCGGAGTCCACAGAGAACACTCGGGAGCTAGGCCGTAAGATTGCTTCTTCTGATCTATCTTGGCGGTTGGCATCTTTTTCCCGCTTTTTGTTGACCATTGGGTATCCTCCTACAGCCATGATCTTGGACAAGGAGAAGGAGGTGGAGCGTCTCAAAGCCCAGATTGCCGAGGAGTCGATCAAGACGCGGCAGGCGCAGTTCGACCAACTGGCCGAGGCCAAACACCAGCTGGAGGTCAGCATGGAGAGGGGCAAGAAGGCGGCTGGCATTTGAGCGGAGGCACTGAAAAACTTGGAGGCGATCTCCGCCCAAAGGGAGGAGACGATCAAGACTCTCCGTTCCCGGGAGGAGGAGCTAACCCAGCAACTCCAAGGGATCTCTGAGCTGGTCGTTAGTAAGTTTTCTCCTCCTTGCCTCTCCTATACTGTGGTTAACCAGTCTGAGTCTTGTTGCTTACTCCTGCCTTCGGCTGGAGCTCATTACCCCAAGTCGACCGAGATGGCTCTCGAGAAGCGGCCGGTGGAGGAAGCTGGCCGCGATCTGACGGCCTGGGATCTGGTCAAGGTGCTGGTGGAGGAGAGCAACGGTCTTCGCGTCGTCGCCAACGACTTCTTCCAGTACATCTGGCCAGAGACGAGTGAGCCGCATGACATTGCTAGCTTGGTGGTTGCCTTGTCCCGTGGTATCGACGTGCTGGACACCCACAAGGAGTGGGCGACGCGTGGCGGCGTGGAGATGGCTCTAGCCTTGGTGAGGTCCTGGTATCCGGAGGCGGATCTGGGTGTGCTCACTCGTGGCTTTCGACTTGGCACCAGCTACGAGGGCCTCCGTGACAGCATTCCGACGATCAGGTCCTGCGGGGTGAAGATCGGCACGTACGTGGATTTGGAGCGTGACTTCCACGACCCCTCCGAGCCGGTGCCGTTCCACTGGATCCTAGCTCCCACGAACTTTGCCGGCATTGCCTCCTCCAACCAAGTACCTGCGGCCGGCGCCAGTGCTCCTCCTGCCGGACCAACTCCTACTCCAGCGACTGATGCTCCTTCCACAACTCTGGATCCTGATCCTTGATACCTGGGGTGCCAGGAGTATTTGTCTTGATAGCCTGTTCTGCAACAGTTCTTCCTGTCGGTGAACCCTACTGTGAAAATTTGAATGTTGTGCGGAACCGTCGTGTTCCGCTTATTGGCTTAATGCCCTCTTTTGGTTAAAGTTGATCTTTGTCCTTTTTCCTTTTGGATGTTTTTTGTCCTTGCATTTTTGTGTGAGCGCGTGACCGCGCGGTCGTCAAGTGTAGTCCTCGAGGTTCTGGCCGACTAGGTTTGCCAGCCGGGTCGAAGATCTTTGACGCCCTTGCTTGAGGTGATGGGTGCGCGAGAGCGCGCCCACTAGGTGTAGTCCCCGAGGTTCGGGCCGGCTAGGGTAGCCAGCTGGGTCGAAGCTCTTTGACGCCCTTGCTTGAGGTGATGGGTGCACAGGAGCGCGCCCACTAGGTGTAGTCCCCAAGGTTCGGGCCGGCTGGGGTAGCGAGCCGGGTCGAAGCTTTTTGACGCCCTTGCTGGAGGTGATGGGTGCACGGGAGCGCGCCCACTGGGTGTAGTCCCCGAGGTTCGGCCGGCTGGGGTAGCCAGCCGGGTCGAAGCTCTTTGCCACCTTATTTCCTGTCAGGTTGTGGCTCGTGCAGTACAAGACACAACATCACTTGAGTTAGTTTCATTACTTGTGCACTTGTTTATAGTTAGGATAGAACACGAAAATGGTGCTCCTTCGAACTAGGCCGTTAACAGTTCCCCTTTCTCAGCGAGCATTGGCCTTTCGAGCATTGACCTTGCCGGCTGCCAGCCGGCTTGCGGTTTGCAGTAGGAACTGAAGGAGTAGCTAGGTTGGCGTGCCCCGCGATACTTCGGTGTGTTGTTATTGGATTAGCTCGGGCAGGTGCAACCGGTTCGCCCCGACGACTTTGTTTTCTCCCTGGGCGCTTTCTTGTAGGGGTACTTCGAGCTTTTATTCTTGCTGGCTCGACAGCCGGCTTGCGGTATAAATCCGAAACCAAAGAGTGGGCTCTAGGCGCCCCGTACAATACTCTGCCGCCTATAGAAATCACGGGCGTCCGGGCCAGCCGGTATGGAGATGTAGGTGGTGCGCGAATTTGGACAAAGTCCTCGGGGCTGCGCCGAGGTTTCCAAACTTGTTCATTTATTACATGAAATGGAAGATACATACACTTATGGCTCAAGTGTAAAATGGACGTAGTAGGTTCGCGTTCCATGGGCGTTCGGTTTCCTCGTCGGAGTGATCTACCTTGTGCATTTGATCAGGTAGTAAGAGTCGTTGTGCAGTGCCCGACTGATGATGAATGGTCCTTCCCATGGCGGGGACAACTTGTGCATTCCCTTTGTGCTCTGGACCAGGCGCAGCACCATATCTCCCTCGCGAAAAGAGGTGGGCTGGATCCGGCTGGCGTGGTAGCGGTGCAAGTCCTGTTTAGATTGCTGACCTGGACAGGGCCAGCTTACGCGCCTCCTTGAGAAGGTCCACGCTGTCCTCCCGTGCTTCCTTGTCTTCCTGCTCTGTGTAGAGCTGTCTGCGGGGTGCATCGAACTGGATGTCAGTGGGGTGAACGTCCTCTGCCCCATAGACAAGGAAGTGTTGGAGATATGCCCTAGAGGCAATAATAAAAATAGTTATTATTATATCTTTGTGTTGATGATAAATGTTTACATTCATGCTATAATAGTATTAATCGGAAACATTAATACTTGTGTTATTTGTAAACCAAATTAGAGTCCCTGGTAAAGCCTCTTTGTAATACTAGCTTGTTGGTTGATAGATGATCGTGGTTTCCCGATCATGAACATTGAGATGTTATTAACAACAAGATCATATCATTAGGAGAATGATGTGATGGACATACTCCTATAGATAAGCGTAGCATTAAGATCAAGTCATTTCAATAGTTTGTTTGCTATAAGCTTTCTGATACATAGTAACCTAATTCCTTTGACCATGAGATCGTGCTAATCACCATTACTGGAAGGATACTTTGGTGACATCAAACACCACACCATAACTGGGTGGTTATAAAAGTGGCATTGAGTATTCGGAAAGTATGAGGTGCGGCACATGGATCAAGAGTGGGGTTTGTCCATCCATATGACGGATAGATATACTCTGGGCCCTCTCGGTGGAATGTCATCCAATTATCTTGCAAGCATGTGACTGGCTCACAAGGGATCACATATCACGAGAACGAGAAAAGAGTACTTATCGGTAAAAAGGTTGAACTAGGTATGCAGAGATACCGATGATCAAACCTCGGATAAGTAAACTATCGAGAGACAAAGGGAAATTGGTATCGTATGTAAGAGGTTCATTCGATCGCAAAGTAATCGTAGAAATATGTGGGAACCATATGAATTTCCAGATTCCTCTATTGGTTATTGATCGGAGAAGTGTCTCGGTCATGTTCGCATAATTCACGAACTGTAGGGAGACACACTTAAGGATTCAATGTTGTTTAGTGGATATGGAATATAAGTAGGGAGACTGAATGTTGTTCGGAGTCTCGGATGGGATCCGGGGTATCACGAGGAGACCTAAAATGGTCCGGAGAATAAGGTTCATATAAGGAAAGTCTAATTTCGAAGTTCGGGAATGATTTCGATGTTTTCATCGAAGAAGTTCTAGAAGGGTGTAGAAGGTTCACCGGACCGGAAGGGGAATTGTACATGAATGTGTCATGGTTAAGTGGAATGATTGGATCGTGTCCTAGGTCACTTGGTTGGAAATTTTCAAGAGAGAAATAAAGCTCCAAATTGAAAGTCAAAAGGCAGGTTTGAAAAGTCAAACTGAAACAATGGTTTCCTAGTGGAGGAAGGAAAGAATCCTTCTTTCCCTCCACCACAATCCAACTAGGATAGGGAGAGGAAGGATTCAAACTCCCCTCTCCCATGTTGCCCTCCCTCTCATAAATAGAGGGGAGGGGCTGCCCCAAGACCACACAACACCACCCCTCCCCACCAAGCCGCGCCACCGCCGCCCCAGCGCCGCTACCGCTTGCCCCCGCCGACTCCACCTCCTCCTCTCCGGCCCTCGAAATCCTAGATCCACCATAACCTGCTCCGGCTTAGGCAAATCCCTGAAGGATTTTCCCTATACTTCCGACACCACGCCGTCGTGCTGTCGGAATCGCGAGGGGAGAACTACAACCTTCGCTGCCTGCTGGAACAAGGGAGAGGAAGGTCTTCATCGAGTACCGAAAGTGTGACCGACAGTGGAAGCGCTGCCGGAACGCAGCGCCGGAAGGATCGTCTACACGATCTTGAGATCGGGAAGTGTACGACTACATCACCCACAAGAATCTGCTCTCATTAACCGCTTTGGAATCTTCGAGGGTGAGTACTCTAATCGACTCGTTGCTACAATCTAGTAGATAGATCTTGGCTTGTTTGTGTGCATGTAGTAGAATTTTTTTGTTTTCCATGATACGAACCCCTACAGTGGTATCAGAGCCGTGTCTATATGTAGATCTGTTGCACGAGTAGAACACAATGGTCATTGTGGGCATTGATGCTTTTTTTGTCGATTGATTCTTGTGTACTTTGCATCTTACAAGATGGTGGGATGAAGCGGCCCGGGCTATGTTGGAGATATGCCCTAGAGGCAATAATAAATGTGGTTATTATTATATCTTTGTGTTTATGATAAATGTTTACATTCATGCTATAATAGTATTAACAAGGAAACATTGATACTTGTGTGATTTGTAAACTTAATTTGAAGTCCCTAGTATAGACTCTATACTTCACTAGCTTGTTGGTTGATTAATGATTATGGTTTCCCTATCATGAACATTGAGATGTTATCAACAACAAGATCATATCGTTAGGAGAATGATATGGTGGACATACTCCTATAGATAAGCGTAGCATAAAGATCAAGTCATTTCATTAGTTCAATTGCTATATGCTTTATGATACATAGTAACCTAATTCCTTCGACCATGAGATCATGCATATCACCTTTACCGGATGGATGCTTTGATGACATCAAACACCACACCGTAACTGGGTGGTTATAAAAGTGGCATTGAGTGTTCGGAAAGTATTGGTTGAGACACATGGATCAAGAGTGGGATTTGTCCATCCACATGACGGATAGATATACTCTGGGCCCTCTCGGTGGAATGTCATCCAATTAGCTTGCAAGCATGTGACTTGGTCACAAGGGATCACATATCACGGGAACGAGAAAAGAGTACTTGTCAGTAACGAGGTTGAACTAGGTATGCAGAGATACCGACGATCATAACCTCGGATAAGTAACATATCGTGAGACAAAGGGAAATTGGTATCGTATGTAAGTGGTTCATTCGATCGCAAAGTAATCGTAGAAATATGTGGAGCCATATGAATTTCTAGATTCCTCTATTGGTTATTGTTCGGAGAAGTGTCTCGATCATGTCCGCATAATTCACGAACCGTAGGGAGACACACTTAAGGATTCGACGTTGTTTGAGTAGTTATGGTATTATGAGAAAGAGACCGAATGTTGTTCAGAGTCTCGGATGGGATCCGGGATATCACGAGGTGATCCGGAATGGTCCGGAGAATAAGATTCATATAAGGAAAGTCCCGTTTCGGAGTTCGGGAATGATTCCGGTGTTTTCATCGGGAATGTTCTAGAAGGTTCCGGATTGTCCGGCACTCCGGGGGGGGGGGGGGGAGGGGTACATGAATGTGTCATTACATATTGGAATGATTGCATCATGTACTAAGTGTTCTTGATGTCCCAAATAAAGGATTAAATTGAATCCTAAAACAGAAAAGTCAAATGTCCAGTTTGAAAGTCAAACTGCCAAAACAAGAAACTGTGGGAAACAAGCAAGAGGAGTTGGAACCAACTTGGAGGAGGAGTCCCACTCCTCCAAGCCGGCGCCAGCCCTAGGCCGAGTTGGGGAGGGACTCCCTCCCTCCCCTGGCGCGCCACCCCCTCCCACCTATATAAGGAGGGGCAGGGCTCCCCTCCTAGACACACAACTTTCACCTCTAGATCTCCGGTTTAGAGCCGTTTTGGATTAGAGCTTCTAATTGCTTTAGCCAACGGTTTAGAGCCTTCTAATTGGTTTAGAGCCTTCTAATTGGTGTGTCTAATTACTAGACCACTAATAGCCTCTCTCATAAGCTCCACCATACTCGCACCGGCTTAAGGCGAAGCCCTGCGGGATTTCCCCTCTACTTCCGGTACCACGCCGTTGTGCTGCCGGAATCGCGAGGAGAGTGCTACAACCTCCGCTGCCTGCTGGAACAAGGGAGAGGAAGGTCTTCGTCGAGTACCGAACGTGTGACCGACTGCGGAAGCGCTGCCGGAACGTGGCGCTGGAAGGATCGTCTACACGATCTTGAGATCGGAAAGAGTACGACTACATCACCCACGAGAATATGCTCTCGTTAAACGCTTTGGAATCTTCGAGGGTAAGTTATACCATCGACTCGTTGCTACAATCTAGTAGATAGATCTTGGCTTGTTTGTTTGTATGCGATAGAAAATTTTTGTTTTCCATGCTACGAACCCCTACAGTGGTATCAGAGCCGTGTCTATATGTAGATCTATTGCACGAGTAGAACACAATGGTCATTGTGGGCGTTGATGCTTTTATTGTCGATTGCTTCTTGTGTACTTTGCATCTTGCAGTATGTTGGGATGAAGCGGCCCGGGCTAACCTTACATGACATCGTTCATGAGACCTGCTCCACGCTTGACATGCAACTTGTATTGCATAAGTGGCTTTGCGGGTGCCTGTTTCTCCTAGCATAGTAAAGATCCAATACACAACGGGTGATTAACAATACTTGTGTCAACGTTGTGGTTCATGTTCGTAAGTTAGAACGACACTTATTGAAAGCCCCAAACCACGTAAAATATGCAAAGAAAGTAGAGGCGTCTAACTTTGTTTTGCAGGGGTGTGCAGTGATGTGATATGGCCATGATTGTGATTATATTTGATGTATGCAATGTTCCTTATTGTAAGTCGGCAACCGGCAGGAGCCATATGGTTGTCTTTAATTTATGTTAAGACCCGCGTGTCTATTCAAAGTAGTTGTAATAGTTGAAGCCGGTGGACGACAACCGTGGAGAGGCGTCATTGACCTTGATGCAATGCCGGTGATGATGGAGATCATGTTCGTGCTTGAAGATGGAGATCAAAGCACAAAGAAGAAAGGCCATATCATATCACATATATATTGAATTGCATGTGATGTTAATCCTTTATGCATCTTGTATTGCTTAGTAGACGACGGTAGCATTATAAGATGATCCCTCATGCACATGAATTTCAAATCATAAAGTGTTCACCCTTAGTCAGCACCGTTGCTAAAGCTTGTTGTTTCGAAGCACCACGTGATGATCGGGTGTGTTAGATTCCGCAAGTGTATACAACGTGAGCAAGCCAGATTTGCTCATGCGGAAACTAAGGTTTGATCTTGACGAGCCTAGCATGTACAGACATGGTCTCGGAACACGGATCACCGAAAGGTAAAGCATGAATCATATAGTAGATATGATGAACATGACGATTGTTCGCCATTGAAACTATATCAACTCTCGTGATGATCGGTGTTGATGTAGTGGATTTGGTTCGTGTGATCACTAAAACAATGTGAGGGATGTTGTTTTGAGTGAGTTCACCTAGTTTAATTACATTAATTAATTTGAAATCAATTTATCATAAACTTAGTCTAAACTATTGCAAATATGTTGTAGATCAATGGCAGCCCCTACCATCAATTTTAATGCGTTCCTAGAGAAAGAAAAGTTGAAAAACAATGGAAGCAACTTCGCGGATTGGTTCCGCAATTTGAGGATTGTCCTCACAGCTGGTAATTTGACCTATGTGCTGGATGCACCGCTGGGTGACCCACCTGCAGATGATGCTCCCGATGAAGTAAAGAATGTTTACCTCGCTCGGAAGAATCAGTACTCCATAGTTCAGTGTGCTATCTTGTATGGTTTGGAATCGGAGCTTCAGAAAAGGTTTGAGGATTCAGACCCATATGATATTGTCGAGGATCTCAAATTGATTTTTGAGACTCATGCGGCAATTGAAAGCTATGAAGCTTCTGAAAAGTTCTTTAACTGCAAGATGGAAGAAGGCAGCTCCGTCAGTGAGCATGTGCTTAAGATGTCAGGGCACGCAAACAAACTTCAAAGCTTGGGTATAGTGATTCCTAATGCTTTGGGGATTTACCGTGTCCTCCAATCACTACCACCAAGTTACAAGAACTTTGTGATGAACTACAACATGCAGAACATGAACAAGACGTTGCCAGAACTCTTTGCCATGTTGAAATCTGCAGAAGTGGAGATCAAGAAAGAGCACCAAGTGTTGTTGGTCAATAAGACCACCAAATTCAAGAAAGGCAAGTCTAAGCAAAAGGGACACTTCAAGAAGGGTGGTAAGAAAGCTACCACGCCGACGAAGAAGACCAGGGCTGGACCTAAGCCTGATACTGAGTGCTTTTACTGCAAGGGAGAAGGTCACTGGAAGCGGAATTGCCCAAAGTACTTGGCGGATTTGAAGAACGGCAACATCAAGAAGAAAGGTATATCTGATATACATGTTATTGATGTGTATCTCACTAGTACTCGTAGTAGTGCCTGGGTATTTGATACTGGTTCGGTTGCTCATATTTGTAACTCGAAACAGGTGCTGCAGAATAAACGGAAGCTAGCGAAGAACGAGGTGACGATGCGCGTGGGAAACGGATCAAAGGTTGATGTGATCGCGGTCGGCACGCTACCCCTTCATCTACCATCGGGATTAGTTTTATACTTAAATAATTGTTATTTGGTGCCTGCGTTGAGCATGAACATTATATTGGGATCTTGTTTATTGCGAGACGGTTACTTGTTTAAATCCGAGAATAATGGTTGTTCTATTTATATGAGTAATATGTTTTATGCACATGCACCTTTGATAGATGGTCTATTCTTATTGAATCTCGATAGTGGAAATACACATATCAACAACATTGAGGCTAAACGATTGAAATCAAGCGATAATTCGACCTATATGTGGCACTGTCGTCTTGGTCACATCGGAGTGAAACGTATGAAGAAACTCCATTCCGATGGACTTCTTGAATCACTTGATTTTGAATCACTTGAAAGATGCGAAGCATGTCTGATGGGAAAAATGACTAAGACTCCATTTTCTGGTATGATGGAGCGAGCTGCAGACTTATTGGAAATCATACATACCGATGTGTGTGGTCCAATGAGTGTAGCATCGTGCAGTGGTTATCGTTATGTTCTTACCTTCACGGATGACTTGAGTAGATATGGGTATATCTATTTCATGAAACATAAGTCCGAAACTTTCGAGAAGTTTAAGGAGTTTCAAAGTGAGGTAGAGAATCAACGTAACAAGAAGATTAAATTTCTACGTTCTGATCGTGGAGGTGAATATCTAAGTTACGAGTTTGGCGAGCATTTGAAGAAATGCGGAATACTTTCACAATTGACACCGCCGGGAACACCACAGCGTAATGGTGTGTCCGAACGTCGTAATCGAACTCTCTTAGATATGGTTCGTTCTATGATGTCACTTACAGATTTACCGCTATCATTTTGGGGTTATGCATTAGAAACAGCCGCATTCACTTTAAATAGGGCACCATCTAAATCCGTTGAAACGACACCGTATGAATTATGGTTTGGGAAGAAACCTAAATTGTCGTTCCTTAAAGTTTGGGGATGCGAAGCCTATGTAAAAAGGTTACAGCCGGACAAGCTTGAACCCAAAGCGGAAAAATGCGTCTTCATAGGATACCCGAAGGAAACTATTGGGTATACCTTCTATCATAGATCCGAAGGCAAAATCTTCGTTGCCAAGAATGGATCCTTTCTAGAGAAGGAATTTCTCTCGAAAGAATTGACTGGAAGGAAAGTAGAACTTGACGAGGTTGTCGAACCTTCTCTCGATATTGCGAGTAGCGCAGCACCGGAAGAAGTTCCTGTGGTGCCTGCACCAATAAGAGAGGAAGCTAATGATGGTGATCATGAAACTTCGGTTGAAGTTGCTACAGAGCCTCGGAGGTCAACGAGAACTCGTACCACTCCAGATTGGTATGATTCCGTTATGAATGTCATGGTGGTGGACAACACCGATGACCCCGAGACATATGAGGAAGCGATGATGAGCCCAGATTCCAATAAATGGCAAGAAGCCATGAAATCCGAGATTGGATCCATGTACGAAAACCAAGTATGGACTTTGGTGGACTTACCGGATGGCCGAAAGGATGTCGAGAACAAATGGATTTTCAAGAAGAAAACAGATGCTGATGGTAATGTTACTGTCTATAAAGCTCGACTTGTCGCAAAAGGGTTTCGACAAATTCAAGGAGTTGACTACGATGAGACTTTCTCACCGGTAGCGAAGCTAAAGTCTGTGAGGATTATGTTAGCAATCGCTGCATATTATGATTATGAGATATGGCAGATGGATGTCAAAACAGCATTCCTCAATGGAGACATTGATGAAGAGTTGTATATGATGCAACCCAAAGTTTTTGTCGATCCTAAAGATGCTAACAAGGTATGCAAACTTCAACGGTCCATCTATGGATTGAAGCAAGCATCCCGAAGTTGGAATCAACGTTTTGATAAGGTAATCAAAAGTTTTGGTTTTATACAAACTTATGGAGAAGCTTGTATTTACAAGAAAGTGAGTGGGAGCTCTATAGCGTTCTTAATACTATATGTGGATGAAATATTGTTGATTGGGAATAATGTAGACCTTCTTAATAGTGTCTAGGAATATTTGAATAATAGTTTTTCAATGAAGGATCTTGGCAAAGCAGCTTACATATTAGGCATAAAGATTTATAGAGATAGATCGAAACGCCAAATATCATTATCACAGAGTACATATTTGGACAAAGTTCTAAAGAGATTTGGAATGGAAGAAAGCAAGAAAGGGTTCTTGCCCATGTTGCCCAATACGACCTTGAGTAAAACTCAAAGTCCGACATCGGCAGAAGATAGAGAAAGGATGAGTAAGACTCCCTATGCCTCAGCCATAGGATCTCTAATGTATGCCATGCTATGTACTAGACCCGACATTGCATATGCTGTTAGTTTAACTAGCAGATATCAAAGTGATCCAGGAGTGGATCATTGGACAGCGGTCAAAAACATCCTTAAGTACTTGAGAAGAACTAAGGATATGGTTATTTCTTATGGAGGTGATGAACAGCTCGTTGTTAATGGTTACACCGATGCTAGTTGGAACACAGATCCGGATGATTCTAAATCGCAATCCGGATACTTATTTATTTTGAATGGTGCAGCAGTTAGCTGGAGGAGTGCAAAGCAAAGCGTTGTGGCGAGATCTTCAACTGAATCGGAATACATGGCTGCTTCGGAGGCTTCACAAGAAGCGATATGGATGAAAGAGTTCATTACAGAGCTGGGTGTGGTTCCTAGTGCGCTGGACCCAATGTCTATCTACTGTGATAACATGGGCGCCATAGCCAATGCGCAAGAACCAAGGTCACACAAGAAGCTGAAGCATATCAAGCTGCGTTTTCACGATATTCGAGAACATATCCAGGATGGGGATATAAAGATTTGCAAAGTACACACAGATCTGAATGTGGCGGATCCGTTGACTAAACCTCTCCCGAGGGCAAAACATGACCAACACCAAACTGCCATGGGTGTTCGGTATATTATCATGTAATCTAGATTAGATGACTCTAGTGCAAGTGGGAGACTGTTGGAGATATGCCCTAGAGGCAATAATAAATGTGGTTATTATTATATCTTTGTGTTTATGATAAATGTTTACATTCATGCTATAATAGTATTAACAAGGAAACATTGATACTTGTGTGATTTGTAAAATTAATTTGAAGTCCCTAGTATAGCCTCTATACTTCACTAGCTTGTTGGTTGATTAATGATTGTGGTTTCCCTATCATGAACATTGAGATGTTATCAACAACAAGATCATATCGTTAGGAGAATGATATGGTGGACATACTCCTATAGATAAGCGTAGCATAAAGATCAAGTCATTTCATTAGTTCAATTGCTATATGCTTTATGATACATAGTAACCTAATTCCTTCGACCATGAGATCATGCATATCACCTTTACCGGATGGATGCTTTGATGACATCAAACACCACACCGTAACTGGGTGGTTATAAAAGTGGCATTGAGTGTTCGGAAAGTATTGGTTGAGACACATGGATCAAGAGTGGGATTTGTCCATCCACATGACGGATAGATATACTCTGGGCCCTCTCGGTGGAATGTCATCCAATTAGCTTGCAAGCATGTGACTTGGTCACAAGGGATCACACATCACGGGAACGAGAAAAGAGTACTTGTCAGTAACGAGGTTGAACTAGGTATGCAGAGATACCGACGATCATAACCTCGGATAAGTAACATATCGTGAGACAAAGGGAAATTGGTATCGTATGTAAGTGGTTCATTCGATCGCAAAGTAATCGTAGAAATATGTGGGAGCCATATGAATTTCCAGATTCCTCTATTGGTTATTGTTCGGAGAAGTGTCTCGATCATGTCCGCATAATTCACGAACCGTAGGGAGACACACTTAAGGATTCGACGTTGTTTGAGTAGTTATGGTATTATGAGAAAGAGACCGAATGTTGTTCGGAGTCTCGGATGGGATCCGGGATATCACGAGGTGATCCGGAATGGTCCGGAGAATAAGATTCATATAAGTAAAGTCCCGTTTCGGAGTTCGGGAATGATTCCGATGTTTTCATCGGGAATGTTCTAGAAGGTTCTGGATTGTCCGACACTCCGGGGGGGGGGGGGGGGGAGGGGTACATGAATGTGTCATTACATATTGGAATGATTGCATCATGTACTAAGTGTTCTTGCTGTCCCAAATAAAGGATTAAATTGAATACTAAAACAGAAAAGTCAAATGTCCAGTTTGAAAGTCAAACTGCCAAAACAAGAAACTGTGGGAAACAAGCAAGAGGAGTTGGAACCAACTTGGAGGAGGAGTCCCACTCCTCCAAGCCGGCGCCAGCCCTAGGCCGAGTTGGGGAGGGACTCCCTCCCTCCCCTGGCGCGCCACCCCCTCCCACCTATATAAGGAGGGGCAGGGCTCCCCTCCTAGACACACAACTTTCACCTCTAGATCTCCGGTTTAGAGCCGTTTTGGATTAGAGCTTCTAATTGCTTTAGCCAACGGTTTAGAGCCTTCTAATTGGTTTAGAGCCTTCTAATTGGTGTGTCTAATTACTAGACCACTAATAGCCTCTCTCATAAGCTCCACCATACTCGCACCGGCTTAAGGCGAAGCCCTGCGGGATTTCCCCTCTACTTCCGGTACCACGCCGTTGTGCTGCCGGAATCGCGAGGAGAGTGCTACAACCTCCGCTGCCTGCTGGAACAAGGGAGAGGAAGGTCTTCGTCGAGTACCGAACGTGTGACCGACTGCGGAAGCGCTGCCGGAACGTGGCGCTGGAAGGATCGTCTACACGATCTTGAGATCGGAAAGAGTACGACTACATCACCCACGAGAATCTGCTCTCGTTAAACGCTTTGGAATCTTCGAGGGTAAGTTATACCATCGACTCGTTGCTACAATCTAGTAGATAGATCTTGGCTTGTTTGTTTGTATGCGATAGAAAATTTTTGTTTTCCATGCTACGAACCCCTACAGGCTAACCTTACATGACATCGTTCATGAGACTTGCTCCACGCTTGACATGCAACTTGTATTGCATAAGTGGATTTGCGGGCACCTGTTTCTCCCAACATAGTGAAGATTCAATTTATAACGGGTAATTGACAATACTAGTATCAACGTTGTGGTTCTTGTTCGTAAGTTAGAACGACACTTATTGAAAGCCCCAAACCATGTAAAACATGCAAAGAAAATTAGAGGCGTCTAACTTTGTTTTGCAGGGGTGTGCTGTGATGTGATATGGCTATGATTGTGATTATATATGATGTATGCAATGTTACTTATTGTAAGTTGGCAACCGGCAGGAGCATTATGGTTGTCTTTTAATTTCGTGAAGACCTGCGTGTCTATTATTCAAAATAGTTGTAATAGTTGATGCTGGTGGACGACAACCATGAAGCGATGCCATTGACCTTGACGCCATACCAGTGATGATGGAGATCATGTTCGTGCTTGAGATGGAGATCAGAAGCACAGGAAGAAATGCCATATCATATCACATATTATGAATTGCATGTTATGTTAATCCTTTTATGCATCTTGTATTTCTTAGTTAGCGATGGTAGCATTATAAGATGATCCCTCTCACAAAATATCAAGTTATAAAGTGTTCATCCTTAGTAAGCACCGTTGCTAAAGCTCGTTGTTTCGAAGCACCACGTGATGATCGGTGATGGGGATATGCCGAGTGGGGTATACCCAGCAGGACGTTTCCTATTGGCCCATGCTACTAGCGAGTGGGCTTGTAGGACGGCGACAGGATGATGACCCAAGAAGGAGCCAGGCGACTGGAAGCTGGAGGCCCAAAAGCGTAGCTAGGCCTAGTCGGATTAGGTCAAGCATCCTCCGGGTCCTTATCCAACTCGGTTGTAGACCTGTAAACCCTAGCGAGGTGACTCTATATAAACCTCCCTAGGGTACGCATAGCAATCACGTTCCATCATTTACCCATAGCGACTCGCTGCCTAGCCGCCGAGCTCGCCCTTGTACTCTCTCATCAATACAATCTAGCAGGAGTAGGTATTTACCCTCCCGGGGGCCGAACCTGGGTAAACCCCTGTGTCTTTGCCCTCATCTCGCACCGCAGATGGCTGGCCGCCCTTGTCCCTTGTTCTACTACTCGCTGCCGATCGCAGCATCTTCCGTGGCCATTCCCACGACAGTGGCGCCCACCGTGGGGCCTGGCCGGTCAGGCCTATGTTCTGTGGCGACATCCAATCTGCCAATCAACGAGACGATCACTACCGGCCACATGATCGCGATCGGCGAGATCCTCCAGATCTTGCCGAGCAGCTATGTCCCGGCGGCATGCCCTGTCACACACAACATGATCATGCCGATCGGCACGATCAGCCTCTTCGTCGGCTTCACCGACGTCATTGTCTCGGAGGACTCGGCTCGCATCTGCGAGTCGCCACCACGCGATCGGCTCTCTGAGAGTTAGGTCCGCACCATCCACCGCCTCGCCTCCGAGTACGGCTCGGCCAACAGCAACGTGGCCGAGACCAACATGGCCGCGGACGACGTGTCCCTCAACGGCGATGCCGACTCGGTGACCCCGACGTTAGTCGTTGGATCCATCGTCGCCGCATCACCCGTGGGCTCCATCACCCAAGTCTCCAACATGAGGCACTTCTAGGACCCCTCCATCCTCGGGATCTTGGACTCCGACTCCGGGTCAGAGAACTCCGCCGATATCCATGACGGAGCTGGTCGCTTCGTCGTGACCTACATGGAGAGTGGCGCGGACGCCCCGCCAGACCCCTTCTCCACACCGATCCCACCAACCGCGACGGCGACGAAGGTCGAGGAACTCCGTCTGTGAATGGAGGAGGCGGTCCGCAAGGAACATGCTGAGTGCGAGAAATTCTGCCTCGAGCACGGCGCAAGAGCTCTCGCTCTACCACCAATGTCGCAACAGGTCACGCCTGAACCCCGCCATTCAGGTCCGCGCCCTGAACTTCGATGACGAGAACGACCCAGCCCGCGTGGCCGACTGCGCGATCTGCGAGAACGCGCCACCAGGAGGAAGCGCTCGGCCACCACCAGGCGTATCAGCGAACGGCGCTCCCCCACCACCCAGACACACGACCCCTCGAGACCAGCCGAGGATCGTGATCTCCTCGCGGGAGTGGGACGCGAATGGCCTCCCACTGTTCTCCACTCCGATGGAAAACGTCATCGCGAGTCGACCCGCGGTCACCAACATCAACGTGACCGGGGAGGGCGCCCTGCAGATCCAGTACGCCAAGGCCTTACTCGCCAAGGCCGTTGAGCAACAAACCGCGAGAGCCGACTCGCAGGGGCGCATGTACTACCGCTCGTCAGGAAGCAGGGCGGCCTCGAGCGGCCGCCCGACGATGGCAAACACCCTCAACTGCCCGCCACCCAAGCCCCTGCAGCACCAGCCGCACATCGCGCACCCAACACTCTCCACCAACGAGCTGCGACCGGTGAACAATATGTTCACCGCCAACGGCCACCCCATCAACGCGCACACCCACATCATCAACAATCAGGGCTGGCGTGCTGGCCAGCCCAGCAACCTGAGGCATACCCTCACCACTTGCCACGACGGTGAGTCGAGGGGCTTGCTCAGTCGAGTTGGCCCCCAGTGCTTCGGACCAATGATCCGAGGCGAAAAATACCCGGCGAACTTCAAAGCACCTAAGGAGATCGAGAAGTACGACCCCTCGTATGACCCGTCCGTGTGGTTGGACACGTACATCATGGCGATGGGAATCGCCGGCCACACCGACCTGCTCGCCGCTCGCTACCTCCCCCTGATGATGGAGGGAGCGAGAGGACAATGGATCAACACCCTCCCCGCGGACAGCATCGACTCCTGGGAGGATATGCGTGATGGCTTCGTCAGGCATTTAGAGGGATCCTACACCCGCTCCACCACCATCGAGGACCTGGAGTGCTGCGTCCAGGGACCCCGCGAGTCGACCCGCAGCTAGGTCCAGCGCTGGCAGGACTTGTGGTTCAACGCGTCCGGCATCCACCCGGACACCCGCGATACACTGCTTCAAGACCTCGTGTCGCTACGAGCCCTTGGTCGTCAAGCTCAAGCGGGTGTACAAGACACTCGACAACATACCGGACCTCCACGAGATCGCCAAGCGGTACGCAGAGGAGGACCTGAACCAAGAAACCGACGATGAGTCAGGTGGAAACCGCCACCAGAGCGGCCACGACAAGGGAGACGACCCGAGCTACGCTACAGCAAATCTTGCCTCACCGACAAGCGCCGCGGTGACGGGCGAGTCGACTTCATCGCCAACACCGGCTACTCGCCGCGCGAGCCCAAGAGCTTCTGCCGTGACGGAGGCCAACGCCGCGACAACGACAACTACAAGGCGAGACCAATATTCGACCCCGCAGCCCTCCTCAACCAGCCCTGTGTGTTCCACAGCAGGGAGGGGAAGCCCACCACCCACACGACCGTCGACTGCCACACCCTAAGGAAGATCGAGAAGGCGCGAAGCGGACGGGAGGACCCCAACAACAACCCGCCAAATGGCGGGGCATTTGGCAACGAAGCTGGATCGCTCCACACCTTCACCGGGTTCAGCACCAAGCGCGAGAAGAAGGTCATCGCCCGCGCCGTTGCCGTCAACGCGGTTTCGCAAGTCAACGCCCCCCGCTTCCTCAACTGGTCTGAGCAGCGGATCACCTGGAGCCGCGAGGACCACTCGCCACAGATCGAATATCCGGGACGAGTTGCGTTGGTGGTCAAGCCCAAAGTGGGCGACTACTGGCTCCCCAAGACGCTAATGGATGGCGGCAGCTCCATCAACATCCTCTACCTGGACAAGTTCAAGCGACTGCGGTGCCCGTAGTCGATGATCGAGGTGACCTACACCACCTTCCACGGTATCGTCCCCAGTCGAAATGCGTACCCGATCGGCAAGGTGACGCTGCCAGTCACCTTCGGCACACGAGTAAACTTCCGCACCGAGCGGATCGTCTTTGAGCTGGTCCCCTTCAACAGCCCCTAGCATTGCGTCTTGGGGCGGCAGGCGTTCGCCAAGTTCATGGCAGCGCCACACTACGCGTACAACGCGATGAAGATCCTAGGGCCGTGCAATATCATCACCGTCCACGGCAACCCCGACATGGCCGTGGAGTGCGAGGCCAAGGGCGTAGAGCTCGCCGACGCCGTCATCACCACAGAGGCCAACCACGCGGAGGAGCTCGCCAAGTACACCAGCGGGGTTGACAATGACGACCCCATGATACTCAAGAAGCCCAACTCGGAGAACGGCGGTTCGACTGCATTTGAGGCAACCACGCACACGCGCTCCGTCGAGCTAGTCCCAGGCGACTCCAGCTAGACGGTGAAGATCGGGACGGGCATGAGCCCAGCATAGGAAGGAGCGCTCATCGAGTTCCTACGTGAGAATCGCGACATCTTCGCATGGAAGCCATGCGACATGCCTGGTGTCCCGATGGAACTCGCTGAGCAAAAACTCAATGCCGACCCCAAAGCACGACCCGTCAAGCAGTCGCTACGGCCCTTTAATGAAGAGAGCCGCCGAGAAATCGCGGAGGAGGTGCAGCGTCTACTCGCTACAGGCTTAATACGGCCAATAAAATACTCCAAGTGGCTGGCAAACCCAGTCCTGGTCGAGAAGAAAAACGGGTGTGTTAGATTCTGCGAGTGTATACAACGGGAGCAAGCCAGATTTGCTCATGCGGAAGCTAAGGTTTGATCTTGACGAGCCTAGCATGTACAGACATGGTCTCGGAACACGGATCACCGAAAGGTAAAGCATGAGTCTTATAGTAGATATGATGAACATGTTGATTGTTCGCCATTGAAGCTACATCATCTCTCGTGATGATCGGTTTTTATGTGGTGGATTTGGTTCGTGTAATCACTAAAACAATTCGAGGGATGTTGTTTTGAGTGGGAGTTCACCTAGATTAATTTAACTATTAATTAGAACCCAATTTGTCATAAACTTAGTCTAAACTATTGCAAATATGTTGTAGATCAATGGCGGCCCCTACCATCAATTTTAATGCGTTCCTAGAGAAAGAAAAGTTGAAAAACAATGGAAGCAACTTCGCGGATTGGCTTTGCAACTTGAGGATTGTCCTCAATGCTGGTAATTTGACCTATGTGCTGGATGCACCGCTGGGTGACCCACCTGTAGCTGATGCTACCGATGAGGTGAAGAATGTTTTCCTCACTCGGAAGAATCAGTACTCCACAGTTCAGTGTGCTATCTTGTACGGTTTGGAACCAGAGCTTCAGAAAAGGTTTCGGAACCATGACCCACATGATATTGTCCGTGAACTCAAAATGATATTTGAGGCTCACGCGGAAGTTGAGAGTTATGAGGCTTCTGAAAAGTTCTTTAACTGCAAGATGGAAGAGGGCAGCTCCATTAGTGAGCACGTCTTAAGATGTCTGGGTACGCAAGCAAGCTTCAAAGCTTGGGTATAGTGATTCCTAATGCTTTGGGGATTCACCATGTCCTCCAATCACTACCACCAAGTTACAAGAACTTTGTGATGAACTACAATATGCAAAACATGGACAAGTCGTTGCCTGAACTCTTCTCCATGTTAAAGTCTGCAGAAGTGGAGATCAAGAAAGAGCACCAAGTGTTGGTGGTCAATAAGACCACCAAATTCAAGAAGCAAGGCAAGTCTAAGAAAAAGGTAAACTTCAAGAAGGGCGGTAAGAAAGTTACTGCACCGACGAAGAAGACCAAGGCTAGGCCTAAGCCTGATACTGAGTGCTTTTACTGCAAGGGAGAAGGTCACTGGAAGCGGAATTTCCCTAATTACTTGGCGGATTTGAAGAACGACAACATCAAGAAGAAAGGTATATCCGATATACATGTTATTGATGTGTATCTCACTAGTAGTCATAGTAGTGCCTGGGTATTTGATACTGGTTCGGTTGCTCATATTTGTGACTCGAAACAAGTGCTGCAGAATAGATAGAAAATAGCAAAGAACGAGGTGACGATGTGCGTTGGAAATGGACCAAAGGTTGATGTGATCGTGGTCGGCACGCTACCTTTTCATCTACCATCGGGATTAGTTTTATACTTAAATAATTGTTATTTGGTTCCTGCGTTGAGCATCAAAATTATATCCGGATCATGTTTATTGCAAGACGGTTACTTTTTTAAGTCCGAGAATAATGGTTGTTCGATTTATATGAGTAATATGTTTTATGCACATGCACCTTTGATAGATGGTCTATTTTTGTTGAATCTCGATTGTAGTAATACACATATTAATAACATTGAAGCTAAACGTTTGAGATTGAGCTATAACTCGACCTATATGTGGCACTATCGTCTTGGTCACATTGGAGTGAAGCATATGAAGAAACTCCATTCCGATGGACTTCTTGAATCACTTGATTTCGAATCACTTGAAAGATGTGAAGCATGTCTGATGGGTAAAATGACTAAGACTCCATTTTCTGGTATGATGGAGCGAGCTACAGACTTATTGGAAATCATACATACCGATGTGTGTGGCCTAATGAGTGTAGCATCATGCGGTGGTTATCGTTATGTTCTTACCTTCATGGCTGACTTGAGTAGATATGGGTATATCTATTTCATGAAACATAAGTCCAAAACTTTTGAGAAGTTTAAGGAATTTCAAAGTGAGGTAGAGAATCAACATAACAAGAAGATTAAATTTCTACGATCTGATCGTGGAGGTGAGTATCTAAGTTACGAGTTTGGCGAGCATTTGATGAAATGCGGAATACTTTGACAATTGGCACGGCCAGGAATACCACAACGTAATGGTGTATCTGAACGTTGTAATCGAACTCTCTTAGATATGGTTCGTTCTATGATGTCACTTACAGACTTACCGCTATCGTTTTGGGCTTATGCATTAGAAACAGCCGCATTCACTTTAAATAGGGAACCATCTAAATCCGTTGAAACAACATCGTATGAATTATGGTTTGGGAAGAAACCTAAATTGTTGTTTCTTAAAGTTTGGGGTTGCGAAGCTTATATAAAGAAGTTACAGCCCGACAAGCTTGAACCCAAAGCGGAAAAATGCGTCTTCATAGGATAACCAAAGGAAACTCTTGGGTATACCTTCTATCATAGATCCGAGGGCAAAATCTACGTTGCCAAGAATGGATCGTTTCTAGAGAAGGAGTTTCTCTTGAAAGAAGTGACCGGAAGGAAAGTAGAACTCGACGAGGTTGTTGAACCTTCTCTCGGACTTGAGAGTAGCGCAGCACCGGAAGTAGTTCCTGTGGCGCCTGCACCAATAAGAGAGGAAGCTAATGATGTTGATCATGAAACTTCGGTTGAAGTTACTACGGAACCTCGCAAGTTAACTAGAACTTGTACCACTCCTGATTGGTATGATCCCGTTATGAGTGTCATGTTGGTGGATAATACCGATGACCCCGCGACATATGAGGAAGCGATGATGAGCCCAGATTCCAATAAATGGCAAGAAGCCATGAAATCCGAGATTGGATCCATGTATGAAAACCAAGTATGGACTTTGGTGGACTTACCGGATGGCCGGAAGGCTGTCGAGAACAAATGGATTTTCAAGAAGAAAATAGATGCTGATGGTAATGTTACTGTCTATAAAGCTCAACTTGTCGCAAAAGGGTTTCGACAAATTCAAGGAGTTGACTACGATGAGACTTTCTCACCGGCAGCGAAGCTAAAGTCTGTGAGGATTTTATTAGCAATCGCTGCATATTATGATTATGAGATATGGCAGATGGATGTCAAAACGGTGTTCCTCAATGGAGACATTGATGAAGAGTTGTATATAGTACAACCCAAAGGTTTTGTCGATCCTAAAGATGCTAACAAGGTATGCAAACTTCAACAGTCCATTTATGGATTGAAGCAAGCATCCCGAAGATGGAATCAATGTTTTGATAAGGTAATCAAAAGTTTTGGTTTTATACAAACTTATGGAGAAGCTTGTATTTACAATAAAGTGAGTGGGATCTATGTAGCATTCCTAATACTATATGTAGATGACATATTGTTGATTGGGAATGATGTAGAACTTCTTAATAGTGTCAAGTAATATTTGAATAATATTTTTTCAATGAAAGATCTTGGCGAAGCAGCTTACATATTAGGCATAAAGATTTATAGAGATAGATCAAGATGCCTAATATCATTGTCATAGAGTACATATTTGGACAAAGTTCTAAAGAGGTTTGGAATGGAATATAGCAAGAAAGGGTTCTTACCCATGTTGCCCAATACGACCTTGAGTAAAACTCAAAGTCCTGCAACGGTAGAAGATAGAGAAAGGATGAGTAAGACTCCCTATGCCTCAGCCATAGGATCTCTCATGTATTCCATGCTATGTACTAGACCCGGCATTGCATATGCTATTAGTTTGACTAGCATATATCAAAGTGATCCAGGAGTGGATCATTGGACAGCGGTCAAAAACATCCTTAAGTACTTGAGAAGAACTAAGGATATGGTTCTTTCTTATGGAGGTTATGAACAACTTGTTGTTAATGGTTACACCGATGCTAGTTGGAACACCGATCCGGATGATTCTAAATGTCAATCTGGATACGTATTTACTTTGAATGGTGCAGCAGTTATCTGGAGGAGTGCAAAGCAAAGCGTTATGTCGAGATCTTCAATTGAATAAAACTACATAGCTGCTTCGGAGGCTTCACAAGAGGCTATATGGATGAAGGAGTTCATTACAGAGTTCGATGTGGTTCCCAGTGCGATGGACCCAATGTCTATCTATTGTGATAACATGGGTGCCATAGCCAATGCGCAAGAACCAAGGTCACACAAGAAGCTGAAACATATCAAGCTACATTTTCACGCTATTCGAGAGCATGTCCAAGATGGTGACATAAATATTTGCAAAGTATACACAAATCTGAATGTGGCGGATCCGTTGACTAAACCTCCCCCGAGGGAAAAACATGAGCAGCACCAAACTGCCATGGTTGTTCGGTATATTACCATGTAATCTAGATTAGTTGACTCTAGTGCAAGTGGGATACTGTTGGAGATATTTCCTAGAGGAAATAATAAAAATAGTTATTGTTATATCTTTGTGTTTATGATAAATGTTTACATTCATGCTATAATAGTATTAACCGGAAATATCAATACTTGTGTGATTTGTAACCAAATTAGAGTCCCTAGTAAAGCCTCTTTGTAATACTAGCTTGTTGGTTGATAGATGATCGTGGTTTCCCAATCATGAACATTGAGATATTATTAACAACAAGATCATATCATTAGGAGAATGATGTGATGGACATACTCCTATAGATAAGCGTAGCATTAAGATCAAGTCATTTCAATAGTTCGTTTGCTATAAGCTTTATGATACATAGTAACCTAATTCCTTTGACCATGATATCATGCTAATCACCATTACTGGAAGGATACTTTGATGACATCAAACACCACACCGTAACTGGGTGGTTATAGAAGTGACATTGAGTATTTAGAAAGTATGAGTTGAGGCACATGGATCAAGAGTGGTATTTGTCCATCCATATGACAGATAGATATACTCTGGGCCCTCTCGGTGGAATGTCATCCAATTATCTTGCAAGCATGTGACTGGCTCACAAGGGATCACATATCACGGGAACAAGAAAATAGTACTTATCAGTAACGAGGTTGAACTAGGTATGCAGAGATACCGACGATAATACCTCGGATAAGTAATCTATCGCGAGACAAAGGGAAATTGGTATCATATGCAAGTGGTTCATTCGATCACAAAGTAATCATAGAAATATGTGGGAACCATATGAATTTCCAGATTCCTCTATTGGTTATTGATCGTAGAAGTTTCTCGGTCACGTCCGCATAATTCACGAACCGTAGGGAGACACACTTAAGGATTCGATGTTGTTTAGTAGATATGGAATATAAGTAGGGAGACCGAATGTTGTTCTGAGTCTCGGATGGGATCCGGGATATCATGAGGAGATCCGGAATGGTCCGAAGAATAAGATCCATATAAGGAAAGTCTAATTCCAGAGTTCGGAAATGATTTCGATGTTTTCCTCGGAGAAGTTCTAGAAGGGTCTAGAAGGTTCACCGTACCGGAAGGGGAATAGTACATGAATGTGTCATGGTTAAGTGGAATGATTGGATCATGTCCTAGGTCACTTGGTTGGGCATTTGCAAGAGAGAAATAAAGCTCCAAATTGAAAGTCAAAAGGCAGGTTTGAAAAGTCAACCTGGAACAATGGTTTTCTAGTGGAGGAAGGAAAGAATCCTTCTTTCCCTCCACCACAATCCAACTAGGAGAGGGAGGGGAAGGATTCAAACTCCCCTCTCCCAAGATGCCCTCGCTCTCATAAATAGAGGGGAGGGGCTGCCCCAAGACCAACAACACCACCCCACCCCACCAAGCCGCGCCGCCTCCGCTTGTCGCCGCCGCCGCGCCGCCGCCTCGCGACGCCTCTAGATCATCGCCGCCACCAACTCCACCTCCTCCTCTCTAGCCCTCTAAACCCTAGATCGTCGGAAACCCTAGATCCACCATAACCTGCTCCGGCTTAGGCAAAGCCCTGTAGGATTTTCCCTCTACTTCCGACACCACGCCGTCGTGCTGCCGGAATCGTGAGGGGAGAACTACAACCTCTGCTACCTGCTGGAACAAGGGAGAGGAAGGTCTTCATCGAGTACCGAACGTGTGACTGACTATGGAAGCGCTGCCAGAACGCAACGCCGGAAGGATCATCTACGCGATCTTGAGATCGGCAAGTTTACGACTACATCACCCATGAGAATCCGCTCTCGTTAACCGCTTTGGAATCTTCAAGGGTGAGTACTCTAATCGACTCGTTGCTACAATCTAGTAGATAGATCTTGGCTTGTTTGTGTGCATGCGGTAGAATTTTTTGTTTTCCATGCTACGAACCCCTACAGGAAGAATGGCGTGAAGCCGGTTGAATGGTTCGGGGTGGTGCGCAGGTTCCATAGAACAGCTGACAACTCCTCTATCCAACATCCAGGTGACCTGATGAGTGGTTCGATCAGTCTTGGTTTGATTTCGGCTAGAACCAAGCCGTTAGCACGCTCGCACTGCCCGTTCGACTGAGGGCGTGCGACCGAGGCTAGGTCCAGGCGGATGCCCTTGTCTCCACAGAAGCGAGCAAAGGCCCCCTTGGCGAAATTGGTGCCATTGTTCGTGATGATGTTGTGTGGGTAAACGAATCGGATGATGATGTCCGTGAAGAACTTGATCACCGTTGCTCCGTCCAGCTTTTTTATGGGATTCACCTCAATCCACTTGGTGAATTTGTCTACGGCTATGAGTAGGTGCGTCCTGCCGGATCGAGCCGTTTTGAACGGTCCCACCATGTCCAGCCCCCAGACTGCGAACGACCAGGTAATTGGTATCGTCTTGAGTGCTGCAGACGGTGTGTGCTTCAGCTGGCTGAACCGCTGGCAACCGTTGCATGCTCTGGCCAGTTCCTGAGCATCCTTTTAACGCTGTTGGCCAATAGAAACCATGGCGAAGAGCCTTGGCTGCTATTGCTCTCGACGAAGCGTGGTGGCCGCATTCACCCTGGTGTATGTCCACTAGGAGCTTCATTCCTTCCTCTTGGCTTACACATCGTGGATAGATGCCCCCGATGTTGCGCTTGTACAACTCGTTGTTGATGATGGTGTATGCGCTTGCCCTTTGTTTCACTTGTCGTGCTGCCACTTCCTCCGTTGGCAGCTCGTCCTTGGCCAAGAAGTTCATGAATGGCTTCGCCCAGTAGGATATTTCCCGGATGGCATACACCGTCTGCATGATGAGCCTGATCTCCTCACGGGCAGCTGGCTCCGCAGCATCGGGAGGTTCACCGGGCGGAATCTCACTGGCAACAACCCCTGGTTGCGGTGGGGCAGTCCTCGGGTGCGATAAGGTAGTCCCCGGGTGCGAAGAGGCAGTCCCCGGGTGCGGCGGAGCAGTCCCAGGGTGCGGTGGAGCAGTCCCCGGGTGCGCCGCCCCGACTGTTCCTGGGTCTACGTTGAGTACTATGGAGTCAAACTCCGGTGATGGGGTGATGGGGTGATGGAGGGCTTGCGCAGGTGCTCGAGGGAGACTCCAAGCGGTATGGCATGTCTTGTTGAGCCAACTTTGGCCAGGGCGTTAGTGGCTTCGTTGTTGGCCCTGGTTACGTGGTGGAACTCGCATCCTTCGAAGCAGGCGCACAGCTGCTGAATGAAGAAACAGTAGAGGGCCATGTTGGCGTTCCTCGCGTCCCATTCGTCGGAGACTTGCTGGACCACCAGGTCCGAGTCTCTGAAGCAGAGTATTCTCTAAATGCCTATCTGCTTGGCCATCCTGAGCCCGTGGATGAGTGCTTTGTACTCGGCGATGTTGTTGGATGCCTTGAAGTGGATCTGGAGGACGTACTCCAGCCGGTCGCCCTTAGGCGAGGTTATTACGATTCCGGCTCCAAGTCCTCCTCGCATCTTGGAGCCGTCGAAGTGCAGCTTCCAGTACGTGGAGTCAGGGACTAGTGTCATGTACCGTGTCTCTACCCAGTCGACGATGAAGTCGGCCAACGCCTGGGATTTGATTGACGTCCTTGGCTCGTACTGAATGTTTTGCGCAACGAGCTCTATGGCCCACTTCACCACACGTCGAGTGGAGTCCTTGTTGCCAATTATCTCTGCGAGCGGAGCCAATGCCACCAACCGGATGGAATGTTCTTGGAAGTAGTGCTTGAGCTTCTTGGCGGCCATGTACATGCCATACACCAGCTTCTGGTAGTGGCGGTAGTTCTGCTTGGAGAGTGACAACACCTCACTCAGGTAGTACACGGGGCGCTGGACCGTCTGGGTCTTCCCCTTTTCTGGCCTTTCCACCACCAGTACCATGCTCATGACTCTATTCGTGGCCGCGATGTACATCAGCATCGGCTCCTTTGCGACCGGCGCTGCCAAGATAGGCGGTGAGGTGAGCATGTGTTTGAGGTCCCGAAAAGCTTCGTCCGCCTGAGCTGTCCAGACGAACTTGTTCATCTTCTTCATGAGTTGGTAAAGGGGGATGGCCTTCTCTCCCAGTCGGCTGACGAACAGGCTGAGGGAAGCCAGGCACCCGGTGAACTTCTGCATGTCGGGCAGGCTCTGTGGAAACTACATGCGCTCGATGGATCCGATCTTCTCTGGGTTCACCTTGATACCTCGCTCGGAGACGAGGAAACCGAGGAGCTTACTGGCTGGGACGCCAAAGACGCACTTCTTCGGGTTCATCTTGATCTGGAAGCGGCGAAGGTTGTTGAAGGTTTCCTTCAAGTCCTCGAGCAGCATGTGCCGCTCCTTGGTTTTGATGACGATGTCGTCGACGTAGGCGTGCATTTTTCTACCGATTTGTGTCTGCAA
Organism: Avena atlantica; assembly: GCA_910589765.1. Classification (NCBI taxonomy): domain Eukaryota; kingdom Viridiplantae; phylum Streptophyta; class Magnoliopsida; order Poales; family Poaceae; genus Avena; species Avena atlantica. The sequence goes on from OU342733.1 coordinate 427,683,973, forward strand.
GCATTTCTGCATGCAGTGCTGGTAGGTCTCTCCTGCGTTCTTCAGACCAAAGGGCATGGTGGTGTATCAGTAAGCCCCATACGGGGTTATGAATGATGTCTTTATTTTATCGGTTACATTGAGCTTAATCTGGTGATAGCCCGAGTAAGCATCTAGAAAAGACAACAAATCACATCCCGCAGTGGAATCGATGACCTGATATATCCGCGACAGAGCGAAAGGATCCTTGGGGCATGCCTTGTTGAGGCTGGTGTAGTCGACACACATGCGCCACATCTTGTTCTTCTTTAGTATTAGCACTGGGTTGGCTAGCCATTCCGGGTGGAAAACTTCCATGATGAAGCCGGCTACGAGCAGCCGTGTGATCTCCTTGCCAATGGTTCTTCTTTTTTCTTCTATGAAGTAGCGTAAAGATTATTTAACCAGCTTCGCATCCGGTCGAACATGGAGAGAGTGATCGGTGAGTTCCCTAGGGACACCTGTCATGTCTTTGGGGCACCATGAAAAAATTTCCCAATTCCCACAGAGGAAGTTGACGAGCACACTTTCCTATTTGCTATCCAGGCCGTCTCCGACCAGGACGAACTTGCTTGGGTGCTCCTCATTCAACAGGATCTTCCTTGTGCCCTTTGATGGCTTGAATTGTGATTCTCCAGCCGGCTTGGGCTCTCCAGCCGGCATATCCTCCTGTAGGGACGCCACGTTCTGCATTATGAAGCGCTTATCCTCTGCGATGATCATTGCCTCGACTAGCTTGGAGTCGTCTGTGGTGCACTCGATCGAATGCTTGTAGCAGCCATCAATGGTGATCACTCCTTTCGGGCCTGGCAGCTTCATTTTGAGGTACACGTAGTCAGACACTCCCATGAATGTGGTGAGGGCTGGCCGCCCTAGTATGGCGTGGTAGGTGCTGCAGAGGTTCACCACCTCGAACCAGATCGGCTCACGACAAAAGTTGTTCTCGTTTCCGAATATGATGTCGAGCCGGATCTTGCTGATTGGCGAGTGCGATAGGCCTGGGACTGCCCCATGAAACGAAGTGCTTGAGGGCTGCAGCTGGGACTCACTAATGCCGAGCCGCTCGAGGCTGCTGCAGTACAGGAGGTTGATGCTGCTGCCTCCGTTGATGAGCTCACGGGAGAAACGACATGAGTGCTTCTTGGAGACAATGATGGGGTCGAGGACCAACGTGTAGCTGACAGGGCTTGGCAGCATGGCCGGCTGGTCTTCTTTGCTCCAGGTTATTGCTTGGTCTGACCAATATAGGTATTGGGGAACGGGGGACGAGTGCGTTCACCTCCACCTCGCGCCTCCTCTTGGTGTGCTTGGTCTCTGGATCCGCAAGGTAGATGTGGTAATTGCCCACTTGGCGCGGGTAACCGTCTTCATCATCCTCATGGCGGTTGCGTTGCTCCCTGTTGTCCGGCGGGCCTCCGGCTGGTGGTGGATGTGGTGGTGGGAGATCGCCGGCTTCAGCCATCTTCTTCGTCCAGCTACATTGGCGCATCGTGTGGTTCGCGGGCTTGCTACCGCCGCTGTGGAACTTGCACGACCCATCGAGCATGGACTCCATGGTGTACTTGGGCCGTGGCGGTCTGTCATCTGGCCTCTGTCTCCGTCTGCCGCCCGCAGCCGGGTCCTCTTGTACTGCAGCTACTTGCTTGGTGCCATACCGGCTATCGGGCTGGTCATCTTTCCTCTTGCCATGTCGGTTATCATGGCCGTGCTGCTTGGAGTGATGGTCACCCGGCTGGTGGCGCTCCGCCTGCTCGTCCGTTACGATTTGTCCTTGGTCATCCACCATGATGGGCTTCTTCATAGCTGCATCGACGGTGGCGTACTTGTCCGCGATGGCCATGACCTAGGCCATGGTTTGCGGGTATGCCCGGATGAGCTTGTGCTCCAACATGGTGCCGTCTCGGCAACCGTTGGTGAAGAAGTCGATTGCCCGGTGCTCACTCAACCCTTCACACGAGTTGTGCATGCTGGTCCACTGGGTGAGGTACGCACGGTCGGACCCGTCTTTGCCTTGCACGCAAAGGGCGAGCTCGCGAGCTCGACCCGGCCGCTTTTATGTTCCGGTGAAGTTGTGAATGAACGTTCTTCGAAGTCCAACCAGGCGTTGATGCTGTTATTAGGTAGGCTATTGAGCCATGTTCTTGCTGAGTAGACGAGCATGAGGGGGGTAGCGGACGTCCAGGCAAAGGTTTCCATTGGCGATTACCACATCTGTGGTGTAGTCCACCAGCCAGTCCCCAGGCTTGACCGTGCCATTGTATTTTGGCGTGTCCCTGGGAAGCGAAAAACCTTTCGGAAATGGCTCGTTCCGGATGCGCAGGCCGAAGCATTTTGGTCCAGTTGAGCTTTTTTCCTCTAGCGTGCGTGACTACACCAAGAGGTCAATGCACTCGCGCGCGTCAGCTGGTTCCCGGGGGCCGAGTCGTCCGTTCAGGCGCGATGCGGGCGGGTACTTGTTCACACCAGATCCTTCTTCCGGGGCGCATGCTTTCTTTCCTTGGGAAGCTCGTGCAGCCAGTGCGCGGCTCACGCTGGAGGAGGCGGCGTCGCGGTTATGGCAGCCACGATTGCCAGATTCACCACGCAGGCGGTTATTCTGCCCGGCTCCTCCTGGAGAGGACGCATGCTGGTTCTTGCTTCCTCCGTGCGCCGTCTGGTCCGTGCCTTTGCGGAGGACTATGTCCCAGGTGTTGCCTGCCTGGATGGGGGCACCTTCGTCCTGCTACTTGTTGGCGGTGGCGACGAGGAGCTAGACGCGCTCTTGCTGGCGATGGAGCTCTTCCCCCTCGAGGTGTTTCAACTCCACGGCCGTTGCTTCGGCCGCTCTCATGTTTTTGGCGGGAGTGCTGTAAATGGGCTGTGCCACGCCCGCGCGTGAGTCGGTGGCACGGTCCAGTTCCGACGCGAGGTCGCGCCCCCGGTGTTGGACTAGCCTGACAAAGCCGTGGGCAGTGTTGTACTCATGCACGGTGGCATTCAGTCAATGCTGGTTATCGGCGACCTTGGTGGCTTCCTCTATGCCGCTGGGTTCGCCTCGACGATGATAGGAGCGCAAAGGTGCTAGATGGAGGCGGTGAGCAGATCCTGCTCTTGCTCGAGCGCGGAGCCCTCTCCTCAAGCTCGGCGCTCCTAAGGCATGCGGTGGTTTTCACGGGTGTTCACCACCATGAACTCGACGCAACCGTTTGTCGCAGTCGGGCTGCGAGCGAGGTGGATGAGAAGCACGTCGGTGATGGTGGTGACCGCGCTGGGAAAAACCTCGGCGATGGTGGTGACATAGACGCGGAGGTCCGCTTACCGCCATGTTTTCCCACCCTTTCCCTCTATATCTAGGCCGATCGGCATATCCATCCACATACATCCACACCTTTCCCTCTCACAACAATGGACAACGCATACCGGGCAATTCTGACCCTCGATGAGACTGAGGTGCTATGCGCCTCTAGCTACCCATGCACGTCGGGCTACCGGCTGCCCGCCAACTAGATGCTGAGCGCTGGAGGGGTTTGATGACCCACAAGTATATGGGGGTGTATCATAGTACTTTTGGTAAATAGGAGTGTCGATCCCAACGAGGAGCAGAAGGTGCTGACTAGTGGTACTGGCTCAAGAATTCACTGTAAATACTAGCAAACGGATTTTTAGGGGGTTTTGATAATGCAAGGAAATAAAGTGCAAGTAAATAAAGATAACAAGAATAATTGCAGCAAGTGTCCCAATCCTTTCTTAGCAAAGGACAAGCCGGTTGTATTACTTATGAGGACCAAACGTTCTCAAGGACACATGGGAATACTTTCAAGTGCTTTCGCTTCATATAGTTGATTATCTTCTTTGGTTGGGTAAGTGTTGTGTGGGTGAACATGTGCTAATGTACCGACCTTACTTTGACTAATACATACTTGTGATTAAACCCCTTGCAAGCATCTGCAACTACAAGAAAGTGATTAATATAAAAACCTAACCACAACATTAAACTCTCAGATCCTACACTCCCTTGTGCAAAGGTTTCCTAATAGGGGTTCAGGTTTCTGTCACTCCGGCAACCCCAGAATTAGTAGCCAAATACACAATGCATTCCCCTAGCCCCATAAATGTTGAAGTATCATGTAGTCGATGTTCACATGACACCACTAGAAGAATAGCACCACAACTTAAATATCAAACCATTGAATAATACCTCAACAAAATTCCATTACTAACAACATGGTTTCTCCCATGTCCTCAAGAACTAAACAAACTACTCATGAGACATCATATGGATCAAGATCAGAGATGATATGATGATGAATAACAATCTAAACATAAACAATAATTCAATGGTTCCACTCACAAGCATCAACTACAAAAGTAATAAACACCGGGAAAGTTTCCCCTAAGAACTATGCAAGATTCAACACAATTGTTACAACGGTATGAAGTGGTGATGATGGTGCTGGTGGTGATGATGGTGTGGATGTTGATGATGATCTCGATGAAGTCTAGCTAGATGATGGTGTTGATGGCGATGGTCTCCCCTCTCCGGGCAAGAATTTCCCCGATAGAAATCTGCCTGCCGGAGAGCTCTTTCTCTCTCTGTAGTTTCCGCCTCGCAGAGGCGGCAAAATCTTTCTTTGGTCGCTCCCCGTGTATTAGGGTTTCGAGGAGAAGATATAGGTGAAAGGGTGGAGAAGAAGGTGGGCCAAGGTGGCCACACCCCTGGTGGTGTGGCCCAGGGTGGCCCACGCATGGGGGGTGTGGGGCCCTATGGCCCATCTCTGCCTCCCGTTCTCGCTTCCTTCGTCTTCTGAAAAAATAGGATTTTCCATGTATTTTCTGTAATTTTCTGATCTTCGCGAATATTGCATCAAAACACCACTTTTTCCATCAGAATCCTGACTCCGACAGTTCATCCTCCAAAAGTCATCCAACATGCAAAAATAGATGAAATGACATAAGTATCACCTCTTAATATGAAATAGGGATTTCTATTTTCGTGCACTTGGTTCGTTAGTTGTACTCACTTTTCCCTAGCCGCTTAGTTTTTCCTCACTTTTCCCCTCGTCATGTTAAGAAACCCTTGCGGGTGCTCGGACGGAGGGGTGCCGACAGGTCAAAGGCTTGACCGTTACATGCTGACTGGTGGGACCGCATTGGAACGGGTCAGGCGTTGGGAATTACGTTACGAGGCCTCGACCGTTACATGCCTGACCGGTGGGGCCGCGTTGGGACGGGTCTGAAGGGAATATGCCCGAGAGGCAATAATAAAGTGGTTATTATCGTATTCCTTATTTATGATAATGTTTATTTTGCATGCTATAATTGTATTAATACGGAAATGTTAATACATGTGTGTTTAATAAACAAATATAAAGTTCCTAGTTATGCCTCTCTTATAAACTAGCTCGTTGATTAGCAAGATGATCAAAGGTTTTCTGATTATGGACATTGGATGTTGTTAATAATGAGGTCACAACATTATTGGAATGGTGTGATGAACATTCATCCGAAGTATAGCATTACGATCAAGGTAATTGTGTTTATATTGCTATAACATCATACGAAGTAATATTAGTCCTTAGAGCATGATATCATGTCAATCACTAACACCGGAAGAGTATCTTGATAACATCAAACGTCACACCGTAACAGGGTGACTATAAAGATGGGTTTAGTGCTCCGAAGGTGTTATGTTGAGGCTCATGGATCAAGAGTGGAATTTGTCCATCCCGATGACGGATAGATATACTCTGGGCCCTCTCGGTGATATCACATTAGTTAGCTTGCAAGCAAGTGATTTGATCACTAGAATGTTATATCACGGGAACGAGAAAAGAGTACACGTCGGTAACGAGATCAAACTAGGTATGGGGATATCGATGATCGAATCTCGGACATGTAATATATCACGAGACAAAAGGATTGAGTTACATGCGTATAAGGTTCACACGATCACATAAATCATCGTTGAATATGTGGGAGTCAGTACGGATCTCCAGGTCCCGCTGCTGGTTATTGATCGGAGAGGGGTCTCGATCATTCTACATTATTCGCGAACCGTAGAGTGACACACTTAAGGGATACCGACACCACTTGGAGCAAATAATATGCTAGAGAAAGAAAAAGGAAAGCGCAGGAATTTATTTCACTAGACAATGAAACTGTTTCGGTTGAAATTGCTGAAACTGGTTCTGCATGTGAAATCGAAATGTTGTAAGGGGTTTTATGTGAATGTTTGTTAATTAGAGTAATTAACAAAATTCTGAATAAATAAATAAAATAGTTTTATTTAAATGAGAGCTTGCATTAAATTTGGTGGAAATTTAATGCATGTGAGTGGATTTTTGAGTGGAGGCATGTTTATGTGAGTGGAGGCTTTTCATTTTGAGTGGGAGATCCACCCACATGAATGTGGAAGAGGTGGGGGCAGCCCACCATGGCTGGGCGCCTAGCCTCTTGGGTGCCCCCATCTCCCTATAAAAGGCCTCTCTCTCCTCCTCTCAAAGCACACCTCCTCACGGAGGATCTCTCTCCCCCATTTAGAATTTCCCCATGGTCTCGGATCAACGAGATACATGTTCCCGGTGGCTTTTTTCTCGAAGGATTTGTTGCTTTCCGCTGCTTCACTGGAGCGAGGGCGCGGAGGTTGTCGGGGTACCCAGATGTGTGTGCGATCACGGATGCACCACTGCTTTGCGGTGCTAGACTGGATGATGCTGGACCGCTGGACCGGATGGACTTCTTCTCGATCTTGAGATCGGCAAGCATTCGACTACATGATCCATGAGTACAACCTCGTTAACGCTATTCAGTCTTCGAGGGTATGTATTCTATGGATGTATATCCACCTGTTTCTTGTATCTAGTAGATAGATCTTGGTACATAGTTGTTCCCATCGTAGGAATTTTTTTGTTTTCTATGCTACGAACCCTACATGGTCCTGCATATGTAGTGAAGGGTGGGGCCGTGTTGGGACGGGTCTTGCATACGTGGTTAAAAGCGGGGCCACATGGAGACACGTCGGACCGGACATTCTCGCTCACCCAAAGCATTCGCTTCCCCCCGAGCCGGGAACACCTCCCACACCGCCGCTCTACTGCCTCGCCGTTGTGCCCTCCTACCTTATGTCATCCTCGGCCCCAGGCCCCAGAGCCGCCCCTCCCCCTAGCCATGGATCCCACTCCACATCCGACTCTACTCCCGCCCTTGCTAGATCTACCCCTTTCGCAGAACAGTACGCAACGCCGGCTGGTGCACCGTCTATCCCCGTAGAGCACGGAGAAGATTGGGTGGAATCGCAGGGATCTAACGCATGGATTCCATCTAGGTAAGCATTGTTTCCCTTTTGTGGGTTGATTATTGGCAGTATTTGAACGAGAATCGCTGGTGCACAACTAACTGCCTTGCTTTGTGAATAGGATTGATCCAGTGCTGGCGTAATTCGTGGTTGTGAACAATATCTCTCTGGATTTTACTTCCCAGCGGTGGTTTCAACCTCCATAACTCTCAGAGATAGATAAAATATCCCTAAAATCTATTGTAAATTCTCCTGGAGCAGTGGAGATTCAGTTGGTTTGCAAGAGTGTTTATAATTATGAAACTCTCGCGCGGTCTGAAACTATAATTGACACAACTCTCGCACGACTAGCGATTCACTTTTAAATTAAAAAAATTATACAACTCTTAATGTACAAGACTGTTTATAATTGACACAACTCTTGAACACTTTCAAATTAAAAAAATATATACAACTCTTAATGTAAAAGAGTGTTTATAATTGAAACAACTCTTGAACACTTCCAAATTTTAATTTTTTTTAAAACTCTTAATGTAAAAGAGTGTTTATAATTGACACAACTCTTGAACACTTTCAAATTAAAAAAATCATACAACTCTTAATGTAAAAGAGTGTTTATAATTGACACAACTCTTCAACACTTTCAAATTGAAAAAAATCATACAACTCTTAAGGTAAAAGAGTGTTTATAATTGACACTACTCTTGAACACTTGCAAATTGAAAAAATCATACAACTCTTAATGTAAAAGAGTGTTTATAATTGACACTACTCTTGAACACTTTCAAATTAAAAAAATTATACAACTCTTAATGTAAAAGAGTGTTTATAATTGACACTGCTCTTGAACACTTTCAAATAAAAAATATACAACTCTTAATGTAAACGAGTGTTTATAATTGACACTGCTCTTGAACACTTTCAAATTAAAAAAATACAACTCTTAATGTAAAAGAGTGTTTATAATTGACACTACTCTTGAACACTTTCAAATTAAAAAAATACAACTCTTAATGTAAAAGAGTGTTTGTAATTGACACTACTCTTGAACACTTTCAAATTGAAAAAATCATACAACTCTTAATGTAAAAGAGTATTTATAATTGACACTACTCTTGAACACTTTCAAATTGAAAAATTATATAACTGTTAATGTAAAGGAAAAGGGTGTTTACCTTTGAACACTGTGAAATCACACTTAATACGTGATAATGATGTGCTAAGGAAATCTTGAGAGATTATCATTTTCATAGAATGTAGGGATGTAATGCATAAACTTGCATATGGCAAAAATTATACACCTTTGAACTCTTTGAAATCGCACTTAGGACATGGAGTGAAATATAATGCAAAAATTATACACCTTTGAACACTTTACCTTCAAATTATATTCAAAATCATTTGTTTATGGAGTTAAATCATCGGTGACAAACTCTTTATTTTGCATGGATAGAGGGTGCCCCCAACAGATACAGGGGTTATCCTATCCGCTAGATCACAGAGGATCAATCGGAGGATCAACGGTTGGTGGGTATAATCTGCGTGACAACTGTCTCGACCAATCAGAGCATAGCAGCCAAGATGAGCATAGGTGTGAGAGTTTGTCACTAAGAGGGAGGGGAAACTGAGTAGATGTAACACCCTCAGGATCGGACCTATGCAAGTTTGAGCAAAATTCGCCAAAACCCGCATAGAAACGATTCAAAGGTGCCCACCAGGCACTTTCGTGCGGGTGGAAAATGAAGTAATAACATTACACAACAGTCCTCGATGGGACCCACAGAACAGATATATATAACAGCGACTCCATGAGTCAAGAATACAGATATAATATACAATATCCAAATCACCTTGAAAACGGTATAGCGTCCGACTACGGACAAGAAGCAAATGGGGCTAAGAGCCCTGAAGAATAACCAATGGCGTCCATAACCCTGCCCAGGCCAAACCGGAAGGGTAACCCTGCTAACGGCGTCGCATCTCAAAACCTGCTTAAACAAAAGGGGTGCCGGCAAAGGGCAAAGGAAAAAGAGGAGCGTCAGTACTGAGGCCAGTACACGGCAAGACTAGAATTCGGCGGTCCTCGCCTACATAGGTATGGTGGACTGAGCGGCAGCGGCAGCATGCACTGAGCAACCTATAGAGACTCGATACAACTGGCGGTTATCAGAGAGGGGTAAGGAAGTCCTATTCGGATCCAACCTGAAGCTAACTCCAATCAAACCCATCCTGGCGTGTCCCCCTCGACACCGATCGAGGAAGTCAACCGAGGAACTCGCACAGTGGGCAGTTTTATTTATTTGGTTATCGTTGTAGCAATTACTAGTCAGGTTAAAGACAGTCGTCCTGATAAAATAAGCAGTGGGCACTTTTAGTTAACCATTCCGTTATAGTTGCAACACTTACTAATCAGATACAAATAACATGAGATATCCCAAAACCCAGCAGTTGTTGGTACTTTTATTTAGTCATTCCGTTGTAGTTGCAATACTTACTAGTCAGGTACAACGGTCGTTGGCGTCGACCCAAACAAGCAATTGTGGGCAGTATTATTTAGCCATTCCATTATAGTGAAGCTGATTACTAGTCATTATAAAGTCAAATTTATAGCAATAAACTTTAGTTATGCTTGTCTATGATCGAGATACTGTGCTCCAAGTCGTCCATATCCGCGGACACGGCTTTCAGAAAGTTTTAACCCGGCCGGGGTGCACAAATAGCAACACACACACGATCAACCTCGGAAAAACCAAATCAAAACCCAACGAGGTCTTCACGACAGAGCAATCACAAGATTCAGAAATATTTCAGGGGGCCACCCCATTAAGCTACCCGCAACGAAGTAAGCTAGCTCCGAGACGGACTCAAGGTCTGGGTATACGGCTGTGAACGACTGGGAACCCCAAACGGGGCTTGTCGACACCGCGGAATCGTGTCCCGATCCTAAACAGTACAGGTGCTATCTGTCGCACAATCGTAAATAAAGCAGTAAAACATGGCATAAGTACAGGATCGTAAATAAAACCTCAAACTAGTTTGTGGCCCCAAGAAATAAGACGGAATCAAGCTCTGGCTAAGGGGGGCCCATAATTCCCCATATGTGGATAGCGCGATAAATCAAGGAACAGGTATCAAGCACTCGGGGTCCTACGGGACACAAGTGGGCGTTCGGAAACCAAATGTTATCTATCACCCACCGATGCCTCTGCTTACTTCAATTTTAGTTGTTAAACAGGAATGAAAGTGAACAATAAGTAAAACTATGATCAGCTCCAACATCAACATGCGGCAATACATCAACAACTGTGGCACCGGACGACACGCAACAGCACTTGAGCAAGCGACTACGACGCGCAAGTCCAACTATCTACCAAACAACAGGTAATAGGATGTGTCCGAGGCAATATATGGCTGCAAGGGGATATCACGGGTACGGAAACTATAGCAACGCAACACAGATAGCAATAGATCAACAGGAGGGAATAAATACTATAAAAGTAAGATAGGTAGAAAGGGGGAGATGCTCGCCTGAAAACATTGTCGAAGGTTCAACCGAAGATCGGGGCGAAGCTCACATCAACTCAACGGCCTTATCCGCGAAGAAGCAAAACACTAGAATAAACACCGGGTGCAATATTTAATACACGGCAGAAGATCGGCATGATGCATGTATGATGCATGTCATGGCAAAGGTGCAATGCAATTAGGTCATATTAAGCGGAACCGGGGTCCCGACGATATTTAGGTTCATGTTGTTTAGCTACCCCGCAATTTACATGTTGTTATAACAAGGCAAGATAAGATACCGGTTCGCTACACAAGTTTAAATGAGGCCGATATGAGACTAGATTTGCCCGCATATGGCCCCATATTTAATTATTAGGTGAATCGGCATAAGGCCCCCAAACCACAGACAAGCATGCATGCATGAACAATTTAATATGCAACAATTTGTTGTTACATTATAAAATAGGGTTTCGGGAAGGGGTTCACACATTAGGGTTCGGCAGATCTTGGGTTCCGGGGTTCGGGGTCGGTCTCGGGGTTCAGGGTTCGACGGGTCGTTCTCGGATTACTGGGGTAGATCTTGTCGCATCCGGGAAGCAGGACTTGGTTCGCGTGGGGGGCGCATCGGGTTCTTCCGGGTCGGTGCCGTTCTTATCGTCGCGAAGGTCTTGTCGGGTCCCACGGGGTCGGTCTTGCCGTTGCGAGGTCTTGTCGTTCGGAATGCAGCACTTGGTGTCCGGAACGGAGTGCTTGTTGGACCGGTGGCGTTCTTGGCGGGCATCGGGTCCGGACTCGGCGTCCGAGGGAAGTTCTCGGTGCTCCGTGAGGTAGACATTGTCGCATCCGTGGTCCTCGGCATCGAATCTGGGGAAGACCTTGGGGTGTCACGGTTCCGTTGTCGGCGGTCTTGGCGTCCGGGGTAGATCTTGTTGGTTTCACCCCGAAGAACTCGTTGTTCTGCAGCGGAGATCATGGTCATCGGGGTCCGGGTCTTGGGGGTTCACGAGGCGAACTTGGCGTCCGAGAGTTTCTCCAAAACCGTGACGCGTCCGTGAGGCGATCTTGGCGTTGGTCATCCTCGGGGTCGAACTTGCGGGTCACGTATACGGAAGATCTTGTGGGCTCGATCAACCAAACAGCATCCATCGGTCGACGTTGCGGAGCCCACGGGCGGCGGAAGGACGACGGCGAGGCGGGCAGGGCGAGCAGGCGCCGGCGACGGGGCTCGGGCCACGGCAGAGAGGCGCGGCGGCGCGGGCTCGCGGGGTCGAGCCGGAGGAGCGGTGGGTGGAGCTGCGGTGGGGCGGGCGTGGCCGGAGGGAGGACGACGGCGAGGCCGCGCGGCCGAAGACGGCGGGGCCGCGACAGGCGAGGGGGTGAGCCGGACGGGGAGAGGGCGAGGAGGCTGGCCGGCGGCGAGGTGGGGGCTCGTGGACGAGGCGGCTGCGGGCGAGCGGGGGGGCGCAGACGCGGAGGCGGGCTTGGGGCCAGGCGACGCGGCGGCGGGGAAGGGCCTGGCGCGCGCGCTCGCTGGCGAGGGAGGCGGTGAGGCGCGCCGGGCCGGTGGCGGGCTGGCTCGGTACGGGGAGGAGGCAGGCGGGGCCGGCGCGGCGAGGCGGAGGACGGGGACCGCAGGCGGCGCTGGAGGGAAACTGCGGGGGAGCGGCGGAGGCGGGGAACCCGGCGGCGGCGGCGGGCCCTGGAGAGGCGAGGCGGAGCAGGCGAGGGGTGGGGGGCCGGCGACCGGGGCGGCACTGGCGATGGAAGGGGCGCGGAAACGGAGCGGGGAGCGGAGGAGGAAGAAGCGGGGCGGCGGGGAGGAGAAGGGGTCGCCGGAGAAGGACGCAGCGGCGGCGGAGGGTGGCCGGAGGCGGGGCAGACGCGTGCGGGGCTTGGGGCTCGCGGGCGGTTGGTGAGAGAGAAGGAACGAAGGGGATGAGGGCGGGACAGGTGGGGCCCAGGGGGTGGGGATCGGTGTGGGTGCTGCGCGCGCGGGTCCAGGGTGGGGTCTGCAGCGCGTGCGTTGCGTGTGTGGCTTGTGGCGTGCGTGGGTGTGGGGGGGGGCGAGTGGAAGGGAGTGGGTCAGGTGGTGAGGGCAGGTGGTGACGTGGCCGAAGATGGTTGGGTGGGGGATTGGGCCAGGTGACGTGTCGAGTGCGGATTGGCCGGGGTGAGGTGGCCAGAGGGTGGGTAGATTAGGACAGGGTAGACTAGGGATTAAAGGGTGGACCGTTTATATTTTTCTGGGGTGGTCGATCGGGTCAATCGGCCCGTTCGACTGCCCCTATTAAAAATAATTTAATATTTTATTTGATTGCGACGACTTTGTAAATAGTTTTGAACAAACAAAATATCCGGCAGCATCCGGGGTTTTGCGTTTGAATTAAGACGGGCGTTTAGAAAACATGAGCCGGTTTTTCCGCAATTAATTTTATGCAAGCAAATGCAAGATGATGACGATGCTAAAATGCAATGTGGCATGATGACATGAGCATGCGGTCATGATGATGCAATGCACAAATTCAATGCGATTTTCTAGTAGTGGTTTTGCGGGATGCCACAATTCGACACCACTAACAAAGGATCTCGCCCTCGAGATCCGCCTCATGGTACCGGAAGGAAGGTCGGTGAACTGAATCTTCTCGCTTCATGTAGATCCTCGCGACACCACTAACAAGAGGTCGTTGTCCGTGATCGTCGAGAGAACACTCCGGAAGCAAAAGGTCGAAGGCAGAGGTATCAACAAATAAAGCCACCTCTAACTTCTGTGGACGGAGTAAAATTGCGGGATCCACTGATTCGATGTACAGGAGCGAATGATAAGAGTAGTCGGATGGTGATCAGTCCATCGCGCACCCAAACCATTACTCTGCACACGAATAGGCGGATTATGCAACCAACTCTCGGAATCAGACTGGAGATCTCGACAAGCGAGGTCCGGAACAACGGAGGGATGCAGATTCTGCATCGGATCTGGCGTAGATGATGTCGTCGCGTCGGAAAACACCGGAAGGCACAAACAAGGAACAAAAGAATGGTACCGTAGCAGACGGATTCCTCAGGCAGCTTGAACATCGGATGGTAGAACATCGTTATCAAAGGAGGAAGCGAAACCCTGAAGGTACGACAGAAACCCAACCACGAGAATTCCTGGACTCGAAGAAAGAGAAGAGAGCGAATTCAAAACGCGTAGAGATAAGAGGAGAGTAGCAGAGGGGTAAGGAGTAAAATCAGACCTAATCAGAACTATCCAACCGATTTTGCCAAATAGTTTTGACACTCTACTTCGGCCGTTAGCTAGGTTATCCTACAGGCTGGACTTGTGTGGTATCGCAACTGCTGAGCTCTGATACCACTCTGTAACACCCTCAGGATCGGACCTATGCAAGTTTGAGCAAAATTCGCCAAAACCCGCATAGAAACGATTCAAAGGTGCCCACCAGGCACTTTCGTGCGGGTGGAAAACGAAGTAATAACATTACACAACAGTCCTCGATGGGACCCACAGAACAGATATATATATAACAGCGACTCCATGAGTCAAGAATACAGATATAATATACAAGATCCAAATCACCTTGAAAACGGTATAGCGTCCGACTACGGACAAGAAGCAAATGGGGCTAAGAGCCCTGAAGAATAACCAATGGCGTCCATAACCCTGCCCAGGCCAAACCGGAAGGGTAACCCTGCTAACGGCGTCGCATCTTAAAACCTGCTTAAACAAAAGGGGTGCCGGCAAAGGGCAAAGGAAAAAGAGGAGTGTCAGTATTGAGGCCAGTACACGGCGAGACTAGAATTCGGAGGTCCTCGCCTACATAGGTATGGTGGACTGAGCGGCAGCGGCAGCATGCACTGAGCAACCTATAGAGACTCGATACAACTGGCGGTTGTCAGAGAGGGGTAAGGAAGTCCTATTCGGATCCAACCTGAAGCTAACTCCAATCAAACCCATCCTGGCGTGTACCCCTCGACACCGATCGAGGAAGTCAACCGAGGAACTCGCACAGTGGGCAGTTTTATTTATTTGGTTATCGTTGTAGCAATTACTAGTCAGGTTAAAGACAGTCGTCCTGATAAAATAAGCAGTGGGCACTTTTAGTTAACCATTCCGTTATAGTTGCAACACTTACTAATCAGATACAAATAACATGAGATATCCCAAAACCCAGCAGTTGTTGGTACTTTTATTTAGTCATTCCGTTGTAGTTGCAATACTTACTAGTCAGGTACAATGGTCGTTGGCGTCGACCCAAACAAGCAATTGTGGGCAGTATTATTTAGCCATTCCATTATAGTGAAGCTGATTACTAGTCATTATAAAGTCAAATTTATAGCAATAAACTTTAGTTATGCTTGTCTATGATCGAGATACTGTGCTCCAAGTCGTCCATATCCGCGGACACGGCTT
This sequence comes from Avena atlantica, assembly GCA_910589765.1. NCBI lineage: Eukaryota > Viridiplantae > Streptophyta > Magnoliopsida > Poales > Poaceae > Avena > Avena atlantica. The sequence goes on from OU342733.1 coordinate 427,699,182, forward strand.
TCAGAAAGTTTTAACCCGGCCGGGGTGCACAAATAGCAACACACACACGATCAACCTCGGTGTCGTGGGAATGACCACGGCAGATGCTGCAATAGGCAGCGAGTAGTAGAACGAAGGGCAAGGGAGGCCAGCCATCTGCGGTGCGAGATGAGGGCAAAGACACAGAGATTTACCCAGGTTCGGCCCCCCGGAGGGTAAAGACCTACTCCTGCTAGATTGTATTATGGAGGTGTTTACAATGGGCGTACTCGGCGACTAGGCGGCGAGTAGCTTGGGTGTATGAGGGAACGTGTCTCTACTCACCCCTTAGGGAGGTTTATATAGGCTTACCTCCCCTAGGGTTTACATATCTCAACCGATTCGGTTACAACTTCGGCAATCGTTTAAACCTAGACCGACTGGGCCTATCCACTCGCCTGGGCCTTCAACTTCCAGTCGCCTGGTATCTTGCTGGGCTTCGATCCACTCGCCGTTCTGCAGGCCCACTCGCCAGCCTTTGGGCCAGTCGGAAACGTCCTGCTGAGTATACCCCAGTAGGCGTATCCCCATCAGTAGTCCCCGAGGCCGTCGTTGATTAGGCATGGGTGGCTGCTGGCAGTCGGAGTATATGGCTTCAAGTTGGCATCCAGTCGAATCGTCGGCGGGCTCCTGCATGAAAGAATAAATCCGGCGAACCGAGTCGTGTCTTGGGCGAGTCGAGCCAACGGGACACGGTCTCAGCGAGTGACTTTAGCGAGCCGAGTGACAGGAGGCGGACCGTCAGGCGTGGTCAAACTAGCCGTTAAGGTAACTCAACGGTACCTTTTGGCGTAATCATCGCGCGGTAACGGCCCCCTGATTTGGCGGGCAACCTCCGCTATATAAGAGGAATGGTAGGCTATCGGGAAACCAACCGCCCACCATTTCTTCCGAGTACGCACAACTTCCGTCCGTCGATTCCGCGATCTGATCGACCCACAATCCTCCGACCTCCAAGTAAATCCTCAGCCATGGCCCTCTCCACTGAATCTTGGGGTAGATCCAAGTGCACCAGGGCGCAGCTGGCCTCCTTCGAGGAGGCCGGAATCCTGCGGGCCGGCTGCTGGCGTATCCCCGCAGCCGGAGAGACGACCCCGAACCCGCGAGAAAGAGAGTTCATCTGCTTCACTAGTCACCTCGAGCGGGGGTTAGGGTTTCCCACCTCCTTGTTCTTCCGGCGCTTCTGCGCCTACTACGGGATCCAGCCCTCGGATCTGGGTCCCCATAGTATCGAGCAGCTCGCCATCTTCGTGGCGTTCTGCGAGTGCTACTTGGGCTGCCGGCCCTATTTTCCCCTGTGGCAAGATCTGTTCCATGGACGGATCAGCCGCGAGGAGGCGGGCGGCCCAATGCTAGCCGCGGGCGGCTTAACTTTTCAACTCAAATCTAAAGCCTCCTTCTTCGACCTGATGCTGCCGGCCAAAGCAGCGAGCGACTGGAAAAAGTCGTGGTTTTATGTGACCGAGGCGACTCCGGAGGACGAAGCGGCGATCCCGCGGTACTCGGCCAACCGTTCCGAGCCGCGCCATCTCCAGGTCGGCAAGCTCCCCGACGACCAGCGGATGGTCGTCGATGAAATGCTCCAGACCATTCGCGGTCTGAAGAAGAAGGGGCTCCAGACGGTGAACTTGTACAACTGTTGGCTTGGGCGGCGGCTCGTTCCGCTCGCCCAACGCGAGCATTACATGTATCAGTACACGGGCCGAGGAGACTCGACGAAGGCCTGCCTCGCCGAGTGGAAGCTGGAGGACTACCTCCTGGCGCTGAAGAGGATCACCCAGGCGGCATACACGGATGCGCAGGCCGGGGTCCCTCCTTACACCGCAAAGCGTCCGGCTCCAACGGTAATCCTTTTATCTTGTTCGCAGTCGCAGCATGTGCAGTCGCGGTAATTCTAACTTTGTTCCGTGTTTAACGCAGCTATTCCAAGTGGTGGAAGGGTGGCTGCCACCCGCCGATGACGAGAGCTCCGGGCCATCCGCCCAGGACACAAGCGAGTCGCCACCCGCCAAGGGTACCGAGGACGACGAAGACGAGTCCGAAGAGGAGATTGCCCCACTGGTCCGAAAGACCCGCGGGCAACGTCAGCGCGAACTCGAGGCGAGCAGGAGCCTCGAGCGTCATGACGATGACGAGGAGCTCCCGGAGACCACCTCGCTCCGTCAGGCCACTCCCGCGAAGAAGAAGAAAGGGAAAGAGGCGAGGGCCCCCCTGAGGAGGAAGACGAAGCCGCCGAAGATGGCCTCACCGCCGCACTCAGCGAGCAGCTCTGATGCTCACAGCTCGGCCGGTGACGGCGCAGTCCTGACGACAACCGCGCTAGATGCGCCATCCATGGAAGCACCGCTGGCCTCAATGCCTCCGCCCTTCGCTCCGGTCTCCGGGCTGGGGAAGGCTCCGGCTGTGGCGACTTCACCTCGCAAGGAGGTCCCGAGCGTGGTGGTCTCGCCTCGCAAGGAGGCTCCGGCCGCGGTAGCTCCACCTCGCGAGGAGGCCTCCGCCGAAGGCGTCCCGGAAGCGCCAACCGCTACTTCAACGTCAAAGAAGCCATCCGTATCCTGGGCCCCTGACGTCCTGGAACTGGGGCTTAGTCGCCGACTGGGTCCTGAGCTGGAAAAACCGGCCGGCCTTCGTACAGGGCTGCGTTTCATTCCAGTCGCCAAGTGAGTGCATTCGGCCTTCACCTTTCTCTTTTAGTACTTCGACTGTTTCTTATCGATTTGTCTTGACGTGTAGGACCGGAGTGAAGAAGATGGGCCACCCGACGGTGGCCAAGGTGCCCTCCGCCGCTAGCGAGGAGGATCCTTCCCGTAAAAGGAAGGTGGACGAGGTCGCCGCCTCCACGGAAGGTAGCAAGAAAGCCAAGGGCGACGACATCGTCGCTGTCTCTGACGACGCGGCAGCCGCGCCAGCTGGGCCCGCAGTGGAAGCGACCGCGTCCACGAAGGGGGGCATTTCATTGCCTAGACCGGAGGAAGCAAGCTCCTTTGGGGCAGGTGCGTCAATCGCTACCTTCCCCCGCTTCATGACCAAGGTGGCCACAGCGAGTGAGGCTGCGGCTCCAATTCTCGCTCCAGGGACCGTCGACGCTGAGATTGACCAACGTCGCGGGCACACACCGGCGCTGCTCGCGTCTGTGGACGCGGTGCAACTTCACGACATGCTTGGCGCGGCCATCCAGGTACCTCCAGTCCCCGAGGATCAAGTCGGTGCTTAGCAGCGGCTTGATTCTTATAGTTACTTGTTTTGTACGTCCGATTCCAGTCCCCGAGTGCGCACCCGCTAAATTTTAGCGGGAGAGCACTGAGTAGTTTTTTCGTGCTCACCAGTCCCCGAGTGCGCACCCGCTAAATTTTAGCGGGTGGGCACTGAGTAATTTTTCGTGGTCACCAGTCCCCGAGTGCGCACCCGCTAAATTTTAGCGGGTGGGCACTGAGTAATTTTTAGTGGTCACCAGTCCCCGAGTGCGCACCCGCTAAATCTTAGCGGGTGGGCACTGAGTAATTTTTAGTGGTCACCAGTCCCCGAGTGCGCACCCGCTAAATTTTAGCGGGTGGGCACTGAGTAATTTTTCGTTTGTACTGACTTTGAGGGAGTGCAGGGTCTGCAACTGGAGTCGGCAGAGCGATTGGCTGCGAAGCAGCGTGCTGAGAAGGAGTTGGCCACTCTCCAAGAAGTAAACAACGACCTTCAGGCTGTCGCTGCGCAGGCGGAGGTGGCTCGCCAAGAACTTGTCCCTGCTGGCGAACTAGCGGCGGCGAAATCTGCGTTAGGCACCGCTGAGCAAAGGATCGCCGACCTCGAACGCGAACTGCGGGAGGCGAAGGAAGAGGCGAGTGAGGCGAACGGGCGAGCTAAAGCCGCCGTTGCGGCTGCGGAGGAAGACCGGAAGGTGTCGGAAGCCCTCATTGTTGGGCTTCAAGACGACCATATGGCGCTTCAGAGTTTCATCACGGGACTCGCCCGCCCGTTGCTTGGTGAGTGCATCTTCCCAGTCTTGTAGTTGTATTGTTTGTGGTTTCCCTGGTACTCACGACTGTTTCCGTCTAGCAGGCCGCGTGATTGGTAGCCACGAAGAAGCGAGCTCTCTTGACGCGAAGCAGTGCGTGAGCATGCTCGTCGACTCGGCGACGCTGTCGGCAACGTGCATCCGCGCCTATCTTCAAGAGATGTCTCCCACGGAGGTTATTCCCAGTGACCTCGTTGAGGTGTGGGAGTACTTGGAGAAGGCGCCCGCGGTCGTAGAGTTCATGACGCGGTCGGCGTTTCGACGCGGGGCGTCGACCGCTCTGAGCCTGGGACTCGCTCACTTCCCCGAGGACTTCGACCTCGACGATGTGACGAGTGGGTATCCCTCGTCGACTGGCTCGGTGGATCTGTCCGAGGTTCTTAAGCTGCAGGAGCGTGCCGCCGCGTACTCGGAGCGTGTCTGGGCGATGGGCGACCTCCTTCCCTACCAGGAAACGGTCGTCGCGCCAAACGACCCCGAGCCGCCGCATCGAGACTTCAAGGTTGAACAACCTTTCCGTGCGGCGATGGCGGGTGAGCTGACGACGTATCCGTCGAACCCGTACACCGCGTTCATCCGGAAGCGCCGGGACTCTGGTGCATCATCGTCGAAGCCTGCGGAATAGGGTAGTATGCCTAGATAAGTTAGTAACAGTTCTGCCGAAAAGGCATAGTTTGTAATGTAAGACAATGCAATGTGCGATTGAATTGGATGTTGTGTCCATTTTGCTAATAATTGTCGTGTTTTGGATTGATTTTGGATGAGTCCCCGAGCGCGTCCGCCCTTTTTGTGGGGTTCACCTTGTGTATGATGTTTGTTGTTATCGTGTGTTTTGTTGGTTTAGTCGACTCGCCCGAGCTCGTAGAGCCAGTCGCAAGGCGACTCCCTTGAGCGCTCTGTACTTTACCGTTTTCCCGGACGCGAACGGGGTCCGGTGGCCGAGTCCCCGAGCGTGGTACTTGGTATTTCGAGGCGCGACTCGAGGGTGGTTGAGGACTGAGCGCGTTGGTGTGGGCGCGTCACTCCTGCCTGGCCCGGGGGGTCAGTCGCGTGGCGAGTCCAGGGCGTGCTCTCTTACTTGACGTTTTCCCTGACCGATCGCGACGAACTGGTATTCAGTCCCCGAGCGTGGTACTTAGTCGTTCGAGTCGCTACGCCGAGGATGCGGAGGACCAAGGCCGCTGTGAGAAGCGAGGGCAGTTGTCTTGGTTTGCAAAACCAGTCGAGCTAGGCGACTCCAATGGGGCTCCGGATTGGCGTTTTTCGTGGACGACACAGGACCTGAGGTGACTCAGTGCTCCTATATCGCACTACTTGGCCGTGCCGGTCGCTGTACCAAAGGTTGACTTCTGCATCTTAGCATGATGCTGTTATTACGAGTGCGAGTGGCACAAGGCATGGAGAGTAGACGCAATTTGCGGTAACCGTTTCTTTTATTTCATAGTGTCTGGAGAGTACATATGTGGGGTTCTAGGAGTAGAACTTCCGGAGGAGATTTACATTCCATGGCCTCTGGACATCGAGTTCGCCGTCTCCGCGGACGTCGATGAGGTAGTAGGCGTCGTTGCCGAGTACGCGCCCGATAACGAACGGACCTTCCCACGGAGGGGAGAGCTTGTGCATGCCCTTCTTGTCCTGGATGAGGCGTAACACCAAGTCGCCTTCCTGGAAGGTGTGGGTTTTCACCCTTCGGCTGTGGTAGCGGCGGAGCCCTTGCTGGTAAATGGCAGTGCGCGATCGGGCGAGGTCGCGTGCTTCGTCGAGTTGGTCGAGCCCATCTTGGCGGGCCAGCTCGTTTGCGGCCTCCGTGTAGTGGACGACCCGCGGCGAGTCGTGTTCTAGGTCGGTGGGCATGACCGCTTCGGCGCCGTAGACCATGAAGAATGGGGTGAATCCCGTCGACCTGTTGACCGAGGTGCGGATTCCCCAGATGACGGAGGGTAGCTCTTCAACCCAGCATCCAGCGGTGCGCTCAAGTGGTACCTGGAGTCGCGGCTTCAGTCCGTGGAGGATGCTTTGGTTGGCTCGTTCCGCCTGACCGTTGGATTCCGGATGTGCGACTGACGCGAGGTCGAGCCGGATGTGATGCTCTTCGCAGAATTCGGCCATTGCTCCCTTGGCAAAGTTTGTGCCATTGTCCGTGATGATGCTGTTTGGGAACCCGTAGCGGTATATGAGCTCGCGTAGGAACTTAGTGGCAGTCTTCCCGTCGCATTTCCGGACTGGCTTGGCCTCGACCCACTTCGTGAATTTGTCGACGGCGACCAGCAGGTGGGTGTAACCGGAGGGGGCCTTCTTGAAGGGGCCTACCATGTCCATGCCCCACACAGCGAATGGCCAGGTGATGGGGATTGTCTTGAGCGCCGAACTTGGTACGTGCGTCTGGTTGGCGTATTTCTGGCACCCAGCGCATCGCTGGACGATATCGACAGCGTCGGTGTGTGCGGTAGGCCAGTAGAAGCCGTGTCGCATAGCCTTGGCGACCAATGAGCGCGCGGCGGCGTGGTGGCCGCAGTCGCCTGAGTGGATGTCGTGTAGGATTTTGCGTCCTTCAGCTGGTTGGACGCAACGCTGGAACACGCCGGTGACGCTGCGCTTGTGTAGCTCGCCATCGATGATGGTGTAGGACTTGCATCGGCGAGCGATCATTCGGGCGCTTGTCTCGTCTGCGGGCAGGGTGCCGGCCTCCAGGTAAGCCATGTAGGGCTTGGTCCAGTCGTCTGGCTCGGAGACGAGTGCGACCAAGGCTGCCTCTGGTTGGAGGGGGACTCCGATGTCGATCTCCCTCGGGGGAGAGACTGATGGTTTGGAGATCGTGTCGAGGAACACGCCGGCGGGTGGTGCGAGTCGAGCCGACCCGATACGAGAGAGGGCGTCGGCTTCTTCGTTTTTCCGCCTGTCGATCCACTCGACAGAGTAGCCGGTGAAGTGGCCGCCCAACTTGTCCACCTCTTGGCGATACGCCGCCATGGTGGGGGAGATGGCGTCGCAAGTGCCGGTGACTTGTCCCGCAACGAGGTCGGAGTCTCCGTAGCATCGAAGGCGTGTGACGCTCATCTCCTTTGCGGCTCGCATGCCGTGTAGTAGGGCCTCGTATTCAGCCATGTTGTTGGTGCAGGGCGTGAATTCGAGGCGGAGGATGTAGCGGAGCTTGTCGCCCTTTGGTGAAGTCAGCACTATCCCCGCGCCTGCACCGTCCGCGTTCTTGGACCCGTCGAAGTGCAGGTTCCAGTAGTGTAGGTACGGCGGCTTTTCAGGCTGCTGGGCCTCCTCCCAGTCGGCGATGAAGTCTGCCAGTGCCTGGGACTTGATCGCCTTCCGTGGCTCGTATTTAATGTTGTGGACGCCGATCTCGACGGCCCACTTGGCGACCCACCCGGTCGCCTCGCGATTGCGGATGATGTCTTGTAATGGTGCTGAGGAGACGACCGTGATCGGATGCTCCTGAAAGTAATGCGGCAGCCACCGCTGAGCCCTGAAGACCGCGTACACTAGCTTCTGGTACTGCGGGTATCGCTGGCGCGACTCGGTAAGGACCTCGCTGATGTAGTACACCGGCCGCTGTACCGGGCGCTCCTTTCCTTCCTCTGGTCGTTCGACGACCATTACGGCGCTGACGACGCGCTCGGACGCCGCGACGTAAACCAGCATGGGCTCTTTGTCAGCGGGTGCGGCGAGTAGTGGTGCGGCGAGTAGCACATTTTTGAGGTCGCGGAGCGCGTCGTCCGCCTCCTTGTCCCACTGGAAGGTGGGATTCTTGCGCATCAGGCGGTATAGGGGCATCGCCTTTTCGCCCAGGCGGGGGATGAAGCGACTGAGGGCCGCTACACGCCCGGCCAGCCTCTGGACGTCGCGCAGGCACTCGGGTTTGCCGAGCCGGGCGATCGTGTCGATCTTCGTTGGGTTTGCCTCGATCCCTCGTTTGGAGACGACGTACCCTAGTAATTGCCCGGCGGGTACACCGAAGGTGCACTTGCCTGGGTTGAGCTTTATCTTGTACCTCCGCAGGTTGGCGAAGGTCTCCGCTAGGTCGGCGAGGAGGTCTCCTTGGCGAGCGGATTTCACGACCACGTCGTCGATGTAAACGTGGATGTTGCGGCCAATTTGGCTCGCGAGGCATTCTTGCATGCACCGCTGGTAGGTCGCCCCGGCGTTCTTGAGGCCGAAGGTCATGGCGGTGTAGCAGAATGCCCCGAATGGCGTGATGAACGCCGTCTTCTCCTCATCCTCGACAGCCATTTTGATCTGGTTGTACCCGGAGTAGGCGTCGAGGAAACACAGCGACTCCGAGCCCGCGGTTGAATCGATTATCTGATCGATCCGCGGGAGGACGAACTGCTCCTTTGGGCAGGCGCTGTTCAGGTTTGTGTAGTCGATACACATTCTCCAGGTCCCGTTTTTCTTCTCGACCAGGACTGGGTTTGCCAGCCACTTGGAGTACTTGATTGGCCGGATGAAGCCGGCAGCGAGCAGGCGCTGCACTTCCTCGGCGATTGCTCGACGACGCTCTTCATTGAAGGGTCGTAGCGACTGCTTGACTGGTCGCACTTTGGGGTCGGCGTTTAGTTTGTGCTCAGCGAGCTCCCTAGGGACACCAGGCATGTCGGAGGGTTTCCATGCGAAGACGTCCCTATTCTCACGAAGAAACTCGATGAGCGCGCCTTCCTATGCTGGGCTCAAGCCTGTCCCGATCGTCACCGTCTGGCTGGGGTCGCCTGGGACCAGCTCGACGGTGCGAGTGTGCGTCGTGGCCTCAAAGGTTGAGGTGTTCGTGCCCTCGGAGTTGGGCTTCTTGAGTATTGTGGGATCGTCATTGTTGACCCCGCTCGCGTATTTGGCGAGCTCGTCGGCGTGATTGGCTTCTGCCGCGATGACGGCGTCGGCGAGTTCGGCTCCTTTGGCCTCGCATTCGGCGGCCATGTCGGGGTCGCCGTTGATGGTGATGACGCCGCACGGCCCGGGGAGCTTCATCGCGTTGTACGCGTAGTGGGGTGCCGCCATGAATTTGGCGAACGCCTGGCGCCCCAGGACGCAGTGGTAGGGGCTGTCGAATGGCACCAGCTCGAAGACGATCCGCTCGGTGCGGAAGTTTGCCGGAGTGCCAAACGTGACTGGCAGCGTGACTTTGCCGATCGGGTACGCCTTCCGACCGGGGACGATGCCGTGGAACGTAGTGTGGGTTGTCTCGATCATCGACTGCGGGAGCCGCATCCGCCTGAAGGTGTCGAGGTAGAGGATGTTGATGGAGCTGCCGCCGTCCATCAGTGTCTTGGGGAGCCAGTAGTCGCCAACCTTGGGCTTGACCACCAGGGCGACTCGGCCTGGATACTCGACGCGTGGCGAGTGGTCTTGCCGGCTCCAAGTGATGGATTGTTCCGACCAGTTTAGGAACTGGGGGACATCTGTTTGGGCCACCGCGTTGACGGCGACGGCGCGGGCGATGACCTTCTTCTCACGCTTCGTGTTGAAGCCCGTGAAGGTGTGGAGCGAGCCGGCTACTTTGCCGAATTTTCCGCCGTTCGGCGGGTCGTTGTCGGGGTCCTCCCGCGCGTGCCGTGCCTTCTCGATTTCCCTGAGGGTGTGGCAGTCGGCGGTGGTGTGCGTTGCGGGCTTTCCTTCCCTGCTGTGGAACGCGCATGGTTGGTTAAGGAGTGCCGCGGGATCGAACCGTGGCTTGTTCTTGTAATTGCCGCCGTCGCGCCTTTGCCCTCCATCGCGGCGGTAGCTTTTGGGCTCGCGTTGCGCGTGCCCAGCGTTGGCGACGAAGTCGACTCGCCCGTCGTTGCGGCGCTTGCCTGTGAGGCGGGTGCCGCTGTAGCGCAGGTCGGTTCGTCGTCCGCCGTCGTTGCCGCCCGTGCGGCGTTGCCCTACTGACTCGTCGTCGATTTCTTGGTTGGGGTCCTCCTCGGCGTACCGTTTGGCGATCTCGAGGAGGTCGGGGATGTTGTCGAGTGTGCGGGCGTGTCGTTTGAGCTTGGCGACTAGAGGCTCGTAGCGGCACGAGGTTTTGAAGCAATGGATCGCGGTGTCCGGGTGGATGCCGGCCGCGTTGTACCAGAGCTCTTGCCACCGTTGGACCCAGTTGCGGGTCGACTCGCGGGGTCCCTGGACGCATCGTTCCAGGTCCTCGATGGTGGTGGCGCGGGTGTAGGAGCACTCGAAGTGCTTGACGAAGGCGTCTCGCATTTCCTCCCAGGAGTCGATACTGTCCTGGGGAAGCGTGTTGATCCATTGCCTGCATGTCCCCTCCATCATCAGTGGGAGGTAACGAGCGGCGAGTAAATCGGTATGACCCGCGATCCCCATTGCCATCAGGTATGTATCGAGCCAGACTGCGGGGTCGTACGAGGAGTCGTACTTTTCTATCTCCTTTGGCGCCTTGAAGTTTGGCGGGTACTTTTCGCCTCGGATCATTGGTCCGAAGCACTTAGGCCCTAGTCGACTGAGCGACCCCATAGGCTCGCCATCGCGGCGATTAGCTAGGGTGTGCCGCAAGTCGTCAGGCTGGCGTGCGCGCCAGTTTTGGTTGTTGATGATGTGAGTGCGGGCGTCGATGGGTTCTCCGTTAGCGGCGACGAAGTTGGTCGCCGGTCTGGGATCGTTGGTGGAGAGTGCCGCGTTCGCGGGTCGGCGTTGGAGCTGCAGTGGCTCTGGCGGCGGGCAATTGAGGGTGTTTGCCGCCGCTGGGCGGCCGCTTGAGGCCGCCCTGCTTCCTGAAGAGCGTGAGTATACTCGCCCCTGCGAGTCGGCGCCCGCTTTTTGCTGCTCCACGGCCTTTGCGAGCAGGGCCCTGACGTACTGGATTTGCAAGGCGCCGTCGCCGGTGGCCGTGATGCTGTCGGCTGCTGCTCGGCCTGCCACGAGGTTGTCCATCGGGGTGGAGAACAGTGGTAGGCCGTTCGCGTCTCGCTCCCGTGAGGAGACGACTATGCGCGGCTGGTCCCTGGGAGGGGTGCGGTTGGGTGGTGGTGGGGCACCCATCGCCGTTGATCCTGGCGGGGGTCGGGCGCTTCCCCCTGGTGGCGCGTTCTCACAGATCGCGCGCTCGGCTATGCGAGCCGGGTCGTTCTCGTCGTCGAAGTTCAGGGCGCGCCCCTGAACGGTGGGGTTCAGGCGTGACCTGATCCGCTGCTGGTGGTAGCGTGACAGTTCCTGCGCTGTCACTTGCTCGAGGCGAAATTTTTCGCGCTCGGCCTGCTCCTTGCGTACCGCCTCCGCCAGTTTCAGGCGGAGTTCCTCGACCTCCGTCGCCGTAGCGTTTGGAGGGATTGGCGTGGAGAAAGGATCCTCCGGCGGATCGGCGCCGGTGGCCATGTAGGTCGCGGCTTGGCGACCGGCTCCGTCATGGAGGTCGGCGGAGTTTTCCGACCCGGAGTCGAAGTCGAAGATCCCGAGGATGGAGGGATCCTCGAAATCTCCCGCGTTGGAGACCTGAGCGATGGAACCCGCGGAGGAGGCCGCGGTGATGGATCCGGCGAGTGACGCCGGGGTCGCCGAGTCGGCGTCGTCGGTGAGGGCCGCATCTTCTGCGGCCGCTGAATTCTCAGCCACGTTGCTGTGGACCGAGTTGTACTCGGAGGCGAGGCGGTGGATCGTGCGGACCTGGCTCTCGGAGAGCCGATCGCGTGGTGGCGACTCGCGGATGCGAGCCGAGTCCTCCGAGGTGGTGACGTCGGTGAGGCCGACGAAGAGGCTGATCGTGCCGATCGGCAGGATCATGCTGTGCGTGACGGGTCGTGCCGCCGGGATGTAGCTGCTCGGCAAGATCTGGAGCATCTCGCCGATCGCTATCATGCGGCCGGTGGCGACCGTCTCGTTGACGGGCAGATTGGATCTCGCCGCAGAACACCGGCCAGACCGGCCAGGCCCCACGGTGGGCGCCACTGTCGTGGGAATGACCACGGCAGATGCTGCAATAGGCAGCGAGTAGTAGAACGAAGGGCAAGGGAGGCCAGCCATCTGCGGTGCGAGATGAGGGCAAAGACACAGGGATTTACCCAGGTTCGGCCCCCCGGAGGGTAAAGACCTACTCCTGCTAGATTGTATTATGGAGGTGTTTACAATGGGCGTACTCGGCGACTAGGCGGCGAGTAGCTTGGGTGTATGAGGGAACGTGTCTCTACTCACCCCTTAGGGAGGTTTATATAGGCTTACCTCCCCTAGGGTTTACATATCTCAACCGATTCGGTTACAACTTCGGCAATCGTTTAAACCTAGACCGACTGGGCCTATCCACTCGCCTGGGCCTTCAACTTCCAGTCGCCTGGTATCTTGCTGGGCTACGATCCACTCGCCGTTCTGCAGGCCCACTCGCCAGCCTTTGGGCCAGTCGGAAACGTCCTGCTGAGTATACCCCAGTAGGCGTATCCCCATCACTCGGAAAAACCAAATCAAAACCCAACGAGGTCTTCACGACAGAGCAATCACAAGATTCAGAAATATTTCAGGGGGCCACCCCATTAAGCTACCCGCAACGAAGTAAGCTAGCTCCGAGACGGACTCAAGGTCTGGGTATACGGCTGTGAACGACTGGGAACCCCAAACGGGGCTTGTCGACACCGCGGAATCGTGTCCCGATCCTAAACAGTACAGGTGCTATCTGTCGCACAATCGTAAATAAAGCAGTAAAACATGGCATAAGTACAGGATCGTAAATAAAACCTCAAACTAGTTTGTGGCCCCAAGAAATAAGACGGAATCAAGCTCTGGCTAAGGGGGGCCCATAATTCCCCATATGTGGATAGCGCGATAAATCAAGGAACAGGTATCAAGCACTCGGGATCCTACGGGACACAAGTGGGCGTTCGGAAACCAAATGTTATCTATCACCCACCGATGCCTCTGCTTACTTCAATTTTAGTTGTTAAACAGGAATGAAAGTGAACAATAAGTAAAACTATGATCAGCTCCAACATCAACATGCGGCAATACATCAACAACTGTGGCACCGGACGACACGCAACAACACTTGAGCAAGCGACTACGACGCGCAAGTCCAACTATCTACCAAACAACAGGTAATAGGATGTGTCCGAGGCAATATATGGCTGCAAGGGGATATCACGGGTACGGAAACTATAGCAACGCAACACAGATAGCAATAGATCAACAGGAGGGAATAAATACTATAAAAGTAAGATAGGTAGAAAGGGGGAGATGCTCGCCTGAAAACATTGTCGAAGGTTCAACCGAAGATCGGGGCGAAGCTCACATCAACTCAACGGCCTTATCCGCGAAGAAGCAAAACACTAGAATAAACACCGGGTGCAATATTTAATACACGGCAGAAGATCGGCATGATGCATGTATGATGCATGTCATGGCAAAGGTGCAATGCAATTAGGTCATATTAAGCGGAACCGGGGTCCCGATGATATTTAGGTTCATGTTGTTTAGCTACCCCGCAATTTACATGTTGTTATAACAAGGCAAGATAAGATACCGGTTCGCTACACAAGTTTAAATGAGGCCGATATGAGACTAGATTTGCCCGCATATGGCCCCATATTTAATTATTAGGTGAATCGGCATAAGGCCCCAAACCACAGACAAGCATGCATGCATGAACAATTTAATATGCAACAATTTGTTGTTACATTATAAAATAGGGTTTCGGGAAGGGGTTCACACATTAGGGTTCGGCAGATCTTGGGTTCCGGGGTTCGGGGTCGGTCTCGGGGTTCAGGGTTCGACGGGTCGTTCTCGGATTACTGAGGGGTAGATCTTGTCGCATCCGGGAAGCAGGACTTGGTTCGCGTGGGGGGCGCATCGGGTTCTTCCGGGTCGGTGCCGTTCTTATCGTCGCGAAGGTCTTGTCGGGTCCCACGGGGTCGGTCTTGCCGTTGCGAGGTCTTGTCGTTCGGAATGCAGCACTTGGTGTCCGGAACGGAGTGCTTGTTGGACCGGTGGCGTTCTTGGCGGGCATCGGGTCCGGACTCGGCGTCCGAGGGAAGTTCTCGGTGCTCCGTGAGGTAGACATTGTCACATCCGTGGTCCTCGGCATCGAATCTGGGGAAGACCTTGGGGTGTCACGGTTCCGTTGTCGGCGGTCTTGGCGTCCGGGGTAGATCTTGTTGGTTTCACCCCGAAGAACTCGTTGTTCTGCAGCGGAGATCATGGTCATCGGGGTCCGGGTCTTGGGGGTTCACGAGGCGAACTTGGCGTCCGAGAGTTTCTCCAAAACCGTGACGCGTCCGTGAGGCGATCTTGGCGTCGGTCATCCTCGGGGTCGAACTTGCGGGTCACGTATACGGAAGATCTTGTGGGCTCGATCAACCAAACAGCATCCATCGGTCGACGTTGCGGAGCCCACGGGCGGCGGAAGGACGACGGCGAGGCGGGCAGGGCGAGCAGGCGCCGGCGACGGGGCTCGGGCCACGGCAGAGAGGCGCGGCGGCGCGGGCTCGCGGGGTCGAGCCGGAGGAGCGGTGGGTGGAGCTGCGGTGGGGCGGGCGTGGCCGGAGGGAGGGCGACGGCGAGGCCGCGCGGCCGAAGACGGCGGGGCCGTGACAGGCGAGGGGGTGAGCCGGACGGGGAGAGGGCGAGGAGGCTGGCCGGCGGCGAGGTGGGGGCTCGCGGACGAGGCGGCTGCGGGCGAGCGGGGGGGCGCAGACGCGGAGGCGGGCTCGGGGCCGGGCGACGCGACGGCGGGGAAGGGCCTGGCGCGCGCGCTCGCTGGCGAGGGAGGCGGTGAGGCGCGCCGGGCCGGTGGCGGGCTGGCTCGGTGCGGGGAGGAGGCAGGCGGGGCCGGCGCGGCGAGGCGGAGGACGGGGACCGCAGGCGGCGCTGGAGGGAAACTGCGGGGGAGCGGCGGAGGCGGGGAACCCGGCGGCGGCGGCGGGCCCTGGAGAGGCGAGGCGGAGCAGGCGAGGGGTGGGGGGCCGGCGACCGGGGCGGCACTGGCGACGGAAGGGGCGCGGAAACGGAGCGGGGAGCGGAGGAGGAAGAAGCGGGGCGGCGGGGAGGAGAAGGGGTCGCCGGAGAAGGACGCAGCGGCGGCGGAGGGTGGCCGGAGGCGGGGCAGACGCGTGCGGGGCTTGGGGCTCGCGGGCGGTTGGTGAGAGAGAAGGAAGGAAGGGTTTGAGGGCGGGACAGGTGGGGCCCAGGGGGTGGGGATCGGTGTGGGTGCTGCGCGCGCGGGTCCAGGGTGGGGTCTGCAGCGCGTGCGTTGCGTGTGTGGCTTGTGGCGTGCGTGGGTGTGGGGGGGGGGGGCGAGTGGAAGGGAGTGGGTCAGGTGGTGAGGGCAGGTGGTGACGTGGCCGAAGATGGTTGGGTGGGGGATTGGGCCAGGTGACGTGTCGAGTGCGGATTGGCCGGGGTGAGGTGGCCAGAGGGTGGGTAGATTAGGACAGGGTAGACTAGGGATTAAAGGGTGGACCGTTTATATTTTTCTGGGGTGGTCGATCGGGTCAATCGGCCCGTTCGACTGCCCCTATTAAAAATAATTTAATATTTTATTTGATTGCGACGACTTTGTAAATAGTTTTGAACAAACAAAATATCCGGCAGCATCCGGGGTTTTGCGTTTGAATTAAGACGGGCGTTTAGAAAACATGAGCCGGTTTTTCCGCAATTAATTTTATGCAAGCAAATGCAAGATGATGACGATGCTAAAATGCAATGTGGCATGATGACATGAGCATGCGGTCATGATGATGCAATGCACAAATTCAACGCGATTTTCTAGTAGTGGTTTTGCGGGATGCCACAGTAGAACTTAAAAACAAAGGGCAAAACTGACAAGGGGTTTCAAATTTAAAACAAAACGAGATTTAAAAAATGGAAAATGCTTCTTTTATACAATAAAATACATATTGGCATACATCAAACTATTTGAAATTCAAATATACATCAGTTTGACAATTATTGCCTCATTCAGGCAAATTATGTTTTGGGGAGGGATGTTTTGGGGAGAGGCTTGAGTAGAAAGCCATGAACCTTCATAGATAGTAGGTGATTTAGGTTAAAACTTGATTTATATACATTTCTTATGGTGGCAGGTCACATAATAAGACTCCCTGGATAGATGCCACTATGTTTTGATCTTTTTGAATTTGTTGTGCATTAAATGACTCAATTAGCTAGCTAAAACCCATTCGTTGACTCTCTGTTGACCAGCCACCGGAGGGTAAAAGTGAGTATATTGCACACGACAGTGTTAGTACTGGAGGGAAAAACTAAGTACAACCAAACTGCCAGTGCTACACTCGAGGGTATAACTGAGCACAACTAAGTGGCTAAGGTTAGACACGAGGGGTAAAACGTGACGCACGGTACGCGTGTCACGGTGCACGGGGCGATAGTGAATGCGTGTGGCCGTGCATAGTGCAGTAGCGCACGCGGTTACGCGGTGCACGGTGGTGCAATGAAATGTCTCCTCCCTTCTGTTATCGCCACATTTTGGCCAAAGGAGGAGATGGGCCGTAATCAAGATGGGCTTAGAAGATACGTATATGCAACGTATTGTTGAATCGGCCTTGTGCGTTGATTTGGGCTAAATTGCCCGTGTATCTTATATTGTAATAGGTTCCGTTTCGGTTTAGGTAAGAGATAGAGTTGTTAGAGTTATTCCAAAGATAGAAAGTCTCCGGACTATAAATATGTACCTAAGGTTATTGAGAAAGGAGGACGATCATGTTCACAACAAACACAATCTCGGCGCATCGCCACCCCTTGTTTCTAGGGTTTTTCTCGGGTAAGTGCCATGCTGCCTAGATCGCATCTTGCGATCTAGGCAGTATCTGCTTATGCGTTATTTGGTGTTACTCGTACTGAAGCCTTGTTGATGGCGAGTAACACTATTATCATAGATTCGTTTAGGCTAGCATCGGTACTTTTTTGTTATGATTGTTTAGTTATGCTGCCTCTAGTTATCTCGCCGCCTTTGCACCTTTTCCCGGGTGTAAGGGTGGCACCTTGCTTGATCTTTATTCAGTCGATTTGATCTGTTATAGTTATGCCTTGTTCTCCAAGGTTTAGTTTGATATCTACATGATCAGGCCTTGCAAACGGGTTGAACGATCCAGTAGTATATAAGATATGGTTTGCCAGTCCGAGAGGAGTTGTTCCGGGAATTGACTTTACGTTGGTTTTTAGGCCTTCTCTAGGGTTAGTTTTCTATCATCTTTTGTATCTACCAGGCTCAATTACGTGTAGGATGTTCCAATTATGTGGTGAAAATGTTAAATTGTCGTAGATCGATTTAACTTGTATTGATGAAGCAAAACCCCATGTTATCGTAGATTTAATGCAGAACCATGGGATAATCGGCTCTAGGAGCCGATTCACAGGGAAACCTGGGAGCCGGTTGCGGCTCGAATTTTACGTATGTTTGTTTGCCATGCAGGAAACCACTCGAAGCAACCCATCACCTTCCTGACCAGGTATAGGTCAGGTGGAACGCCCTCGCATCCGCCAGGACGTGTGCCGGAGTTTTGCGGGCCGTTGCCCGAGGGACCAGGGCCCACCAGCAGTTCTGGGAGCCTCCCGGCTCTTCGTGTTGCTCGTCGCTGCTCGCCGGTGGGTTTTGACAGGCAACACATTCTGGCACGCCCGGTGGGACTTTCAACAACATCTGCATCAACATCCGACGCTGCGATGGAGGGAAGACCGGTCACGTACGACGATTTGCCTGAGGAGCACAAGGCGAAGTATGATGATATCAAAGCTCTCTTCGAAGCTGACCTCATCGGCTCTTTTGAGAAGACCCGTAAGCATGGCATCAGGTGGAAAGGGTTCTCACCCGAAGGTGCTCTTGATGAGGTGGATCTGTCTGTTCCTTCAGAGGAGCGCACCAGAGCTCTGCGACAGGAAGTCAATTACATGGTGGCTCATTCTCTTCACCGCCATTCAGAGAGCCTAGTGAACGCTTTCGAGCGTGTCGCGGTTCGCGTAGTTCAGGAGATCATGAAACATCAGTACTCTCCGTCGGGGCCTACTTTAGGGACTCACCAGGGAGAAAGACCGCTCCAGACCAGGCCACAACTGCCATTCACGCTTGCAGCTCCGGAGCCACCAGGGGCACCGGCGTACGTCGTCTACAAGATCGGAGGTGACCCTGGCGATTGCCAATTCCTGTGTGAACCACCTAAAGAAATCCCACATGGATATGTGTGCACCTACGTGCCGGACTGCAATAGCCTGACGCGCACGAACCAGATTGCAACCGCAGGGATCGCTGGGGCAGGAGTTTCTGGAGCAGGAGCTTCAGGAGCAGGTGTTTCTGGAGCAGGGATCTCTGGGATGGACGCTGATAAACAGGCATGGCTAGCCAAGTATGCCACCGGAACGAGTCATGAGAATTTAGCCCCTGCAGCTCAAACGGTGGAACAAATCCGTACTATCTTGAGAGACCAGTTCGGCTTCGTGCCGAAGAGAAGGACAATCGGCTATTCCAAGCCGTACCCCAACGAGCTTGATCTGATTCCGCTTCCACCCAAGTATCGGCTCCCTGAGTTCTCAAGGTTTAGTGGATCAGAAGGGTCGAGCTCGATCGAGCATGTGAGCAGATACCTGGCACAGTTAGGCATGATTTCAGCATCGGATCAGTTACGCGTAAGGTTCTTTGCGCAATCTCTGACAGGACCAGCTTTTGGATGGTACACTTCGTTGCTGCCGGATTCGATACAGACCTGGAAACAACTAGAAGAGCAGTTCCACATTCAGTATCATTCAGAAGCTACCGAGGCTGGCATTGCAGATCTGGCGCAGGTGCGGCAAAAGCGGGGAGAAACAGTAGCCGAGTACATTCAGCGTTTCAGGACTGTCAAGAACCGATGTTATTCGACTCGTTTAACTGAGAAAGAATCAGTCGAGCTGGCAGTATTGGGTCTCTCAGCACCTATCAAGGATCTGGCTTTCCAAGTGGAGTATAATTCATTGGCGCATATGGCCCAGAAACTGACAATGTATGAACAGCGCCACCCTGAGTTGTACCAAGACAAGTTCAAACGTCCGATAGGCCTGGTCGATACAGAAGAAGAGGATCCTGTACAAGACCAGGAGGTGGCCGTGGCTGAATGGGCTCGGGGGGCAGATCCTGTGTCCTGCAAATGGGTAAAGCAGCAAGGGCCTGCAAAAGGGTTCGACTTTGATGTGAGCAAAGCTGAGCAGATATTCGATTTACTACTGAAAGAAAAGCAGCTGAAGTTACCCGAAGGCCATAAAATCCCTACGGCTCAAGAGATGAACGGGAGACCATACTGCAAGTGGCATCACTCGTTCACCCACACCACCAATGATTGCAAAGAGCTACGTCGCCAGATCCAAACGGCCATAGAACAGGGCCGTCTGATCTTTGGGCAATTCGCCATGAAAGTAGACACAAACCCATTTCCCGGCGTCAACATGGTAGAACACAGCCACTCCACGAGGCGCCAGTTGGATTTCTCGTTCGATGTTAATATGGCAGGACCTGTGTACCACCGTGGCTCATATAAGGAGGAAGGCGGTCGCTCTCGATACAAAGACAGAGAGGATGCTGGTCCACGCGACCGGCCCCATTATGATGACAGGCGGTATTTAACCGAGGAGCAAGTGAGAAGCGTGCGATATCAAAAGCCACACTACACGCATCTCCTTAACAAGTATGAGCGTCAGTACGACCGACGTCGCCGGCGCGATAGAGATGATGAAGGATATGAGCACCTCGCTAGGGGAAAGTCAAAGGAAAAAGAAGGCGTGGATAAACATTGGGATTGTCCTTTCTTCAAGTATTGCTGGGATGCGGGAATGAGCCGATTACCTACAATCGATAACTGCCCGGAATGTGGACAGCAGAAGGAGGACACGGGGCCAGTTTCAGTGTTCAAGCGTCTAGGGCCTCTCCCACCTCAGAGCCGACACAGGGAGTCCGCTCGAGCAAAAGATCTCGAGGAGCCAATGGATGACAAAGAAGAAGACAGATATCACCGTCCAAGGTGGTGTCCGATGGACTCAGACACACCCAAAAGCGTAGAGTTCAGCGGCTGCGTAACTTGGAGGAAGCCGAAGCGCAGTACCTCCACGCTTTAAGGAAAGCACGGCCCGATCTGGCCGTTAAAATTAGGCAGACCTTGGAAACGGAAGATCGCCCGAAAAGGAAAGAGTGGCGCCCCAAACCGATAAAAGCCGATGCGAAGACATCGGCTAGCACAAACATGGTGTTCATACTTCCGTCAGAGTTTTGCGCTCCAAGAACCAACGAGCTACCAGTGACACAGTTTGACTGCGGCCCACGGCCGGTTATCTTTGAAAAGCCACGAGAGAAGAGCTACAAACATCTGAAAGCCCTGTACCTGCGAGGTTATATCAATGGGCAGCCTGTCAGCAAGATGCTGGTTGACACCGGAGCGGCAGTCAATATAATTCCATACTCCATGCTACGGCGTTTGGGACGCTCCACTGCAGATCTGATCAAAACCAACGTCACGTTAAGCGACTTCAACGGCCAAACTTCAGAAACGCAAGGCGTACTGAACGTGGATCTGACCGTGGGCAGAAAAACCATCCCTACGTCATTCTTTGTCGTGGACAGCAAAAGCACCTACGCTGTCTTGCTGGGGAGAGATTGGATTCACGCCAACTGCTGCATTCCATCCACGATGCACCAGTGCCTAATACAGTGGGATGGAGATGAAGTGGAGGTCATTCCGGCAGATGATTCGATCGAGATCTCCATAACTGGCATGAACGTCTGGGAAGCAGACGACCAAGAGCCGATCTCTGGAATCAATCTAGACGGCTGTGAGCGCATTGAAGTTACAAAAAACGGGGTGAGGCTGGTCTTATCCACTGGCCTGACAGAGTAGCAAAGTCCACGATCGTACGTGGTATGGCCGATCCCTGCGATCGGCCGCAAAAATAAAAAGCAGTAATCTTGCGACAAGCAGGTCATGCAGTCGTAGTAGGGAGATGCCCTGCCATTGTGGAGCACAAATAAGTTGTAAACCTTCCTTGACTAATGCAATAAAAAAGGGGGCCGATTCAGGCAATCGGCCCAAATTATTTTTGTTACCCTCACCAACTGTTTGCCCCGTCTTTAGCATCGATTTAACAGGTGACGGAAAGCTAGGGTATGGGTTTACCTCCGCTGATGAGCTAGAAGAAATTGACATCGGTCCTGGGGATAAGCCACGACCAACATTTATCAGCAAGAAGTTAGACCCGAATCTGCGGGGTCCGATGATAGCTTTGTTGAAAGAATATCCAGATTGCTTTGCCTGGGACTATACAGAAATGCCCGGGCTAGACAAGAGCATCATCGAGCATAGACTCCCGCTTAAAAAAGGGTTTCGGCCGTTCCAGCAGCGAGCATGATAGATGAAGGCCGAAATTTTGGAAGAAGTCAAGAAAGAGATCGAGAAAATGTTGACAGCTAAGTTGATCAGGCCATGCAGGTATGCTGAGTGGATTTCTAGTATCGTACCTGTAGAGAAAAAAAGATGGCCGCTGGCGTGTTGCCATAGATTTTCGGGATCTCAATAGAGCCACTCCAAAGGATGAGTATCCGATGCCGGTAGCAGAGACATTAATCAACGCAGCTGCTGGTCATAAAGTCTTGAGCTTCATGGATGGCAATGCCGGTTACAACCAAATTTTTATGGCTCCGGAAGATATACACAAGACTGCATTCAGAGTCCCAGGCTCGGTGGGGTTGTTTGAATACATAGTCATGACGTTTGGACTGAAGAATGCCGGCGCCACGTACCAAAGAGCCATGAATTACATTTTCCATGATCTGATCGGCAAGCTGGTGGAAATTTATATCGATGACGTGGTGGTCAAGTCTGCCTCAGTAGAAGGACACTTGGGCGATCTGCAGCGCGTCCTGGACCGAACAAGAAAATTCGGCCTACGGATGAATCCAAAGAAGTGTGCCTTCGGTGTAATGGCCGGTCAGTTCTTGGGTTTCTTGGTCCATGAATGGGGAATTGAGATCGGCCTGAAAAGTCAAGAGGCAGTGCGAACAATGAAGCCACCTACCACGAAGAAAGAACTGCAGTCTCTCATCGGCAAGATCAACTTCGTCAGAAGATTCATCTCCAATCTGTCAGGAAGAATAGAGCCGTTCATGGGATTGGTAAAAATTAAATCCGATGAGGAGTTCCGCTGGGGAACAGAACAACAACGAGCCTTCGACGAAATCAAAGAATATTTAACGAAGCCGCCAGTGTTGGTGCCACCCCAGCCAGATAGGCCATTCTACATTTACTTGTCAGTAGCTGACACGTCCATCGCCTCGGTGGTGGTGCAAGTTTACGATGGCCTGGAAAGAGTTGTGTTTTACATCAGCAGAAGGATGCTGGATGCAGAGACAAGATATCCTGAGGTTGATAAGTTATGCCTCTGCCTATTTTTCACCTGCACCAAGCTGCGCCACATCTTGCTCTCAGCAGAGATTATCATTATATGCAAATCAGATGTCATAAAGCACATGCTGTCGGCTCCTATGTTGAAAGGCCGACTCGGCAAATGGATGTTTGCATTATCGGAATTTGATATCCGGTACCAACCCGCGAAAGCGGTTAAGGGTCAGGCGTTGGCCGATCTTATTGCTGAAAGAATCAACACCAATATAGCAGTGCTGTCTATACGAGCGTGGGCTATGTTTTTCGATGGATCGGTTTGTGATGATGGTTGCGGCATCGGCATTCTACTTGTGTCGCCCCGAGGGGCAACATATTCCTTCTCCATCAGGATATCTACCCCTTGCACCAACAACGTCACTGAGTATGAGGCGATACGCAAGGGAATGGAGTTGCTCATCGAAGCTAGAGCAGAAGCAGTGGAAAATTTTGGAGACTCCAAATTGGTGATTTCCCAACTCACGGAGGAATACAAGTGCGAGAGCGAGTCGCTCTTCCCCTTATGGTTACAATGCCGTGAGCTGATGGCACAGTTCTGGTACATAAACTTGAACTGGATCCCGCGATCGCAGAATATCGAGGCGAATGATCTCGCACAAATGGCTTCAGGCTACAAGGACGTAGCAGAGGGAGCTGATGTTCAGGTACAGTTCCTAGAGGCGGACGACTGGAGAGCCGATATCTTCAATTACTTGAAAGATTCGGCTCGGGGGGCACCTAAACGGATAAGGTACAAGGCCATGAAGTATGTGCTTATTGGGGACGATATGTTCTACAGGACTCTGGAAGGGTTACTGCTCAAATGTCTGGGGCCAACCGAGGCCAATCGGCTCCTACACGAGGTACACGAAGGCGCCTGTGGAACTCACCAATCGGCTCACAAGATGAAATGGTTGATCAGGCGATCAGGGTTTTATTGGCCCACCATGCTTGAGGACTGTTTTAGGTACTACAAAGGGTGTCAAGCATGTCAGAAATTTGGAAAAATTCAGATGGTACCCGCGTCAGCGATGAACCCCATCGTCAAGCCTTGGCCATTCCGAGGTTGGGGCATGGATATGATTGGCAAGATCAATCCTCCGTCAAGCAAAGGCCACATGTGGATTTTGGCCATTACGGATTATTTCACTAAATGGGTGGAAGCCGTCCCTATGAAGTCAGTGAACTCGAAGGATGTTATCGATTTTGTGAAGGAACATGTCATTCATAGATTCGGGATTCCCCAGACTATCACGACCGATGGAGGTTCGGTCTTCATTTCCCACGAGTTTAGAAAGTGCTGTGAGGACACGAGAATTAAGCTGATCCGATCATCCCCATACTATGCTCAAGCAAATGGGCAAGCTGAAGCGTCCAACCAGAGCCTTATCAAGCTGATCAAGAGGAAAGTCGATGAGCACCCTAGGCGTTGGCACGAGGTTTTGTCAGAGGCTTTATGGGCTTATCGCATGTCTTGCCATGGAGCGATAAAAACCTCGCCATACCATCTAGTCTATGGACAAGAAGCCGTATTGCCCTGGGAAATTACGGCTGGATCGAGACGTGTCACTTTTCAGAACGATCTAACAACTGAAGAATATGCGGCCCTGATGAGTGACAGTGTTGAGGATTTGACTGAACTTAGGCTGTGGTCGCTTGAAAAAATCAAAGAAAACAAGGCCAAGGTAGCTCGTGCATATAATAAGAAAGTGAGACCAAAGGAGTTCCACGTTGGCGATCTGGTATGGGAAGCTGTGTTGCCATTGGGGACTAAGGATGCAGCATACGGTAAATGGTCTCCAAATTGGCACGGGCCATACAGGGTCGATCAGGTTTTAAGGGGGAACGCGTACATGCTGGAGGAGCTGGATGGCGTGAAATTCCAAGTGGCTGTCAACGGTCAGCATCTCAAGAAATATTTCCCAAGCATGTGGGATGATGGACAGTGAAATATGGGGGCCGATACATGAAATCGGCCAATAAAAAAAAATATACAGCCGATGCACAGCCATCGACTCTAGAGGTTCAAACTGTTACAAGCAGGTGCCAGTTTACATGAACGAGCTACTGAAGGAATGCCTCGAAGGCGTGGAGGGCGTCAGCACGGACACGATCCACCTCGGCGATCTCGGCTTCGTCATCTTCATCCTTGCCCGTCACTAGCTGCTTGTTCAGGGCACGTATTTCTGCCAGATCGGTCTTCAGTTGAGCTTTGAGGCCTTCTGCTTCGTCTTGGGAGCGGGCGATGGATGCTTCCTTGTCACGAATGAGCTGTTTAGTCGCCCGGACTTTCTCTTCAAGATCTTCCAACTCCCTTTTTAAGGATGCGAGCTCGGCGGTACTGACAGAGGTGTCAGTTTTGGCATCCAGAGACGCCTTTTTCTCGTTGAGCTGCTGACATCTGTCTGCAATATTGGCCTTCAGCGGAAGTTGGGCGCGGCGCAGATTGATCCTTTCACGAGCCAACTTCACCCTTGACCCGTAGAAAGACAGAGTTACAACAGGCCAAAGCTTCACCTGCAATGCTACTGGGAGTTGGTCCTTGATTTCGGCAAGAACGCTCTTCACCTCCTCAGAACCCTCGATCAACTCCTCGATCGGGGAGGACAGCAAGGCTTTAAGACGCTGGAATTGAGGTAGAACAGCCCTGGCTCGTGGTTCATCGTTGGCGACAGAGGGAGTTGGTTCGATGGATTCAGGGTCGAACGTCAGCAAGCCTGAAATATCACAACCCTGGCAGCCCGAAAAAGCGTCAGTGTGCGTCCAACATGGAAGGATGAGCCGAAAGAAGCTAACGTACCTCTCCTAAGATCGAGGGGATAGCAGATGATGAGACAATCGACTTGTGTGTGGTTGCTGGGGGCTTGGCCAAAGTGGTAGCCGTTTCATCTGCACCTTCGGGGATTGCTAGGTCCGGCTTGGCTAAAGGCATCGGCACGGCCCCGGCCTTCCCACTAGAAGCGTCGGTCGTCTGCATGAAAAGTGCTTAGCCGATGCAAATGGTGATGAATCGGTTGATGAGGAAACAAGTAGTAAGAGCATGAAGGGTGATGACTTTCGAAACCTCTTGGCTCGACGAAGAAGTTTGCAGTCCCTTGCGAGCCCGCTTGGGGCTCACAGGTGGCCCCGCCTCGACTGATGGTCGGGGGGCAGTAGGTTCAGGAACCGGCCTTTTCCTGGGAGCCGATGGTGGCAAATCTGGCTGGTTTGGTGTGGTAGTCCTCTCAGAGTCTGTTGGGCTCGATTCTCTTCGATTGGGTTGTGTGTCCTCGTGGGAGGTGTCTTCGACGGAAGCCTGCAAGAGAAGGAGAGCTAGTAAGCACGATCATGTCTGCAAGAATGAAAGAATGAGAGAGATCAACCAAGGCATGGATCAGCGTACATGCGAACTTCCTGGAGAAGGGCTCCGGCGCCTCAAAGTCTTCCTGGCAGCTACCTTCTTCACCACTGTTCTTGTTTTAGTTGGAACTCGAGGGGCAGCTGACCTTGAAGTTACTTGGTTCTTAGAAGCCGATTGTGGTGATATCGGCTGGTTCTGCATCATGACCTTTTTCAAAGGTGGCGAGTTTTTGCAGAAAAGGACCACTGGAGCTGGTGGGAAGAATTCGAAGGGGGAGCCATCACCGTGTGTAGGTTCAGGACCATCTTGTTGCTGCAAGGAGACAGAGCGGGTTATTAGGAGAATCATTGGTGAGATGCCTCAAGAAATTTTACAAGTAATGGTACCTGTCCTACGGGGATATCATATTCAGCATCGAGCTATTTCAGCAACGGTCCCAGAGCTCTCCTGAAGGCATGAGTCTTCCACATCGACCACCAGTTTTCAAAGCCATCGGTTGATGAAGCGAAGGTGAGGTCGTTAGGAATTGGGATGGTCAGAGCATCGAAGAAGGAATAACACCTTTGACTGGTGAGAGGATCGGGCAGGTCGGCTCTGCTCTCTGTAAGATGGTGAAGAAAGAAATGGGGAGGTACTTGTCCAAGGCCAAATTGCCGAGCCACTACGACCGGCTGGTAGAATTCATACCCAGGCTTGATTATTCTGTTGGATGTACTCATGCCAACTGGAAGGAAACAGGGACGGATCACAGTGGAAAAAAGCTGCCGAGTGCTGGTGTCATCAGCAAAGTTGTCTAGCCTGAAGGAGATTGGATTTTCAAAATGTTCCGATTCTTCCATGTAAGGAAAGAAGATAGGATTTTCCAGGCCTTGAAAGAAAGTGCTGAACCACTTGGATGCTTCCTGAGGGATCAGTTTACTACCTGGCAGTCTATACAAAGCTTGGCCGTAGCTGGTGCATCGGATCTGCTTCCCTTTGACATCTGGAAAGGTGCAACTCGCCAAAAGGGGGAAGTTTGGGACGTGGTTTTGAAAATACAGCTGAGCCCATAGCTGAATGAACCACCAAGGACCTCCTGTTTTGACTGCTATGCCAGAGAATAGTTTGACAGACATCAACTGGAGATATCGATAGACCTCTCCAAGGAACAGTTTGCCGATGCCAAGTTGAGTGCCTTTGGCAAGATCGTAGGCTAAGGAGAGATAATTCTTGGTTGGAGCAAGGGAAGGGCCACAGAATATGAAATGTTCCAGCCAGAAGTTGAGAAAAGCTGTGTGTTCTTTCTCTGTGACAGGGCCTTTAGTTTTCATATGGCGTTGGAGGTAGGCACCCCAGTTCGTGCAGTCTGTTTTGGAAGACAGCTTGTAGGGGACCTTGGTCAGCTTAAAAGCAGAGGGGCTGGGTGATGTAACATCTAGACCAGTAATCATCACCACGTCTAACAGAGTTGGTGTCATGGGGCCATGACCGAACATAAAGCAGTTCAGAGCATCGGACCAGAAATAGCCGATGGTTTTTAGAAGATTTTCGTGTTTTTCAAGGGGAGACAATGACAAATGCAAGGCATCGGCTATTCCCGTGGTTTCCCATTGGGATTGGTAAGCTCTAGCTATCCTGCTGAACCAAGAGAACCAATGTTCAGGGGGATTAGGCCAGGCTCGCAAGCAGTCGACCCAAGAGTTCAAATCTAGGTCTTGGCTTACGAAGGGGATTCTGTTTGCTTCGCAAGAGATCAGATGGGCAGGACTAGATTCTGTACGGGGGCCAAGACAGAGAGAATTTGGGAGAGAAGGATGCGGCAGCAGAATGTCTGAAACCTAAATTTTTTTTAATGGTGGAATAAAGCATTAATTCAGGTGTTTGCCATTAATTCTAGCATCGTGTTCAGACTGCGAGGAGTAGGCGTACCTTCAGACCAGAGACCGCTGGGTTGGTGTTGGACGATTCCGCCATCTAGTTTGCCGGTGGAGATGGATCTATGCAATTGGGGATCGAGGGTTCTTGTCGCTGTGAGCTCGATCTGGTCGGTGAGCAATTGGAGATCTGGGTCGCCCTTTTTTGAAGAGGGTCGCAGGCTACCGTTTGAAACTGGAAAGTGGCCGCTCAGATTTGTCTAAGTATGCGTCCAAATTTGACCTTGTCAACGTTTTTGGGAAAGCCGATGTTTTACCATCGGCTCTTTGGGCTGTGACTTGGTTGACTGTATGAGCGTAGCATGGTGAAAGCCGATACATTACTGTCGGCTTCTGGAACATCGACCTATTTTGACTATCGGCAAAATTGGGTTGGAAAAGCAATCTTCGAGTTGAAAAAAGCAATCTTTGTTCATTCAAAAGACGATTGTTTACAATGGAGCTGATTGCTTACAAAGGAAATCTACTACTAGTACTACTACTACTAGTTCCTGATCTAGAGGCCGGCGTCATCGCCGCTGTCTTCACCGTCGTCGTACTCGCTGTCATCGGCGCTGCTGCCGGCATCGTCTTCGCCGCTGCTGCTGAAGATGTCAGCGGGGGCCTCCTCGTCCTCGTCGTCGTCTTCGGTGTCCTCGCTGGACCCGGCGCGGAAGCGCTTCACTGGCGGGTATTCGTCGGAGGAGGTGTCCTCCTCCGCTTCCTCTTCCTCGTCGGAGGAGTCGACGCCGTCCCAGGACATGGCGTCGTCGGTGCTCTCCGCCTCCAGTTCCCCATCGACGAGGAACTGCAGGCCCTCCTCTCCATCGGTCAAGGACTCGTCGTCCTCGGACCAGGCAGCGAAATCCCAGTCCCTCTCGTCCCACCATTGTGGGGCGAGAGCGTTGTACGCCGCCGTCGGCGGGTGCTCTGGCGTCGGCTCCCGGTCGCTCATTGCATTGGAGGCTTGGGAGGAAAGGCCGGATTATCTAGAGGAAGAAGAGGCGGCCATGGCGGAGAAAGAGGGTTTTTTGGCTGATGGAAGAAGATGGGGGTACAAACTGCTCAGATGAAGTTAAATAAGGGGAATAGTGGGAGGTGGTTCAATGCTATAGCGGTTTCCCAGAATGTGCTGCCGAAATTGTCAAATCATGCACTGCGGAGAAGTGGAGAAGACAGGGCATCATGATGAGGGGGTGGCGTGACGATTCTGCTCTGCAACGCATTCTGGCAACGCGTAACCCGATACAAAAAAAAGAGGAGGAGAGGGAAAAAACAGAGTGGTTTTGGAATTATTATTGCCAAAACCAGGGGGCATGTGTTATCGCCACATTTTGGCCAAAGGAGGAGATGGGCCGTAATCAAGATGAGCTTAGAAGATACGTATATGCAACGTATTGTTGAATTGGCCTTGTGCGTTGATTTGGGCTAAATTGCCCGTGTATCTTATATTGTAATAGGTTCCGTTTCGGTTTAGGTAAGAGATAGAGTTGTTAGAGTTATTCCAAAGATAGAAAGTCTCCGGACTATAAATATGTACCTAAGGTTATTGAGAAAGGAGGACGATCACGTTCACAACAAACACAATCTCGGCGCATCGCCACCCCTTGTTTCTAGGGTTTTTCTCGGGTAAGTGCCATGCTGCCTAGATCGCATCTTGCGATCTAGGCAGTATCTGCTTATGCGTTATTTGGTGTTACTCGTACTGAAGCCTTGTTGATGGCGAGTAACACTATTATCATAGATTCGTTTAGGCTAGCATCGGTACTTTTTTGTTATGATTGTTTAGTTATGCTGCCTCTAGTTATCTCGCCGCCTTTGCACCTTTTCCCGGGTGTAAGGGTGGCACCTTGCTTGATCTTTATTCAGTCGATTTGATCTATTATAGTTATGCCTTGTTCTCCAAGGTTTAGTTTGATATCTACATGATCAGGCCTTGCAAACGGGTTGAACGATCCAGTAGTATATAAGATATGGTTTGCCAGTCCGAGAGGAGTTGTTCCGGGAATTGACTTTACGTTGGTTTTTAGGCCTTCTCTAGGGTTAGTTTTCTATCATCTTTTGTATCTACCAGGCTCAATTACGTGTAGGATGTTCCAATTATGTGGTGAAAACGTTAAATTGTCGTAGATCGATTTAACTTGTATTGATGAAGCAAAACCCCATGTTATCGTAGATTTAATGCAGAACCATGGGATAATCGGCTCTAGGAGCCGATTCACAGGGAAACCTGGGAGCCGGTTGCGGCTCGAATTTTACGTATGTTTGTTTGCCATGCAGGAAACCACTCGAAGCAACCCATCACCTTCCTAACCAGGTATAGGTCAGGTGGCACGCCCTCGCATCCGCCAGGACGTGTGCCGGAGTTTTGCGGGCCGTTGCCCGAGGGACCAGGGCCCACCAGCAGTTCTGGGAGCCTCCCGGCTCTTCGTGTTGCTCGTCGCTGCTCGCCGGTGGGTTTTGACAGGCAACACCTTCACCTTTATAGAGGCCTCCTCACTCTCACTCATCACTCACTCGCTACCTCACTCATGCAACCATCTCCACTGTCTCATCACCTTCTATAAACCCCCAAGAAAACTCCAACCACGCCGGCGATGGAGAAGAATGGTGTGGTGGCCATCGTCGCCTCCAAGGCGGACGACGAGGAGGCCATCGTCCCTGTATTGGCCCCCGTCGAGGCATTGAAGGCAGCCGCCATCCCCGTCCATACCCCTGTCCGCGCTTCCACCGTAGCCACCGGCGAGGAGGCCCCCATCCCCGTAGAGGCCCCTACTGTTATCCTACAGATCCCGCACGGCTGGGACCCCTACGGGGACAACGATTACATCAGGCTGGAGAACCCCTTCGACACCAGCTTAGACGACCCATGGTTGGAGGTAACTAGGGTTTTCTCCCCTTCCTTTGTTCTTCCCCCATTCCCATTGTTGGATCCTAGACCATGTGTTATTAGGGCTCGACTAATCGGTGGATGCTAGGTATTTTTACATTAGCTAATCCTCTTGTGTTAGATCTCGTATTTCGATGAATGCCCCTAGTTGGGATCAGTACTAGCACCGATTTGTAGTTGGGATCAGTACTAGCACCAATCTATAGTTGGGATCAGTACTAGCACCGATCTGTAGTCGGGATCAGTATTCGATTTGGTTTGAGATTTTGGGACTGGGGAATAATCAGGGGATCTCAATCGGTTAATTTATGCAAGTAATCAATCCCGATAATCACGGTATCTCAATCATGTCCTTATTGCACGCTACTGTTTTTTTAATAGGTGGATAGCAGCAACGTCTGCAGCGAAGAAGAGTCCATGGACACCAAGACTCGTCTGGTGCTGAGGAAGATGAAGTCCGGCTAGTTCAACGGCTTCTTCGCCGACGACGTCTACAAGTGCCCCTTCTGCACCAGGAGCCTCGCCATCGACTTCAACTCCCTCGTGATGCATGCCGAAGACGTGAAGAACTATGGCCCATCAAAGAACTCCAACGCATTTAGAGCCCAGCACAAGGCGCTCGGTTCACCTCCGCAACCTCCAGAAGGTGTCCATCGAGGAGGATCGCATGCCCCTGATCAAGCCCAAGGCGCCCAAGGTAAAGGGACTGGCCAGCAGGAAGTGGAGGAAGCACCATAGGGAGGAGGCGGAGGCCCTCCTAGAGGAGGCCATGAGGGGCCACTGATCCTGTGCTGATGCTGTTGCTGCTACTATGAAGCAGCTTCTTTTGTTTTGTTGTCTGTGTTGAACTTGTAAGCTGCTGCTGCTGATAAGCCTAATTGTCGAACTTGGTTTAAGTATCATACTATATAATCCTTTATTAGCTGCTTTATCTACATCTGCTCTGTTCATCTACATATTTATGGTGCTGGTTATATTTACTGCCAGATTGGGAAAATACGAGGGCCAAAAGGAACCATGAATGAAGAGAGAAGCTACTCTAGATTCGCTGCCTTTTTGGGCAAAAATAACAATTGTTAGCGACAAAGGGGAAAAGACGCTCTTAAAAAGGCCAATCATAAAAATAACAAAAAAGAAATCTTTCAATTTATGTGACAGGGCGCACATAACTACCATACGCGCCCCACATGGTCCCACACCACATCCCCCAAAACGCGTTCCCAACAAGCCAACCCCACACCATGCGGGGTCCTACTACGGGACCCGACTGAACGTGGCCCCACTTTTCATGACGTAACGGGGGTGGGTCCTACTTGTCAGCACGTAACGGCGAGGGTCCACTACGTGACCCACTTGAATGCGGCCCCACTTGTCAGCATGTAACGGCGAGGGTCCACTAACGGGACCCGACGGAGAGCAATTTCAGACCGATGTGAGAGTTCCATAATAGGAGCTGGACAAAAGTGAGGAAAAACTAAGCGGCTGGGGAAAAGTGAGTAGAGCTAACAAACCAGGGGCACAAAAATAGAAATCCCTATGAAATATATCAATGAATAACAGTAAATTATGATATATAATAGTGATGCAAAATGGATGTATCAACTCCACCCAAGCTTAGACCTCGCTTGTCACCAAGCGAAAACTGAGATCAATAAACATGGCCACAGGTTTATGGAGTGAAGTGTCGATAAAAAAGAATACGAACAAGAAGAATCACACTTAGCAATACACAACTCATAATAGAAGGCAACTCACCATTACATAACTTAACTTCCAATGAGTATGGGAGTCACAATAAATATGCATAAATACAAATCATAATTGGTAATGGAAAACTTTGTTCTTGGTCAGAGAACAGTTGACAATCATATAGTTTTCAAGCAAAGCTTTTGTAAACAAGTTTATAACAGGAGTCTTTTTGCTCACACCTAAAAGGCTTTTCACAATCAAGGCTTTCAAAGTAATATTCATTCAGAGAAGAGTTTTGTGAAAAACAAAGAAGATAAGAAACATGATTGAATAAATCACCATATGAATGATTGAAACACAACAACTAAAATGCTTGCTGGAGGTATAATGGAATAGGTTTACTGACTCAACTAAGAAGTAAAAGAAAGGAACTTTTGCAGACAGAAGCAGGGATTTCAAATTTCATAAAGAGCTTCCAAAAGATTATAGTACTTACTAGCTTTGAGCTCTCATTGCCCCTATCATAAACATCTTGAGGTGATTAAGGTTAAAGTGAACAAAGATGGAGTATATGCTTGACGAAGTATAAGTTGGCAATCTCATGTCCCTTGAGTACGAGGGCCATTCCTCATGCTACTCAACTTTAGTTATCGGTAAGTTCTTGTCATAGTAAATACATGTGTATCATAGAGAACCGCCAACAGGGTACCCCTTTCCCCAGATACAGGAGCTATCCCATATCAAAATGACAAGGAAACATACAATGAGCATCTCAGCAATCTTCTTATTTACCATGGGAAAATGGTGCTTTTTTCTCTTCTATTCTCTTTTTCTCTTTTTTTCTATATCTCTCTCTTTTTTTATAAAAAGAATGCTTCATAGATTGCCCACTATGGTTATGCTGCAAGTTTCCACCATGATTAGGCATGGCTTAGGCTAGCGGCCCAGGCGTTTCTCTACCACATATACATAACTCTATGGACTTACAGTCTCCCCTTTTATTTCACACCGCTGACATCCATAAACAAAATAGCATGATATCAACTAAGTAATATGTACATGTGTTGAATGCGTTCCCCGTGACAATACGGTTCTGCTAATCCCAACTAATAAGTGCAAGCATATAAAACATAGATGACACAATGGTTCAAATTTATTAAGGGCAGGAAAATAAGGCGTGCCATCAAGTTCGTGGGAGCTTTACTAACTAGTTTTGACATAACAAAAGAATTTTTAATTTGAAAGGTAGATGAAGGTTGAGAATTTACTTGGAATAGCAATAATGCTAATAGGTAGATATGGTGGACACAAATGGCAAGGGTTTTGGTTTAAGGATTGGATGCATGAAAAGTGTTCCTTCTCAATACAGGTTTTTGGCTAGCAAGGCTGGGTAGAAAGCAAAAGAGTTGAAGGAAACAAGCAAACCTACAAGTGATAAAAACAAACATGTAATCTTCCTTGAAAACACAAAAGATCTTAACTAAAGAATACTAAGCTTATGATCCAATCAAGAAAGAAGGAAAATAGTATAAAATACCCGTAAGTTATTTTCTATTTCCTTTTCAAACCTCAAAAAGTGTTGCTACTTACCAGTGCTCGGTTTGCCAAAACCAATTTAGATTTACTTGATGCTCCCAAAGTGATACCAATACTAATCAACAAGATCAATCATATAACAGAAGTTCCAAACTAAAATAACAAGTGCAATAATTAAATGATGAAACTTCTCATTAATATTCCATAAAGGCACTCACACCAAGGGATACATAGATAACCAACTAAGGAGAGATACTTCCACAATGTAAACCATCCTATATGATAACTTCTCTATTCAATATATGACTTTACTAAAAGGTAAAAGGTAAAAGATAATTATGTGATACCGTGGCACTCCCCCAAGCTTGGAACAAGCCAAGGGGATGCCAAAACCTGATGACGAATCACTCCTTCGGAGGTGGTGGTGTCCTCTTAATAAGCTTTTCAATCAGTTTCCTCAAATCCTCAATCTCGAAGGTGAGAGTATGGATCAAATCCTAGATGTGCTTGATGCGGTTCATGATCATGTCGGACCGAGAATCCCAGTCCTTGTGATTCTTTCCCCACTCTGCTTCCTTACAGTGTTCTTTCCATGCATGGTTAGAATGAGGCATATCCCAACTAGAGGGCATCTTCCCTTTGGGCAACTTTTGGAATTGCTGCTCATGTATAAGAGTATGAAAGGGGTTCTTGGTGCATGGAGGAAGTGACCGTGGAGACAAGCAAAGACACAGAACTTTTCCTCCCATAGACATCCGTGCCGTCCTCTTGAGCTTGATAGGGTTTGCCACTACTCCAATGCTCGCAACGGTAGCGTGGGTGCTCGGACGCTTTCCTTCCTCCACTTATTCTTCATCCTCAACCAAGATCTCCTCCTCCTGCTTGGGTTCTTGAATATCGTCTTCCACAGGCTTCTTGCCCTTGTCATTGGTGGAGACCATGGTGCCTCTAAACTTGAAAATATTTCCTGACAGAAACAGATCGAAACGAAAACACGACGAGAACATGATATACAGACCTCGGGGGATCCAGGGGGTTATATATTACGAAGTTTTACGACATAAGTAAGGTACTGGGTGAAAACGGGACGGAGACGGGCTCCGGGATGGTCACAACCCCTCGTGGCACGGCTAGGCAGGGCCCGCGCCACCGGGAGGTGTGGGCCACCCGGGCTCCGTTTCCTTCCCTGTTTCGACTTGTAAACTTCCATATGGAATAAAAACTGCAGAAATATAAAAAGAAAAGTTTTTCGCGAACCTTTAATTTCTAGCACTTTTACCTATTCGAAGACGGACTCTGCAGGTTTCGGAGTTCGGTCTCTAATAAATTCTTCCGGAGTCACCATTTGAATAATATCAACATCTTCATTATAAGAATCTCCAGAAATATAATGTTTGAGCCTTTTACCATTCAACACTTGTGTAGTGTTGTCCCTCAAAGAATAAATTTTTATAGCTCTTGAACGATACACCTCCTCAATAACAAAAGGTCCTTCCCATTTTGAGAGTAATTTTCCTGCAAAAAATCTGAGTCGAGACCTATACAATAGAACTTTCTCACCAACATGAAACTCTCTCTTAAGGATCCTCCTATCATGCCACCTTTTAAATTTTTCTTTAAAGAGTCTAGCATTTTCATAAGCTTCACTTCTCCACTCATCTAAGGAACTTAAGTCAAGCAATATTTTCTCACCAGAAAGTTTAAAATCTCTATTCAGTTCTTTCACTGCCCAATAAGCTTTGTGTTCTAATTCTAAAGGCAAGTGACAAGCTTTACCATAAACCATTTTGTAAGAAGACATTCCCATAGGATTTTTATAAGCAGTTCTATAAGCCCATAAGGCATCATTCAACTTTTTTGCCCAATTTTTTCTAGATCTATTAACAGTCTTTTGCAAGATAGATTTAATTTCTCTATTCAAAAGTTCTACTTGCCCGCTGGTTTGAGGGTGATAAGCTGAAGCAATTCTATGATTAACATCATATTTAGCAAGAGTTTTCCTAAAATCACCATGAATAAAATGAGAACCTCCATCAGTCATGAGATATCTTGGCACACCAAACCTAGGAAAAATAACATCTTTAAGCATTTTCAAAGAGGTCTTACCATCAACACTATTTGTAGGTATGGTTTCTACCCACTTTGTAACATAATCAACAAAAACAATAATATGAGTATACCCTTTTGAAGGAGGAAAAGGACCCATCAATTCGAATACCCAACAATCAAACGGTTCAATAACAAGAGAGTAATTCATAGGCATTTCATTGTGTCTAGAAATGTTTCCAACTCTTTGACATTCATCACATGATAAAATAAACTTTCTTGCATCTTTAAAAAGAGTGGGCCAATAAAAACCTGATTGTAGAACCTTTTGTGTGGTTCTATCTCCAGCATGATGTCCTCCATAAGCACTACCATTACACTTCCTCAATATCTCTTGTTGTTCATACTCTGGAACACATCTTTGCATAATACCATCCACTCCTTTATATAAATGTGGGTCATCCCAAAAATAATGCCTCGGATCATAAAAGAATTTTATTCTTTGCTGGTCTATAAAGGTTGGAGGCAAATACTTGGAAACAATAAAGTTAGCATAATCAGCATACCAAGGACTTTCTCGCGGGCTTACCTTTATTGCAGCCAACTGTTCATTTGGAAAACTATCATTAACAGGCATAGGATCAAAAGTAATGTTTTCCAAACGAGATAAATTATCAGCAAAAGGATTTTCAGCACATTTCCTGTCTACAATTTGTAGATTGAACTCTTGTAAAAGCAACACCCATCTAATAAGACTAGGCTTAGCATCTTTCTTTGTCATAAGGTACTTAATAGCACCATGATCAGTGTGAATGGTAACCTTTGAATCAACAATATAAGGTCTAAACTTATCACAAGCAAAGACTACAGCTAAGAACTCTTTTTCGGTAGTAGCATAATTCTTTTGAGAAGCATCAAGAGTCTTACTAGCATAATGGATGACATTCAATTTTTTATCTATTTGTTGCCCAAGAACAGCACCTACAGCAAAATCACTAGCATCACACATAAATTCAAAGGGTAGATTCCAATCAGATGGTTGGACAATAGGAGCAGTAGTTAAATCTTTATTTAAAGTTTCAAAAGCTTCCTTATAATCATCATCAAAAACAAAAGGTACATCTTTTTGGAGAAGATTAGTAAGGGGCCTTGAAACTTTTGAGCAATCTTTAATAAACCTTCTATAGAAACCATCATGACCAAGAATACTTTGAATACCTTTAACATACCTAGGACAGGGCATTTTCTCAATTGCTTCAACTTTAGCTTTGTCAACTTCAATGCCTCTTTCAGAAATTTTATGTCCAAGAACAATCCTTTCATTAACCATGAAATGGCATTTCTCCCAATTAAGAACAATATTATTTTCTTCACATCTCTACAAAACTTTATCAAGGTTGTGCAAACAATTATCAAAGGAAGTTCCATAGACGGAAATGTAGGGTTCGCAGCATAGAAAACAAAAAATTTCCTACGATGTGAACTATATACCAAGATCTATCTACTAGATACAAACAACGGGCGGATGTATATCCGTAGAGAACATACCCTTGAAGACCGACAAAGCTTAACGAGTTCAACTCGTGGTTGATGTAGACGATCTCTTGTCGATCTCAAGATCGAGAGGAAGTCCTAGCGCCGCAAATCAGCAGCGCATCCGTGCTCGCACACACGTTCGAGGCACCGAGCAACCTCCGCCTCCTCGCTCCAGCGATGCAGCGGAAGCACAACTCTTTCTTGCCGAATTGCCACCGGGAACATGTATCTCGCTAGTCCGAGACCATGGGGGATAAATTCTAGAGGGGGAGAGAGATCCTTCACGAGGAGGTGTGAGAGACAAGTGAGGAGGGGGGCTCCTTTTATAGGAGGAGGGGGGCACCCAAGGGGGTGGCCGCCGGCCATGGGGGCTGCCCCTCCCCTCCTTCATTCATGTGGGTGGACACTCCACTCACAAAATGCCCTTTAAAATCCCTCCACTCAAAAGTCCACTCAAATTCCCATTAAATTTCCACCAAATATAATGCAAACTCTCATTAAATAAAAATCTTTTATTTTATTCAGAATTTTGTCAATTACTTTAATGACAAACATTCACAAATAACCCCTTGCTAGAATTCTATTTCACATGCATAACCACTTTATGCAATTTCACCCGAAAACCTGTTTCGGTATCTAGTGAAATAAATTCCCGCGCTTGTTCATTCTTTCGGCATGAAACATTTGCTCCAATTGGATGTCGGTGTCTCTTAAGTGTGTCACCCTACGGTTCGTGAATAATGCGGACATGATCGAGACCCCTCTCGAATCAATAATCAGAAGCGGGATCTGGAGACCCATACTGACTCCCACACATTCAACGATGACTTTCTTGTGATCGTCGGAACCTTTTAGGCTAGTATCTTAAATCCTTTGTTTCACGATATATTACATGTCCGAGATTCGATCATCGGTATCTCCATACCTAGTTTGATCTCGTTACCGACATGCACTCTTTTCTCGTTTCTGTGATATAACATTCTAGTGATCAAATCACTTGCTTGCAAGCTAATCAATGTGATATCACCGAGAGGGCCCAGAGTATATCTATCCGTCATCGGGATGAACAAATTCCACTCTCGATCCATGAGCCTCAACATAGCGCTTTATTAGTTCTGAATCCATCTTTATAATCACCCTGTTATGGTGTGACGTTTGATGTTATCAAGAAACTCTTCCGGTGTTAGTGATTGACATGATCTCATGGTCTAAGGATTAGGATCACTTCGTAAGTTGTTATAGCAATATAAACTCAATGACTTTGATCGTAATGCTATACTTCGGATGAATGTTCATCACACCATTACACTAATGTTGTGATCCCGTTATTAACAACATCCAATGTCCATGATCAGGAAACCTTGATCATCTTGTTAATCAACGAGCTAGTTTATGAGAGAGGCATAACTAGGAACTTTCTGTTTGTTTATTAAACACACATGTATTAACGTTTCCGTATTAATACAATTATAGCATGCAAAATAAACATCTATCATATACTTGGAATACACATAATAAACACTTTATTTATTGCCTCTCAGGGCATATTCCCTTCAGTATCCCACTTGCACTAGAGACAATAATCTAGTTACATAGTGATAAATCTAACACCCATTGAGTTCTGGTGTTGATCATGTTTTGCTCTAGGGAGAGTTTTAGTCAACGGATCTGCTACATTGAGATCCGTATGTACTTTACAAATCTTTATATCTCCATCCCTGACATGCTCGCGGATGGAGTGAAACCGGCGCTTAATATGCTTGGAATGCTTGTGAGACCTTGGCTATTTGGCATTGGCAATGGCACCATTGTTGTCACAATAGATCACCATTGGGTCCAACGCGTTTGCCACCACTCCTAGTTCGGATATGAACTCCTTCATCCAAACTGCTTCCTGAGCCGCTTCTGAAGAAGCAACATATTCGGCCTCCGTTGTTGATCCCGCTACCACAGGTTGTTTGGAGCTCCTCCAACTAACCGCTCCGCCATTCATGAGAAATACGTATCCGGATTGAGACTTAGAGTCATCCGGATTGGTGTCAAAGCTAGCATCGACATAACACTTAGCGACGAGCTCTTCTTCACCTCCGTATACAAGAAACATATCCTTAGTTCTTCGTAAGTACTTAAGGATATTCTTGACCGCTATCCAGTGTTCCGGACCAGGATCCGATTGGTACCTACTAGTCAAACTAATAGCATGTGCCACATCCGGTCTTGTACATAGCATGGCGTACATTATAGAGCCTATGGCTGAAGCATAGGGGACTTTGTCCATTATCTCTCTTTCTTCCGCCGAAGCCGGACTTTGAGTCTTACTCAATGTCTTGCCTTGCAACATAGGTAAGAACCCCTTCTTACTTCCGTCCATTTTAAACTTCTTTAAAATCTTATCAAGGTATGTACTTTGCGATAGCCCTATTAGGCGCCTAGATCTATCTCTATAGATCTTTATGCCTAATATGTATGACGCTTCACCTAGGTCCTTCATTGAAAATTTGCTGTTTAGATAACTTTTAACACTGTTTAAAAGATCTATATCATTTCCGATCAATAATATGTCATCCACATATAATATCAGAAATGCCACATTGCTCCCACTCACTTTCTTGTAAATACAAGCTTCTCCATAAGTTTGGACAAATCCAAACTCTTTGATCACCTCATCAAAGCGGAGATTCCAACTTCGTGATGCTTGCTTCAATCCATAGATGGATCGCTGAAGCTTGCACACCTTGTTAGCATCCTTAGGATCGACAAAACCCTTTGGTTGTATCATATACAACTCTTCTTCAATATTACCATTGAGAAACGCGGTTTTGACATCCATCTGCCATATCTCATAATCGAAATATGCAGCAATTGCTAACATAATCCTAACTGACTTTAGCATCGCTACGGGAGAGAAAGTCTCATCGTAGTCAACTCCTTGAATTTGTCGAAACCCCTTTGCGACAAGTCGAGCTTTATAGACGGTCACATTACCATCAGCATCAGTTTTCCTTTTGAAAATCCATTTGTTCTCCACGGCCTTTCGGTCGTGAGGTAATTCCACCAAGTTCCAAACTTCATTTTCATACATGGATTCCATCTCGGATTTCATGGCTTCTAACCATTTGTTGGAATCCGGGCTCATCATCGCTTCTTCATACATCGCAGGGTCATCATTTTCATCAACCATGAAATTCATG
This sequence comes from Avena atlantica, assembly GCA_910589765.1. NCBI lineage: Eukaryota > Viridiplantae > Streptophyta > Magnoliopsida > Poales > Poaceae > Avena > Avena atlantica. Next base: position 427,739,652 of record OU342733.1, read on the forward strand.
ACAGGATTTCCGTACAGCTCGGGAGCTGCACGCGTCCTGTTTGACCTGCGAGGTTCGGTAGTACTCTCTTTCGGAGTTTCATGATCATCATCATTAGTTCCCTCTTCAACAGGTGGAGCCCACTCCGGAACAACTTCCGGTACTGCGCTACTCGCCATACTTTGAAGAGAAGATTCCACAACCTCTTCGAGTTCTACCTTCCGACTACTCACACCTTTCGCGAGAAACTCTTTCTCTAGAAAGGATCCATTCTTGGCAACAAAAATCTTGCCCTCGGATCTGTGATAGAAGGAATACCCAATAGTTTCTTTAAGGTATCCTATGAAGACGCATTTTTCCGCTTTGGGTTCGAGTTTATCCGGTTGAAGTTTCTTCACATAAACATCGCATCCCCAAACTTTAAGAAATGACAGCTTAGGTTTGTTTCCAAACCACAATTCATACGGTGTCTTTTCAACGGATTTAGATGGTGCCTGATTTAAATTGAATGCAGAAGTTTTTAGTTCATAACCCCAAAATGACAACGGCAAGTCCGTCAGAGACATCATAGATCGAACCATATCTAATAAAGTACGATTACGACGTTCCGACACACCATTTCGCTGTGGTGTTCCGGCAGGTGTGAGTTGTGAAACAATTCCACACTCTTTCATCTGAGTGCTAAACTCGTAACTTAGATACTCACCTCCACGGTCGGACCGTAGAAATTTGATCTTTCTATTACGATGATTTTCCACTTCATTCTGAAATTCCTTGAACTTTTCAAAGGTTTCAGACTTGTGTTTCATCAAGTAGATATAACCGTATCTACTCAAATCATCCGTGAAAGTAACAAAATAACGATATCCACCTCGCGCCGACACACTCATTGGACCACATACATCAGAATGTATGATTTCCAATAAATCTGTCGCCCGTTCCATTGAACCGGAAAACGGCATTCTAGTCATCTTGCCCATAAGGCATGGCTCACATGTATCAAATGATTCATAATCAAGTGATTCCAAAAGTCCATCCGAATGGAGCTTCTTCATGCGTTTAACGCCAATATGACCTAGACGGCAGTGCCACATATATGCGGATATATCATCATTAAGTTTAATCCTTTTAGCATCAACATTATGAATATGTGTAACATTATCATCGAGATCTAATAGAAATAAACCATTCATCATTGGTGCATGACCATAAAAGATTTCATTCATATAAATGGAACAACCATTGTTCTCGGATTTAAATGAATAACCACTTCGCATCAAACACGATCCAGATACAATGTTCATGCTCAGTGCAGGCACCAGATAACATTTATTCAAGTTTATAACTAATCCAAGTGGAGAGGCAGTGTTCCGACGGCGATCACATCAACGCTTGATCCATTGCCGACACGCATCTTGACCTCACCCCTTGCTAGCGGTCGCTTGTTCCGCAGCCCCTGATTCGAGTTACAAATATTAGCAACTGAACCGGTATCAAATACCCAGGTGCTACTGCGAGCACTAGTCAAGTACACATCAATAACATGTATATCATATATACCTTTGTTTGCCTTGCCGGCCTTCTTGTCTACCAGATACTTGGGGCAGTTGCGCTTCCAGTGGCCAGTCCCCTTACAATAGTAGCACTCGGAATCAGACTTAGGTCCAACTCGGGGTTTCTTTTCAGGCGCGGCAACAGGCTTGCCACCCTTACTTCCCTTCCGTTTTCCCTTCTTGTCTTTCTTGAAACCAGTGTTCCTATTGATCATCAACACTTGATGTTCCTTTTTGATCTCCACTTCTGCAGTTTTAAGCATTGACAGAAGCTCGGGGAGAGACTTCTTCATGCCTTGCATATTATAGTTCATCACGAAGCTCTTATAGCTAGGTGGCAGAGACTGCAGAACACGATTGATGCCTAAGTCAATGGGAATCGATATTCCCAAGGACACAAGCTTATCGGCGTAACCCGACATCTTGAGTACATGCTCACTAACGGAGCTGTGCTCTTCCATCATGCAGCTAAAGAACATTTCTGAAGTGTTGTAGCTCTCTACAGCAGCATGTGTGTTGAAAATCATTTTCAACTCACCCATTGTATCAAATGCATTGCCGTTTTCGAAACGCTTTCGAAGTTCCGTCTCTAGCCCATACAATATGCCGCAATGAACTAAGTTGTGGTCCTCCTGACGAGTCTGATAGACATTCTTCTCCTCGTCAGGGGCATCATCAAAAGGTGGGGGGCCTAACGGCGCTTCTAGCACATATTGCTTTTGTGCAGCAGAGAGGAGAATCCTCAAATTCATGGCCCATTCAGTAAAGTTGCTACCGTTCGTTGCTAGTTTCTCTTTCTCCATGAACACATTGAAATTAAAAGCAGGTGGTGCCATCTACAACAGAATTTGTAAAGTTTAGACTAAGTGTATGATAGATTGAGTTCAACTAATCTATATTACGAATGAACTCCCACTCAAAAACGACATCCCTCGTGCCTTTTTGGTGATTACATGAACCAAATCCACTACACCAAGTCCGATCATCATGTGAGTCGGTATAGCTTCAAAGGCGAGCATCAAATGGGCATCATATCAACTATATGACTCATGCTTAACCTTTCGGTCCGTGTTCCGAGGCCATGTCTGTACATGCTAGGCTCGCCAAGTTAGAACCTTAGTATTCGCGTGTGTAACTGTTTTACACCCGAAATATGGTCGTGGATCCAAGAACACCCGATCATCACGTGATGTCTTGGAGCGACGAAAACATAATCGGTGCATACTAAAGGAAGAACACATTCTTATCTTGATATTTAAATGAGGGATCATCTTATTATGCTAACAAAGCGCTAAACAAGCAATATAAGATGCTATCAAACATCATATGTTTATTAGTGAAATGATATGGTTCCCGCAGATGATCTCTATCATGTGCATCGTGGTATGATCACTATCATACCTATATGTGTAAATCCAAGGTCTATGGATTTTACACGCTATGTGTGTTGTAAGAGTATCATCTCATACTTATACTTACAACACTACCATATCATAACACTAGCCCAACAACAATCTAAACTAGACACCTCTAATTTATCCATTGCAAGTTTTACGTGGCTTAGGGCTTTCGAGATAGAACCGTTCTTACCTACGAACATGAACCACAACGAGGATAATCAAATTGTTGACAACTCGCTTGCAAAATAGATATTGACTATAGTAGGAGAGACAGACACCCGCTAGCCACTTATGCAAACTAGTTGCATGTCAAGCGCGGAACAGGTCTCATGTGCGAGAACATGTAAAGTTTGTCTGGGCCGCTTCATCCCACTATGCCACCAATATCCAAAATTACAACAAAGGAGCAACAACATGATCATCATCGCCCACATACTCATATGTGTACTACCCGTGTAAAGTATCTACGCATAGATCCGTCTCTGATACCACTGTAGGGTTCGCAGCATAGGAAACAAAAAATTTCCTACGATGTGAACTATATACCAAGATCTATCTACTAGATACAAACAACGGGCGGATGTATATCCGTAGAGAACATACCCTTGAAGACCGACAAAGCTTAACGAGTTCAACTCGTGGTTGATGTAGACGATCTCTTGCCGATCTCAAGATCGAGAGGAAGTCCTAGCGCCGCAAATCAGCAGCGCATCCGTGCTCGCACACACGTTCGAGGCACCGAGCAACCTCCGCCTCCTCGCTCCAGCGATGCAGCGGAAGCATAACTCTTTCTTGCCGAATAGCCACCGGGAACATGTATCTCGCTAGTCCGAGACCATGGGGGATAAATTCTAGAGGGGGAGAGAGATCCTTCACGAGGAGGTGTGAGAGACAAGTGAGGAGGGGGCTCCTTTTATAGGAGGAGTGGGGCACCCAAGGGGGTGGCTGCCGGCCATGGGGGCTGCCCCCTCCCCTCCTTCATTCATGTGGGTGGACACTCCACTCACAAAATGCCCTTTAAAATCCCTCCACTCAAAAGTCCACTCAAATTCCCATTAAATTTCCACCAAATTTAATGCAAACTCTCATTAAATAAAACTTTTTTATTTTATTCAGAATTTTGTCAATTACTTTAATGACAAACATTCACAAATAACCCCTTGCTAGAATTCTATTTCACATGCATAACCACTTTATGCAATTTCACCCGAAAACCTGTTTCGGTATCTAGTGAAATAAATTCCTGCGCTTGTTCATTCTTTCGGCATGAAACATTTGCTCCAATTGGATGTCGGTGTCTCTTAAGTGTGTCACCCTACGGTTCGTTAATAATGCGGACATGATCGAGACCCCTCTCGAATCAATAATCAGAAGCGGGATCTGGAGACCCATACTGACTCCCACACATTCAACGATGACTTTCTTGTGATCGTCGGAACCTTTTACGCTAGTATCTTAATCCCTTTGTTTCACGATATATTACATGTCCGAGATTCGATCATCGGTATCTCCATACCTAGTTTTATGTCGTTACCGACATGCACTCTTTTCTTGTTCCTGTGATATAACATTCTAGTGATCAAATCACTTGCTTGCAAGCTAATCAATGTGATATCACCGAGAGGGCCCAGAGTATATCTATCCGTCATCGGGATGAACAAATTCCACTCTCGATCCATGAGCCTCAACATAACACTTTATTAGTTCTGAATCCATCTTTATAATCACCCTGTTACGGTGTGACGTTTGATGTTATCAAGAAACTCTTCCGGTGTTAGTGATTGACATGATCTCATGGTCTAAGGATTAGGATCACTTCGTAAGTTTTTATAGCAATATAAACTCAATGACTTTGATCGTAATGCTATACTTCGGATGAATGTTCATCACACCATTACACTAATGTTGTGATCCCGTTATTAACAACATCCAATGTCCATGATCAGGAAACCTTGATCATCTTGTTAATCAACGAGCTAGTTTATGAGAGAGGCATAACTAGGAACTTTATGTTTGTTTATTAAACACACATGTATTAATGTTTCCGTATTAATACAATTATAGCATGCAAAATAAACATCTATCATATACTTGGAATACACATAATAAACACTTTATTATTGCCTCTCAGGGCATATTCCCTTCAGGAAAAGTCGTCCATGAATACTTCCACAATTTATTCACAAAAGCCATGAAAGATAGCAGACATACATCTCTGAAAAGTAGCAGGAGAATTACATAAACCAAAAGGCATACGCCTATAAGCATAAGTTCCATAGGGACACGTGAAAGTGGTTTTCTCTTGGTCCTATGCTTTCATAGCAATTTGAGAAAACCCAGAATAACCATCAAGAAAACTAAAGTGAGTCTTCTTGGAAAACTTTTCTAGCATTTGATCAATAAAAGGCAGAGGATAACGATCTTTCTTAGTGGCTTTATTCACCTTTCTAAAATCAATGCACATCCTATAACCAACTACTACTCTTTGAGGTATAAGCTCATTATGTTCATTAGGTACAACAGTAATTCCTCCTTTCTTAGGGACACAATGAACAAGACTAACCCAATTACTATCAGTAATAGGAAAAATAATACCAACATCAAGAAGTTTTAATACCTCATTTCTTACCACTTACTTCATCTTAGGATTTAGACGGCGTTGATGTTCAACAACTGGCTTTGCATCAGGTTCTATATTAATAGCATGCTGGCATATAGTATGAGAAATCCCTTTTAAATCATCAAGAGTATAACCCATAGCCCCTCTATTTTTCTTCAATACTTCCAATAACCTTTCCTCTTCCTTTTCTAAAAGTTTAGAACTAATAATAACATGATATATTTTCTTATCGTCTAGATAAGCATATTTAAGATCATCAGGTAGAGGTTTTAAATCGAAGACAGGATCCCCTTTAGGTGGTAATGTGGTACCCAAATCTTCCACATGTAGGTTATGCTTAAGAATCTCAGGTTGACGAAGGAAAATATCGTCAATCTCATTTCTTTCTTCCATGAAGACCTCACTTACATGATCTTCCATATATTGCTGCAAAGCATTGTTAGGAGCAAGAGAAGTAGAAGAAATTTGTTCAACTCTGAAATCCTCATTAGGCAATTCGTTTTCATAAGGAGTTTTAGCAAATTTGGAAAAAATAAACTAATAAGATTCTCCATTAAATTTAGTTAAAACTTTCTCCTTCTTACAATCTATAATAGCTCCACAAGTGTTCAAGAAAGGTCTACCAAAATTGATAGGACAAGTTTTAGTAGCTTCCTTACCAATTACTAGAAAATCAGCAAGATATTTAATCTTACCACAAAGAACTTCCACATATCTTACAATACCAATTGGACAGACTGTCTCTCTATTAGCAAGGTGAATAACCACATCAATGTCCTCAAGTTCACAAGAACCAATTTCATGCATAATTTCTCTGTAAATCTCATAAGGAATAACACTAGAACTTGCACCAATATCACATAAACCAAAATAGCAATGATCACCAATTCTAATAGAAAGCACAGGGATACTAGCTCTCCTTGCTTTACTAGGATGAGAGACAATATTCGAAGCTTCACAAAAGATAATGTGCCCATCTTCTACATTTTTAGTGAAAAGATCTTTCACAATAGCTACTATTGGTTCAATATTTATTTGTTCATCAGGTTCTATAGCTTTCTTTGTACTTTTGCTAACCACATTAGCTATAATAGGATGATCCTTTACCTTAGCAGGAAAAGGTATTTTCTCAATATAAGGTTCAGGAAAAATATGATCAACAGTACAAATCTCAGTATTTCTAGTAGGAACATGATTAACAACATCTTTATAAGGTGCATGGTACTTGTTCCACTTCTTTTTAGGAATTTCAATATAAGAGGCAAAAGCCTTAAAACAGTTTGGAAGAACTTGAGAATCCAGACCATACTCAGTACTAATATCATGAAAGTCATTAGTTCCCATAACAGATTTAATGCATTCATAATCATAATTTATACCTAACTTTCTTCCTTTGTTAATACGGTCTAGAAGATCCCATTTAGCTTCTTCCTTCATACGTGTGAATGATCCAGCACAAGAAGCATCTAATAAATCTTTATCATGAAGAGAAATCCTTGCATAAAAGTTAGTAATAATAATATTATTAGGGAGTTCATGAATAGGACATATATGCATTAGTAACTTCAATCTCTCCCAAGCTTGGGCTGTACTCTCTCCATCACGAGGCCAAAAGTTATATATTTGATTCCTATCCTTATGAATCTCACTGGGAGGATAGAATTTAGAATAAAATAGATGTACCATTTCCTCCTATTCCATAGATTGTCCATTCTTCAACAGCTTATACCATTCTTCAGCTCTTACTTTCAATGATATAGAGAGTAAATTTTTCTTAACTTGTTCAGTTGTGATACCTGCACACTTAAACAACATGCATAATTGTAGCACCCCGAGAAAACCACTACTAGAAAATCGCCTATCTTTATCTATGTGCATCATCATGACATCAGCATGCATCTTTTTGCCTAAAACTATTTGCGAAAAACCCTATTTTTGTTTTCTACAAATACCCCTTCTCTAATTAAAATATAAAACCATGTTCCTCTCGGATCCTTATTTTTGCCTAAAACTTATTTGTAAATGTTTTGTTTTAATTAAAAGGAAAGAAAATAAATAACGTAAATATTTTATTAGGGGAGGCAGTCCATCCGGTCAGGCCCAAAGGCCCAACTAGATGGACCACCTACTACCCTATATATAAAACCCTAACCCTAAATTCCTAGAAACCCTAGATACCCTACCCCAACTCCCCCACCCCGCCGCCGCTGCACTCACCACCTCCTGCCGCCGCCACTCCCTGGCTCCTGCACACAACACACCGACCTAGCCCTACGCCACCGAACCACACAGCCACACCCAACACGCCTCTACACGCACGCACTCACGCTCTACAACGACCAGAAACCACCCCGGAACCCACACCAACACGTTACCTGACCCCACCCCGGTCCCACGCACGAATCCCTCTCTCTCCCACGTTTCCCCTCGTCCCTCACCTCCCACCGCCGCTCTCTGCAAGCCACCGCCAGCCCCGCACCCCCGATTCCTGAGCTGCCGACCCTCCTCCTACCTAGGTGCGGCCCGAGAGCCCACCTCCACCGGGTTCCACCCACCCTCGCCTTGCGACCTCCCCTGCGACCGCCCAGGGTGCGGCGGTGCCGGCCTCTCCCGCGCCTCTCTGTGGCCCCCGACTGCTCCCCGCGCGCGCCCTCACCGCTCGGCCTTCTCCTCTATGATGCTACTCGAGCTCGCTCGGTCGACATCGGCTCCCGCCACTCTGCCGCCGTTCGCGTCGCCGAGGCACCACCGCCATGACCGGTGTCGTAAGCTTCCTTTCCTGCACCTGCGAACCTCGCGTCCGCCGCCAGGTTCCCCACCGTCCTGCCACGTCCCCGTCGGCGCCCCTCTGCCGCTGCGAGCTCGCCGTTCGCCGCCGTCTCCCCGAGTGCGCCTCTCCCCGCGCCCGCTGGAGACCACCGGCTCCCTCGCATGGTGTCCCGTCGCCAGACGCCTTTCTGGCCGCTACCTCCTCCCGGCCCGGCCTCCACACCCTCCCCGCTCGGCCATCTCCTCCACGCCGCTGCACGAGCTCGCTCAGCCGTGGTCGGCTCCTGCCACCTCGAGGCCTAGCTCGTCCCCGACCCCGTCTGCGAGATGGCCGCCTACAACCGTCATCCGACCTCTAGCACGTCTCGACGCCCTCCTGCAACCAGGTCTTCTGCACCAAGCCTGTAGCACGCCCGCAGAGTGTTCGCCTGAATGTCCAAACAAGATTGTGCATGTTGAATTCCACACCGCGGTTCCAACTGATACCCCGTCAAGATCGACCGTGTGAAACTCCAAGATGTTGTCCAGGCCCGCATTGTTGACTCGTCCAGTCGCCCGAGAATGATGAAAAGACCCCGTCAACAAACATCGACGCTTCGGGTGAACCACCGGCGCCGAACCCGGCACCGGCAAATGAAGTTGAAACCGCCGAGCTCTCCATCCTAGAAAATCAAGACCCCGGACCCAAAGGTGCCGAGACCCCGAGTGTGCCGACACGGATTCGAAGACAAACCCCAAGACCTTCGCCCCACCAATGTGTGACTCTTTTCCGAGCCTTATTTTTATTAAATGATATATACCTTGTTGCATATTAAATTGTTCATGTCGCATCTATATTGCGTGGTTTGGGGGCATTATGCCGATTCACATCATAATTAAATATGAAGGCCATATGCCGGCAAATCTAGTCTTATATTGGCTCCATTTAAATTTGTGTAGCGAACCGATGCCATGTTTTGACTTGCTAAGACAATATTTAAATTGTGGGGTATCTAAACAACATGAACTTAATAAATGTCGGAATTCCGGTTCCGCTTAATATTGCCTAATTGCATCGCATTCTTGCCATGCCATACATCATACATGCATCATGCCCGATCTTTTGTCGTAGTATTAAATAGTGCATCCGGTGTTTCTGCTAGTGCTCTGCTTCTTCACGGATTAGGCCGTTGAGTTGATGCGAGTGTCGACCTGATCTTTGGATGAACCTTCAGCAATGTTTTTCAGGCGAGCAATCTCCCCCTTTCTACCTATCTTACTTTTATAGTATTTATTCCCTCCTGTTGATCTATTGCTATCTGTGTTGCGATGCTCTAGTTTTCGTGCCCGCGATATCCCTTGCAGCCTTATATTGCCTTGGACACATCCTATTACCTATGGTTTGGTAGATAGTTGGACTTGCGCGTCGTAGTCGCTTGCTCAAGTGCTGTTGCGTGTCGTCCAGTACCACAGTTGTTGGAAGGCTGCCATATGCTTTATGTTGGAGATGATCATGGATTTAATTACCGTTTAATAACTAAAATTGAAAGTAGGTAAATGCAGAGGCACCGGTGGGTAATAGACAATATCTGGTTTTTGACCGCTCACTGGTGTCCCGTAGGACCCCGAGTTCTTGACACCTGTTCCGAGATCGAGCGCGCTAACCACAGGTGGGCTGTGTGGGCACCCCCATCGATTAGTACCTGATTTCAAAGTACTGTACCGGGGGCCACAAAGTAGTTTGGGGCTTTATTACTATCCTGTACTTATGCCATGCTTTACTGCTTTATTTCCGATTGCGCGTGGAGCGCCTGTACTGTTTTGGATCGCGGCACGATTTCGCGGTATCGACAAGCCCAGTCACACTTTCGGGTTCCCAGTCGTTTACAGCCGTTCTCGCAAACCCTGGGTCCGTCTCGGAGACCGGCCGACTTCGTTAACATTTTGTCTAAGTATGCGTCCAAATTTGACCTTGTCAACGTTTTTGGGAAAGCCGATGTTTTACCATCGGCTCTTTGGGCTGTGACTTGGTTGACTGTATGAGCGTAGCATGGTGAAAGCCGATACATTACTGTCGGCTTCTGGAACATCGACCTATTTTGACTATCAGCAAAATTGGGTTGGAAAAGCAATCTTCGAGTTGAAAAAAGCAATCTTTGTTCATTCAAAAGACGATTGTTTACAATGGAGCTGATTGCTTACAAAGGAAATCTACTACTAGTACTACTACTACTAGTTCCTGATCTAGAGGCCGGCGTCATCGCCGTTGTCTTCACCGTCGTCGTACTCGCTGTCATCGGTGCTGCTGCCGGCGTCGTCTTTGCCGCTGCTGCTGAAGATGTCAGCGGGGGCCTCCTCGTCCTCGTCGTCGTCTTCGGTGTCCTCGCTGGACCCGGCGCGGAAGCGCTTCACTGGCGGGTATTCGTCGGAGGAGGTGTCCTCCTCCGCTTCCTCTTCCTCGTCGGAGGAGTCGACGCCGTCCCAGGACATGGCGTCGTCGGTGCTCTCCGCCTCCAGTTCCCCATCGACGAGGAACTGGAGGCCCTCCTCGCCATCGGTCAAGGACTCGTCGTCCTCGGACCAGGCAGTGAAATCCCAGTCCCTCTCGTCCCACCATTGTGGGGCGAGAGCGTTGTACGCCGCCGTCGGCGGGTGCTCTGGCGTCGGCTCCCGGTCGCTCATTGCATTGGAGGCTTGGGAGGAAAGGCCGGATGATCTAGAGGAAGAAGAGGCGGCCATGGCGGAGAAAGAGGGTTTTTTGGCTGATGGAAGAAGATGGGGGTACAAACTGCTCAGATGAAGTTAAATAAGGGGAATAGTGGGAGGTGGTTCAATGCTATAGCGGTTTCCCAGAATGTGCGGCCGAAATTGTCAAATCATGCACTGCGGAGAAGTGGAGAAGACAGGGCATCATGATCAGGGGGTGGCGTGACGATTCTGCTCTGCAACGCATTCTGGCAACGCGTAACCCGATACAAAAAAAAAGAGGAGGAGAGGGAAAAAACAGAGTGGTTTTGGAATTATTATTGCCAAAACCAGGGGGGCATGTGTTATCGCCACATTTTGGCCAAAGGAGGAGATGGGCCGTAATCAAGATGAGCTTAGAAGATACGTATATGCAACGTATTGTTGAATCGGCCTTGTGCGTTGATTTGGGCTAAATTGCCCGTGTATCTTATATTGTAATAGGTTCCGTTTTGGTTTAGGTAAGAGATAGAGTTGTTAGAGTTATTCCAAACATAGAAAGTCTCCGGACTATAAATATGTACCTAAGGTTATTGAGAAAGGAGGACGATCACGTTCACAACAAACACAATCTCGGCGCATCGCCACCCCTTGTTTCTAGGGTTTTTCTCGGGTAAGTGCCATGCTGCCTAGATCGCATCTTGCGATCTAGGCAGTATCTGCTTATGCGTTATTTGGTGTTACTCGTACTGAAGCCTTGTTGATGGCGAGTAACTCTATTATCATAGATTCGTTTAGGCTAGCATCGGTACTTTTTTGTTATGATTGTTTAGTTATGCTGCCTCTAGTTATCTCGCCGCCTTTGCACCTTTTCCCGGGTGTAAGGGTGGCACCTTGCTTGATCTTTATTCAGTCGATTTGATCTGTTATAGTTATGCCTTGTTCTCCAAGGTTTAGTTTGATATCTACATGATCAGGACTTGCAAACGGGTTGAACGATCCAGTAGTATATAAGATATGGTTTGCCAGTCCGAGAGGAGTTGTTCCGGGAATTGACTTTACGTTGATTTTTAGGCCTTCTCTAGGGTTAGTTTTCTATCATCTTTTGTATCTACCAGGCTCAATTACGTGTAGGATGTTCCAATTATGTGGTGAAAACATTAAATTGTCGTAGATCGATTTAACTTGTATTGATGAAGCAAAACCCCATGTTATCGTAGATTTAATGCAGAACCATGGGATAATCGGCTCTAGGAGCCGATTCACAGGGAAACCTGGGAGCCGGTTGCGGCTCGAATTTTACGTATGTTTGTTTGCCATGCAGGAAACCACTCGAAGCAACCCATCACCTTCCTGACCAGGTATAGGTCAGGTGGCACGCCCTCGCATCCGCCAGGACGTGTGCCGGAGTTTTGCGGGCCATTGCCCGAGGGACCAGGGCCCACCAGCAGTTCTGGGAGCCTCCCGGCTCTTCGTGTTGCTCGTCGCTGCTCGCCGGTGGGTTTTGACAGGCAACACCTTCACCTTTATAGAGGCCTCCTCACTCTCACTCATCACTCACTCGCTACCTCACTCATGCAACCATCTCCACTGTCTCATCACCTTCTACAAACCCCCAAGAAAACTCCAACCACGCCGGCGATGGAGAAGAATGGTGTGGTGGCCATCGTCGCCTCCAAGGCGGACGACGAGGAGGCCATCGTCCCTGTATTGGCCCCCGTCGAGGCATTGAAGGAAGCCGCCATCCCCGTCCATACCCCCGTCCGCGCTTCCACCGTAGCCACCGGCGAGGAGCCCCCCATCCCCGTAGAGGCCCCTACTGTTATCCTACAGATCCCGCACGGCTGGGACCCCTATGGGGACAACGATTACATCAGGCTAGAGAACCCCTTCGACACCAGCTTAGACGACCCATGGTTGGAGGTAACTAGGGTTTTCTCCCCTTCCTTTGTTCTTCCCCCATTCCCATTGTTGGATCCTAGACCATGTGTTATTAGGGCTCGGCTAATCGGTGGATGCTAGGTATTTTTACAGTAGCTAATCCTCTTGTGTTAGATCTCGTATTTCGATGAATGCCCCTAGTTGGGATCAGTACTAGCACCGATTTGTAGTTGGGATCAGTACTAGCACCAATCTATAGTTGGGATCAGTACTAGCACCGATCTGTAGTCGGGATCAGTATTTGATTTGGTTTGAGATTTCGGGACTGGGAATAATCAGGGGATCTCAATCGGTTAATTTATGCAAGTAATCAATCCCGATAATCACGGTATCTCAATCATGTCCTTATTGCACGCTACTGTTTTTTTAATAGGTGGATAGCAGCAACGTCTGCAGCGAAGAAGAGTCCATGGACACCAAGACTCGTCTGGTGCTGAGGAAGATGAAGTCCGGCTAGTTCAACGGCTTCTTCGCCGCCGACGTCTACAAGTTCCCCTTCTGCACCAGGAGCCTCGCCATCGACTTCAACTCCCTCGTGATGCATGCCGAAGACGTGAAGAACTATGGCCCATCAAAGAACTCCAACGCATTTAGAGCCCAGCACAAGGCGCTCGGTTCACCTCCGCAACCTCCAGAAGGTGGCCATCGAGGAGGATCGCATGCCCCTGATCAAGCCCAAGGCGCCCAAGGTCAAGGGACTGGCCAGCAGGAAGTGGAGGAAGCACCATAGGGAGGAGGCGGAGGCCCTCCTAGAGGAGGCCATGAGGGGCCACTGATCCTGTGCTGATGCTGTTGCTGCTACTATAAAGCAGCTTCTTTTGTTTTGTTGTCTGTGTTGAACTTGTAAGCTGCTGCTGCTGATAAGCCTAATTGTCGAACTTGGTTTAAGTATCATACTATATAATCCTTTATTAGCTGCTTTATCTACATCTGCTCTGTTCATCTACATATTTATGGTGCTGGTTATATTTACTGCCAGATTGGGAAAATACGAGGGCCAAAAGGAACCATGAATGAAGAGAGAAGCTACTCTAGATTCGCTGCCTTTTTGGGCAAAAATAACAATTGTTAGCGACAAAGGGGAAAATACGCTCTTAAAAAGGCCAATCATAAAAATAACAAAAAAGAAATCTTTCAATTTATGTGACAGGGCGCACATAACTACCATACGCGCCCCACATGGTCCCACACCACATCCCCCAAAACGCGTTCCCAACAAGCCAACCCCACACCATGCGGGGTCCTACTACGGGACCCGACTGAACGTGGCCCCACTTTTCATGACGTAACGGGGGTGGGTCCTACTTGTCAGCACGTAACGGCGAGGGTCCACTACGTGACCCACTTGAATGCGGCCCCACTTGTCAGCATGTAACGGCGAGGGTCCACTAACGGGACCCGACGGAGAGCAATTTCAGACCGATGTGAGAGTTCCATAATAGGAGCTGGACAAAAGTGAGGAAAAACTAAGCGGCTGGGGAAAAGTGAGTAGAGCTAACAAACCAGGGCACAAAAATAGAAATCCCTATGAAATATATCAATGAATAACAGTAAATTATGATATATAATAGTGATGCAAAATGGATGTATCAACTCCACCCAAGCTTAGACCTCGCTTGTCACCAAGCGAAAACTGAGATCAATAAACATGGCCACAGGTTTATGGAGTGAAGTGTCGATAAAAAAGAATACGAACAAGAAGAATCACACTTAGCAATACACAACTCATAATAGAAGGCAACTCACCATTACATAACTTAACTTCCATTGAGTATGGGAGTCACAATAAATATGCATAAATACAAATCATAATTGGTAATGGAAAACTTTGTTCTTGGTCAGAGAACAGTTGACAATCATATAGTTTTCAAGCAAAGCTTTTGTAAACAAGTTTATAACAGGAGTCTTTTTGCTCACACCTAAAAGGCTTTTCACAATCAAGGCTTTCAAAGTAATATTCATTCAGAGAAGAGTTTTGTGAAAAACAAAGAAGATAAGAAACATGATTGAATAAATCACCATATGAATGATTGAAACACAACAACTAAAATGCTTGCTGGAGGTATAATGGAATAGGTTTACTGACTCAACTAAGAAGTAAAAGAAAGGAACTTTTGCAGACAGAAGCAGGGATTTCAAATTTCATAAAGAGCTTCCAAAAGATTATGGTACTTACTAGCTTTGAGCTCTCATTGCCCCTATCATAAACATCTTGAGGTGATTAAGGTTAAAGTGAACAAAGATGGAGTATATGCTTGACGAAGTATAAGTTGGCAATCTCATGTCCCTTGAGTACGAGGGCCATTCCTCATGCTACTCAACTTTAGTTATCGGTAAGTTCTTGTCATAGTAAATACATGTGTATCATAGAGAACCGCCAACAGGGTACGCCTTTCCCCAGATACAGGAGCTATCCCATATCAAAATGACAAGGCAACATACAATGAGCATCTCAGCAATCTTCTTATTTACCATGGGAAAATGGTGCTTTTTTCTCTTCTATTCTCTTTTTCTCTTTTTTTCTATATCTCTCTCTTTTTTTATAAAAAGAATGCTTCATAGATTGCCCACTATGGTTATGCTGCAAGTTTCCACCATGATTAGGCATGGCTTAGGCTAGCGGCCCAGGCGTTTCTCTACCACATATACATAACTCTATGGACTTACAGTCTCCCCTTTTATTTCACACCGCTGACATCCATAAACAAAATAGCATGATATCAACTAAGTAATATGTACATGTGTTGAAAGCGTTCCCCGTGACAATACGGTTCTGCTAATCCCAACTAATAAGTGCAAGCATATAAAACATAGATGACACAATGGTTCAAATTTATTAAGGGCAGGAAAATAAGGCGTGCCATCAAGTTCGTGGGAGCTTTACTAACTAGTTTTGACATAACAAAAGAATTTTTAATTTGAAAGGTAGATGAAGGTTGAGAATTTACTTGGAATAGCAATAATGCTAATAGGTAGATATGGTGGACACAAATGGCAAGGGTTTTGGTTTAAGGATTGGATGCATGAAAAGTGTTCCCTCTCAATACAGGTTTTTGGCTAGCAAGGCTGGGTAGCAAGCAAAAGAGTTGAAGGAAACAAGCAAACCTACAAGTGATAAAAACAAACATGTAATCTTACTTGAAAACACATAATAAACACTTTATTATTGCCTCTCAGGGCATATTCCCTTCAGTCTCCCACTTGCCTAGAACAATAATCTAGTTACATAGTGATTAATCTAACACCCATTGAGTTCTGGTGTTGATCATGCTTTTGCCAGGGAGAGTTTTAGTCAACGGATCAGCTACATTGAGATCCGTATGTACTTTACAAATCTTTATCTCCATCCTTGACATGCTCGCGGATGGAGTGAAACCGGCGCTTAATATGCTTGGAATGCTTGTGAGACCTTGGCTATTTGGCATTGGCAATGGCACCATTGTTGTCACAATAGATCACCATTGGGTCCAACGCGTTTGCCACCACTCCTAGTTTGGATATGAACTCCTTCATCCAAACTGCTTCCTGAGCCGCTTCTGAAGCAGCAACATATTCGGCCTCCGTTGTTGATCCCGCTACCACAGGTTGTTTCGAGCTCCTCCAACTAACCGCTCCGCCATTCATGAGAAATACGTATCCGGATTGAGACTTAGAGTCATCCGGATCGGTGTCAAATCTAGCATCGACATAACACTTAGCGACGAGCTCTTCTTCACCTCCGTATACAAGAAGCATATCCTTAGTTCTTCGTAAGTACTTAAGGATATTCTTGACCGCTATCCAGTGTTCCGAACCAGGATCCGATTGGTACCTACTAGTCAAACTAATAGCATGTGCCACATCCGGTCTTGTACATAGCATGGCGTACATTATAGAGCCTATGGCTAAAGCATAGGGGACTTTGTCCATTATCTCTCTTTCTTCCGCCGAAGCCGGACTTTGAGTCTTACTCAATGTCTTGCCTTGCAACATAGGTAAGAACCCCTTCTTACTTCCGTCCATTTTAAACTTCTTTAAAATATTATCAAGGTATGTACTTTGCGATAGCCCTATTAGGCGCCTAGATCTATCTCTATAGATCTTTATGCCTAATATGTATGACGCTTCACCTAGGTCCTTCATTGAAAATTTGCTGTTTAGATAACTTTTAACACTGTTTAAAAGATCTATATCATTTCCGATCAATAATATGTCATCCACATATAATATCAGAAATGCCACATTGCTCCCACTCACTTTCTTGTAAATACAAGCTTCTCCATAAGTTTGGACAAATCCAAACTCTTTGATCACCTCATCAAAGCGGAGATTCCAACTTCGTGATGCTTGCTTCAATCCATAGATGGATCGCTGAAGCTTGCACACCTTGTTAGCATCCTTAGGATCGACAAAACCCTTTGGTTGTATCATATACAACTCGTCTTCAATATTACCATTGAGAAACGCGGTTTTGGCATCCATCTGCCATATCTCATAATCGAAATATGCAGCAATTGCTAACATAATCCTAACTGACTTTAGCATCGCTACGGGAGAGAAAGTCTCATCGTAGTCAACTCCTTGAATTTGTCGAAACCCCTTTGCGACAAGTCGAGCTTTATAGACGGTCACATTACCATCAGCATCAGTTTTCCTTTTGAAAATCCATTTGTTCTCCACGGCCTTTCGGTCGTGAGGTAATTCCACCAAGTTCCAAACTTGATTTTCATACATGGATTCCATCTCGGATTTCATGGCTTCTAACCATTTGTTGGAATCCGGGCTCATCATCGCTTCTTCATACATCGCAGGGTCATCATTTTCATCAACCATGAAATTCATGACAGGATTTCCGTACAGCTCGGGAGCTGCACGCGTCCTGTTTGACCTGCGAGGTTCGGTAGTACTCTCTTTCGGAGTTTCATGATCATCATCATTAGTTCCCTCTTCAACAGGTGGAGCCAACTCCGGAACAACTTCCGGCACTGCGCTACTCGCCATACTTTGAAGAGAAGATTCCACAACCTCTTCGAGTTCTACCTTCCGACTACTCACACCTTTCGCGAGAAACTCTTTCTCTAGAAAGGATCCATTCTTGGCAACAAAAATCTTGCCCTCGGATCTGTGATAGAAGGAATACCCAATAGTTTCTTTAGGGTATCCTATGAAGACGCATTTTTCCGCTTTGGGTTCGAGTTTATCCGGTTGAAGTTTCTTCACATAAACATCGCATCCCCAAACTTTAAGAAATGACAGCTTAGGTTTGTTTCCAAACCACAATTCATACGGTGTCTTTTTAACGGATTTAGATGGTGCCCGATTTAAAGTGAATGCAGCAGTTTCTAGTGCATAACCCCAAAATGACAACGGCAAGTCCGTCAGAGACATCATAGATCGAACCATATCTAATAAAGTACGATTACGACGTTCCGACACACCATTTCGCTGTGGTGTTCCGGTAGGTGTGAGTTGTGAAACAATTCCACACTCTTTCATGTGAGTGCTAAACTCGTAACTTAGATACTCACCTCCACGGTCGGACCGTAGAAATTTGATCTTTCTATTATGATGATTTTCCACTTCATTCTGAAATTCCTTGAACTTTTCAAAGGTTTCAGACTTGTGTTTCATCAAGTAGATATAACCGTATCTACTCAAATCATCCGTGAAAGTAACAAAATAACGATATCCACCTCGCGCCGACACACTCATTGGACCACATACATCAGAATGTATGATTTCCAATAAATCTATCGCCCGTTCCATTGAACGGGAAAACGGCGTTCTAGTCATCTTGCCCATAAGGCATGGCTCACATGTATCAAATGATTCATAATCAAGTGATTCCAAAAGTCCATCCGAATGGAGCTTCTTCATGCGTTTAACGCCAATATGACCTAGACGGCAGTGCCACATATATGCGGATATATCATCATTAAGTTTAATCCTTTTAGCATCAACATTATGAATATGTGTAACATTATCATCGAGATCTAATAGAAATAAACCATTCATCATTGGTGCATGACCATAAAAGATTTCATTCATATAAATGGAACAACCATTGTTCTCGGATTTAAATGAATAACCACTTCGCATCAAACACGATCCAGATACAATGTTCATGCTCAGTGCAGGCACCAGATAACATTTATTCAAGTTTATAAATAATCCGAGTGGAGAGGCAGCGTTCCGACGGCGATCACATCAACGCTTGATCCATTGCCGACACGCATCTTGACCTCACCCCTTGCTAGCGGTCGCTTGTTCCGCAGCCCCTGATTCGAGTTACAAATATTAGCAACTGAACCGGTATCAAATACCCAGGTGCTACTGCGAGCACTAGTCAAGTACACATCAATAACATGTATATCATATATACCTTTGTTTGCCTTGCCGGACTTCTTGTCTACCAGATACTTGGGGCAGTTGCGCTTCCAGTGGCCAGTCCCCTTACAATAGTAGCACTCGGAATCAGACTTAGGTCCAACTCGGGGTTTCTTTTCAGGCGCGGCAACAGGCTTGCCACCCTTACTTCCCTTCCGTTTTCCCTTCTTGTCTTTCTTGAAACCAGTGTTCCTATTGATCATCAACACTTGATGTTCCTTTTTGATCTCCACTTCTGCAGTTTTAAGCATTGACAGAAGCTCGGGGAGAGACTTCTTCATGCCTTGCATATTATAGTTCATCACGAAGCTCTTATAGCTAGGTGGCAGAGACTGCAGAACACGATTGATGCCTAAGTCAATGGGAATCGATATTCCAAAGGACACAAGCTTATCGGCGTAACCCGACATCTTGAGTACATGCTCACTAACGGAGCTGTGCTCTTCCATCATGCAGCTAAAGAACTTTTCTGAAGCGTTGTAGCTCTCTACAGCAGCATGTGTGTTGAAAATCATTTTCAACTCACCCATTGTATCAAATGCATTGCCGTTTTCGAAACGCTTTCAAAGTTCCGGCTCTAGCCCATACAATATGCCGCAATGAACTAAGTTGTGGTCCTCCTGACGAGTATGATAGACATTCTTCTCCTCGTCAGGGGCATCATCAAAAGGTGGGGGGCCTAACGGCGCTTCTAGCACATATTGCTTTTGTGCAGCAGGAGGAGAATCCTCAAATTCATGGCCCATTCGGTAAAGTTGCTACCGTTCGTTGCTAGTTTCTCTTTCTCCATGAACACATTGAAATTAAAAGCAGGTGGTGCCATCTACAACAGAATTTGTAAAGTTTAGACTAAGTGTATGATAGATTGAGTTCAACTAATCTATATTATGAATGAACTCCCACTCAAAAACGACATCCCTCGTGCCTTTTTGGTGATTACATGAACCAAATCCACTACACCAAGTGCGATCATCACGTGAGTCGGTATAGCTTCAAAGGCGAGCATCAAATGGGCATCATATCAACTATATGACTCATGCTTAACCTTTCGGTCCGTGTTCCGAGGCCATGTCTGTACATGCTAGGCTCGCCAAGTTAGAACCTTAGTATTCGCGTGTGTAACTGTTTTACACCTGAAATATGGTCGTGGATCCAAGAACACCCGATCATCACGTGATGTCTTGGAGCGACGAAAACATAATCGGTGCATACTAAAGGAAGAACACATTCTTATCTTGATATTTAAATGAGGGATCATCTTATTATGCTAACAAAGCGCTAAACAAGCAATATAAGATGCTATCAAACATCATATGTTTATTAGTGAAATGATATGGTTCCCGCAGATGATCTCTATCATGTGCATCGTGGTATGATCACTATCATACCTATATGTGTAAATCCAAGGTCTATGGATTTTACACGCTATGTGTGTTGTAAGAGTATCATCTCATACTTATACTTACAACACTACCATATCATAACACTAGCCCAGCAACAATCTAAACTAGACACCTCTAATTTATCCATTGCAAGTTTTACGTGGCTTAGGGCTTTCGAGATAGAACCGTTCTTACCTACGAACATGAACCACAACGAGGATAATCAAATTGTTGACAACTCGCTTGCAAAATAGATATTGACTATAGTAGGAGAGACAGACACCCGCTAGCCACTTATGCAAACTAGTTGCATGTCAAGCGCGGAACAGGTCTCATGTGCGAGGACATGTAAAGTTTGTCTGGGCCGCTTCATCCCACTATGCCACCAATATCCAAAATTACAACAAAGGAGCAACAACATGATCATCATCGCCCACATACTCATATGTGTACTACCCGTGTAAAGTATCTACGCATAGATCCGGCTCTGATACCACTGTAGGGTTCGCAGCATAGAAAACAAAAAATTTCCTACGATGTGAAATATATACCAAGATCTATCTACTAGATACAAACAACGGGCGGATGTATATCCGTAGAGAACATACCCTTGAAGACCGACAAAGCTTAACGAGTTCAACTCGTGGTTGATGTAGACGATCTCTTGCCGATCTCAAGATCGAGAGGAAGTCCTAGCGCCTCCTCGCTCCAGCGATGCAGCGGAAGCACAACTCTTTCTTGCCGAATTGCCACCGGGAACATGTATCTCGCTAGTCCGAGACCATGGGGGATAAATTCTAGAGGGGGAGAGAGATCCTTCACGAGGAGGTGTGAGAGACAAGTGAGGAGGGGGCTCCTTTTATAGGAGGAGGGGGGCACCCAAGGGGGTGGCCGCCGGCCATGGGGGCTGCCCCTCCCCTCCTTCATTCATGTGGGTGGACACTCCACTCACAAAATGCCCTTTAAAATCCCTCCACTCAAAAGTCCACTCAAATTCCCATTAAATTTCCACCAAATTTAATGCAAACTCTCATTAAATAAAACTTTTTTATTTTATTCAGAATTTTGTCAATTACTTTAATGAAAAACATTCACAAATAACCCCTTGCTAGAATTCTATTTCACATGCATAACCACTTTATGCAATTTCACCCGAAAACCTGTTTCGGTATCTAGTGAAATAAATTCCTGCGCTTGTTCATTCTTTTGGCATGAAACATTTGCTCCAATTGGATGTCGGTGTCTCTTAAGTGTGTCACCCTACGGTTCGTTAATAATGCGGACATGATCGAGACCCCTCTCGAATCAATAATCAGAAGCGGGATCTGGAGACCCATACTGACTCCCACACATTCAACGATGACTTTCTTGTGATCGTCGGAACCTTTTACGCTAGTATCTTAATCCCTTTGTTTCACGATATATTACATGTCCGAGATTCTATCATCGGTATCTCCATACCTAGTTTGATCTCGTTACCGACATGCACTCTTTTCTCGTTCCTGTGATATAACATTCTAGTGATCAAATCACTTGCTTGCAAGCTAATCAATGTGATATCACCGAGAGGGCCCAGAGTATATCTATCCGTCATCGGGAAAAAAATTCCACTCTCGATCCATGAGCCTCAACATAACACTTTATTAGTTCTGAATCCATCTTTATAATCACCCTGTTACGGTGTGACGTTTGATGTTATCAAGAAACTCTTCCGGTGTTAGTGATTGACATGATCTCATGGTCTAAGGATTAGGATCACTTCGTAAGTTTTTATAGCAATATAAACTCAATGACTTTGATCGTAATGGTATACTTCGGATGAATGTTCATCACACCATTACACTAATGTTGTGATCCCGTTATTAACAACATCCAATGTCCATGATCAGGAAACCTTGATCATCTTGTTAATCAACGAGCTAGTTTATGAGAGAGGCATAACTAGGAACTTTCTGTTTGTTTATTAAACACACATGTATTAACGTTTCCGTATTAATACAATTATAGCATGCAAAATAAACATCTATCATATACTTGGAATACACATAATAAACACTTCATTATTGCCTCTCAGGGCATATTCCCTTCAGGAAAAGTCGTCCATGAATACTTCCACAATTTATTCACAAAAGCCATGAAAGATAGCAGACATACATCTCTGAAAAGTAGCAGGAGAATTACATAAACCAAAAGGCATACGCCTATAAGCATAAGTTCCATAGGGACACGTGAAAGTGGTTTTCTCTTGGTCCTATGCTTTCATAGCAATTTGAGAAAACCCAGAATAACCATCAAGAAAACTAAAGTGAGTCTTCTTGGAAAACTTTTCTAGCATTTGATCAATAAAAGGCAGAGGATAACGATCTTTCTTAGTGGCTTTATTCACCTTTCTAAAATCAATGCACATCCTATAACCAACTACTACTCTTTGAGGTATAAGCTCATTATGTTCATTAGGTACAACAGTAATTCCTCCTTTCTTAGGGACACAATGAACAAGACTAACCCAATTACTATCAGTAATAGGAAAAATAATACCAACATCAAGAAGTTTTAATACCTCATTTCTTACCACTTACTTCATCTTAGGATTTAGACGGCGTTGATGTTCAACAACTGGCTTTGCATCAGGTTCTATATTAATAGCATGCTGGCATATAGTATGAGAAATCCCTTTTAAATCATCAAGAGTATAACCCATAGCCCCTCTATTTTTCTTCAATACTTCCAATAACCTTTCCTCTTCCTTTTCTAAAAGTTTAGAACTAATAATAACATGATATATTTTCTTATCGTCTAGATAAGCATATTTAAGATCATCAGGTAGAGGTTTTAAATCGAAGACAGGATCCCCTTTAGGTGGTAATGTGGTACCCAAATCTTCCACATGTAGGTTATGCTTAAGAATCTCAGGTTGACGAAGGAAAATATCGTCAATCTCATTTCTTTCTTCCATGAAGACCTCACTTACACGATCTTCCATATATTGCTGCAAAGCATTGTTAGGAGCAAGAGAAGTAGAAGAAATTTGTTCAACTCTGAAATCCTCATTAGGCAATTCGTTTTCATAAGGAGTTTTAGCAAATTTGGAAAAAATAAACTAATAAGATTCTCCACTAAATTTAGTTAAAACTTTCTCCTTCTTACAATCTATAATAGCTCCACAAGTGTTCAAGAAAGGTCTACCAAAATTGATAGGACAAGTTTTAGTAGCTTCCTTACCAATTACTAGAAAATCAGCAAGATATTTAATCTTACCACAAAGAACTTCAACATATCTTACAATACCAATTGGACAGACTGTCTCTCTATTAGCAAGGTGAATAACCACATCAATGTCCTCAAGTTCACAAGAACCAATTTCATGCATAATTTCTCTGTAAAGCTCATAAGGAATAACACTAGAACTTGCACCAATATCACATAAACCAAAATAGCAATGATCACCAATTCTAACAGAAAGCACAGGGATACTAGCTCTCCTTGCTTTACTAGGATGAGAGACAATATTCGAAGCTTCACAAAAGATAATGTGCCCATCTTCTACATTTTTAGTGAAAAGATCTTTCACAATAGCTACTATTGGTTCAATATTTATTTGTTCATCAGGTTCTATAGCTTTCTTTGTACTTTTGCTAACCACATTAGCTATAATACGATGATCCTTTACCTTAGCAGGAAAAGGTATTTTCTCAATATAAGGTTCAGGAAAAATATGATCAACAGTACAAATCTCAGTATTTCTAGTAGGAACATGATTAACAACATCTTTATAAGGTGCATGGTACTTGTTCCACTTCTTTTTAGGAATTTCAATATAAGAGGCAAAAGCCTTAAAACAGTTTGGAAGAACTTGAGAATCCAGACCATACTCAGTACTAATATCATGAAAGTCATCAGTTCCCATAACAAATTTAATGCATTCATAATCATAATTTATACCTAACTTTCTTCCTTTGTTAATACGGTCTAGAAGATCCTATTTAGCTTCTTCCTTCATACGTGTGAATGATCCATCACAAGAAGCATCTAATAAATCTTTATCATGAAGAGAAATCCTTGCATAAAAGTTAGTAATAATAATATTATTAGGGAGTTCATGAATAGGACATTTATGCATTAGTAACTTCAATCTCTCCCAAGCTTGGGCTGTACTCTCTCCATCACGAGGCCAAAAGTTATATATTTGATTCCTATCCTTATGAATCTCACCGGGAGGATAGAATTTAGAATAAAATAGATGTACCATTTCCTCCTATTCCATAGATTGTCCATTCTTCAACAGCTTATACCATTCTTCAGCTCTTACTTTCAATGATATAGAGAGTAAATTTTTCTTAACTTGTTTAGTTGTGATACCTGCACACTTAAACAACCCGCATAATTGTAGCACCCCGAGAAAACCACTACTAGAAAATCGCCTATATTTATCTATGTGCATCATCATGACATCAGCATGCATCTTTTTGCCTAAAACTATTTGCGAAAAACCCTATTTTTGTTTTCTACAAATACCCCTTCTCTAATTAAAATATAAAACCATGTTCCTCTCGGATCCTTATTTTTGCCTAAAACTTATTTGTAAATGTTTTGTTTTAAATAAAAGGAAAGAAAATAAATAACGTAAATATTTTATTAGGGGAGGCAGTCCATCCGGTCAGGCCCAAAGGCCCAACTAGACGGACCACCTACTACCCTATATATAAAACCCTAACCCTAAATTCCTAGAAACCCTAGATACCCTACCCCCAACTCCCCCACCCCGCCGCCGCTGCACTCACCACCTCCTGCCGCCGCCACTCCCTGGCTCCTGCACACAACACACCGACCTAGCCCTACGCCACCGAACCACACAGCCACACCCAACACGCCTCTACACGCACGCACTCACGCTCTACAACGACCAGAAACCACCCCGGAACCCACACCAACACGCTACCTGACCCACCCCGGTCCCACGCACGAATCCCTCTCTCTCCCACGTTTCACCTCGTCCCTCACCTCCCACCGCCGCTCTCTGCAAGCCACCGCCAGCCCCGCACCCCCGATTCCCGAGCTGCCGACCCTCCTCCTACCTAGGTGCGGCCCGAGAGCCTCCGCGTCACCTCCACCGGGTTCCACCCACCCTCGCCTTGCGACCTCCCCTGCGACCGCCCAGGGCGCGGCGGTGCCGGCCTCTCCCGCGCCTCTCTGTGGCCCCCGACTGCTCCCCGCGCGCGACCTCCCCGCTCGGCCTTCTCCTCTATGATGCTGCTCGAGCTCGCTCGGTCGACATCGGCTCCCGCCACTCTGCCGCCGTTCGCGTCGCCGAGGCACCACCGCCATGACCGGTGTCGTAAGCTTCCTTTCCTGCACCTGCGAACCTCGCGTCCGCCGCCAGGTTCCCCACCGTCCTGCCGCGTCCCCGTCGGCGCCCCTCTGCCGCTGCGAGCTCGCCGTTCGCCGCCGTCTCCCCGAGTGCGCCTCTCCCCGCGCCCGCTGGAGACCACCGGCTCCCTCGCATGGTGTCCCGTCGCCAGACGCCTTTCTGGCCGCTACCTCCTCCCGGCCCGGCCTCCACACCCTCCCCGCTCGGCCATCTCCTCCACGCCGCTGCACGAGCTCGCTCAGCCGTGGTCGGCTCCTGCCACCTCGAGGCCTAGCTCGTCCCCGACCCCGTCTGCGAGATGGCCGCCTACAACCGTCATCCGACCTCTAGCACGTCTCGACGCCCTCCTGCAACCAGGTCTTCTGCACCAAGCCTGTAGCACGCCCGCAGAGTGTTCGCCTGAATGTCCAAACAGGATTGTGCATGTTGAATTCCACACCGCGGTTCCAACTGATACCCCGTCAAGATCGACCGTGTGAAACTCCAAGATGTTGTCCAGGCCCGCATTGTTGACTCGTCCAGTCGCCCGAGAATGATGAAAAGACCCCGTCAACAAACATCGACTCTTCGGGTGAACCACCGGCGCCGAACCCGGCACCGGCAAATGAAGTTGAAACCGCCAAGCTCTCCATCCTAGAAAATCAAGACCCCGGACCCAAAGGCGCCGAGACCCCGAGTGTGCCGACACGGATTCGAAGACAAACCCCAAGACCTTCGCCCCACCAATGTGTGACTCTTTTCCGAGCCTTATTTTTATTAAATGATATATACCTTGTTGCATATTAAATTGTTCATGTCGCATCTATATTGCGTGGTTTGGGGGCATTATGCCGATTCACATCATAATTAAATATGAAGGCCATATGCCGGCAAATCTAGTCTTATATTGGCTCCATTTAATGTAGCGAACCGATGCCATGTTTTGACTTGTTAAGACAATATTTAAATTGCGGGGTATCTAAACAACATGAACTTAATAAATGTCGGAATTCCGGTTCCGCTTAATATTGCCTAATTGCATCGCATTCTTGCCATGCCATACATCATACATGCATCATGCCCGATCTTTTGCCGTAGTATTAAATAGTGCATCCGGTGTTTCTGCTAGTGCTCTGCTTCTTCACGGATTAGGCCGTTGAGTTGATGCGAGTGTCGACCTGATCTTCGGATGAACCTTCAGCAATGTTTTTCAGGCGAGCAATCTCCCCCTTTCTACCTATCTTACTTTTATAGTATTTATTCCCTCCTGTTGATCTATTGCTATCTGTGTTGCGATGCTCTAGTTTTCGTGCACGCGATATCCCTTGCAGCCTTATATTGCCTTGGACACATCCTATTACCTATGTTTTGGTAGATAGTTGGACTTGCGCGTCGTAGTCGCTTGCTCAAGTGCTGTTGCGTGTCGTCCAGTACCACAGCTGTTGGAAGGCTGCCATATGCTTTATGTTGGAGATGATCATGGATTTAATTACCGTTTAATAACTAAAATTGAAAGTAGGTAAATGCAGAGGCACCGGTGGGTAATAGACAATATTTGGTTTTTGACCGCTCACTGGTGTCCCGTAGGACCCCGAGTTCTTGACACCTGTTCCGAGATCGAGCGTGCTAACCACGGGTGGGCTGTGTGGGCACCCCCATCGATTAGTACCTGATTTCAAAGTACTGTACCGGGGGCCACAAAGTAGTTTGGGGCTTTATTACTATCCTGTACTTATGCCATGCTTTACTGCTTTATTTACGATTGCGCGTGGAGCGCCTGTACTGTTTTGGATCGCGGCACGATTTCGCGGTATCGACAAGCCCAGTCACACTTTCGGGTTCCCAGTCGTTTACAGCCGTTCTCGCAAACCCTGGGTCCGTCTCGGAGACCGGCCGACTTCGTTACGGGTAGCTTAGTGGGGTGGCCCTCCATGTGCTTGCTTTGGGTCTGGGAAACGTCGTGTCTCAAACCCCGTCGACATACCGTTGGGTGTATGTTTTGTGATCTTGTACCTACCTGATCTGACAACAAGGGTGTAGGTGCGTGTGGAAACTTTGGTGCACCCCTGCAGGGTTAAATCTTTTCGAGAAGCCGTGTCCGCGGTTATGGACGACTTGGAGCACAGTTCTCGATCAGACAACTATAACTAAATTTTACTGTTATAATTTGACTTGTATCCGATATGACTAGTAATCAGCTTCACTACAACGGAATGGCTAAATAAAAGTACCAACAACTGCTGGGTTTGGGATATCTCATGCTAATTGTATTTGACTAGTAAGTGTCGCAACTACAACGGAATGGTTAACTAAAACTGTCCATTGCTTATTATATCAGGATGACTATCTATACCTGACTAGTAATTGCTGCAACGATAACTGAACAAATAAAATTGCCAACTGTGTGAGTTCCTCGCTTGACTTCCTCGTTTGGTCTCGAGGGGGAAATGCCAGGATGGGTATGCTTGGTGATAGTTTCAGGTTGGATCCGAATAGGTATTTCTTATCCCTATCTGATAGACGCTAGTTGTATTGAGTCTCTATAGGTTGTTTAGTCTCTGCTGCGCTGCCGCTTCAGTCCACCATACCTATGTAGGCCAGGACCGCCGAATTCTAGTCTCGCCGTGTACTGGCCTCAGTACTGACCGCTCTCTTTTTCCTTTGCCCTTTGTCGGCACCCTTTTGTTTTTAGCAGGTTTTGAGATCGACGTCGTTAGCAGGGTTACCCTTCCGGCTTGGCCTGGGCAGGGTTATGGACGCCATTGGTTATTCTTCAGGGCTCTTAGCTCAATTTGCATCTTGTCCGTACTCGGACGCTGTATCGTTTTCCAGGTGATTTGGATCTTTGTATTGTATATCTGTATTCTTGACTCATTGAGTTGCTGTTGTATATATATGTTTTGTGGGTTCCATCGAGGACTATTGTGCAATGATATTACTTCGTTTTCCACCCGTACGCAAGTGCCTGGTGGGCACCTTTGAATCGTTTCTATGCGGGTTTGGCGGAAGCGCTAAAACTTGCATAGGGTCGATTCTGAGGGTGTTACAGAGTGGTATCAGAGCTCAGCAGTTACGATACCCCACTGGTCCAGCCTATAGGATAACCTAGCTAACGGCCGATGTAGAGTGTCAAAACTATTTTGGAAAATCGGTTGGATAGATCTGATTGGGTCTGCTTTTACTCCTTACCCCTCTGCTATTCTCCTCTTATCTCTTCGTGTTTTGAATCTTCTCTCTTATCTTTTCTTCGAGTCCAGGAATTCTCGCGGTTGGGTTTTCGTCGTTCCTTTCGGGTTTCGCTTCCTTCCTCTTGTAACGGTGCTTCGACATTCGGCATTCATGCTATCTGATGAATCTTTCATCTGTTGTACCTTCCAGTGGACCGAAAGTTCACTATTTTTTTTCTTTGTATCCTCCTATGTTTCCGACGCGATGACCTCTTCTATGTCAGATCTAATGAAGAGCCTACATCCCTCCTTGGTCTCCGAACCTCGCTTGTCGAGATCTACAGTCTAAATTCCGAGAGTTGGTTGCATAAGTCTTATATTCATGTACAGAGTAATGCTTTGAGTGCGGGATGGAGTCGCGACCATACCACTACTCTTATTATTCGCTTTTGTACATTGAATGGTGGGTCGATGCAATTTTACTCCTTCCACAGAAGTTAGAGGTGGCCTTATCTTTTGATACCTTTACCTTCGTCCTTTGTTCTCCGGAGTGTTCTCTCAACGAATGTGAGCATTGACCTCTTGTTGGTGGTGTCGCCAATTTCAAGATGAAGAAAGAACCCTTGTTAGTGGTGTCGCGAGGATCTACACGAAGCGAGCAGATTCAGACCGTCGGCCTTCTTCCCCGTATCATGAGGCGGATCTCGAGGGCGAGATCCATTGTTAGTGGTGTCGAATTGTAGCACCCCGAGAAAACCACTACTAGAAAATCGCCTATCTTTATCTATGTGCATCATCATGACATCAGCATGCATCTTTTTGCCTAAAACTATTTGCGAAAAACCCTATTTTTGTTTTCTACAAATACCCCTTCTCTAATTCAAATATAAAACCATGTTCCTCTCGGATCCTTATTTTTGCCTAAAACTTATTTGTAAATGTTTTGTTTTAAATAAAAGGAAAGAAAATAAATAACGTAAATATTTTATTAGGGGAGGCAGTCCATACGGTCAGGCCCAAAGGCCCAACTAGACGGACAACCTACTACCCTATATATAAAACCCTAACCCTAAATTCCTAGAAACCCTAGATACCCTACCCCCAACTCCCCCACCCCACCGCCGCTGCACTCACCACCTCCTGCCGCCGCCACTCCCTGGCTCCTGCACACAACACACCGACCTAGCCCTACGCCACCGAACCACATAGCCACACCCAACACGCCTCTACACGCACGCACTCACGCTCTACAACGACCAGAAACCACCCCGGAACCCACACCAACACGCTACCTGACCCCACCCCGGTCCCACGCACGAATCCCTCTCTCTCCCACGTTTCCCCTCGTCCCTCACCTCCCGCCGCCGCTCTCTGCAAGCCACCGCCAGCCCCGCACCCCCGATTCCCGAGCCGCCGACCCTCCTCCTACCTAGGTGCGGCCCGAGAGCCTCCATGTCGCCTCCACCGGGTTCCACCCACCCTCGCCGTGCGACCTCCCCTGCGACCGCCCAGGGCGCGGCGGTGCCGGCCTCTCCCGCGCCTCTCTATGGCCCCCGACTGCTCCCCGCGCGCGCCCTCCCCGCTCGGCCTTCTCCTCTATGATGCTGCTCGAGCTCGCTCGGTCGACATCGGCTCCGGCCACTCTGCCGCCGTTCGCGTCGCCGAGGCACCACCGCCATGACCGGTGTCGTAAGCTTCCTTGCCTGAACCTGCGAACCTCGCGTCCGCCGCTAGGTTCCCCACCGTCCTGCCGCGTCCCCGTCGGCGCCCCTCTGCCGCTGCGAGCTCGCCGTTCGCCGCCGTCTCCCCGAGTGCGCCTCTCCCCGCGCCCGCTGGAGACCACCGGCTCCCTCGCATGGTGTCCCGTCGCCAGACGCCTTTCTGGCCGCTACCTCCTCCCGGCCCGGCCTCCACGCCCTCCCCGCTCGGCCATCTCCTCCACGCCGCTGCACGAGCTCGCTCAGCCGTGGTCGGCTCCTGCCACCTCGAGGCCTAGCTCGTCCCCGACCTCGTCTGCGAGATGGCCGCCTACAACCGTCATCCGACCTCTAGCACGTCTCGACGCCCTCCTGCAACCAGGTCTTCTGCACCAAGCCTGTAGCACGCCCGCAGAGTGTTCGCCTGAATGTCCAAACAGGATTGTGCATGTTGAATTCCACACCGCGGTTCCAACTGATACCCCGTCGAGATCAACTGTGTGAAACTCCAAGATGTTGTCCAGGCCCGCATTGTTGACTCGTCCAGTCGCCCGAGAATGATGACAAGACCCCGTCAACAAACATCGACGCTTCGGGTGAACCACCAGCGCCGAACCCGGCACCGGCAAATGAAGTTGAAACCGCCAAGCTCTCCATCCTAGAAAATCAAGACCCCGGACCCAAAGGCGCCGAGACCCCGAGTTTGCCGACACGGATTCGAAGACAAACCCCAAGACCTTCGCCCCACCAATGTGTGACTCTTTTCCGAGCCTTATTTTTATTAAATGATATATACCTTGTTGCATATTAAATTGTTCATGTCGCATCTATATTGCGTGGTTTGGGGGCATTATTCCGATTCACATCATAATTAAATATGAAGGCCATATGCCGGCAAATCTAGTCTTACATTGGCTCCATTTAAATTTGTGTAGCGAACCGATGCCATGTTTTGACTTGTTAAGACAATATTTAAATTGCGGGGTATCTAAACAACATGAACTTAATAAATGTCGGAATTCCGGTTCCGCTTAATATTGCCTAATTGCATCGCATTCTTGCCATGCCATACATCATACATGCATCATGCCCGATCTTTTGTCGTAGTATTAAATAGTGCATCCGGTATTTCTGCTAGTGCTCTGCTTCTTCACGGATTAGGCCGTTGAGTTGATGCGAGTGTCGACCCGATCTTTGGATGAACCTTCAGCAATATTTTTCAGGCGAGCAATCTCCCCCTTTCTACCTATCTTACTTTTATAGTATTTATTCCCTCCTGTTGATCTATTGCTATCTGTGTTGCGATGCTCTAGTTTTCGTGCACGCGATATCCCTTGCAGCCTTATATTGCCTTGGACACATCCTATTACCTATGTTTTGGTAGATAGTTGGACTTGCGCGTCGTAGTCGCTTGCTCAAGTGCTCTTGCGTGTCGTCCAGTACCACAGCTGTTGGAAGGCTGCCATATGCTTTATGTTGGAGATGATCATGGATTTAATTACCGTTTAATAACTAAAATTGAAAGTAGGTAAATGCAGAGGCACCGGTGGGTAATAGACAATATTTGGTTTTTGACCGCTCACTGGTGTCCCGTAGGACCCCGAGTTCTTGACACCTGTTCCGAGATCGAGCGTGCTAACCACGGGTGGGCTGTGTGGGCACCCCCATCGATTAGTACCTGATTTCAAAGTACTGTACCGGGGGCCACAAAGTAGTTTGGGGCTTTATTACTATCCTGTACTTATGCCATGCTTTACTGCTTTATTTACGATTGCGCGTGGAGCGCCTGTACTGTTTTGGATCGCGGCACGATTTCGCGGTATCGACAAGCCCAGTCACACTTTCGGGTTCCCAGTCGTTTACAGCCGTTCTCGCAAACCCTGGGTCCGTCTCGGAGACCGGCCGACTTCGTTACGGGTAGCTTAGTGGGGTGGCCCTCCATGTGCTTGCTTTGGGTCTGGGAAACGTCGTGTCTCAAACCCCGTCGACATACCGTTGGGTGTATGTTTTGTGATCTTGTACCTACCTGATCTGACAACAAGGGTGTAGGTGCGTGTGGAAACTTTGGTGCACCCCTGCAGGGTTAAATCTTTTCGAGAAGCCGTGTCCGCGGTTATGGACGACTTGGAGCACAGTTCTCGATCAGACAACTATAACTAAATTTTACTGTTATAATTTGACTTGTATCCGATATGACTAGTAATCAGCTTCACTACAACGGAATGGCTAAATAAAAGTACCAACAACTGCTGGGTTTGGGATATCTCATGCTAATTGTATTTGACTAGTAAGTGTCGCAACTACAACGGAATGGTTAACTAAAACTGTCCACTGCTTATTATATCAGGATGACTATCTATACCTGACTAGTAATTGCTGCAACGATAACTGAACAAATAAAATTGCCAACTGTGTGAGTTCCTCGCTTGACTTCCTCGTTTGGTCTCGAGGGGGAAATGCCAGGATGGGTATGCTTGGTGATAGTTTCAGGTTGGATCCGAATAGGTATTTCTTATCCCTATCTGATAGACGCTAGTTGTATTGAGTCTCTATAGGTTGTTTAGTCTCTGCTGCGCTGCCGCTTCAGTCCACCATACCTATGTAGGCCAGGACCGCCGAATTCTAGTCTCGCCGTGTACTGGCCTCAGTACTGACCGCTCTCTTTTTCCTTTGCCCTTTGTCGGCACCCTTTTGTTTTTAGCAGGTTTTGAGATCGACGTCGTTAGCAGGGTTACCCTTCCGGCTTGGCCTAGGCAGGGTTATGGACGCCATTGGTTATTCTTCAGGGCTCTTAGCTCAATTTGCATCTTGTCCGTACTCGGACGCTGTATCGTTTTCCAGGTGATTTGGATCTTTGTATTGTATATCTGTATTCTTGACTCATTGAGTCGCTGTTGTATATATATGTTTTGTGGGTTCCATCGAGGACTATTGTGCAATGATATTACTTCGTTTTCCACCCGCACGCAAGTGCCTGGTGGGCACCTTTGAATCGTTTCTATGCGGGTTTGGCGGAAGCGCTAAAACTTGCATAGGGTCGATTCTGAGGGTGTTACAGAGTGGTATCAGAGCTCAGCAGTTACGATACCCCACTGGTCCAGCCTATAGGATAACCTAGCTAACGGCCGATGTAGAGTGTCAAAACTATTTTGGAAAATCGGTTGGATAGATCTGATTGGGTCTGCTTTTACTCCTTACCCCTCTGCTATTCTCCTCTTATCTCTTCGTGTTTTGAATCTTCTCTCTTATCTTTTCTTCGAGTCCAGGAATTCTCGCGGTTGGGTTTTCGTCGTTCCTTTCGGGTT
The DNA here is from genome assembly GCA_910589765.1 of Avena atlantica. NCBI lineage: Eukaryota > Viridiplantae > Streptophyta > Magnoliopsida > Poales > Poaceae > Avena > Avena atlantica. The sequence goes on from OU342733.1 coordinate 427,773,842, forward strand.
TCGCTTCCTTCCTCTTGTAACGGTGCTTCGACATTCGGCATTCATGCTATCTGATGAATCTTTCATCTGTTGTACCTTCCAGTGGACCGAAAGTTCACTATTTTTTTTCTTTGTATCCTCCTATGTTTCCGACGCGATGACCTCTTCTATGTCAGATCTAATGAAGAGCCTACATCCCTCCTTGGTCTCCGAACCTCGCTTGTCGAGATCTACAGTCTAAATTCCGAGAGTTGGTTGCATAAGTCTTATATTCATGTACAGAGTAATGCTTTGAGTGCGGGATGGAGTCGCGACCATACCACTACTCTTATTATTCGCTTTTGTACATTGAATGGTGGGTCGATGCAATTTTACTCCTTCCACAGAAGTTAGAGGTGGCCTTATCTTTTGATACCTTTACCTTCGTCCTTTGTTCTCCGGAGTGTTCTCTCAACGAATGTGAGCATTGACCTCTTGTTGGTGGTGTCGCCAATTTCAAGATGAAGAAAGAACCCTTGTTAGTGGTGTCGCGAGGATCTACACGAAGCGAGCAGATTCAGACCGTCGGCCTTCTTCCCCGTATCATGAGGCGGATCTCGAGGGCGAGATCCATTGTTAGTGGTGTCGAATTGTAGCACCCCGAGAAAACCACTACTAGAAAATCGCCTATCTTTATCTATGTGCATCATCATGACATCAGCATGCATCTTTTTGCCTAAAACTATTTGCGAAAAACCCTATTTTTGTTTTCTACAAATACCCCTTCTCTAATTCAAATATAAAACCATGTTCCTCTCGGATCCTTATTTTTGCCTAAAACTTATTTGTAAATGTTTTGTTTTAAATAAAAGGAAAGAAAATAAATAACGTAAATATTTTATTAGGGGAGGCAGTCCATACGGTCAGGCCCAAAGGCCCAACTAGACGGACAACCTACTACCCTATATATAAAACCCTAACCCTAAATTCCTAGAAACCCTAGATACCCTACCCCCAACTCCCCCACCCCACCGCCGCTGCACTCACCACCTCCTGCCGCCGCCACTCCCTGGCTCCTGCACACAACACACCGACCTAGCCCTACGCCACCGAACCACATAGCCACACCCAACACGCCTCTACACGCACGCACTCACGCTCTACAACGACCAGAAACCACCCCGGAACCCACACCAACACGCTACCTGACCCCACCCCGGTCCCACGCACGAATCCCTCTCTCTCCCACGTTTCCCCTCGTCCCTCACCTCCCGCCGCCGCTCTCTGCAAGCCACCGCCAGCCCCGCACCCCCGATTCCCGAGCCGCCGACCCTCCTCCTACCTAGGTGCGGCCCGAGAGCCTCCATGTCGCCTCCACCGGGTTCCACCCACCCTCGCCGTGCGACCTCCCCTGCGACCGCCCAGGGCGCGGCGGTGCCGGCCTCTCCCGCGCCTCTCTATGGCCCCCGACTGCTCCCCGCGCGCGCCCTCCCCGCTCGGCCTTCTCCTCTATGATGCTGCTTGAGCTCGCTCGGTCGACATCGGCTCCGGCCACTCTGCCGCCGTTCGCGTCGCCGAGGCACCACCGCCATGACCGGTGTCGTAAGCTTCCTTGCCTGAACCTGCGAACCTCGCGTCCGCCGCTAGGTTCCCCACCGTCCTGCCGCGTCCCCGTCGGCGCCCCTCTGCCGCTGCGAGCTCGCCGTTCGCCGCCGTCTCCCCGAGTGCGCCTCTCCCCGCGCCCGCTGGAGACCACCGGCTCCCTCGCATGGTGTCCCGTCGCCAGACGCCTTTCTGGCCGCTACCTCCTCCCGGCCCGGCCTCCACGCCCTCCCCGCTCGGCCATCTCCTCCACGCCGCTGCACGAGCTCGCTCAGCCGTGGTCGGCTCCTGCCACCTCGAGGCCTAGCTCGTCCCCGACCCCGTCTGCGAGATGGCCGCCTACAACCGTCATCCGACCTCTAGCACGTCTCGACGCCCTCCTGCAACCAGGTCTTCTGCACCAAGCCTGTAGCACGCCCGCAGAGTGTTCGCCTGAATGTCCAAACAGGATTGTGCATGTTGAATTCCACACCGCGGTTCCAACTGATACCCCGTCGAGATCAACTGTGTGAAACTCCAAGATGTTGTCCAGGCCCGCATTGTTGACTCGTCCAGTCGCCCGAGAATGATGACAAGACCCCGTCAACAAACATCGACGCTTCGGGTGAACCACCAGCGCCGAACCCGGCACCGGCAAATGAAGTTGAAACCGCCAAGCTCTCCATCCTAGAAAATCAAGACCCCGGACCCAAAGGCGCCGAGACCCCGAGTTTGCCGACACGGATTCGAAGACAAACCCCAAGACCTTCGCCCCAGCAATGTGTGACTCTTTTCCGAGCCTTATTTTTATTAAATGATATATACCTTGTTGCATATTAAATTGTTCATGTCGCATCTATATTGCGTGGTTTGGGGGCATTATTCCGATTCACATCATAATTAAATATGAAGGCCATATGCCGGCAAATCTAGTCTTATATTGGCTCCATTTAAATTTGTGTAGCGAACCGATGCCATGTTTTGACTTGTTAAGACAATATTTAAATTGCGGGGTATCTAAACAACATAAACTTAATAAATGTCGGAATTCCGGTTCCGCTTAATATTGCCTAATTGCATCGCATTCTTGCCATGCCATACATCATACATGCATCATGCCCGATCTTTTGTCGTAGTATTAAATAGTGCATCCGGTGTTTCTGCTAGTGCTCTGCTTCTTCACGGATTAGGCCGTTGAGTTGATGCGAGTGTCGACCCGATCTTCGGATGAACCTTCAGCAATATTTTTCAGGCGAGCAATCTCCCCCTTTCTACCTATCTTACTTTTATAGTATTTATTCCCTCCTGTTGATCTATTGCTATCTGTGTTGCGATGCTCTAGTTTTCGTGCACGCGATATCCCTTGCAACCTTATATTGCCTTGGACACATCCTATTACCTATGTTTTGGTAGATAGTTGGACTTGCGCGTCGTAGTCGCTTGCTCAAGTGCTCTTGCGTGTCGTCCAGTACCACAGCTGTTGGAAGGCTGCCATATGCTTTATGTTGGAGATGATCATGGATTTAATTACCGTTTAATAACTAAAATTGAAAGTAGGTAAATGCAGAGGCACCGGTGGGTAATAGACAATATTTGGTTTTTGACCGCTCACTGGTGTCCCGTAGGACCCCGAGTTCTTGACACCTGTTCCGAGATCGAGCGCGCTAACCACAGGTGGGCTGTGTGGGCACCCCCATCGATTAGTACCTGATTTCAAAGTACTGTACCGGGGGCCACAAAGTAGTTTGGGGCTTTATTACTATCATGTACTTATGCCATGCTTTACTGCTTTATTTACGATTGCGCGTGGAGCGCCTGTACTGTTTTGGATCGCGGCACGATTTCGCGGTATCGACAAGCCTAGTCACACTTTCGGGTTCCCAGTCGTTTACAGCCGTTCTCGCAAACCCTGGGTCCGTCTCGGAGACCGGCCGACTTCGTTACGGGTAGCTTAGTGGGGTGGCCCTCCATGTGCTTGCTTTGGGTTTGGGAAACGTCGTGTCTCAAACCCCGTCGACATACCGTTGGGTGTATGTTTTGTGATCTTGTACCTACCTGATCTGACAACAAGGGTGTAGGTGCGTGTGGAAACTTTGGTGCACCCCTGCAGGGTTAAATCTTTTCGAGAAGCCGTGTCCGCGGTTATGGACGACTTGGAGCACAGTTCTCGATCAGACAACTATAACTAAATTTTACTGTTATAATTTGACTTGTATCCGATATGACTAGTAATCAGCTTCACTACAACGGAATGGCTAAATAAAAGTACCAACAACTGCTGGGTTTGGGATATCTCATGCTAATTGTATTTGACTAGTAAGTGTCGCAACTACAACGGAATGGTTAACTAAAACTGTCCACTGCTTATTATATCAGGATGACTATCTATACCTGACTAGTAATTGCTGCAACGATAACTGAACAAATAAAATTGCCAATTGTGTGAGTTCCTCGCTTGACTTCCTCGTTTGGTCTCGAGGGGGAAATGCCAGGATGGGTATGCTTGGTGATAGTTTCAGGTTGGATCCGAATAGGTATTTCTTATCCCTATCTGATAGCCGCTAGTTGTATTGAGTCTCTCTAGGTTGTTTAGTCTCTGCTGCGCTGCCGCTTCAGTCCACCATACCTATGTAGGCCAGGACCGCCGAATTCTAGTCTCGCCGTGTACTGGCCTCAGTACTGACCGCTCTCTTTTTCCTTTGCCCTTTGTCGGCACCCTTTTGTTTTTAGCAGGTTTTGAGATCGACGTCGTTAGCAGGGTTACCCTTCCGGCTTGGCCTGGGCAGGGTTATGGACGCCATTGGTTATTCTTCAGGGCTCTTAGCTCAATTTGCATCTTGTCCGTACTCGGACGCTGTATCGTTTTCCAGGTGATTTGGATCTTTGTATTGTATATCTGTATTCTTGACTCATTGAGTCGCTGTTGTATATATATGTTTTGTGGGTTCCATCGAGGACTATTGTGCAATGATATTACTTCGTTTTCCACCCGCACGCAAGTGCCTGGTGGGCACCTTTGAATCGTTTCTATGCGGGTTTGGCGGAAGCGCTAAAACTTGCATAGGGTCGATTCTGAGGGTGTTACAATAATTTATGGATAAAAAGCAAGAGATCACCAGGATGGAAAGTTCCATCCCCAAAATAATAATTATCCATAACACAATCAACAATTCTTGTAGGTATCTTAAAAGGATCTATCTCAACAAGTGGTGGTTCATCTACTACCCTAGAAGTGGTAGTAGATTTCCCAAATAGGAAACCAAGTGGGTTATCCATACTGGAAACAAAGTAACAAACAGAAATAAAAAGCAATACTCACTGTAGAAGTTTCCTTTACCAGTTCCACTCTTCAATAGCGCTTCACTCCCCGGCAACGACGCCAGAAAATAGTCTTGATGACCCACAAGTATAGGGGGTGTATCGTAGTAATTTCGATAAATAGGAGTGTCGATCCCAACGAGGAGCAGAAGGTGCTGACTAGTGGTACTGGCTCAAGAATTCACTATAAATACTAGCAAACCGATTTTTAGGGGGTATTGATAATGCAAGGAAATAAAGTGCAATTAAATAAAGATAACAAGAATAATTGCAGCAAGTGTCCCAATACTTTCTTAGCAAAGGACAAGCCGGTTGTATTACTTATGAGAACCAAACATTCTCGAGGACACATGGGAATACTGTCAAGTGCTTTCGCTTCATATAGTTGATTAATATTCTTTGGTTGGGTAAGTGTTGTGTGGGTGAACCTGTGCTAATGTACCGACCTTACTTGGACTAATAAATACTTGTGATTAAACCCCTTGCAAGCATCCGCAACTACAAGGAAGTAATTAAGATAAAAACCTAACCACGGCATTAAACTTTGATATCCTACACTCCCTTGTGCAAAGGTTTCCTAACAGGGGTTTAGGTTTCTGTCACTCTGACAACCCCACAATTAGTATCCAAATACACAATGCATTCCCCTAGGCCCATAAATGGTGAAGTATCATGTAGTCGACATTCACATGACACCACTAGAAGAATAGCACCACAACTTAAATATCAAACCATTGAATAATACCTCAACACAATTCCATTACTAACAACATGACTTCTCCCATGTCCTCAAGAACTAAACAAACTACTCATGAGACATCATATGGATCAAGATCAGAGATGATATGATGATGAATAACAATCTAAACATAAACAATAATTCAATGGTTCCACTCACAAGCATCAACTACAAAAGTAATTAACACCGGGAAAGTTCCCCCGAAGAACTATGCAAGATTCAACACAATTGTTACAGTGGTATGAAGTGGTGATGATGGTGCTGGTGGTGATGATGGTGTGGATGATGATGATGATCCCAATGAAGTCTATCTTGATGACGGTGTTGATGTCGACGGTCTCCCCTCTCCGGGAAGGAATTTCCTTGGCAGAAATCTGTCTGCCGGAGAGCTCTTTCTCTCTCTGTAGTTTACGCCCCATAGAGGCGGCATAATCCTTTTGTGGTCACTCCCCCGTGTATTAGGGTTTCAAGGAGAATATATAGGTGAAAGGGCGGAGCAGGAGGTGGGCCAGGGTGGCCACACCCCTAGTGGCGCGGCCAAGGGTGGCCCGCGCATGGGGGTGGGCCCCCTATGGCCCATCTCTGCCTCCCGTTCTCGCTTCCTTCGTCTTCTGAAAAAATAGGATTTTCCATGTATTTTCTGTAATTTTCTGATCAGAATCCTAACTCTGAAAGTTCTTCCTCCAAAATTCATCCAACATGCAAAAATAGATGAAATGACATAAATATCACATCTTAATATGAAATATATCAATGAATAGCAGTAAATTATGATATAGAATAGTGATGCAAAATGGACGTATCAGGGTTCATGTCCCTCCTGTGGCTCAAGGTTCCACACGCCAGGCGGCCATCATGAACCACTTCTACCTCGAGCTCACGGCGGAGCCACGAATGGATCCCCAGTGGGATCCCGACAACTATGACACCTGTAATGCCTTCTTCTCTAAGCTCTCGAGGTACGAGAATGACGACTCTCCCTGAGTGAAACACAATGAAGCCGACCGCCACCTGTGGTGGGCGAACCGGACTATCGTCAGCGTGATGCGCTACATCATGCAGGGAGAAAATCCTCACCTACGGTGCCCGCACCCGTCGGAGAGCCATAAGAAGGGTGGCGATGGTGAAGACCGCATGCGTAGCAGCGTCGTCGTCTGGGAGCCCCCTCCCCGACGCATCGTGAATCCGAGGCCGGAGTGGTAGGTGCCCCAGAATATGCTATGGCTGGGCTGAGGATCCAACTGCGTGCGCCTAGTGACGATTATGATGACGAAGACGAAGACGACCCTGAAGCTGTGTACTATAAGGCCAGACATGAATATGACTAAAGAGGGGGGCCTTTAGTCCTGATTCCATAGTCCCGGTTTTCTAATATTAATAAATGTCTTGAGTGTTAGTCCCGGTTTGTGGATGGACCAGGACTAAAGAAGGGCGTTTAGTCCTGATTCCGTAGTCCCAGTTACGAAATCGGGACTAATGGATCGTTTCCTACTAGTGTTGGTCTCTCTACAACTTTCCTGAACTATGAAGATGTTGTTATATTCTTATGCCGGGGAGCTAACTATTTTCACATATTAGGTAGTGGATCTATGGCCAGCTTGTTGGAGATGCAGGAAGACTGGGCTCTGTCGGTATCTCCCTCAAGCTAGCCGTAGTGTTTTCCCTGCTCTCACACACAATCTTGCAGTTTATAACTTCTCTAGCCAGATCAATATGCCTGGGAGCTAACTAATTTCACATATTAGGGACTTCCTCTATGGCCAGCTTGTTGGAGATGCTAGAGGACTGGGCTCCAGCGGCATCTCCCTCAAGCTGGCCGTAGTGTTGTCCCTGCTCTCGCACACCATCTTGTTTGTAGTTGATAACTTCACAAGGATGCCTATTTATAGATTAAGCAGCACGACATAGTGTTGACACTCACGACATAATCTCGACACTCACCCATGTCACTAGTGCTGCCACCCACCATAATAGTGTCACCACTCACTGGCATAGTGCCGCCACCCATCGAAAATAGTTTCGCCACCCATGTTTAGTCCCAGTTGGAGACACCATCCGTGACTAAACATGCTCGCTCTAGCCCCAGCCTGTCGCAACCCCTTAAGTACCGGTTGGTTTCTTCAACTGGGTCTAAAGATATTTCCCGCCATGTTTTCCCGCCCTTTCCCTCCGCTTCCCGCCATGTTTTCCCGCCCTTTCCCTCTATATATAGGCCGACCGTCATGGACACCCACACATCCACACATTCCCCATCACCTACATTAGGATGCCCATCCTGCATCCTCGCCGTCAACTCAACGGCAACGACGGAGTACTGGGCTCCGCCAGGCATGTCCGAGACTGGGCTCTGCCAGGCTGGCTCTAGGAGGTGCTACCTTCTGGGACACATCACTTTGTGAGGAATCCGGGTCTCGTCGTCAACCCGGGGCTTCTTTGGTGGACGTAGCATGGTCCAGGCTCAGTGTAGAGGGAGCCATCCCCCGAGGAGGTGGTACAACATCATGTCAGGGAGGAGGACGAGCACGTCCATCGCTATATGGTGATGTTGGACGACATGGTCTCTAACACCTGGCAGATTCTTCAAGGATCTCACCCGAGCTATGCTCCTGTGATGGTTCCTTCTCTGTGGGTGTTCACCTCCCATGGCTCAGAAACCGGGAGTCATCGTCCATTTTGATTGAGCAAGATGTATTAGTTATCATATCTAGATTAGCAGTTCAGTTAAATGAAGAGATTGTCTTAGGAACTATTCAGAATGCTCGGGAACAATACATTACATAAATGTTTTCTTCTGAGTTTTTAGAACACAGTTACATAAAATGTTTAATACATTATTACACATCATTTCTTCGTGTGTGTCCCTTTTTGATTGCGTCGTAACCATGGAGCATCTTCATTAATTAACAGGGTTGTTGGATCAATGTTCACTATGAAGGGCGGGATTTCATGAAACTTATCACAATCTTTTGACATGTCTGTCTAGTCCTCCACTGCCACGATGTTTCTTTTCCCTAAAGAACTATGTGGCACTTTGGCTCATTGTCTAATGTATTCTTTTGCTTATTTTTTCTTTTTATCGGTTTGGTAGGCATGTCCTCACACAGAAAACCTGAGCGACATCATTGGCTAGGACAAATGGTTCGTATAAATATGCAAGATTCCCATATCTCCTCTATGTAACCATAATATGTGGTCTTTGACCCATTTATGTTTTTTTTGCATCAAAGCGAACACCACTGTTTTGGTTTGTGCTCTTTTTATCTTGGGCGATCACGTAAAATGTATTCCCATTTATCTCGTACGCTTGGAAAGTCGATGGTCGAAGATGGTGACATGGACAACAAGTATAGCCGATCTCCAAGAGTGTTTTTTATGAGATGTTGCAACCAACAGCCGAAAGTCTTCATGTGTTCATCTCTAATACATGAGTCATACTTCCCAAGGTTGTTGGAGCATAAAATTTTGTTGTGTTCCTCAATATACGGAGCCTTCAAGGTAGAATTCTGTAGAACTGTGTAATGTGCTTCAGTGTAAGAATGTCTGTCCCTACATATTATTGATTTCCTTCCTAGAGTTCCTTTTCCACTCAATCTCCCCTCATGTTGCGATTGAGGAAGACCAATTTCCTTAAGGTCAGGAACAAAGTCAACACAAAACTAAATGACCTCATGTGTTCCATATCCCTTGGAGATGCTTCCTTCTGGCCTAGCACTGTTACGAACATATTTATTTAAGAATCCCATGAACCTCTCAAAGGGGAACATATTGTGTAGAAATACAGGACCGGTAATGGAAATCTCTTCGACTAGGTGAACCAGGAGGTGCATCATAATATTGAAGAAGGATGGTGGGAACACCAACTCGAAACTGACAAGACATTGGACCACATCATTCTGTAACTGTGGTAGATCTTCAGGATTGATTATATTCTAAGAGATTGCATTAAGGAATGCACATATCTTAACTGGGTACTCAACCATAATCCGATAGAATCCCCCTCAATGTTGTCGAAAGCATTTGCGTCATAATCACGTGGTAGTCATGAGACTTTAGGTTTTGGAACTTTTTCTCTGCCATATTTATTATTCCCTTTATATTCTACGAGAAGCCAGACGGTACCTTGATACTTATCAGGCATTCAAAAAAGATTTCCTTCTCTTGTTTGGTAAGAGCGTAGCTGGCATGACCTTGAAATCATTCTAGATGTAGGACTTCTAGGTATTTCATACGTTGCTGGTCCTTCCGTGCTTCTGGTGTATCTTTTGTCTTCCCATACACGCCCAAGAAGCCTAGCAGGTTCACGCAAAGATTCTTCATCACATGTATCACATCGATTATAGAGAGGACCTTTAGGAATTTCCAGTAGGGGAGCTCCCAAAATATAGATTTCTTCGTCCACATGGGTGCGTGTCCGTCAGCATCCTTCGGAATAGATTTTCTGCCAGGACCCTTTCCAAAGGTTACTATTTGATCCAAATCTTTGACCATATCAAATACATCAGCACCACCATTATGTTCCTTAGGCTTCGCCTGATGACATGCCTAGCTGTTGAAATGCTTGCCTTTCTTTCTTAAGGCATGCTTGGCCAAAATAAATCGACGATGCCCCGTGTACACATTTTTCTTAAAATGTTCCAAATATATACTTTCAGTCTCATCTAAAGAGTGTGTGCATGCATTGTATCCCTTGTTTGTCTGTACTGAAAATTTACTAAGAGCAGGCCAATCATTGATTGTTACAAAAAGCAACGCTCGGAGGTCAAATTCCTCCTGCTTGTGCTCATCCCACACACTTACATCGGGTTCGTGCCACAAATGTAAAAGTTCTTCAACTAATGGCCTTATGCACACATCAATGTCGTTGCCGGGTTGCTTCGGGCCTTGGATCAGCACTGGCTTCATAATGAACTTCCGCTTCATGCATAACCAAGGAGGAAGGTTATAGATATATAGAGTCACATGCCAGGTGCTGTGATTGGAGATCTTCTCCCCAAAATGATTCATGCCATCTATACTGAGAACAAAACTTAAGCTCATTGACGCCATCTGCAAAGTACGGGTACTTTCTATCAATTTTTTTCCACTGTGACCCATCAACGGGGTGTCTCAACATCCCGTCTGACTTACGTTCCTCTTTGTTCCATCGCAACAACTGGGCGTGCTCTTTGTTTTGAACAAATGTTTCAACCGTTGGCAGGAACCCTCTTACGGGGGATCGCCCTCAACATCACCAGGGTCATCTCATCTGATCTTATACCGCAATGCAGTGCATATCGAAAATGCATCCAAATTCTCGTACTACTCACCGTGGTAAAGGATACAATCATTAGGGAATGCATGTATCTTGTGAACCTCTAAACCTAGAGGGTAGACAACCTTCTTTTATTCGTACATACTGGCGGGCAATACATTATCATCTGGAAGCATACTCTTCATCATTTTCAGCAACTTTTCAAATGCGGAGTCAGCTAGACCGCACTCTGCCTTCCATCCCAGCAATTCTAGTGTGCTACCTAGCTTTTTCGGACCATTTTCACAATTTGGGTACAACGAATTTTGTGATCCTCTAACATGTGATCGAACTTCTCCCTCTCCTTTTCATTTTCGCAGTCTCTCCGTGCATCAGCAATGGTCCGACCAAGATCATCAACAGGCTCATCATGTGCATCTTCTTCATCCTCCCCTTTAGCTTCCCCCGTGGAAGTATCACCATACTTAGGGAACCCATGATAGTTGTCATTATCCTCCTCTTCTTCATTGTCTTCCATTATAACCCCTATCTCTTCGTGCTTGGTCCAAAAATTATAATTGGGCATGAAACCAAACATCAACAGGTGGCTGTGAACGGTTTTTGAGTCATAGTAATCCTTCTGATTCCTACATCCACACATAGACAAAACACAAAACCATTCCGCGTGTTCGCATCAGACACACGAATGAATTCATGCACGCTATTAATGAACTCGCTAGAGCATCGGTTAGTACCATACATCCATTCCCAGACCATCTGCATTATTGTAAAAGTATATCAAAAACCATTACACAACATCACAAATAGAGATCAGTGACCAATTAATACAAGTTATAATGTGAGCTTCTAGATCATTAAATTTGAACTGGAGGAACCAATTTACATGCACCAATTTTTGAATTGGAGGAAACAACTAACATAAAAAATGTGGAGTTTTTAAGTATTGTTCTAGCAATGAAAACCTCATTCCATTCTGAGCTCTGAAACTATAAAATTACACATTTCAATTTTCAGTAACTTTTTGCCTAATCAAAATCTGCCTAAAATTACATATCTAAAAATCCCTCTACTTCTCTAGCATGCAAATCCATCTCTACTTCTATCGCATTGAGCTAAACTAACAATGAGAGATGAAAGGATGAAGTTCCTAAAGGGAATATGCCCTGAGAGGCAATAATAAAGTGTTTATTATGTGTATTCCAAGTATATGATAGATGTTTATTTTGCATGCTATAATTGTATTAATACCGAAACGTTAATACATGTGTGTTCAATAAACAAACAAAAATTTCCTAGTTATGTCTCTCTCATAAACTAGCTCGTTGATTAACAAGATGATCAAGGTTTCCTGATCATAGACATTGGATGTTGTTAATAACGAGGTCACAACATTAGTGTAATGATGTGATGAACATTCATCCGAAGTATAGCATTACGATCAAAGTCATTGAGTTTATATTGCTATAACAACTTACGAAGTGATCCTAATCCTTAGACCATGAGATCATGTCAATCACTAACACCGGAAGAGTTTCTTGATAACATCAAACGTCACACCATAACTGGGTGATTATAAAGATGGGTTCAGAACTAATAAAGTGTTATGTTGAGGCCCATGGATCGAGAGTGGAATTTGTTCATCCCGATGACGGATAGATATGCTCTGGGCCCTCTCGGTGATATGCCATTGATTAGCTTGCAAGCAAGTGATGTGATCACTAGAATGTTATATCACGGGAACGAGAAAAGAGTACATGTCAATAACGAGATCAAACTAGGTATGGAGATATCTATGATCGAATCTAGGGCATGTAATATATCGCGAAACAAAAGGATTAAGATACTAGCGTAAAAGGTTCCGACGATCACAAGAAAGTCATCGTTGAATGTGTGGGAGTCAGTATGGGTCTCCAGATCCCGCTTATGATTATTGATCGGAGAAGGGTCTCGATCGTGTCTGCATTATTCGCGAACCGTAGGGTGGCACACTTAAGAGACACCGACATCCAATTGGAGCAAAAGTTTCATGTCGAAAAGAATAACAAGCGCAGGAATTTATTTCACTAGATACCGAAACAGGTTTTCGTGTGAAATTGCAGAAAGTTTTTTTGCATGTGAAATGAAATACTAGCAAGGGGTTATATGTGAATTTTTGTCATTAAAGTAATTGACAAAATTATGAATAAATAAAAGGAGTTTTATTTAATGGTTTGCATTGAATTTGGTGGAAATTTAATGGGAATTTGAGTGGGATTTTGAGTGGAGGGAATTGAAAGGATTTTTGTGAGTGGAGTGTCCACCCACATGAATGAGGGGATGGCAAGGGGGCAGCCCCATGCGCCGGAAACCCCCTTGGGGTTCCCCCCTCCTCACTTCTCACTCACACCTCCTCGTGAAGGATCTCTCTCCCCCTCTAGTATTTATCCCCCATGGTCTCGGACTAGCGAGATACATGTTCCTGGTGGCTATTCGGCAAGAAAGATTTGTGCTTTCGCTGCATCGTTGGAGCGAGGAGGCGGAGGTTTCTCGGTTCCTCGAACGTGTGTGCGAGCACGGATGCGCTGCTGTTTTGCGGCGCTAGGACTTCCTCTCGATCTTGAGATCGGCAAGAGATCGTCTACATCAACCACGAGTTTGAATCGTTAAGCTTTGTCAGTCTTCAAGGGTATGTTCTCTACGGATATACATACGTCCGTTGTTTTTATCTAGTAGATAGATCTTGGTACATAGTTGTTCCCATCGTAGGAAATTTTTTGTTTACTATGCTGCGAACCCTACAGTGGCATCAGAGCCAGATCTATGCGTAGATGCTTTACACGGGTAGTACATATATGAGTATGTGGGTGATGATGATCATGTTATTGCTTCTTAGTTTTATTTTGGATATTGGTGGCATAGTGGGATGTAGCGGCCCGGACAAACTTTACATGTCCTCGCACATGAGACCTGTTCCACGCTTGACATGCAACTAGTTTGCATAAGTGGCTAGCGGGTGTCTGTCTCTCCTACTATAGTCAATATCTATTTTGCAAGCGAGTTGTCAACAATTTTATTATCCTCGTTGTGTTTCATGTTCGTAGGTAAGAACGGTTCTATCTCGAAAGCCCTAAGCCACGTAAAACTTGCAATGGATAAATTAGAGGCATCTAGTTTAGATTGTTGCTGGGCTAGTGTTATGATATGGTGATATTGTAAGTAGAAGTATGAGATGATACTCTTACAACACACATAACGTGTAAGTTCCATAGACCTTGGCCTTACACATAGAGGTATGATAGTGATCATACCAAGGAGCACATGATGGAGATCATATGCAGGAACCATATCATTTCACTTACAAACCTGTGATGTTTGATTGCATCTTATATTGCTTGTTTGGCGTTTTATTAGCATAATAATATGATCACTCATTTAAATATCAAGATAAGAATGTGTTCTTCCTTAAGTGTGCACCAATTATGTTTCGTCGCTCCAAGACATCACGTGATGATCGGGTGTTCTTGGATCCACGACCATATTACGGGTGTAAGACAGTTACACACGCGAATACTAAGGTTCTTACTTGGCGAGCCTATCATGTATAGACATGGCCTCGAAACACGGACCGGAAGGTTAAGCATGAGTCATATGGTAGATATGATGCCCATTTGATGCTCGCCTTTGAAGCTACACCGACTCACATGATGATCAGACTTGGTGTAGTGGATTTGGTTCATGTAATCACCAAAAAGGCACGATGGATGTAGTTTTTGAGTGGGAGTTCATTCGTAATGTGAATTAGTTGAACTCAATCTATCATAAACTTAGTCTAAACTTTACAAATTTTGTTGTAGATGGCACCACCTGCTTTTAATTTCAACGTGTTCATGGAGAAAGAGAAACTTGCAACGAATGGTACAAACTTTAACGAATGGGCCATGAATTTGAGGATTCTCCTCTCTGCTGCACAAAAGCAATATGTGCTAGAAGTGCCGCTAGGCCCCCCACCGTTCGATGATGCCCCTGACGAGGAAAATAATGTCTATCAGACTCGTTAGTAGGACTACAACTTAGTTCATTGCGGCATATTGTATCGGCTAGAGCCAGATCTTCGAAAGCGTTTTGAAAATGGCAATGCATTTGATACAATGGGTGAGTTGAAAATGATTTTTGACACACATGCTGCTGTAGAGAGCTACAATGCCTCAGAAAAGTTCTTTAGCTGCATGATGGAAGAGCACAGTTCTGTAAGTGAGCATGTAATCAAGATGTAGGGTTACGCCGACAATCTTGTGTCCTTGGGAATATCGATTCCCATTTACTTAGGCATCCATCGTGTTCTGCAGTCTTTACCACCTAGATATAAGAGCTTCGTGATGAACTATAATATGCAAGGCATGAAGAAGTCTCTCCCCGATCTTCTGTCAATGCTTAAAACTGCAGAAGTGGAGATCAAGAAAGAACATCAAGTGTTGATGATCAATAAGAACACCGGTTTCAGGAAAGACAAGAAGGGAAAATGGAAGGGAAGTAAGGGCGGCAAGCCAGTTGCCGTGCCTGAAAAGAAACCCGAGTTGGACCTAAGACTGATATCGAGTGCTATTATTGTAAGGGGACTGGCCACTGGAAGCGCAACTGCCCCAAGTATTTGGCAGACAAGAAGGCCGACAAGGCAAACAAAGGTATATATGATATAAATGTTATTGATGTGTACTTGACTAGTACTCGCAGTAGAACATGGGTATTTGATACCGGTTCAGTTGCTAATATTTGTAACTCGAATCATGGGTTGCAGAATAAGCGACGGCTAGCAAGGGGTGAGGTCAAGATGCGTGTCGGCAATGGATCAAGTGTTGATGTGATTGCCGTCGGAACGCTACCTCTCCACTTACCGTCAGGATTAGTAATAAACTTGAATAATTGTTATCTGGTGCCTGCACTGAGCATGAACATTGTATCTGGATCGTGTTTGATGCAAAGTGGTTATTCATTTAAATCCGAGAACAATGGTTGTTCCATTTATATGAATGTCGGGGGGTTAACCTAGGGTAGGTCAGAGCCGGGGAAAGACGGAGGTACTGTCCCCGTACGGTTGCCGAGCTACGGCCTAGGTCGGCCGAGTCATGGATATGTCGGCCGATGGACGGAGGCAAGAAGCTCATGTATAGGTATCAAGTGGTTACCCAGCCGAGTTAATGAGAAACTCGGCCGGGTTACCCAAATGATCTTCATGCAGGTGAGGAACGAGCCGAATAACACAAGGTAAGGCCGAGTTATACGAAGCTTGCAGGAGAAGGAGAAGCCTAGGGTCAAACTATAGCTGCAAGCTAGAAGGAATCTGAACAGGGCCAAGCGCAAGAGACAAGGATGCGCAGGGTCAGAGGAGCAGAAGGAGGTCACGGAGGTGACAGTCCTGGAGCCCGAGGCACGCAGGAGGGGGCCACTGGAGCTTTGCCGTCGTTAGAAGAGCGACAGGGAAAGGAGGCCGCCGAACTACCATTTTGGGACAAGCATATTCCACGAATATGCTTGCCCCGTCAGCCCTAAGGGCACCCAAGGGACCCTTTATAAGGGGAGGCTTGGACCCTGAGAAGGGCATCGGGTCTTTTGAGCAACGTTAGGCTGGGGAGATTCACGTTGTTCCCCTGTAAACAGCTCGAGGAGCACTTGTAACCCATCAAGAGAGAAATAAAGTTCATCACTTTGGCAGCTTGAGTGTAAAGACAGTTGCGTCTTCCCTCCCCAGATCCCACTAGCATCCATTGGCCCCATACTTTAGCCTACCCATGGCATCTGCCGTGCCACCACCACAACAGTTGGCGCCCACCGTGGGGCCAGCAGCGGTGCTAGCTGGAGTTGTGATCCGGACGGGAAACTTCATCAACACCGGCGAGCGCGTTGTTTCTGGCTTGGTCCAGAGATTTGGTCTCTGTGCCTATGTCAGAGACAATGCAGGGAGCTTCAGGGGAAAAACTCCCCCGCGCAACGGGATCTTCATCGGCCTGGGCGAGCACAGGGTCTACGTCGGCGTCGACATCGCCGACATTTATCCTCACCAGGTTGTTGTTGCAGGGGAACCACCTCGAAGCGTGGCGAGCTGTCCATCAGGAGAGCATCTGGCAGGCAGCGTAGAGGTGATGGTCGCAGCAGGGACTCAAGCGGGAGCAGCATTAGCCGGGGTAAGCAGAGAACCCGCCGCAGGCGCACAGGGTCCGCCCAAGCAGATCACGCAGCAAACCGCTGAGGTAATCCCGCCGGTGATAAACCCGGCCGAGCTGCATGACACCACCCCAAAGGCACCAAGAGTGAGAGGACCACCTCTGGAGAGACCAGAGAACATTCTTCAGGCAACCATAGAGAACTTAACCACACCTGTAGCACCGATACTTGATCCGGCAAATGCTCAGGCAGAATTAGAGGAAACCAGGCAAAAAGTGCTCGTGGAGGCCAAAAAAGTATCAGCCCTGCGGGAATCCTTGAACAGGACCCTGAGAGAATATGCAAAAGCTAACAAGCTTGATATCGCGCCCGAGCGGGTGGACGAACTGAGATTAAGAGGAAAGAACCTCATGAATGATATAAACAAAGAGCATGAAGCTCGCAGAGCCGAATCAGGCGATTTGGGTTTGCCGAGGTACAATACCCCGGCGAAAAACCTAAGAGCGGCAAATGCCGCAGCATTGGAACTAGAGGGGTTAACAGGGGAAGCTCGGCAGAAGCAACAAGAAAGAGTGAATGAACTGGTGTGCATCGCGAACCAGCAAAATGAGGAAATGCTCAGAGCTAACCCGGCAAGACCAGGGGCCTCACGGATGGTTTATTCGGCAGGGGCAGCACCTGCTTTATCTGCGGCAGCAGCATCTTCACCCGGAAACAATGCTAGAAAAGAAAGAGCAGTAACCTCGGGGAAGAGGAACAAACAAATTGTTCCATATGACCCGGCAATAGCTGGAAAGGCGAATGAGAACAGAGGCAATGCAAGCCGAGGTAATAGTGGGGAGAGAAACCACGGCCGTATGGAAAGGGACGGCGGCGGCCGAGGTAATGGGGAGCACGGCAGGAAAGAACCCGCAAGAGACAATCATGAAAACCAAACCCCGGCCGAAGTAAGGAGAGAAGTGCCGCTCCACCCGCTGCCAAGACATGAGCCTCGGCAAGAAAGAGAAGTGAGGCCGGCTCGCTATAATCAGATGAATGAAAGGTATAATGATGGATATTCCGAGGTAGAATACGCAAACCAGGGTGGGGACAATCACTATGGGATGCAGGATAGAATCCTATACAGAGATTTGCCAGCAAATGATGCAAGAGTAAAATTGGATCGGTTATACCGGTCCGAGCTATTGGAAGAGCAAGGTCCACCAGGTCCGGCGTGTTTTGGACCACGGATCATGGGCGAACCACCAGTGCCAAATTTTCAGTTGGCGAGAGGCACAAAAACGTACAATGGAAGTACCAAGCCACAAGACTGGTTGATTGATTATGCCACCGCAGTGAAGATAGCGGGTGGCAACCTGAGATGGGCGGTGCGGTATGTCCCACAGATGTTGGAAGGACCAGCCAGGGTATGGTTGAATAATCAACCAGCGGGCAGTATCAACTGCTGGTTAGATTTCGAAGAGATGTTCGTCAGCAACTTTACCAGCACATACAAGAGACCGAATAGACCACAGCAACTAGCCATGTGCAAGCAGAGGCCGAATGAAACAGATAGAGAGTTTTTAACTCTATGGTGTAACCTGAGAAACTCATGTGAAGGAGTTATTGAATCGCAAGCGATCGCTTGGTTCGCGCAAGGCTGCCGTTATGGCAGTGTGCTGTGGCAACGCCTGCAGAGAGATATGCCAACCACACTGGCAGAAACTATCAGAATAGCAGACTCCTACGCATTGGGTGACCCAACCCAACCAGAGTTAATGTCGGCAGATCATCGTGAGCAACAAGACCAGTACACGAGAGAGTTGGCCGGGTCATCTAGGCGTGATTTCAGAGGAAGAAGAAGAGAAGAGAGGCCGGATTATAGGTATAATTCGGCCCAGGTGGCAGCTGTAGCGCAAGATCAGCCGAGTCACGGAGTAACTCAACGACAGAAAAATGGACCTCAGCAGTGGACCGCAAGAAATGATGGAAAGAGGCAATGGACCCCAGAGCAAAAGAAGCAATGGCAAGAGAAGCCGAAGTATACGTTTGAATCCATGTTGGATCAGCCGTGTAAATTTCACACGTCAAACCCATCTAGACCTGCCAATCATACAACCCGGCAATGCGCCTGGATGAAAAATGCGATGGGTAACCCGGCAGGAGTTCAGGCTCCCCATCAGGTGCAACAGCAGCATCAGCCGCAGTTAACTGGAGCAAATGCACAGCAACTGATGCTACCACCCCCACCCCCGAGGTACGATAACTCGGATCGGAGGGATGCAGTGCATCAAGTAATGAACCAGGGGCAGGAAGGAAGGATAAATCCGGCAAGTGCGGGACGTAATGATTATAGGGAACATCACCAGTCTTATTGTGTGTTCACGACAGAACAGCAGGACAAGCAGAGTGTGCAGCGCCGGCATATGGAAGTGAATGCAGTTGTACCAGCAGTGCCAAGATACCAGCCATGGTCTGATCAGGAGATAACTTGGAGCATAAAAGACCACCCCAGAGTAATGCCGAGTCCAGGATCATATGCACTTGTGTTGGATCCGACATTTGTGGGACCAAGCATCAATGTGAAATTCTCAAAAGTACTCATCGACAATGGAAGCAGTATTAACATCATGTACAAGGATACCATGCACAAGCTCGGTATATCACAAAACATGCTGCAGTCCACGAGGACAATTTTCCATGGAATAGTGCCAGGGCTTTCATGTGAGCCCATCGGTAAAGTCCGAGTGGACGTATTATTCGGTACAAGAGATAACTGCAGAGCGGAAAATTTGGAATTTGAGGTGGTCGATCTGGAAAGCTGCTATCATGCTCTACTCGGACGGCCCGCACTGGCCAAATTCATGAGCAGCTGTCATATAGGTTATCTAAAGATGAAGTTACCCGGACCACAAGGGGTGATAACAGTCGCAGGGGATTACAAGAAGTCGATGGAGTGTGCCTCGGCCGGGTCAAATTTGGCCGAGTCATTGGTTATAGCAAGAGAAAAGAAAAGGATTCAGGAAGTAGCAGCCCTCGCACAGTCAGCACAAATAAGCATGCCGGCACTGGCCAACCCTCATGGCAGCGTATCTTTTCAGCCAACCAAAGAGACGAAGAAATTTCAGATTGATGAGCAATTCCCAGAGCGCACTGTTACTATTGGTGCGGGTCTTGACGCTAAATAGGAAGGCGAGCTCACCAACTTCCTCCGTGAGAATCGGGACATATTTGCATGGTCAGCACAGGACCTGCAAGGTGTGCCGAGGGAGTTGGCTGAGCACTCTTTAAACGTCAGGCCAGGAGCACGGCCGGTGAAGCAACCTCTCCGCCGCTTCGCCGAAGACAGGAGAAAAGTGATAGGGGATGAAATAGCTCGGCTGCTAGCCGCCGGGTTCATCATGGAGGTGCTTTACCCGGATTGGTTATCAAATCCGGTGCTAGTAGAAAAGAAAAAAGATGACCCCAATGTAGCCATTGTGTGGCGAATGTGTATCGACTACACTAACCTGAACAAGGCGTGTCCGAAAGATCCTTTTCCATTGCCTAGAATAGACCAAGTCATTGACTCGACCGCTGGCTGTGAGCTGTTATCATTTGTAGACGCGTATTCTGGTTTCCACCAGATACCGTTAAATCCGGCCGATCAAATAAAGACTGCATTTATTACCCCGTACGGGGCTTATTGTTATCGCACAATGCCATTCGGCCTGAGAAATGCGGGAGCAACATATCAAAGGTGCATGCAAAAATGCCTACATGATCAGATAGGAAAAAATGTACAAGTATATGTGAATGACGTAGTCATCAAAACTAAGGAAAGCAGAACCTTGCTAGAAGATATACGGCAAACTTTCGCGAACCTGAGAAGGTTCCGAATGAAACTTAATCCAGAGAAATGCACGTTTGGCGTGCCGGCAGGAAAACTACTCGGGTTCCTTGTGTCCAGCCGAGGTATTGAGGCTAATCCAACGAAGATAAGAGCAATAGAAAGAATGGAATTGCCGAGATGTTTGAATGATGTACAGAAATTCACGGGCTGCCTAGCCTCGCTTAGTCGATTTGTATGTCGGCTAGGAGAAAAGGCACTGCCACTTTATCAGCTGATGAGAAAGTCGGACAAATTTGGCTGGACTCCCCAGGCCGACCTTGCGTTTCACGAGTTGAAAAAGATGCTAGTTACTGCACCCATTTTAGCTTCGCCATTATCGAAAGAACCTATGCTACTTTATATAGCGGCTACCAATCGAGTAGTTAGTACCGTGGTCGTAGTGGAACGACTCGAAAAGGGTAAGTCAGTTCAGAGGCCAGTATATTATTTAAGTGAAGTATTATCCACTTCAAAGCAGAATTATCCGCACTATCAGAAGATGGCTTATGGGGTATATATGTCGGCAAAAAAGCTTAAGCATTACTTTGAGGAGCACCCCATCAAAGTAATATGTGAGGCACCCATAGCCGACATATTGAACAACAAAGATGCAAGTGGCCGAATAGCAAAATGGGCGATCGAGTTATCACCGTATGCTCCGCAATTTGACAGAAGAGATGCAATCAAATCTCAGGCTGTCGCCAACTTTCTCGTAGATTGGGCCGAGGTGCAATATGAGCCACCATCGCCAGATCCAAATTACTGGACAATGCATTTTGATGGTTCCAAACTAAGGAACGGTTTGGGCGCAGGAATAGTGCTGACCTCGCCTAAAAAAGATCAATTGAAATATGTACTGCAAATACATTTTGCCGCATCCAACAATGTAGCTGAATATGAGGCACTAGTCCATGGATTAAAGGTGGCAAAGGAAATTGGAATACGCCGAATCCTATGTTACGGTGACTCGGATCTAGTAGTGCAGCAAGTATCGGGCACTTGGGACGCATTAGATGCTAATATGGCTTTATACAGATTCCATGTGCAAAAGATCAGTGGATATTTTGAAGGATGTGAATTCCACCACATACCACGAGCAGAAAATGACGCTGCTGACACATTGTCAAAATTAGGATCAACCCGGCAATCAATTCCGCCAGGTATAGCCCTGGAGCACCTCAGGAAACCATCAATAAACCCATCACCAGAGTCCGAATCAATCTTTATCCCAGCGAATTCTGCAGAGAATCATACGCCGATGGAGGTAGATCCGCAGAAAGATTCGGAACCCCTAAAGAGGGGGACAGCCGAGGTAATAGCAATCATGGAAAGAGCCGAGGTATGTATGTCGGCAGAAAACATGGAGATAGACAGTGAAATCACTGCAGAAAGAGCAACGCCGATATGGGCGCAACCCGTATTTTCGTACCTAAAAGACGCGGTACTGCCGAGTAATGAAGTATTAGCCAGACAAACCGTCAGAAGAGCAAAGGCCTATACAATCATAAACAATGAGTTATATAAGAGAAGCGTAACAAACATATTGCAGAAATGTGTGAGTCCCACAGAAGGTCAGGAAATCCTTCTAGATATACACCAAGGAGAATGTGGGCACCATGCCTCATCTCGCGCTTTAGTAGCCAAGGCATTCAGGCATGGATTCTACTGGCCAACGGCGTTAAAAGAGGCAGAAGAATTAGTTAAGAAGTGCAACGGGTGTCAGAGATATGCAACCAGAATACATATGCCGTCGGCCGACTTAAAAACAATACCCATTACTTGGCCATTTTCTGTATGGGGTTTAGACATGGTAGGACCTTTCAAGCCGGCGAGAGGAGGAATGACCCACATCTTGGTTATGGTAGACAAGTTCACAAAATGGATTGAAGTAAAACCAATCAAAAAGTGTGATGGGCACACAGCAGTGAAATTCCTCAAGGATATCATCTTGAGATACGGATACCCACATAGCATTATTACGGATAATGGCACGAACTTTGCAGAAGGGGCCTTCGCTAGATTTTGCCAAGAGAAGCACATAAGACTAGATGTTGCCTCGGTGGCTCACCCAGCATCCAATGGACAAGTTGAAAGATCTAATGGACTGGTGTTATCAGGAATAAAACCACGACTAGTCGGACCATTGCAAAGGTCAGCAGGATGTTGGATTGAGGAATTACCAGCAGTATTATGGAGCCTCAGGACTACTCCGAACAGATCAACAGGTTATACACCATTCTTTTTGGTATATGGGGCAGAGGCCGTGCTTCCAACCGACATAATACATGACTCGCCAAGAGTTACTCAATATACAACTCCAGAGGCAAATGAAGTAGCTCGGCAAGATGCCGTAGACCTGTTGGAAGAAGCCAGAGAGTTGACATTATCACGATCGGCCATTTATCAACAGAACTTACGGCGGTATCACAGCAGGAAAGTGAATCCAAGAGTATTCAAAGAAGGAGATTTAGTCCTCCGGCTGGTGCAGCGCACGGCCGGCATGCACAAATTATCACCCCCATGGGAAGGACCATTCATCGTGAGCAAAGCATTGCACAACGATGCATATTATCTGATTGATGCTCAATCCCCTGGAGAAGGCAAGGCAAACAAAGCTGGTGAAGAAACGAAGCGCCCCTGGAATGTGGCTTTACTTCGGCCATTTTACTCATAGGGTTGTATCTCAAGGTCAAAAAACCAATGATGTATTTGCACCTCGGCACCCAGAGCAGTGACTCGGGGACTGCCGTAGGTTATATTTATTTCATATCATGTATTCAAACCTCGGCACCCAGAGCAGTTACTCGGGGACTGCCGTATGAGATGATTATTTCATGTTTGATATTTGAACCTCGGCACCCAGAGCAGTTACTCGGGGACTGCAACATGTGACGATTATTTCATGTTTGGTATTTGAACCTCGGCACCCAGAGCAGTTACTCGGGGACTGCCATATGCAATGATTATTTGGTGTTATATGCTTAGACCTCGGCATCCAGAGCAATAGCTCGGGGACTGCCATATGGTATATTTATCTCTTTCGCGTTACATACTTGAACATTGGCGACCAGAGCAGTGACTCGGCGAGTGCCATATGTTGTGTTCCTTTCATGTTACTAATATGCACCTTGGTCCCCAAGGCATTGACTCAGGAATTATCATAGGATGTGTCAAATTCGTAGACACGTAAACTTCGGCACCTAAACCAGCAACTCGGAAACTACCGTATGATACCTCGAACCTACGCTAAACGCAATCATATCCGAAACTTAATTTGTAAAAGGAAGTTCTGGATAGTAAACGACGATCCAGCGATCGTCACTTACTTCCACAACGAAGTAATTATCCTATGTTCAAAACAGGTCAATAATGTAGATATTCAGCGACAATGCCTGGATAAGATCATCAAAGTAACGGCAAAAAATTGAACCCTGAAAGATGAAGAAATTACGAGCCAACAAGGCAAGAATTCGGACGAGCATCCACTTAACCAAGAATCTCAACAACACATAGCAAAAGAACCTCGAATCATACGAGTTGACAAATTTTTCGTCTACATTGTACGCCCGGCATACCAGGGATCGCGAATAACCTAGGCGTTGTTCGTTGGAGGGGCAACCACTTGCTCAGGTACGGGGCACTCCGAAGTAGGAGGAACTTCGACTGAGGTCGCCTCGCCCTCCACCGACCCAGGTGTAACTTCGGCAGTATCACGGGGTTGTTCAGGAGCGTCAGTGCGCGCGGTAGAATGCCCGGTGCCTTTGGAGGAAGACCGCGCATCGCCGTTGCTATCCGAGCTTGAGCTGGAGCTATCAGATGTGGCCGAATCATCTTCACTTTCCCCATGCTCAGCTGAATCATCACCCGCGACTTCCTGATTTGGATCTGGGAGAAAACTCGGCCCTTCATTCCAAGTGTGCACGTCGGCATACTCGACGAGCTGGAAAGCCCGAGCTTGCCGAAGTGCAACAAAGGTCGGATCTTCAACCCAGCGGGAGCCAGTGCGCAGATTCATCAGAATGTCAAGAGAGATGTCTTCATACCATGACATAATTACAGTAAGGGCCATGTCGGCACCAGCACGCGCAGCAGATTCTCTCCAAAGACTCAACTGTCTCTCAGATCCCATCAGCCTGGTCACCAATAACTTAACCTCGTTGATATCGGGAGTCCCTGAGGTATTCGGCCAGAGTGCATGGTAAGCTTTGATAGCGGCCTCCACCAAGTCCCGGCCCATGATTTTCATCGGACCAACTGCAGCACCAACAGCAACCAAAAAATCCTCCATTGAATATTCAAAGTCAACAGCATCAGGTTCACCTCGACGAGCGCGAGCTGCAAGAACAGCTTTAGAACTCACGGGTTTGGCCTCGGGGAAGTGATCTGCGCAAAACATCAACAGGTCAAAGGATAGCAGCGAAGACAAAGAAATTTTTTAGCTCGGCCAGGCCAAATAACTTACGATGAATATAGCTCATCATTATCTGAAGGTCTTTGGCCCAAGCAGCTTTACTCTTCTCGAAACGAGCAATTTCCTCGCTCAAACCGCGAGTTTTAAGTTCGGCAGCTTCGAGGAGTTCTTTGTTCTTCTCTAGATCCAGAGTCAGCCGATTCTTTTCCAAAGAAAATTCTTGGTCGACCTTTTCTAGCTCGGATTTCTGAGAAAGCTTGAGTGTATTCACCTCGGATCTTAGGCGAGCTATCTCATCATCCTTCTCTTGTAGTTGCGCCGAATGAACTGCGCTTTGTTCTAAAAAATGAAGCATCACGTCAGGCATGGGCACGCAATCTTGTTGCGACGCTGCAAAGTCTTGCAACTCGGCTTTACCACAACCCAACGCAATAAGGAAACTTAGCATAGATACTAAAAGAAGGAGTAAAGTAGAAAGGAAAATAACCTTCCAAGGTCTTGATCTTCTTTTCAAGGTGGATATTGAGGTTGTTGATCTTACCTATTCAGCAAGAAGTAAGCCGGCATTCCACGGACAAGTATATGAGAAAGTTGGGAATAAGGAAAAGAAACTATTGACTTACCGGCCTTCTTTGCCACGGGCAGGACTTTCTCGTATTTCTCTTCCAGTTTGCGATGCGCAAAAAGCAACCTCTGGAACTCGGCAGTTCGCCGGTCATGTGCAACCTGAGTAACGAGGCACAATGATAAGTCAACGAGCAAAACCAAACCAGATCCGAGTTAAGCAGAACTTAACTCAGATCTAGGTGGCTGGATATTCGAAACCAAACCAGATCCGAGTTAAGCAGAACTTAACTCAGATCTAGGTGGCTGGATATTCAAAACCAAACCAGATCCGAGTTAAGCAGAACTTAACTCAGATCTAGGTGGCTGAATATTCAAAGCGAAACCAGATCCGAGTTAAGCAGAACTTAACTCAGATCTAGGTGGCTGGATATTCAAAACCAAACCAGATCCGAGTTAAGCAGAACTTAACTCAGATCTAGGTGGCTGGATATTCAAAACCAAACCAGATCCGAGTTAAGCAGAACTTAACTCAGATCTAGGTGGCTGGATATTCAAAACCAAACCAGATCCGAGTTAAGCAGAACTTAACTCAGATCTAGGTGGCTGGATATTCAAAACCAAACCAGATCCGAGTTAAGCAGAACTTAACTCAGATCTAGGTGGCTGGATATTCAAAATCAAACCAGATCCGAGTTAAGCAGAACTTAGCTCAGATTTAGGTAGCTGGAAATTCAAAACTAAACCAAATCCGAGTCAAGCAGAACTTGACTCGGATCTAGATAACCGGACATTGAAGACTAGACTAGATCCGAATAAAGCACGATTAAACTCGAATCTAAATAGCCGAATTACCAAACCTTAAAAATAAAATTAGATCAAACTTCCAAGTATAGAACAAGTTATTTCCTTGCAAGTTTCGGGGACTAGAGCATATGGTAACATCGACAGAATAATTCAAGACTCAGAGGAAAAAATTATTACCTCATTCATTTTGTTGGTTTCAATGATGAACTTAGCGGCATGGTCAAAACGGCCGCTGATATCAGAAAGCTGAAAGGACTGGTTGGCCGGGTTACCGACGAACTGATCAGCAGCATTCCAGTTGTTGGCATATTCAACCAGCGCTCCAAGGCTGTTCCCACTAGCTGTCCGAGTCAAAACTTTACCCCGGGCAGGCGGACCGACGATGGCAGTCGCAGGGCTCTTATGAAGAGCAAGCTGGCTGCCGGTGGCCGAGGTAGCAGTGACTTTGGCAGATGCAGCTCCTTTGCGCAGCGCCTCTGCAATACTCGGCTGAGAAGTGCCGGCAAGACCTTTCTGAGAAGAAGTCTTGACGGCAATAACACTTTTCTGAGCAGAAGAGGCACCAGCAAGAAGTTGCGCCTCCGAAGTAGGGACGGAGTCCTTAGGATCAGTGGAGGTTAAGCTCGCAGAGGGCGCCGGGGCAACAACTTTCTCGGCAGAGGTCGGGACGACCGTAGGAACAGCCGGAGCAGATGGAGGCTCAATGGTAACGCTGGGGCCCATAGAGGGGACAGCTGGCTCGACGAAAACATCGGAGGGCCGGATCGGATCCGGATCAATGGGAGAGATCTCAGGGGCATCACGGCGAACAGGCGAAGTATTCAGAGCAGGGGGAGAAGCAGGACGAATGGGACTAGGAACTCTGGTGTCATCAGCGGGAAGAGGAGATGGCGGCCGAATCGGACGGCTGGTCATACTAGGACCACCGGGTTTAATAGACAGAGGAGCGCTGCAAAAATAAGAAAGAAGACTCGTCGGTATGAGAAACAGAGAGAGAGAAACAAGAAATATAGGCAAAAGAACTTACCCAGCAACCCCGGGCATAGTCTTGCGCCTGGGAGGATTCGGAGCGGATTTCTTTACTCGTTTCTTAGGAACTGCCTCTGAGGCACTAGCAGGAGCCCCGCGTTTCCCCGAGGTAACGGGAGGCCGGGAAGCAATAGGTTCGACGTCATGAACCTGGCCGGCCGGATTAGCTGGGAAAGTAGAAGCCGGAAATGCATAAGAAATAGGCATAGCGGCAACTACCTCAAGAATTTGGATCTCGTCTGAATCACCTTCCTCCTCTTGCGCCGAAGTTTTGCCGCGAGCTCGAGCAGGAGCGGGATCCGACTTAGGGACGAACTCCTCGGAGTCCGGCTCACCAATATCCGGGGTACTCCTATCTGCGGGCCAAGGGAGCTGCAGAACTTCGGCATCCTCGTTCTTCTGCTCCGCGAACCTCTGCATGACAAGGAGGGAAAATCATGTAAACCAGTCTCTAAAAACTGGGGAAAAATAGAGTAATGGAGATTAGGCTTACCTCGGGGGGAGGACGGTCGCGGGTGAATGGTTTTAACCCCCAGGACCAATCCTCAGGCATCTCAGTCTTGAAGATAGCTCGAACGCGCTTATGAATGAGGTAATTGTCCAACTCCACGGTCGAGACTCGGTTAGGGTCCAGAGGACCACTCATATAGCATAGCTTGTGGGTCCGTTGCTGGAAGGGGCAGATCCGGCTACTAATGAAGGTTGCCATCAGGTCTTCGCCGCACAATCCGGCCCGAATCAACTCTTTCAGCCGAATCTCGAAGGCCTCGGCCAGGGCGTGAGTTTTCTTCGGATTATAGAGCCAATTCACCTTGGAAGGTGGGCCAATTGAGAATGGAGGGAGCCGAATCTTGTCTTCCGCCCCTCTGTTCTTGACGTAGAAGAATGACTTGTGCCATTTCTTGCACGACTCCAACCCGGTGACGCGGGGGAACACGGATTGCCTCCGAGGTGTAATAGATGCCGCCCCACATTGGGTGAGCAACTTCTCGGAAGGATGCAGAGATTTGTCGGGAACAACGTTGGAGCGGATCTGGAAGAACTTCGA
Organism: Avena atlantica; assembly: GCA_910589765.1. NCBI lineage: Eukaryota > Viridiplantae > Streptophyta > Magnoliopsida > Poales > Poaceae > Avena > Avena atlantica. The sequence continues at coordinate 427,802,536 of OU342733.1, forward strand.
CCAGACATGTACTGATGGCCACAGGCCGAAGTAACCCTCCGAAGCTGAGATGAAAGCGGAAAGAGAAGCTATGGCGTTCGCAGGAAGGTGATGCGGCTGAAGGCCGAAGTAATCAAGAAATTCTCTAGCGAAATCGCTAAGAGGGAGACCGAAGCCGCGGGCGAAGTGGGACATGAAAACCACATACTCGCCCTCTTTGAGAATAGGAGAGGATTCGCTGCCGGGTAAACGACAGGAAACCTCGGCAGGAATCCGCCGAGTTCGGATGAGCCATTCAATCTCGCGGCGCGTGACTGAAGAACCCTGCCACGATCCACGCTCGGGCCCGGAGCCAGCGTCATCGTCCTCAACTAGAGCACCGCTAAACGAACTAGACATAGTTCCGTCGGAGAGATCGCCGGAGGAAAAAATGGCGGCGGAGGAGAGCTTAGAGCTACAAGGCCCCGTCGGAACTTAGTACGAAAATAATGGCGAAAGGAGGAGGAACCGTCGCCTGAGCACGAAAACAGTGCGGATCGATCAAGGGCAAGGACAGGGCAAGATGGCCAGAGAGGACTCACCGGCGGCGGCGCCACAGCCGTAGAGCACGGGCGAGAAGGGCAGAACGACGCGGTGGAATCCTCGCCGGCGGAAGCGCTGGCTGGTGAGCGGCGGCGGAGCGGCAAGAGGACGCACAGGCGAAGGGAAGAAGGAGAGCGGACGCGAACGATAATGGGAAAGATGAACCCAGGGGGCGCGTTTCCCCACTTTATAGGCAAGCAATGAACAGGGGAGTGGGATCGTGGGTGTGGCGGTTACCCGTGTAGATCGTGGGGTAGCACGAACGCACGACGATGAATGGAGCCACACCAACGGCCACAGACAGAGAAAAGTAGTTACGATCCCAAGTGGAGCGGCACACGAGGCGTCGTGACGGCGGCGCGGCAGGTACAGGGTTCACTGTAGCCTGTCAGTAAGCACTGTAGAAGGACCTAAAAACTAGAAAAGCAATGATGGGGTGACACGTAGGACGTAGCGTATGATGGAAGGAACGAGGAAACCTCGGACGAGGCCATAGCTCGGAAACAAGACTAGAGAAAGTGATGAAGCTGATATAACCCGGCCAAAATAATTGACAGGGCCACACCAGCTTCGGGGACTAATGTCGGGGGGTTAACCTAGGGTAGGTCAGAGCCGGGGAAAGACGGAGGTACTGTCCCCGTACGGTTGCCGAGCTACGGCCTAGGTCGGCCGAGTCATGGATATGTCGGCCGATGGACGGAGGCAAGAAGCTCATGTATAGGTATCAAGTGGTTACCCAGCCGAGTTAATGAGAAACTCGGCCGGGTTACCCAAATGATCTTCATGCAGGTGAGGAACGAGCCGAATAACACAAGGTAAGGCCGAGTTATACGAAGCTTGCAGGAGAAGGAGAAGCCTAGGGTCAAACTATAGCTGCAAGCTAGAAGGAATCTGAACAGGGCCAAGCGCAAGAGACAAGGATGCGCAGGGTCAGAGGAGCAGAAGGAGGTCACGGAGGTGACAGTCCTGGAGCCCGAGGCACGCAGGAGGGGGCCACTGGAGCTTTGCCGTCGTTAGAAGAGCGACAGGGAAAGGAGGCCGCCGAACTACCATTTTGGGACAAGCATATTCCACGAATATGCTTGCCCCGTCAGCCCTAAGGGCACCCAAGGGACCCTTTATAAGGGGAGGCTTGGACCCTGAGAAGGGCATCGGGTATTTTGAGCAACGTTAGGCTGGGGAGATTCACGTTGTTCCCCTGTAAACAGCTCGAGGAGCACTTGTAACCCATCAAGAGAGAAATAAAGTTCATCACTTTGGCAGCTTGAGTGTAAAGACAGTTGCGTCTTCCCTCCCCAGATCCCACTAGCATCCATTGGCCCCATACTTTAGCCTACCCATGGCATCTACCGTGCCACCACCACGACAATGAATGAAATCTTTTATGTTCATGCACCAATGATGAATGGTTTATTTCTGTTGGATATCGATAATAGTGTTACACATATTCATAATGTTGATGCTAAAAGGATTAAACTTAATGATGATATATTTGCATATATGTGGCACTGCCGTCTAGGTCATATTGACGTTAAACGCATGAAGAAGCTCCATTCGGATGGACTTTTGGAATCACTTGATTTTGAATCATTTGTTACATGTGAGCCATGCCTTATGGGAAAGATGAGTAGAACGCCATTTTCCGGTTCAATGGAACGGGCGACAGATTTATTGGAAATCATACATTCTGATGTATGTGGTCCAATGAGTGTGTCGGCGCGAGGTGGATATCGTTATTTTGTTACTTTCACGGATGATTTGAGTAGATACGGTTATATCTACTTGATGAAACACAAGTCTGAAACCTTTGAAAATTTCAAGGAATTTCAGAATGAAGTGGAAAATCATCATAATAGAAATATCAAATTTCTACGGTTCGACCGTGGAGGAGAGTATCTAAGTTACGAGTTTAGCACTCATATGAAAGAGTGTGGAATTGTTTCACAACTCACGCCTGCCAGAACAACACAGCGAAATGGTTTGTTGGAACATCGTAATCGTATTTTATTAGATATGGTTCGATCTATGATGTCTCTGACGGACTTGCCGTTGTCATTTTGGGGTTATGCACTAGAAGCTGCTGCATTCACTTTAAATCGGGCACCATCTAAATCCGTTGAAAAGACATCGTATGAATTGTGGTTTGGAAACAAACCTAAGCTGTCATTTCTTAAAGTTTCGGGATGCGATGTTTATGTGAAGAAACTTCAACCGGATAAACTCGAACCCAAAGCGGAAAAATGTGTCTTCATAGGATACCCTAAGGAAACTATTGGATATTCCTTCTATCACAAATCCGAGGGCAAGATTTTTGTTTCCAAGAATGGATCCTTTCTAGAGAAAGAGTTTCTCGTGAAAGGTGTGAGTAGTCGGAAGGTAGAACTCGAAGAGGTTATTGAACCTTCTCTTCAAAGTATGGCGAGTAGCGTAGCACCGGAAGTTGTTTCGGAGTTGGCTTCACCAGCTGAAGAGGGAACTAATGATAATGATCATGAAACTCCAAAAGAGAGTAATACCGAACCTCGTAGGTCTAGCAGGACGCGTGCAGCTCCCGAGCTGTACGAAAACCCTGTTATGAATTTCATGGTTGATAAAAATGATGACCCTGTGACGTATGAAGAAGCGATGATGAGCCCGGATTCCAACAAATGGTTAGAATCCATGAAATCCGAGATGGAATCCATGTATGAAAATCAAGTTTGGAAGTTGGTGGACTTACCTCACGATCGAAAGGCCGTGGAAAATAAATGGATTTTTAAAAGGAAAACTGATGCTGATGGTAATGTGACCGTCTATAAAGCTCGACTTGTCGCAAAGGGGTTTCGAAAAATTCAAGGAGTTGAATACGATGAGACATTCTCTCCCATAGCGATGCTAAAATCATTTAGGATTATGTTAGCAATTGCTGCATATTTCGATTATGAGATATGGCAGATGGATGTCAAAACCGCGTTCCTCAATGGTAATATTGAAGAATAGTTGTATGTGATACAACCGAAGGGTTTTGTCGATCCTAAGGATGCTAACAAGGTGTGCAAGCTTCAGTGATCCATCTATGGACTGAAGCAAGGATCACGAAGTTGGAATCTCCACTTTGATGAGGTGATCAAAGAGTTTGGATTTGTCCAAACTTATGGAGAAGCTTGTATTTACAAGAAAGTGAGTGGGAGCAATGTGGCATTTTTTATATTATATTTGGATGACATATTATTGATCGGAAATGATATAGATCTTTTAAACAGTGTTAAAAGTTATCTAAACAACAAATTTTCAATGAAGGACCTAGGTGAAGCGTCATACATATTAGTCATAAAGATCTATAGAGATAGATCTAGGCGCCTAATAGGGCTATTGCAAAGTACATACCTTGATAAGATTTTAAAGAAGTTTAAAATGGACGAAAGTAAGAAGGGGTTCTTACCTATGTTGCAAGGCAAGATATTGAGTAAGACTCAAAGTCCGGCTACGGCGGAAGAAAGAGAGATAATGGACAAAGTTCCCTATGCTTCATCCATAGGCTCTATAATGTATGCCATGTTATGTACAAGACCGGATGTGGCACATGCTATTAGTTTGACTAGTAGGTACCAATCGGATCCAGGTTCGGAACACTGGATAGCGGTCAAGAATATCCTTAAGTACCTGCGAAGAACTAAGGATATCTTTCTTGTATACGGAGGTGAAGAAGAGCTCATCGCTAAGTGTTAAGTCAACACTAGCTTTTACACCGATCCGGATGACTCTAAGTCTCAATCCGGATACGTATTTCTCATGAATGGTGGAGTGGTTAGTTGGAAGAGTTCCAAACAACCCGTGGTGGCGGGATCAACAATGGAGGCCGAATATGTTGCTGCTTCGGAAGCGGCTCAGGAAGCAGTTTGGATGAAGGAGTTCATATCCGAACTAGGTGTGGTTGCGAGCGCGTTGGACCCATTGGTAATCTATTTTGACAACAATGGTGCCATTGCCAATGCCAAAGAACCAAGGTCTCACAAGTATTCCAAGCATATTAAGCGTCGGTTTCACTCCATCCGTGAACATGTCAAGGATGGAGATATAAAGTTTGTAAAGTACATATAGATCTCATTATAGTAGATCCGTTGACTAAAACTCTCCCTAGAGCAAAACATGATCAACATCAGAACTCCATGGGTGTTAGATTCATCACTATGTAACTAGATTATTGTCTCTAGTGCAAGTGGGAGACTAAAGGGAATATGCCCTCAGAGGCAATAATAAAGTGTTTATTATGTGTATTCCAAGTATATGATAGATGTTTATTTTGCATGCTATAATTATATTAATACGGAAATGTTAATACATGTGTGTTTAATAAACAAACAGAAAGTTCCTAGTTATGCCTCTCTCATAAACTAGCCCATTGATTAACAAGATGATCAAGGTTTACTGATCATAGACATTGGATGTTGTTAATAACGACGTCACAACATTAGTGTAATGATGTGATGAACATTCATTCGAAGTATAGCATTACGATCAAAGTCATTGAGTTTATATTGCTATAATAACTTACGAAGTGATCCTAATCCTTAAACCATGAGATCATGTCAATCACTAACACCGGAAGAGTTTCTTGATAACATCAAACGTCACACCATAACTGGGTGATTATAAAGATGGGTTTAGAACTAATAAAGTGTTATGTTGAGGCCCATGGATCGAGAGTGAAATTTGTTCATCCCGATGACGGATAGATATGCTCTGGGCCCTCTTGGTGATATCACATTGATTAGCTTGCAAGCAAGTGACTTGATCACTAGAATGTTATATCACGGGAACGAGAAAAGAGTACATGTCAGTAACGAGATCAAAATATGTATGGAGATACTGATGATCGAATCTCGGACATGTAATATATCGCGAAACAAAAGGATTAAGATACTAGCGTAAAAGGTTCCGACGATCACAAGAAAGTCATTGTTGAATGTGTGGGAGTCAGTATGAGTCTCCAGATCCCGTTTCTGATTATTGATTGGAGAAGGGTCTCGATCATGTCTGCATTATTCGAGAGCCGTAGGGTGGCACAATTAAGAGACACCGACATCCAATTGGAGCAAAAGTTTCATGCCGGAAAGAATAACAAGCGCATGAATTTATTTCACTAGATACCGAAACAGGTTTTCGGGTGAAATTGCAGAAAGTGTTTTGCATGTGAAATAAAATACTAGCAAGGGGTTATATGTGAATGTTTGTCATTAAATTAATTGACAAAATTCTGAATAAATAAAAGGAGTTTTATTTAATGAGAGTTTGCATTAAATTTGGTGGAAATTTAATGGGAATTTGAGTGGAGGGAATTGAAAGGATTTTTGTGAGTGGAGTGTCCACCCACATGAATGAGGGGAGGGCAAGGGGGCAGCCCCATGCGCCGGTCACCCCCTTTGGGTCCCCCCTCTCCTATAAAAGGCATCCCCTCCTCACTTCTCACTCACACCTCCTCGTGAAGGATCTCTCTCCCCCTCTAGTATTTATCCCCCATGGTCTCGGACTGGCGAGATACATGTTTCCGGTGGCTATTCGGCAAGAAAAAGTTGTGCTTCCGCTGCATCGCTGGAGCGAGGAGGCGGAGGTTTCTCGGTGCCTCAAACGTGTGTGCGAGCACGGATGCGCTGCTGTTTTGCGACGCTAGGACTTCCTCTCGATCTTGAGATCGGCAAGAGATCATCTACATCAACCACGAGTTTTACTCGTTAAGCTTTGTCGGTCTTCAAGGGTATGTTCTCTACGGATATACATCCGTCCGTTGTTTGTATCTAGTAGATAGATCTTGGTACATAGTTGTTCTCATTGTACGAAATTTTTTGTTTTCTATGCTGCGTATCGTTCCTAACCTTTTAAAACCTTGGATTTAGGGGTTTCCACCAAATCTTGACAATCTTGGGGAAAAGGGCATGAACTCGGCTTGCTTTGGAGAAAAAAATGGCCATGGCTCAGGCATGGACGAAGCCAAATTATATAGAGAAACAAATAGTCTCGGTCCGTGATACAAACCGGGACTAGGGATTACAACTAGTCTCGGTCCGTGATACGAGCTGAGACTAATTGGTCCCGCACAGTGCAGCTGGCTGGCGCGAGGTCTCTTGTCCTGGGTCGTATCACGGACCGGGACTAAAGGTTCGGAACGATCCGAGACTAATGCTTCCCCGGGCTCCTAGCCGTTGGAGACGGTACGAACCGGCCCATAACAAACCGGGACCCGTGACGGGATTTGGACCGAACTGAAGCCCTGTTTTCTACTAGTGCATCCTCCATACACTTGAGTACCCAAAGTCCACATGAGTTTCTGTCACAAAAACCAGTTCAAAATACCGATTCACTATATACTAAGACATCCACTGGAGGAGCTTCGTTGGGGCCGAACTGGGCCATGGCCCGCCCAGGTATTTTGCAAAAAGAAGTTCAACTCCTATGCATCTAAGACCCAGCCCATCAACACGCAATGGCCCTGCCCGTTACCTGTCTCCTTCGCTCGACTCTCTCCCATTTTCATCTCCGACGTAAGCAGCGGCCATGGATCGGGGGCGTCTCGCTAGGTCTACTGATCTACTTAGACAGGGAAACAAGGGGATTAGCCAATTAGGGGAATAGGGGGGAATCGGTGGAGGGCACAGGAGGAGCAGCGCCGCCGCCGCCCGCAGAGGGGCGGCCAGGGCATCGCCACAGCTGCAGCATACACGCACGGTCGCACCGCACAGGCAACGGCGCACCGACTGGAGGTTCCGTAGCCGGCAAGCGACGCTACAACCATATTGAGCCCGACTATTCACCAATTTCCCTGCCAGGAATTTTATTTCTATCAGCATTTTTTTGGTTAGTAATTTAATAGCATGAACGATTGTTTACTGAATTTGTTCTTGTTTTGCAAATTGCAACAGCCATGGGAAAGCCATTCAAAAAAGAATTGATTTTGGTTGAAAAGAAAAGAAGATAACATTAGTGAACTTGAAGAAGATCCTTTAGCACCGTAAATACTTTGCCCTTGCTTGAAACCGTAACAGCAGCAACAGAACCACGACGAACGACTTCAAACAAATCGGTTACTTTTCAAGGTTTTAGAACAAAAAATTTGCATTTCTTTTTGCCTGGCCCACCCATAAATTTTGTTCAAGCTCCGCCACTGAAGACATCCCCCTGAAAGGGGAGCAGTAGCAAGAGGCATCCCAATCATCTCCCACATGGCGGTATCCTGAAAACCCGTATATATCATCAGAGAGGTCAGGGATAAATCCGCGGTCGATGAGCAAGACACAAGATCTTACGGCAACAATATTCTCTCTCTCAGCAACAAGAAGATGGTATAAGGGCGTCGGGGCTTCCCTCATATACATCAGGTAGGCAAACATCGCTTTTAGTTGGTGCTCTAGTTCACCACCGAGCAAGGGCTCTAGAAAAAGTGGAAAATGGACATCAGAGTAATGAAAAGCAAGAACATGGGTGACAAGGATACAATAAGAGCTTACCATGGTACTCCTGTAGCGGATCACTCCCAGGAGCGTGTGCCCACGCTGGCCACTTATTCTTCAAAGTCCACAGCCGATGGGACATGAAGTCCTCCACAACGTGACCTATTGTAGATAAACTTCGTAAGAAGGCTTCTCAGGGAGAGGTAGGTAACTCTCTCATGTAGCCAAATTAGAGCTAGTGAGAAGTGCCTTGTCCAGCATTCATTTATATCTTCTTAGTGTCATCAAGTTTACTAAATGGTCCATCAAATTGATTAACTCTGAGATGGCTCATTGTCTATGGGATAATCATGAGGGGCACTTCAAATACCACGGGGGTTAGTTTCTTAGAAAAAAGAGTTTGGGGGCCTAGGTATCCCAAACTTATCTGAAATGAATCTTTGTTTATTGGCATCCTAGGATAAGAGATACCACATGGATGACACTAAGCTTTGGAAGCAAATAATTGATCACAAATACAATGTGAATAACCCTAATCTATTTGCTTCCTCTGACTTGGGTGTCTCCCCCTTTTGGAAAGGGGTTTTATGGGCAGCCGAGGCTGCAAAGTTAGGTTACCAGTGGAAGGTTGGTAATAATGGTAAAAAGATCAAATTTTGGGAGGATCACTGGTTTGGTTCCTCCGGCCTGGCTATTCAATACTAGAGCTTTATGTTATTGTTAATGAAATATCCACCTCTATTGTTGATCTTTGGGATGGGGAACAATTAAAGGTTACCTTTCGTAGATGTTTTAGCCATGAACTTTTGCTTAAATGGTATGAGCTGCTACAGACAGCCCAAACTCTACACCTTAGTGAAGAGGAAGATTCTATTATGTGGATGTTTGAATCCAAAGTTGTATATAGTGTTAGCTCTCTCTATGCAATTATCAATTTAAAGGGGGTTATGCCTGTGTATACACCTGCTGTTTGGAAAATTAAAATTCCTCCCAAAATTCATTTTTTTCTTTGGTTGATCTCTAACAACAAACTTCTCACTAGAGATAACCTTGTGAAAAGACAATATGTGGATGACCTCACATGTGCCTTCTGCTCTGAAAGTGAAACTTGCTTGCATCTGTTCTTAATTGTGTTGTTGCAAATGTGGTTTGGCAGGAGATTGGACAGATTACTGATAGTACATGTGATCGTGTCTCTTTCGAGTCGCTTGCTGGATTTTGGCTATGTGAGAAATCATAGGCAGTTAATATAATACTATCAATGCTTCAATAATGTGGACTCTATGGAATACCAGAAATGACATCTACTTTAACAGAACACCCTGGGTTGGTTTGCAGATGATCTAGAGGAAAGTGGCTTTTATGCTATCCCAGTGGCAGGTCCTGTTCTCAGGAGATGAAAAGAAAAGTTGAGCAGTATGGTTGGGAGGGTAGAGCAACTAGCTCGAAGACCTCCTCCTTTGCTCTAGTTGAATCCTGGCTAACATTGCAAAAGCTGGTTAGTACAAACCTGGAGCTGTACCAAAACTCTCACCTGGATGATGTTGATGAAGCTCTCTCATGGAAGATCTCTACTGAAGAGCTGACCAAACGCCTAGAAGAAAACTCACTCAAGCTGGTGGTGGATGGACACATGCTGAAAGTTGCTGATGGTGAGTAAAACTCAGCAGAGGAACGTGACTACGCTAGGCTCTGAGTTTTTCTGTTTCGTTCGTTTGCCTGTAAGTTTGCAGTAGTGGTGGTTCTGAATGCAACACTCAGTTGCTTCTCGAGTGCTGTACACGACTCTGTATGTTGGTTTCTAAATGGAACCAGGGCGCATCCCTTTTCCTCTATAAAAAAGTATCATGTAGTCATAGTGTGATCCCCTTGAACCGCTTTACATAAGATATTTGCATGTTGAGCTAAAATTTAGAATTTTCTAACGAGATTTGGATCACTCATGCATCTAGTGTTATGTACAACGCCAAGCTATACTCCAGACTGGTGACCAAATTTTGATTGGAAATAGATATTTCACGGTTACTGTTGAAATATATTCCCTAGCTCTTTTTATCAGTTCGGACTGTTGGTTTTGTTGGTTAGTGCATGTAATTCAATATGGTATCAGAGCAAGAACGAGGTCCTAGGTTCAAATCTCGATCAAGCAAAAATTAAAAACAAATATTACGGCTCCCTAAACATATGTCTCAATAGTCCAAAGGACAAAGATGTAGGGTGAGTGTACAAATATATTGTCTAGCCTTTTTCACCAGTTCGGACTGTTGGTTGTTCAATAGTAACTACTCCATAATAGCCGGTGGCACCACTAGAACAAAAAGCAAATAAGAAAATGCTAGCAACTGGGTTGTTCTTATTATTCCTCGACACGCTAACCATCACCAGTCATAATAGTGACTGGCACTCACAAGCAGCAGGGAATTAAGCCTAACACATTGGTCAATACTGGGTTCTGACTTCTGAACAAATGCGGAAACATAATCAAAAGGGTGGGAAGATCAGCAATCTGAGAATTACAATTGCTAAGAAGGAACAGGTGCGACCAGAAGGGGCACCATAGTAGATAAAAAAATTGATCGAGCTTGAGTATTAACTGGATAAGAGACACAAAGCCATTACAACAGTTTTTAACAAGCAATTCAGAAAGTAAGATGCATGAACTTCACATGGACAGAAGCAGCGGCTGCGTCGAGTAGACTATGGGACACCAAAGGGTTTCCGTCACCGGCCGCTTCACTACACCAAGTGCTTGGTCGACTTGAGCGAGTGGAGATTTGGAGATATTTTCTTACTTTCGTGTGTCCAAGCTTGTTCTGGGTTGTGAATACAATAGGCTCTTGAAAGAGAATCCCAAAGCTGAACGGACTTGGTCCGAACCTTTGTAAGATAACCGCCATTGATCCAAGTGACCCTGATTGAATCTCTGATTCCGGTGATCCTCTGAGACTCACAAACTGTTAGGACAAAAATCGCCAAGGCTCGTTTCACGTCAAGCACAGAGGTGGCTTGAGGACCCTACTATGAAAGTATATGTCGATTAATTATATTAGGTAGTTTCATACTATAATCCAATTTTATCTTTAAATAGTCTTCTTGTCCCATAAGCCTTCTATAGTCTATACCTAATAATAAAAGCAGCAACGCTTTTCAACCAGCTTTTCTTAGGATGGTTTTATCCCTATAAATTTGTTATTATTACCACCACTGTCATCCATAAGTCAAATACCGCTTCATTTCCTTTTATCTAATTCTAATCCCTCACCTGTTTTTCAAATCCCTCCCGTGCGCCGGCATGGACCAGATCAAGCACACAGGATGGCCGGCACAGATCATGGACTAACTCAGGGACAACCGATTCTACGCGGAAAAAATCTCTGCCTAGGTCTAGGCCTCTAGGGGATCTATTGGCGTAGGGGAGACCACTGGGGCAGGGGGTCTCGGCATGGACTCACTGCCATGGCGACGGCCATTGCCGTTAGTGGTAGCCTGGTGGGAATTGGGATGGCCCAGTCGCCATGTAGAGAAGAAAGGAGCGCAGCAGAGGGAGGACATAGCAGCAGCAAGGAGCGAGCAACACAAAAGACCAGTGCCGATGCGACCGATGCCATCGACTGATTCAAATCTCCACTTGTACTGGTAGAGCGGTACTTATGTGTCTGGTAATATAAGATGTTTTAGGTTTATAAAGAAAAGGTATCTAGACTTATTTTAGTTTGTAGGTTTACTCATGTTTGGAATAAACCTACACACTAAAACAAGCTAGATACATTTTCTTCACAAACCTAAAACATCTTATACTTTGAAACCGAGGGAGTACAAGAAAGCTAGCAGTAATTTATCCCATGATGTAGCGGTGGGCTTCTCGAAAGTGGTCAGCGTATGGTATTTTTCGTTCATACCTGCTATTTTATTACTTTAGGTTAGCACCTGCTATCTGTGACAAATAATTACGACTACTCTCAATATATATTGCAATTAATATGCAAGAAACGTGCATTTTTATTATTACAAGGCCGAAGTGCTGCCACTGGCCTAGAAAATAATTACTATGTATGGTTAGAATTTATTTGTGTGTGTATCATGTGCCTAAATAAAATGCACTTCAAGAGTTGATCATGAAGGATTAGTCAAATCTTTTAGGGCAAAAATAGACCATGGACCGTGCATGCTTTTCGCAAAAAGAAGAAGAGAGAGACCGTGTTGACCCGCGAGTGCGGCCATGTGAGTGTCATATGCAGCGCATGGATGGACGGAAAGCTTGTGTCACGGATATGCTATGGCACTGACATGACAAGGTTTCAAGCCTAATTTTCACCGTCTTGATGAAACCTTATTATGCAACCCATAGTGTAGGTCAGGGATGACCCGATAGCAGAAAAATAGAGTTTCAGTTGACACACGTCACAGGGCTTGTGGATTGCTAAAGTTACAACTTCAATCAAGACCAAAGATAATTTTTGGAGGTAATTAATGGTTTTTTCCAATCGCTCTCGCTCTAATAAGCCTTTGTGCTAGTACTATATAAACAGCCCAAGGGCTTACGATATAATAACCTCTTGCAATATCAATATAAACTATACTTTCGCAATCTATCATGGTATCAGAGCGGTTTGCTCTGCCTAGGGTTTAGCCACCTCCTCCGCCGTGCCGCTCCCGGGGAGATCGTTCTCCGCGGGGGGCCACGCAATAGTAGATTAGATCTTATTTTGCCAAAATTTTCTCGCCGGCCACTTGACCGACGTTTCTTTTTTTTTTGCCGATCATAGATCGGATTGCGTTGTCCATAGCCGCATGTCGTCATCACCCGCCTCTACTTCATCCTCGGCGTCGACTCATCTCTGATAAATCATCGCCAACGATTGTGCCAAGGAGGCTCCGCGTGGCGCCCCAAGGGACGCCTTCACGTGCTGTGTCGGCTTCTCCGTCCTCACGTCGTCACCACGTCGGCCTGTCTTCGCCAACATCGACCGGGACGCATGTCCCCGAGTACGTGCCTTGCCGTCAACAAAGGGCTGCACCTTCATCACCCGTGGTCATCATCGCCGATAACCATCTTGTAGGGTTCGCAGCATAGAAAACAAAAATTTTCCTACGATGTGAACTATATACCAAGATCTATCTACTAGATACAAACAACGGGCGGATGTATATCCGTAGAGAACATACCCTTGAAGACCAACAAAGCTTAACGAGTTCCACTCGTGGTTGATGTAGACGATCTCTTGCCGATCTCAAGATCGAGATGAAGTCCTAGCGCCGCAAATCAGCAGCGCATCCGTGCTCGCACACACGTTCAAGGCACCGAGCAACCTCCGCCTCCTCGCTCCAGCGATGCAGCGGAAGCACAACTCTTTCTTGCCGAATAGCCACCGGGAACATGTATCTCGCTAGTCCGAGACCATGGGGGATAAATTCTAGAGGGGGAGAGAGATCCTTCACGAGGAGGTGTGTGAGACAAGTGAGGAGGGGGCTCCTTTTATAGGAGGAGGGGGAACCCAAAGGGGGTGGCCGGCGCATGGGGGCTGCCCCTTGCCCTCCCCTCTTCATGTGGGTGGACACTCCACTCACAAATCTCCTTTAAATTCCCTCCACTCAAAAGTCCACTCAAATTCCCATTAAATTTCCACCAAATTTAATGCAAACTCTCATTAAATAAAACTCTTTTATTTTATTCAGAATTTTGTCAATTACTTTAATGACAAACATTCACAAATAACCCCTTGCTAGAATTCTATTTCACATGCATAACCACTTTATGCAATTTCACCCGAAAACCTGTTTCGGTATCTAGTGAAATAAATTCCTGCGCTTGTTCATTCTTTCGGCATGAAACATTTGCTCCAATTGGATGTCGGTGTCTCTTAAGTGTGTCACCCTACGGTTCGTGAATAATGCAGACATGATCGAGACCCCTCTCGGATCAATAATCAGAAGCGGGATCTGGAGACCCATACTGACTCCCACACATTCAACGATGACTTTCTTGTGATCGTCAGAACCTTTTACGCTAGTATCTTAATCCCTTTGTTTCACGATATATTACATGTCCGAGATTCGATCATCGGTATCTCCATACCTAGTTTGATCTCATTACCGACATGTACTCTTTTCTCGTTCTTGTGATATAACATTCTAGTGATCAAATCACTTGCTTGCAAGCTAATCAATGTGATATCACCGAGAGGGCCCAGAGTATATCTATCCGTCATCGGGATGAACAAATTCCACTCTCGATCCATGAGCCTCAACATAACACTTTATTAGTTCTGAATCCATCTTTATAATCACCCTGTTACGGTGTGACGTTTGATGTTATCAAGAAACTCTTCCGGTGTTAGTGATTGACATGATCTCATGGTCTAAGGATTAGGATCACTTCGTAAGTTGTTATAGCAATATAAACTCAATGACTTTGATCGTAATGCTATACTTCGGATGAATGTTCATCACACCATTACACTAATGTTGTGATCCCGTTATTAACAACATCCAATGTCCATGATCAGGAAACCTTGATCATCTTGTTAATCAACGAGCTAGTTTATGAGAGAGGCATAACTAGGAACTTTCTGTTTGTTTATTAAACACACATGTATTAACGTTTCCGTATTAATACAATTATAGCATGCAAAATAAACATCTATCATATACTTGGAATATACATAATAAACACTTTATTATTGCCTCTCAGGGCATATTCCCTTCAGTCTTCCACTTGCACTAGAGACAATAATCTAGTTACATAGTGATAAATCTAACACCCATTGAGTTCTGGTGTTGATCATGTTTTGCTCTAGGGAGAGTTTTAGTCAACGGATCTGCTACATTGAGATCCGTATGTACTTTACAAATCTTTATATCTCCATCCTTGACATGCTCGCAGATGGAGTGAAACCGGCGCTTAATATGCTTGGAATGCTTGTGAGATCTTGGCTCTTTGGCATTGGAAATGGCACCATTGTTGTCACAATAGATCACCATTGGGTCCAACGCGTTTTCCACCACTCCTAGTTCGGATATGAACTCTTTCATCCAAACTGCTTCCTGAGCCGCTTCTGAAGCAGCAACATATTCGGCCTCCGTTGTTGATCCCGCTACCACAGGTTGTTTGGAGCTCCTCCAACTAACCGCTCCGCCATTCATGAGAAATACGTATCCGGATTGAGACTTAGAGTCATCCGGATCGGTGTCAAAGCTAGCGTCGACATAACACTTAGCGACGAGCTCTTCTTCACCTTCGTATACAAGAAACATATCCTTAGTTCTTCGTAAGTACTTAAGGATATTCTTGACCGCTATCCAGTGTTCCGAACCTGGATCCGATTGGTACCTACTAGTCAAACTAATAGCATGTGCCACATCCGGTCTTGTACATAGCATGGCGTATATTATAGAGCCTATGGCTGAAGCATAGGGGACTTTGTCCATTATCTCTCTTTCTTCCGCCGAAGCCGGACTTTGAGTCTTACTCAATGTCTTGCCTTGCAACATAGGTAAGAACCCCTTCTTACTTCCGTCCATTTTAAATTTCTTTAAAATCTTATCAAGGTATGTACTTTGCAATAGCCCTATTAGGCGCCTAGATCTATCTCTATAGATCTTTATGCCTAATATGTATGACGCTTCACCTTGGTCCTTCATTGAAAATTTGCTGTTTAGATAACTTTTAACACTGTTCAAAAGATCTATATCATTTCCGATCAATAATATGTCATCCACATATAATATCAGAAATGCCACATTGCTCCCACTCACTTTATTGTAAATACAAGCTTCTCCATAAGTTTGGACAAATCCAAACTCTTTGATCACCTCATCAAAGCGGAGATTCCAACTTCGTGATGCTTGCTTCAATCCATAGATGGATCGCTGAAGCTTGCACACCTTGTTAGCATCCTTAGGATCGAAAAAACCCTTTGGTTGTATCATATACAACTCTTCTTCAATATTACCATTGAGAAACGCGGTTTTGACATCCATCTGCCATATCTCATAATCGAAATATGCAGCAATTGCTAACATAATCCTAACTGACTTTAGCATCGCTACGGGAGAGAAAGTCTCATCGTAGTCAACTCCTTGAATTTGTCGAAACCCCTTTGCGACAAGTCGAGCTTTATAGACGGTCACATTACCATCAGCATCAGTTTTCCTTTTGAAAATCCATTTGTTCTCCACGGCCTTTCGGTCGTGAGGTAATTCCACCAAGTTCCAAACTTGATTTTCATACATGGATTCCATCTCGGATTTCATGGCTTCTAACCATTTGTTGGAATCCGGGCTCATCATCGCTTCTTCATACGTCGCAGGGTCATCATTTTCATCAACCATGAAATTCATGACAGGATTTCCGTACAGCTCGGGAGTTGCACGCGTCCTGTTTGACCTGCGAGGTTCGGTAGTACTCTCTTTCGGAGTTTCATGATCATTATCATTAGTTCCCTCTTCAACAGGTGGAGCCAACTCCGGAACAACTTCCGGCGCTGCGGTACTCGCCATACTTTGAAGAGAAGGTTCCACAACCTCTTCGAGTTCTACCTTCCGACTACTCGCACCTTTCGCGAGAAACTCTTTCTCTAGAAAGGATCCATTCTTGGCAACAAAAACCTTGCCCTCAGATCTGTGATAGAAGGAATACCCAATAGTTTCTTTAGGGTATCCTATGAAGACGCATTTTTCCGCTTTGGGTTCGAGTTTATCCGGTTGAATTTTCTTCACATAAACATCGCATCCCCAAACTTTAAGAAATGACGGCTTAGGTTTGTTTCCAAACCACAATTCATACGGTGTCTTTTCAACGGATTTAGATGGTGCCCGATTTAAAGTGAATGCAGCAGTTTATAGTGCATAACCCCAAAATAAAAACGGCAAGTCCGTCAGAGACATCATAGATCGAACCATATCTAATAGAGTACGATTACGACGTTCCGACACACCATTTCGCTGTGGTGTTCCGGCAGGTGTGAGTTGTGAAACAATTCCACACTCTTTCATGTGAGTGCTAAACTCGTAACTTAGATACTCACCTCCACGGTCGGACCGTAGAAATTTGATCTTTCTATTACGATGATTTTCCACTTCATTCTGAAATTCCTTGAACTTTTCAAAGGTTTCAGACTTGTGTTTCATCAAGTAGATATAACCGTATCTACTCAAATCATCCGTGAAAGTAACAAAATAACGATATCCACCTCGCGCCGACACACTCATCGGACCACATACATCAGAATGTATGATTTCCAATAAATCTGTCTCCCGTTCCATTGAACCAAAAAACGGCGTTCTAGTCATCTTGCCCATAAGGCATGGCTCACGTGTATCAAATGATTCATAATCAAGTGATTCCAAAAGTCCATCCGAATGGAGCTTCTTCATGCGTTTAACACCAATATGACCTAGACGGCAGTGCCACATATATGCGGATATATCATCATTAAGTTTAATCCTTTTAGCATCAACATTATGAATATGTGTAACATTATCATCGAGATCTAATAGAAATAAACCATTCATCATTGGTGCATGACCATAAAAGATTTCATTCATATAAATGGAACAACCATTGTTCTCGGATTTAAATGAATAACCACTTCGCATCAAACATGATCCAGATACAATGTTCATGCTCAGTGCAGGCACCAGATAACATTTATTCAAGTTTATAACTAATCCAAGTGGAGAGGCAGCGTTCCGACGGCGATCACATCAACGCTTGATCCATTGCCGACACGCATCTTGACCTCACCCCTTGCTAGCGGTCGCTTGTTCCGCAGCCCCTGATTCGAGTTACAAATATTAGCAACTGAACCGGTATCAAATACCCAGGTGCTACTGCGAGCACTAGTCAAGTACACATCAATAACATGTATATCATATATACCTTTGTTTGCCTTGCCGGCCTTCTTGTCTGCCAGATACTTGGGGCAGTTGCGCTTCCAGTGGTCAGTCCCCTTATAATAGTAGCACTCGGAATCAGACTTAGGTCCAACTCGGGGTTTCTTTTCAGGCGCAGCAACATGCTTGCCGCCCTTACTTCCCTTCCGTTTTCCCTTCTTGTCTTTCTTGAAACCAGTGTTCCTATTGATCATCAACACTTGATGTTCCTTTTTGATCTCCACTTCTGCAGTTTTAAGCATTGACAGAAGCTCGGGGAGAGACTTCTTCATGCCTTGCATATTATAGTTCATCACGAAGCTCTTATAGCTAGGTGGCAGAGACTGCAGAACACGATGGATGCCTAAGTCAATGGGAATCGATATTCCCAAGGACACAAGCTTATCGGCGTAACCCGACATATTGAGTACATGCTCACTAACGGAGTTGTGCTCTTCCATCATGCAACTAAAGAACTTTTCTGAAGCGTTGTAGCTCTCTACAGCAGCATGTGTGTCGAAAATCATTTCCAACTCACCCATTGTATCAAATGCATTGCCGTTTTCGAAACGCTTTCGAAGTTCCGGCTCTAGCCCATATAATATGCCGCAATGAACTAAGGAGTGGTCCTCCTGACGAGTCTGATAGACATTCTTCTCCTCTTCACGGGCATCATCTAAAGGTGGGGGGCCTAACGGCGCTTCTAGCACATATTGCTTTTGTGCAGCAGAGAGGAGAATCCTCAAATTCATGGCCCATTCAGTAAAGTTGCTACCGTTCGTTGCTAGTTTCTCTTTCTCCATGAACACATTGAAATTAAAAGCAGGTGGTGCCATCTACAACATAATTTGTAAAGTTTAGACTAAGTGTATGATAGATTGAGTTCAACTAATCTATATTACGAATGAACTCCCACTCAAAAACGACATCCCTCGTGCCTTTTTGGTGATTACATGAACCAAATCCACTACACCAAGTCCGATCATCACGTGAGTCGGTATAGCTTCAAAGCGAGCATCAAATGGGCGTCATATCAACTATATGACTCATGCTTAACCTTTCGGTCCGTGTTCCGAGGCCATGTCTATACATGCTAGGCTCGCCAAGTTAGAACCTTAGTATTCGCGTGTGTAACTGTTTTACACCCGAAATATGGTCGTGGATCCAAGAACACCCGATCATCACGTGATGTCTTGGAGCGACGAAAAACATAATCGGTGCATACTAAAGGAAGAACACATTCTTATCTTGATATTTAAATGAGGGATCATCTTATTATGCTAACAAAGCGCTAAACAAGCAATATAAGATGCTATCAAACATCATATGTTTATTAGTGAAATGATATGGTTCCCGCAGATGATCTCTATCATGTGCATCGTGGTATGATCACTATCATACCTATATGTGTAAATCCAAGGTCTATGGATTTTACACGCTATGTGTGTTGTAAGAGTATCATCTCATACTTCTACTTACAACACTACCATATCATAACACTAGCCCAGCAACAATCTAAACTAGACGCCTCTAATTTATCCATTGCAAGTTTTACGTGCCTTAGGGCTTTCGAGATAGAACCGTTCTTACCTACGAACATGAACCACAACGAGGATAATCAAATTGTTGACAACTCGCTTGCAAAATAGATATTGACTATAGTAGGAGAGACAGACACCTGCTAGCCACTTATGCAAACTAGTTGCATGTCAAGCGTGGAACAGGTCTCATGTGCGAGGACATGTAAAGTTTGTCCGGGCCGCTTCATCCCACTATGCCACCAATATCCAAAATTACAACAAAGGAGCAACAACATGATCATCATCGCCCACATACTCATATGTGTACTACCCGTGTAAAGTATCTACGCATAGATCCGGATCTGATACCACTGTAGGGTTCGCAGCATAGAAAACAAAAAATTTCCTACGATGTGAACTATATACCAAGATCTATCTACTAGATACAAACAACGGGCGAATGTATATCCGTAGAGAACATACCCTTGAAGACCGACAAAGCTTAACGAGTTCAACTCGTGGTTGATGTAGACGATCTCTTGCCGATCTCAAGATCGAGAGGAAGTCCTAGCGCCGCAAATCAGCAGCGCATCCGTGCTCGCACACACGTTCGAGGCACCGAGAAACCTCCGCCTCCTCGCTCCAGCGATGCAGCGGAAGCACAACTCTTTCTTGCCGAATAGCCACCGGGAACATGTATCTCGCTAGTCCGAGACCATGGGGGATAAATTCTAGAGGGGGAGAGAGATCCTTCACGAGGAGGTGTGTGAGACAAGTGAGGAGGGGGGCTCCTTTTATAGGAGGAGGGGGGAACCCCAATGGGGTGGCCGGCGCATGGGGGTTGCCCCTTGCCCTCCCCTCTTCATGTGGGTGGACACTCCACTCACAAATCTCCTTTAAATTCCCTCCACTCAAAAGTCCACTCAAATTCCCATTAAATTTCCACCAAATTTAATGCAAACTCTCATTAAATAAAACTCTTTTATTTTATTCAGAATTTTGTCAATTAATTTAATGACAAACATTCACAAATAACCCCTTGCTAGAATTCTATTTCACATGCATAACCACTTTATGCAATTTCACCCGAAAACCTGTTTCGGTATCTAGTGAAATAAATTCCTGCGCTTGTTCATTCTTTTGGCATGAAACATTTGCTCCAATTGGATGTCGGTGTCTCTTAAGTGTGTCACCCTACGGTTCGTGAATAATGCGGACATGATCAAGACCCCTCTCGGATCAATAATCAGAAGCGGGATCTGGAGACCCATACTGACTCCCACACATTCAACGATGACTTTCTTGTGATCGTCGGAACCTTTTACGCTAGTATCTTAATCCCTTTGTTTCACGATATATTACATGTCCGAGATTCGATCATCGGTATCTCCATACCTAGTTTGATCTCGTTACCGACATGCACTCTTTTCTCGTTCCTGTGATATAACATTCTAGTGATCAAATCACTTGCTTGCAAGCTAATCAATGTGATATCACCGAGAGAGCCCAGAGTATATCTATCCGTCATCGGGATGAAAAAATTCCACTCTCGATCCATGAGCCTCAACATAACACTTTATTAGTTCTGAATCCATCTTTATAATCACCCTGTTACGGTGTGACGTTTGATGTTATCAAGAAACTCTTCCGGTGTTAGTGATTGACATGATCTCATGGTCTAAGGATTAGGATCACTTCGTAAGTTGTTATAGCAATATAAACTCAATGACTTTGATCGTAATGCTATACTTCGGATGAATGTTCATCACACCATTACACTAATGTTGTGATCCCGTTATTAACAACATCCAATGTCCATGATCAGGAAACCTTGATCATCTTGTTAATCAACGAGCTAGTTTATGAGAGAGGCATAACTAGGAACTTTCTGTTTGTTTATTAAACACACATGTATTAACATTTCCGTATTAATACAATTATAGCATGCAAAATAAACATCTATCATATACTTGGAATATACATAATAAACACTTTATTATTGCCTCTCGGGGCATATTCCCTTCACATCTACACCAACAACATCGTCGCATCATCGCCGCCACCACCGATCGTGGTCATCATTAACGCCAGCAAGTTTTCTCCACGAGCGACGCCGCGCTCGTATAAGCGGAAAATACGGGTCTAATCCCCGAAATCGACTACCTCTACAATTCAATCGTCATCGACAACTACCACCGTCGTCTTCGTCCACCATGGCCTTGCTGCCAGAGTAGCAGTCTAATTTTTATTTGCACAAGTATGTGCTCCATTTTCTTCTTGCATCCACTTCGTCTACTCCGACACGGCGAACACTTCTACACCGACCGTTTATGGAAAGATTTCTTTGCTCCTCAACCCGGCTCTGGCACGCAACGCATGATGGTCAATGTCTTCGCATGTCCGGTATTGGCAACACCGACGTGTGCCTTCGTCCCCGACACTCTTCCGAGTCTGGCAAGCTCGGGATTGAGGGTCGAGCTACTGCGACTACAACTACGTCTAACTCAACTACTATGGCAAATTCTCCAGGCTCAATAATCACATGGACCACAACACAACAACATCATCGAATTCATCAACGGTGACAACTTTAGCAACAACACCATCGACCACGCCTACAACGCCCCACTCACAGCTACATTGACATCGACAACAAGGGCTACCACCTCCGGCTTATGCTCCAGTCAGACCGCCCGTGTCACTACCGATCTGACTACGAGGGGTATTAGAGTATATGTCAGTTAGGTTATATTAGGTAGTTTCATATTATAATCCAATTCTATATCTAGTAGTCTTCTTGCCCCCCAAGTCTTCTATTACTATATAAATATCCCAAGGACTCATGATGTAATAAACTCTTGCAATATCAACACAATCTATACTTCCGTAATCTATCACGTAGTTTACGAGGATCCCAATATCCCAAAGCGCTGATGCTTTTCTGATGGTATGTTGTGAAAACAATAAGTTGGACACTAAATGGGAATATCCTTGGAGAGGCTTGTAATCATGTGTGAACCCAACGTACTTTGCACTTGGGAATGCAGCAGCCAGGGCCGGCCCATAGGGCGGGGCAGAGGGGCGCTCGCCCTGGGTCCCCATGATGTAGGGGCTCTGGCCCATGACTTATCTATATATCCATTTTTATCCTACACTTTTCACGTCCAACAATATATAATAATTCTTTAAAATATAAATGGTTGGCTAATAAAAGAAAATATATATGATTTAAGCTATAGCCTATCATGACTCTGCTCTTACTCCTATTTCTCAAAAAAAATACTTTAACATTATCGAATATTTTTTACTTGATGACACGATCTTGTTGGTCTCTCCAAATATGAAGAATAACACCGGTCCTCACATTCCTTTACAAGTTTGTGAGTTTATTTATCAATCACATAACTATATTATTCTGCAACCAAGTCTCCTCTAATTCCCAAACAATTCTACTTGCCCCCATATTATCTTATATGTTTAAGAAACTATTCCATCTTCTTACTAATTCAGTGCCTAATATGTTTACTCATTAACTCATTTTATGCACAGGCATATGTAAACAAGTAGAAATTGATAAAATAACTATCATGATATATAGTTCGCTCGATCAATAGAAATAAGTGATTCAAATATATTCACCAGGATTTCAAAGATCATGGATCTATTAAATGTATAGATTATTTAATTTGCTATTGAATTATAGTAATTTATCTTACAAAATACTAATATTTTAAGACTTTTATTTGTGAATAAGTGGTGGAGGTTGCATGCATTGTTGAGACGCCTAAGAATACTAATCATGATACTCTTTAAAAGTTTTGCATAAATATTAAATATATCCCTAATAGATTTTTGGTGTAGGGGGGCCATTGCCCCCCTTGACCCAAGGAAATATCTGACACATTAAACAAGGAGCCCTTGATTTCATATTGCCCTAGGGCCCCCAAAATCTATGGACCGGCTCTGGGAGCAGCATCAGACATGTAGAAGATATCCCCATTTTGGTTGGCGAAGGACATGATATAGAGGGTGTCGCCTCTAACGTAAAGAGTGGCTCTCTGTTGGAGCAGACCAAAGAGCTCCACATTGAACCACTGAACTGGCAGAAGCCGGTTTCCATCTCCATCGAATGGTTCTTTCAGCATCACATAGTTCCGATCTGCACTTGAAACACCCTGGAGCTGTGATATCTTGAGTTGGAACTCTGTTTCAAATGTTGTAGTCGATTCCTCTTCCAAATGGAAGCCGACCTGCAAAACTGGCGGAGCCGGATCGTCGCTATCAACGTGGTGGACGGATCCGAGAAGAAACAGAGGGATAAGACACAGAAGTGTTAGACATAATTCTTGTAATATACGTAACGGGTATGGAGTAGTAATCCAACCCGGGCACACGTACATGTAATTGCCACCGCGGGGGCTCTTCGCACGTATATTTAACACGCACCCCGACCCTACGGAGCGCGATCGCTTCTCCTAAACCTAACATGGTATCACGAGCAAATCTTCTTCCTCTCATCTAGCACCGCCGCCTCTCCCAAGGTCGACGTCTGCCTCCCCTTTGCCCTTCCTCCCCTTCTCCAAAAAATCCCTAGATCATATTGATCCACTCCTACAAACCTCAAGAAATACTCCCACTTCCCGTTTTCCTCATGTCGACATTGATACATCATAAACGTGTCTATAATTTTTGATGCTCTATGCTTGTTCTGTATAAACTTTCTTATGTTTTGTCTACACTTTGAGGTATTTTTATTGTTTTATGGAACTAACCTATGGATAATATGTCGTAGTGCCAGTTGCTAGTTATTTGTTGTTTTTGGTTTCAGAAAAGTTAGTAAAGAAATATTCTCGGAATTGGACGGAACAAAAGCCAAAGTCAATATTTTACCAAAAGGAACACGGAGTCCGGAGGGGAGATGAAGTGGGGCCACGAGGAGGCCACACCATGTGGCGGCGCGACCAAGGGGGGCAGCCCTAGGTGTAGGCCCCTCGGCGCCCACCGACCTTGCCCCTTCGCCTATAAAAGCACCCCATGCAGAAACCCTAAATAACCGATCAAAATTCCATGAAAGATTATGTATACGCCGCCATCTCCATCCCTAGATCGAGGGGATCTGAACCTCTTCCTGGCACCCTGCCAGAGAGGAGAGATCGTCTTGGAGGCCTTCTTCATCACCATGCCAGCCTCTGGAGTGATGCGTGAGTAGTTCACTATGGGTCTATACAGTAGCTAGATGGTTGGTTCTCCTCCTTTGTGCTATCATGTTTAGATCTTGTGAGCTTCGTGCATGATCAAGATCATCTATTTGTAATCCTATATGTTGTGTTTGTTGGGATCCAATGGATATTGAGTACTATGTTCAAGACTTATTACTGATTCTATTATGTCTGTGTTATTTGTGATCTTGTATGCTCTCTGTTGTTCGTATATGCTTTGGCCAAGTAGATGCTTGCAACTCCAAGAGGGAGTATTTATGCTCGATAGTAGGTTCATACCTCTAGTAATCTGGGGAAGTGACAGAAATCTCTAAAGTTGTAGATGTGATGTTGCTACTAGGAGAAAACAACAATACTTTACCCAAGGGCAATTGTATTGTTTACTTTACACACTTTGTTTAATGCAATTATCTATTGCTTGCAACTTAATACTGGAAGGGGTTCAGATGATAACTTGAAGGTGGATTATTAGTCATAAATGCGGTTGGATTATGGTCTATGTATTATGTTTTAATGCCCAAACGAATCTGAAAGAGCAATTGCCCCTATGTGTGGTTTTTTGGTGATTAATGACAATCCCTATGGACTAATGTTTTCACTGAGTTTTATATGAAGGAATATTCCATAGGTCATGCTTGTAGTCTATGTGTTGGATTCAAGTATGGATGCCATGAAGATAAAGATATACCTTGAGTATTGGCATCAAGATCATCGAGTTGAAGAGAATAATATGATATGATCAAGATCTTGAGAGTGTGATCTCAATAGAAGAATGCAAGATATGGCTCTAAGACGGTGTCATGATAGCCTCATTAGTTTAACTATGATTGACTTAGATTTACAACATGTAATCAAATTAAGAGTTCTTTATGTACCTCAAGATATGGAGATGGAGCATGAGAAGATACATGGTTGACGTATACAAAAAGTGAAGAGTGATTTCAAGTTGGTCAACACATAAAGCATAAATAATGTACCACATGGACCTTGTGGTATGGTAAGCCTTGTCAATTATGCATCATGAACTAACTCATTATATATGTGCCTTTGCATTTTCTATATGGGATAGGTATCTTTCCATGGGCATGCTTCAAAAGTGAAGATCTTATTTAGCCCATGAGAGGATGACATCAAGTGGTGATCGTCATCAAGTTTGAGAAGGGAAAGTTCAAGATAAGCATTTCGAGAAGATCATTTTCTTGAAGCCTGCCATCCATATTGGTGATAACGGACATGTCAAGACATGTATTAATGAAGCTATCCAATAGTGCTGAATGGGGGAGCAAATTAGGAGTCTTCACGAAGCAACAATGATCAGGTGATGCATTTCGGCTTGGATGGAGATTTAAGTGTTGTTATCAAGATCAAGCGGGATGAGCAAGGCAAAAGTATGGCCTTGCTAGGTTTTCCTTTTACTGGTCTCAAGGTGGTTGTTGGGAGACCGGGTTATAGGATACATAGCCGCACTTTTAAGAGGGGCTTTCGGTTGGGTAACTTGGTCACATCGTCATAGGAAGTGAAGGGAATATGCCCGAGAGGCAATAATAAAGTGGTTATTATCGCATTCCTCATTTATGATAAATTTTTATTTTGCATGCTATAATTGTATTAATACGGAACGTTAATACATGTGTGTTTAATAAACAAAAAGGAAGTTCCTAGTTATGCCTCTTTTATAAACTAGCTCGTTGATTAACAAGATGATCAAAGGTTTCCTGATCATGGACATTGGATGTTGTTAATAATGAGGTCAAAACATTAGTATAATGGTGTGATGAACATTCATCCGAAGTATATCATTACGATCAAAGTCATTGAGTTCATATTGCTATAACAACTTACGTAGTGATCCTAATCCTTAGACCGTGAGATCATGTCAATCACTAACACCGGAAGAGTTTCTTGATAACATCAAACGTCACACCGTAACAGGGTGATTATGATGGTTTTGCATTAGTTATTCAAATCCAAACACTTTTTATGTTTAAAGTTTTTCTAAATTCCAAATTAATATTCAAAAAATATAAGTTAATTCATTTTTAATTTTAAATGGTTACATTAATTGTTTTTAAAAACAGAAAATGGTTTTGAATCAGTTATTCAAATCCAAACACTTTTTATGTATAAAGTTTTTCTAAATTCCAAATTAATATTCAAAAAATATAAGTTAATTCATTTTTAATTTTAGATGGTTACATTAATTATTTTTAAAAACAGAAAATGGTTTTGAATTAGTTATTCAAATACAAACACTTTTTATGTTTAAAGTTTTTCTAAATTCCAAATTAATATTCAAAAAATATAAGTTAATTCATTTTTAATTTTAAACGGTTCATAGTTTAACTGGTTACATTAATTATTTTTAAAAACAGAAAATGGTTTTGAATTATTTATTCAAATTCAAACACTTTTTATGTTTAAAGTTTTTCTAAATTCCAAATTAATATTCAAAAAAGATAAGTTAATTCATTTTTAATTTTAAATGGTTACATTAATTATTTTTAAAAAGAGAAAATGGTTTTGAATTAGTTATTCAAATCCAAACACTTTTTATGTTTAAAGTTTTTCTAAATTCCAAATTAATATTCGAAAAATATAAGTTAATTCATTTTTAATTTTAAATGGTTCATAGTTTAAATGGTTACATTAATTATTTTTAAAAACAGAAAATGGTTTTGAATTATTTATTCAAATTCAAACACTTTTTATGTTTACAGTTTTTCTAAATTCTAAAGTAATTATCATTTAAAAACATTACAAATCTAAACCTTAAAATAAAAAATAAGGCAGGAATAGAGGGAATTTTTTTGAAAACAGGGTCATACGTCCCGGTTAAAGCCACCAACCGGGACTAAAGACCCCTGCGCGCGCCCCTTGGGCTGATGAAAAAAAGGTGGAGTATACGTCCCGGTTGGTGGCTCCGACCGGGACGTATGACCCTTTAGTCCCGGTTGGAGCCACCAACCGAGACAAAAGGCCCTTCGTTTATAACTGACGCTCCTCCTCTTCTTCTTCCCCATCTCACTTCTCTGCTTCTCACCAACGCGCGCACAGGAAACCCCAACGACGTCGGCAGGCTGCCCGAGCTCGCCGCCGCCACACCATCGCCTCCATCCGCGCGCGCCCCGGCCGCCTCCGTCCGCGCAAGCAGAAGGCTCGAGCACACCCCGGCCCCCTCGACGGTTTCTTTCCCAACCCCGACGAGGTTCGCCGCCGTCCATCAGCCTGATTTCGACCTCGCCGTGCTTCCCCGACCCCACCACCGCGCTCAGGGTGAGCCACCGGTCCTCTAGGACCCTTCCCTTCCTTTCCTCCCTCTCTTGTTTGCTCTAGCCTCGAGCGCCGCCGTCGGCCACCGCCAGACCTCGCAGTAGACGTAGCTCCGACTACCAAATAGGAGCGGCGCCGCCTCTATATCGTTCGTCGTGCTATGCTGGTTCGAACGCGCACAACCCCGCAGTCCCGCGCGCTCCCCAGGGTCGTCAACGACCACCGTCTGCCACGCCACCCGTCGTGGTGACGTGGTGCTCACGTGGCTACCGCGTGGTGCCCGCGTGGCCCCGGTCCCACCTGCTAGCCTCAGAGGCTAGGTGCCTCTGCGGTGCAGGTTAGCAGTGGCCTAGACCAGGTCCACCCGTCAAGCCCTGGTCCAGGTCCCACCTGCCTGCGTGGTGGCTGAGGTCGGTGGTGGCTGAGGTCGGGCCCTCTATCAGCCACTGTGGCTAGTAGTGTCCTCAGTGTAAAAATATTTTTTGTTTTGTTTAAATTCAGAATTTTTTTAATTAAATCCAGAAATTGATATAATATTGTAAATTCAATAATTAATTATTTATAACTCAAAAAAATACAAATAATATATCAAAATGTTCAGAAAAATGAGATCTAACTATTTAACCTATAATCATGCATTGTTAAACAACTTTAAAGACAAGTTTAATTAGAGAACAAAATCAACCCCTCTCATATACTTCAGAGTTTCGCCGAGTTAGGGTTTTCACCCCTCGGAACCCCATTTAAATTGCCGAGCATGTCTTAGGGTTACTTTTCAATACAAATTAACTTGTCATATCATCATCCTTGTTTGATCATTGCATCGATGCCATGTGTTGATTGTTCCCCTCTCTTTTCGATGTTCAGTTCTTCTCGGTAGAATACGAGGTCGAGATCAAAGACCGAGGTCAACACCATCGAAGATCGAAGATTTCTTGATAGCCATCGTATTGAAGATGCTTAGCCATGATATTAGTTGTCATAGACCGAGTTGAATCGATGTTGCACCTAGGGTTAGCCGGTGTATCCTCGCCAGGGCATCCCGAACCTGAGGGTTGATTGATTGCCGCCTTTCTTTCCTATTGGTTATTCGCGACAGGATCCGAGCCCGATGGTTTCTCCAAATTAGGGTTTCTGATGTTGTAAATTCATTTTTATTATTTTTTATGTATATATTAGGGTTTCTCCGAATTAAGGTTTATATCTCTCAACACCGTACCTAACATTCTCCCTTAGCCGCTTTGACTTATCCATTTTTCCACCTATGCAGAAAATATGGACCCACACGACAGAGACAAAGAAAAGGAAGAGTTGATCCAAGGTATGATCTGCGGGGAACAAAATTTACATGTATCGACGTTTCTGAATAACTCCGGTGAGGGTGATCCTCTTTTTGCCGGAAGAGACAACTTGTTTGAGGTTGAAGGTGATGCCTTCCGCGAGGGAGAAGGCGATGCCTTGTGTGATCGAGAATACGACCGCTCCGGCGAGGTGCATGTAATATAATTAATTCATTAATTAATCATCTGCTATCTATATATAAATAGTAACGACGATCTTTCTTCTTTTAGCCCTCCGGATCGAAGAAATCTACTAAAAAGAGCAGACGAGGCCCAATCAAAAAGTTGGAAGACCATGAGAGGTTCAGGATCGAAGATATCGGTGAAGACGGCAAACCGATTGCTCCCGAAGTTGTCGCAAACAAATTTGTGGCACAATGCAGAATAATCGTTAGGGACTTCATCCCGATCACCATTCAAAATTGGAATAGGCCTGCTGATGCGGAAGAAGAGGGAACGTCTTTATTTCTCCCTACCGTGGCCAAAGATTTACTGTGGAAGAGGCTCATGGTTAATTTCAAACTACCGAAGATAGAGCTGGATCCAAATGCGGAGGATCCAGTTGAGGACGCCTTAGAACATGCACGAGCCATAGAGGCTAAGGTCAGGGAGTGGGCTATGAAGAAGATGGCCCAGTGTTTCACCAACTGGAAGAAAAGATTGCACCTTGACTATGTCGTGAAAGAGAAGACTCCGGATTTCAAGAAGATTCAGTTTGAGAAGATAAAACCATTCTAGGCTGAGTTTGTGAATTACAAGACATCAGAAAAAGCTAAGAAAATGTCTGCAATGAATAAGCTGAATGCTGCTAACAAGAAGTATCACCATACTATGGGGCAAGGTGGCTACAGGGCTAGCATTCCTAAGTGGAAGAAACTTGAGGATGAACTGCGTGCTAAAAAGATCATCCCAGAGACAGACGATTGGATCGAACGTGCAATGAATTGGTTTTACGGGCATGGGGTCACGTTGGACTCGGAAGAGAAGTGTATATATAACATACGACATAAAGAAGACCCCTTTCCAATCGAGAAGATGAGAAAAGCAATAAAGACTGTTAAAGATGGGGACTTCATTCCCGATAGAGAGAATGATGAGCTCACACTCGCCCTTGGAAATAAGGAACATGATGGACGAACACGAGGCACAATAGGCTCCAAACCATGGAGCACTGGGTTTTTCGAAGAGAGGAAGAAATATCCTGATAGAAGCCGTAAGAGGAGAAAGGACAAGGCAAAAGTTGAAGAAGATATTCAGAAAGAGCGAATGCGTATAATTGAAGAACGAATAAAGCAACAACAAGATCAAATTAACGCACTTAGAGAGCAAAGTACTACCGGCCCATCTCAGCAGCACATGGTGGTAGAACCTGCATTCGATGCTACCGGCCAATCGAATAATCGAAAAAGCAGTGTGGCTTCCACCGAGGTCCCGGGTGACGACAATGACGATGACGATGGTGCACCGACGATGGCTCCTGTTGGCTACCCAGTGGATGATATCACACAGATGACACACTGCGAGCTACATGTCAAAGTTGTGAACATATCAATGAAGGTGGCGGTCGGCTATGCCTTACCAATTGAACCCACACCAACTTACCACTGTCGTCCGGTTCCACAGGGCTACACTGTTGTCGGGGTGGATGAAATCATGCCCACCTTTGAAGTTTTGAAGCTTGACTACCCTGCAGGTGAAGGGGATGTGACTAAACTGGGAGAAGCAACAAACGTCACCATTCTATGGCCAAAGGAATGTATCGTGCTTCCAAATCACACGCCAAGGCCATCTTCACCGCCGCCTCACCCGTCTCCAGCGAGGTCGTCGTCGCCGCGGCAGCCGTCTTCGTCGCCTCACCCGTCTCCGTCGCCTCACCAATCTCCGGCGCAGCCATCGTCGCGGCAGCCATCGTCGGTGCCTCAGGATAAAAAGCGTAAGCGTACCACCGCTACTGTGCGTCGTGGTAAGCGATCGCCGAAACGTAAACAAGAGCCTCTTCCAAAAGTACCAAAGGTTCCTCCCAAGAGAGCTTATGACTGTACTGAAGAGGAGACTACGGCTATCGTTGATGTGGAAACGACAGTGTTTTTTGCTAAGCTGAGGCGGCCGAAAGAGCCAGAGTTCCCCAGCACCAAAGAAGAAAAAGCCCGAGTGTTCAAAATGCTAAATACTCTTCATCAACCCGAGCCAAAGCTGTCATCAGACTATGAGCATTCTATTCTCAAGTAACATGCGGCACAACAAGCCTCGAAGAGCAGTACTGATGCAAGCGAGAAATCTGTTGCCCAGCTCGGAGAACAAGCAAAACAGTCTTGCGCTCCTCTCAAGGTGATTTCCCATACCAATGTGGGGTCGAGCAAATATGCGGCCGAAGAGCAGTATAATCCAGAGGTAGTTGCACAATACGGAGAAGCTGCCGCTGCTCAAGGTATGAGTATTGCCCAGTACTTATCCCAGTTAGAGTACTTCCCCGTGTGTGAAGTAGCATACAAATTCCAGTACGGCAAACCTCTCGTCAAACCTGAGGAGGTAAATAATCTTCCAACAAAAATGCGAAGATCGCATAACTTGTACATGCATGCCACAAAGGCCGGGGCTAACTGGATAATGCTGAGGGTTACAAAAAAGCATTATGGGAAAGAAATATATGACATGATATTCATTGAATTTGATGAACTATTTCAATTATTCAATCAAGACGCCTTGGACAAATCGATCATCAGTGCCTATTGTCTGTAAGTACTAATTCTGTAATTAATTTAGTCTATAGCTATGTCACCTCGTTTATTGCATGTATATAATCATACTATAATATGCAGAATGAAGATTCTTGAATGCAGCAGAGGACAAATCTATGACATTGGGTTCATTGACCCATATTGGGTTCATCAAGCTAATCTCAAAACAAACCCCCAGGATACGGAGGATAATATCGTACACGCGTTAAGGTTTTAAGAAACCAGAAGGGAAATATTATTTCCTTACAACTTCGAGTGAGTGTTATTTTCTTGTATACACTTTCTATTTCGCTAACTCGATGTTAAGTATATAATTGATTAGTTATGCATGCGCAGCTTTCACTATATTTTATTAATCATTCAACTTGACAAAGGGCATGTACTAGTCATGAACTCGAAACATAAACCCCTTGAGTCGTGGAAGGACATGCAGATGCTTCTCCAGCGGTAATTCTAATCATTATGACACTATATCGGTAACGTTCGTAAATTTTATGATATCAAGTAATTAATAACTTCATTTATTCGTTTTCTTCGCCGGGCAGCGCTTGGAAACGGTTCACCAACAAGGCTAGGGGTGTTTGGGAAGAGGAGCTTACATTTCAACCACTAGATGTAAGCACCACTAGCTATATCCGCGCATCTCTTTGATTCTAGTTTTAATACCGTTATTATCATGCTTGATTATTTTTTTGATTGAACTCTGTTCTCGTAAAGTGCCTGACGCAGGGACCAGGGAATAATTTATGTGGATACCATGTTTGCGAGTTCATCCGTCAGACATGTTGTGAGAAGGGCAGAAATTTAGAGCAACTCCACGTACATAAAAAATTTCTATAGTTTTTAATTACCATCAAATTATGTTTAGTTTCATTCATATAGGCTGACTCCTTTTTTAAATCATATCGAACATCTACGGGATGGTCTTCTGCCAAAGGATCGCGTACGAGCAATTCAGGAGGAATTGACGGGATTCTTGGATGCAGAAGTCCTAAACCCAAAAGAAGAATACTATTCAGGTGTGTATAAACAATAGGGATTGTACAAAGAGCTTATTTTGTATGTAGTGCATAAACTCGATACGTGTATCGAATGTAATATGTTCGACACTTGGATCTATATTGTCATGATGATCTTGTGTAATATAATGGTTTCTTCAATGATGAGTGCAAAACACTAAATAAAAAATAAAATAACATAAATGAATTCTCTGCCGCGACACAAAAAGTGGTCAAAATGCTGTCGCAGCAACAAAAATTGCCAAAATGAATTCTCTGCCGCGGCAGAGAAATGTGTCAAATCTCTGCCGCGGCAGATGGTTATTTGTCCCGGTTCGTGTTACGAACTGGGACGGTTGCTCCTCCCCCCTCGCCCTCTGCCGCGGTCACGTGTACGCCTTTTTGTCCCGGTTGATGGGGCAACCGGGACTAAAGGTTGGCGCTTTAGACCCGATTGACCCGTTCCAGTTGGGTAACACATGGGGCTATTTCTACTAGTGTACTCCAGACTGGTGACCAAATTTTGATTGTAAATAGATATTTCATGGTTACTGTTGAAATATATTCCCTAGCTCTTTTCACCAGTTCAGACTGTTGGTTTTGTTGGTTAGTGCATGTAATTCAATATGGTATCAGAGCAAGCAGGAGGTCCTAGGATCAAATCCCGATCAGCGCAACAATTAAAAACAAATATTGCGGCTCGCTAAACATGTGTCACAATATGCAAAGGGCAAAGATGTAGGGTGAGTGTAGAAATATATTGTCTAGCCTTTTTCACCAGTTCAGACTGTTGGTTATTCAATAGTAACTACTCCATAATAGCTGGTGGCACCACTAGAACAAGAAGCAAATAAGAAAATGCTAGCAACTAGGTTGTTCTTATTATTCCTCGACACGCTAACCATCACCAGTCATAATAGTGACTGGCGCTCACAAGCAGCAGGGAATTAAGCCTAACACATTGGTCAATACTAGGTTTTGACTTCTGAACCAAATGCGGAAACATAATCAAAAGGGTGGGAAGATCAGCAATCTGAGAATTATAATTGCTAAGAAGGAACAGGTGCAACCAGAAGGGCACCATAGTAGATAAAAAATCTGATCGAGCTTGAGTATTAACTGGATAAGAGACACAAAGCCATTACAACATTTTTTAACAAGCAATTTACTTCCTCCGTTTAGAAATATAAGCTGTTTTAAGTTTGTGAATAAGATGTATCTAAACACATTTTAGTGTCTAGATTCGTTTAGGAGATGTATCTGGACATCTTTTAGTGTATAGGTTCAAACGAATCTAGACACTAAAATGTGTTTAGATACATCTCATTCACAAACTAAAACATCTTATATTTCCAAACGGAGGGAGTAGAAAGTAAGATGCATGAACTTCACATGGACAGAAGCAGCGGCTGCGTCGAGTAGACTATGGGACACTAAAGGGTTTCCGTCACCGGCCGCTTCACTACACCAAGTGCTTGGTCGACTTGAGCGAGTGGAGATTTGGATTTGACTAAGATATTTTCTTACTTTCGTGTGTCCCAAGCTTGTTCTGGGTTGTGAATACAATAGGCTCTTGAAAGAGAATCCCAAAGCTGAACGGACTTGGTCCGAACCTTTGTAAGATAACCGCCATTGATCCAAGTGACCCTGATTGAATCTCTGATTCCGGTGATCCTCTGAGACTCACAAACTGTTAGGACAAAAATCGCCAAGGCTCGTTTCACGTCAAGCACAGAGGTGGCTTGAGGACCCTACTATGAAAGTATATGTCGATTAATTATATTAGGTAGTTTCATACTATAATCCAATTTTATCTTTAAATAGTCTTCTTGTCCCATAAGCCTTCTATAGTCTATACCTAATAATAAAAGCAGCAACGCTTTTCAACCAGCTTTTCTTAGGATGGTTTTATCCCTATAAATTTGTTATTATTACCACCACTGTCATCCATAAGTCAAATACCGCTTCATTTCCTTTTATCTAATTCTAATCTCTCGCCGTTTTTCAAATCCCTCCCGTGCGCCGGCGTGGACCAGATCGAGCACACAGGATGACCGGCACAGATCATGGACTAACTCAGGGACAACCGATTCTACACGGAAAAAATCTCTGCCTAGGTCTAGGCCTCTAGGGGATCTATTGGCGTAGGGGAGACCACTGGGGCAGGGGGACTCGGCATGGACTCACTGCCATGGCGACGGCCATTGCCGTTAGTGGTAGCCTGGTGGGAATTGGGATGGCCCAGTCGCCATGTAGAGAAGAAAGGAGCACAGCAGAGGGAGGACATAGCAGCAGCAAGGAGCGAGCAACACAAAAGACCAGTGCCGATGCGACCGATGCCATCGACTGATTCAAATCTCCACTTGTACTGGTAGAGCGGTACTTGTGTGTCTGGTAATATAAGATGTTTTATGTTTATAAAGAAAATGTATCTAGACTTATTTTAGTTTGTAGGTTTACTTATGTTTGGAATGAATCTACACACTAAAACAAGCTAGATACATTTTCTTCACAAACCTAAAACATCTTATACTTTGAAACCGAGGGAGTACAAGAAAGCTAGCAGTAATTTGTCCCATGATGTAGCGGTGGGCTTCTCGAAAGTGGTCAGCGTATGGTATTTTTCATTCATACATGCTATTTTATTACTTTAGGTTAGCACCTGCTATCTGTGACAAATAATTATGACTACTCTCAATATATATTGCAATTAATATGCAAGAAACGTGCATTTTTATTATTACAAGGCCGAAGTGCTGCCACTGGCCTAGAAAATAATTACTATGTATGGTTAGAATTTATTTGTGTGTGTATCATGTGCCTAAATAAATGGGCAACGCTAGAAATCGGACGCTGATATTAGCATCCTATCGGACCAATGTCTGGCCGTAGGATTAAAAGCCATCTAGACGCCGATTTTGAACGAGACCATTACGACTGTTTTCACTATTCAAAGCACTGATTGCATTGCTTTCGTAATGCAAGGCTTGCTTCCTCACAATAACTACTGACATGTATCACGCCAGATCAGACGGATTCCAATTAACTACACCAGATTTGAATTGGGGAGGAGCGAATTTTAAGGAAACTAACTCCAGATGTTAAGAAAATCTATTACTCTAGCTAATTTCACGCATGCACTATGCTCCTTACGAAGGAGATCTTTTTTCCTTTGTGATTAGAGTCTGCTTCCGGTGAAATTGAAATATGCTTCGACTGAAAAATATTTTGCTCAATTTGTTTATTCACATCAGTGCAAAGAACGAAACCCGTCTATTTGATATTGCATAAGATAATAGAAGCATAATTTTATGGTGGTTGAAGCATGAATAAGTAGTACCGAAGCACTCATATGGTTGTGTACAGAATGAAGCACAAATGTAGGTATCTGAAATATATTCAATCTCTGATGACTTGTTCGGTCAAATAAGAACATCCGTAGACTGCAGACACTAGGAAACTCAGTATACAAATGTTGGAAGCAATGAATTTGTGCTAACGAAGCACTTATGTTACAACCTTTCGGAAGCAAATTAATGGAATGTATGTGCCCACAACTCCATATGGCAGCAAGCATCATGGATGGTGCCGACGGTAGGATTAGCAGACCTTGGTAGAAATTAAATGACATCCTTGAAAAGAAAGGGCGGTGCCCAGCGACTAGGAGCAGTAGTAGACACATCTTCAGCGGGCTGTGTTGGACGGGAGGTCCCCACGACACGGCAAGATTCATAGTTCAACAACCACACATTCCTCGTTGGAAGTGCTAGCCATTGGTCGCTGGAAGCATCGACAAAGACGGTGAACAAGAGACATGACTCGGAACCTTAGACGCACTGCCTCGTCGGGACGATGGAGGGGAAGAAGACGACGACGTGACGTAGCTCTCGTCAGATTAGTGCAGGAGATCTTGGTGATGACCCGCTGCTAGTCTTGTAAGATTGGTGGAGGGAACACGAACGCCGGTTAAACGGCGCACCTCCTCGTCGGTTTAGCGGCAGGAGCAAGACGACGAAACGTTGGCGAGAGCAGTGGTGGCATGGTGGAGAAAGCAGCGTTGGAGAAGAGAGGTTTGAGGAGAAAAGTCAAATGACATCCGTAAGTGATAGCTACAATTAAGGGTGCAGGTGCATCATGCGGGGTTAATGGGCCTTTTTTCCCTTGAACCGAGAAGCAAATTTGCAACGGACCGTGTGATTGAATGCAGATTAACGGCAACCAATCAGTCTGATGGTTTGTTTTCCAACGGACTACGATGTATAGTGTTTACCTAAATAAAATGCACTTCAAGAGTTGATCATGAAGGATTAGTCAAATCTTTTAGGGCAAAAATAGACCATGGACCGTGCATGCTTTTCGCAAAAAAGAAGAAGAGAGAGACCGTGATGACCCGATAGCAGACAAATAGAGTTTCAGTTGACACACGTCACAGGGCTTGTGGATTGCTAAAGTTACAACTTCAATCAAGACCAAAGATAATTTTTGGAGGTAATTAATGGATAATTTTTGGAGGTAATTAATGGTTTTTTCCAATCGCTCTCGCTCTAATAAGCCTTTGTGCTAGTACTATATAAACAGCCCAAGGGCTTACGATATAATAACCTCTTGCAATATCAATATAAACTATACTTTCGCAATCTATCATGGTATCAGAGCGGTTTGCTCTGCCTAGGGTTTAGCCACCTCCTCCGCCGTGTCGCCCCCGGGGAGATCGTTCTCCGTGGGGGCCACGCAATAGTAGATTAGATCTTATTTCGCCAAAATTTTCTCGCCGGCCGCTTGACCGACGTTTCTTCTTCTTTTGCCGATCATAGATCGGATTGCGTCGTCCATAGCCGCATGTCGTCATCACCTGCCTCTACTTCATCCTCGGCGTCGACTCATCTCTGATAAATCATCGCCAACGATTGTGCCAAGGAGGCTCCGCGTGGCGCCCCAAGGGACGCCTTCACGTGCCGCGTCGGCTTCTCTGTCCTCACGTCGTCACCACGCCGGCCTGTCTTCGCCAACATCGATCGGGACGCATGTCCCCGAGTACGTGCCTTGCCGTCAACAAATGGATGCACCTTCATCACC
Source organism: Avena atlantica (assembly GCA_910589765.1). NCBI lineage: Eukaryota > Viridiplantae > Streptophyta > Magnoliopsida > Poales > Poaceae > Avena > Avena atlantica. The sequence goes on from OU342733.1 coordinate 427,840,555, forward strand.
CGTGGTCATCATCGCCGACAACCATCTACACCAACAACATCGTCGCATCATCGCCGCCACCACCGATCGTGGTCATCATTAACGCCAGCTCGCGCTCGTATAAGAGGAAAATACGGGTCTAATCCCCGAAATCGACTACCTCTACAATTCAATCGCCATCGACAACTACCACCGTCGTCTTCGTCCACCACGGCCTTGCTGCCAGAGTCGCAGTCTAATTTTTATTTGCACAAGTATGTGCTTAATTTTCTTCTTGCAGCCACTTCGTCTACTCCGACACGGCGAACACTTCTACACCGACCAGTTATTGAAAAATTTCTTTGCTCCTCAACCCGGCTCTGGCACGCATAGCTCATGATGGTCAATGTCTTCACATGTCCGGTATTGGCAACACCGACGTGTGCCTTCGTCCCCGACACGCTTCCGAGTCTGGCAAGCTCGGGATTGCGGGTCGAGCTACTTCGACTACAACTACGTCTAACTCAACTACTATGGCGAATTCTCCAGGCTCAATAATCACATGGACCACAACACAACAACATCATCGAATTCATCAACGGCGACAACTTTAGCAACAACACCATCGACCACGCCTACAACGCCCCACTCACAGCTACATTGACATCGACAACAAGGGCTACCACCTCCGGCTTATGCTCCAGTCAGACCGCCCGTGTCACTACCGATCTGACTACGAGGGGTATTAGAGTATATGTCAGTTAGGTTATATTAGGTAGTTTCATATTATAATCCAATTCTATATCTAGTAGTCTTCTTGCCCCCCAAGTCTTCTATTACTATATAACCATCCCAAGGACTCATGATGTAATAAACTCTTGCAATATCAACACAATCTATACTTCCGTAATCTATCACGTAGTTTACGAGGATCCCAATATCCCAAAGCGCTGATGCTTTTCTGATGGTATGTTGTGAAAACAATAAGTTGGACACTAAATGGGAATCTCCTTGGAGAGACTTGTAATCATGTGTGAACCCAACATACTTTGCACTTGGGAATGCAGCAGCCAGGGCCGGCCCATAGGACGGGGCAGAGGGGCGCTCGCCCTGGGTCCCCATGATGTAGGGGCTCTGGCCCATGACTTATCTATATATCCATTTTTATCCTACACTTTTCACGTCCAATAATATATAATAATTCTTTAAAATATAAATGGTTGGCTAATAAAAGAAAATATATATGATTTAAGCTATAGCCTATCATGACTCTGCTCTTACTCCTATTTCTCAAAAAAAAATACTTTAATATTATCGAATATTTTTTACTTGATGACACGATCTTGTTGGTCTCTCCAAATATGAAGAATAACACCGGTCCTCACATTCCTTTACAAGTTTGTGAGTTTATTTATCAATCACATAACTATATTATTCTGCAACCAAGTCTCCTCTGATTCCCAAACAATTCTACTTGCCCCCATATTATCTTATATGTTTAAGAAACTATTCCATCTTCTTACTAATTCAGTGCCTAATATGTTTACTCATTAACTCATTTTATGCACAGGCATATGTAAACAAGTAGAAATTGATAAAATAACTATCATGATATATAGTTTGCTCGATCAATAGAAATAAGTGATTCAAATATATTCACCAGGATTTCAAAGATCATGGATCTATCAAATGTATAGATTATTTAATTTGCTATTGAATTATAGTAATTTATCTTACAAAATACTAATATTTTTAAGACTTTTATTTGTGAATAAGTGGTGGAGGTTGCATGCATTGTTGAGACGCCTAAGAATACTAATCATGATACTCTTTAAAAGTTTTGCATAAATATTAAATATATCCCTAATAGATTTTTGGAGTAGGGGGGCCATTGCCCCCCTTGACTCAAGGAAATATCTGACACATTAAACAAGGAGCCCTTGATTTCATATTGCCCTAGGGCCCCCAAAATCTATGGACCGGCTCTGGGAGCAGCATCACACATGTAGAATATATCCCCATTTTGGTTGGCGAAGGACATGATATAGAGGGTGTCGCCTCTAACGTAAAGAGTGACTCTCTGTTGGAGCAGACCAAACAGCTCCACATTGAACCACTGAACTGGCAGAAGCCGGTTTCCATCTCCATCGAATGGTTCTTTCAGCATCACATAGTTCCGATCTGCACTTGAAACACCCTGGAGCTGTGATATCTTGAGTTGGAACTCTGTTTCAAATGTTGTAGTCGATTCCTCTTCCAAATGGAAGCCGACCTGCAAAACTGGCGGAGCCGGATCGTCGCATCAACGTGGTGGACGGATCCGAGAAGAAACAGAGGGATAAGACATAGAAGTTTTAGACATAATTCTTGTAATATACGTAACGGGTATGGAGTAGTAATCCAACCCGGGCACGTACTGTAGGGTTCGCAGCATAGAAAACAAAAATTTTCCTACGATGTGAACTATATACCAAGATCTATCTACTAGATACAAACAATGGGCGGATGTATATCCGTAGAGAACATACCCTTGAAGACCGACAAAGCTTAACGAGTTCAACTCGTGGTTGATGTAGACGATCTCTTGCCGATCTCAAGATCGAGAGAAAGTCCTAGCGCCGCAAATCAGCAGCGCATCCGTGCTTGCACACACGTTCGAGGCACCGAGCAACCTCCGCCTCCTCGCTCCAGCGATGCAGCGGAAGCACAACTCTTTCTTGCCGAATAGCCACCGGGAACATGTATCTCGCTAGTCCGAGACCATGGGGGATAAATTCTAGAGGGGGAGAGAGATCCTTCACGAGGAGGTGTAAGAGACAGGTGAGGAGGGGGGCTCCTTTTATACGAGGAGGGGAGGGACCCCAAGGGGGTGGCCGGCGCATGGGGGCTGCCCCCTTGCCCTCCCCTCTTCATGTGGGTGGACACTCCACTCACAAATCTCCTTTAAATTCCCTCCACTCAAAAGTCCACTCAAATTCCCATTAAATTTCCACCAAATTTAATGCAAACTCTCATTAAATAAAACTCTTTTATTTTATTCAGAATTTTGTCAATTACTTTAATGACAAACATTCACAAATAACCCCTTGCTAGAATTCTATTTCACATGCATAACCACTTTATGCAATTTCACCCGAAAACCTGTTTCTGTATCTAGTGAAATAAATTCATGCGCTTGTTCATTCTTTCGACATGAAACATTTGCTCCAATTGGATGTCGGTGTCTCTTAAGTGTGTCACCCTACGGTTCGTGAATAATGCGGACATGATCGAGACCCCTCTCGGATCAATAATCAGAAGCGGGATCTGGAGACCCATACTGACTCCCACACATTCAACGATGACTTTCTTGTGATCGTCGGAACCTTTTACGCTAGTATCTTAATCCCTTTGTTTCACGATATATTACATGTCCGAGATTCGATCATCGGTATCTCCATACCTAGTTTGATCTCGTTACCGACATGCACTCTTTTCTCGTTCCTGTTATATAACATTCTAGTGATCAAATCACTTGCTTGCAAGCTAATCAATGTGATATCACCGAGAGGGCCCAGAGTATATCTATCCGTCATCGGGATGAACAAATTCCACTCTCGATCCATGAGCCTCAACATAATACTTTATTAGTTCTGAATCCATCTTTATAATCACCCTGTTACGGTGTGACGTTTGATGTTATCAAGAAACTCTTCCGGTGTTAGTGATTGACATGATCTCATGGTCTAAGGATTAAGATCACTTCGTAAGTTGTTATAGCAATATAAACTCAATGACTTTGATCGTAATGCTATACTTCGGATGAATGTTCATCACACCATTACACTAATGTTGTGATCCCGTTATTAACAATATCCAATGTCCATGATCAGGAAACCTTGATCATCTTGTTAATCAACGAGCTAGTTTATGAGAGAGGCATAACTAGGAACTTTCTGTTTGTTTATTAAACACACATGTATTAACGTTTCCATATTAATACAATTATAGCATGCAAAATAAACATCTATCATATACTTGGAATACACATAATAAACACTTTATTATTGCCTCTCAGGGCATATTCCCTTCAGTCTCCCACTTGCACTAGAGACAATAATCTAGTTACATAGTGATAAATCTAACACCCATTGAGTTCTGGTGTTGATCATGTTTTGCTCTAGGGAGAGTTTTAGTCAACGGATCTGCTACATTGAGATCCGTATGTAGTTTACAAATCTTTATATCTCCATCCTTGACATGCTCGCGGATGGAGTGAAACCGGCGCTTAATATGCTTGGAATGCTTGTGAGACCTTGGCTCTTTGGCATTGGCAATGGCACCATTGTTGTCACAATAGATCACCATTGGGTCCAACGCGTTTGCCACCACTCCTAGTTCGGATATGAACTCCTTCATCCAAACTGCTTCCTGAGCCGCTTTCGAAGCAGCAACATATTCGGCCTCCGTTGTTGATCCCGCTACCACAGGTTGTTTGGAGCTCCTCCAACTAACCGCTCCACCATTCATGAGAAATACGTATCCGGATTAAGACTTAGAGTCATCCGGATCGGTGTCAAAGCTAGCGTCGACATAACACTTAGCGACGAGCTCTTCTTCACCTCCGTATACAAGAAACATATCCTTAGTTCTTCGTAAGTACTTAAGGATATTCTTGACCGCTATCCAGTGTTCCGAACCTGGATCCGATTGGTACCTACTAGTCAAACTAATAGCATGTGCCACATCCGGTCTTGTACATAGCATGGCGTACATTATAGAGCCTATGGCTGAAGCATAGGGGACTTTGTCCATTATCTCTCTTTCTTCCGCCGAAGCCGGACTTTGAGTCTTACTCAATGTCTTGCCTTGCAACATAGGTAAGAACCCCTTCTTACTTCCGTCCATTTTAAACTTCTTTAAAATATTATCAAGGTATGTACTTTGCGATAGCCCTATTAGGCGCCTAGATCTATCTCTATAGATCTTTATGCCTAATATGTATGACGCTTCACCTAGGTCCTTCATTGAAAATTTGCTGTTTAGATAACTTTTAACACTGTTTAAAAGATCTATATCATTTCCGATCAATAATATGTCATCCACATATAATATCAGAAATGCCACATTGCTCCCACTCACTTTCTTGTAAATACAAGCTTCTCCATAAGTTTGGACAAATCCAAACTCTTTGATCATCTCATCAAAGCGGAGATTCCAACTTCGTGATGCTTGCTTCAATCCATAGATGGATCGCTGAAGCTTACACACCTTGTTAGCATCCTTAGGATCGACAAAACCCTTTGGTTGTATCATATACAACTCTTCTTCAATATTACCATTGAGAAACGCGGTTTTGACATCCATCTGCCATATCTCATAATCGAAATATGCAGCAATTGCTAACATAATCCTAACTGACTTTAGCATCGCTACGGGAGAGAAAGTCTCATCGTAGTAAACTCCTTGAATTTGTCGAAACCCCTTTGCGACAAGTCGAGCTTTATAGACGGTCACATTACCATCAGCATCAGTTTTCCTTTTGAAAATACATTTGTTCTCCATGGCCTTTCGGTCGTGAGGTAATTCCACCAAGTTCCAAACTTGATTTTCATACATGGATTCCATCTCGGATTTCATGGCTTCTAACCATTTGTTGGAATCCAGGCTCATCATCGCTTCTTCATACGTCGCAGGGTCATCATTTTCATCAACCATGAAATTCATGACAGGATTTCCGTACAGCTCGGGAGCTGCACGCGTCCTGTTTGACCTGCGAGGTTCGGTAGTACTCTCTTTCGGAGTTTCATGATCATTATCATTAGTTCCCTCTTCAACAGGGGGATCCAACTCCGGAACAACTTCCGGCGCTGCGCTACTCACCATACTTTGAAGAGAAGGTTCCACAACCTCTTCGAGTTCTACCTTCCGACTACTCACACCTTTCGCGAGAAACTCTTTCTCTAGAAAGGATCCATTCTTGGCAACATAAACCTTGCCCTCGGATCTGTGATAGAAGGAATACCCAATAGTTTCTTTAGGGTATCCTATGAAGACGCATTTTTCCGCTTTGGGTTCGAGTTTATCCGGTTGAAGTTTCTTCACATAAACATCGCATCCCCAAACTTTAAGAAATGACAGCTTAGGTTTGTTTCCAAACCACAATTCATACGGTGTCTTTTCAACGGATTTAGATGGTGCCCGATTTAAAGTGAATGCAGCAGTTTCTAGTGCATAACCCCAAAATGACAACGGCAAGTCCGTCAGAGACATCATAGATCGAACCATATCTAATAAAGTACGATTACGACGTTCCGACACACCATTTCGCTGTGGTGTTCCGGCAGGTGTGAGTTGTGAAACAATTCCACACTCTTTCATGTGAGTGCTAAACTCGTAACTTAGATACTCACCTCCACGGTCGGACCGTAGAAATTTGATCTTTCTATTACGATGATTTTCCACTTCATTCTGAAATTCCTTGAACTTTTCAAAGGTTTCAGACTTGTGTTTCATCAAGTAGATATAACCGTATCTACTCAAATCATCCGTGAAAGTAACAAAATAACGATATCCACCTCGCGCCGACACACTCATTGGACCACATACATCAGAATGTATGATTTCCAAGAAATCTGTCGCCCGTTCCATTGAACCGGAAAACGGCGTTCTAGTCATCTCGCCCATAAGGCATGGCTCACATGTATCAAATGATTCATAATCAAGTGATTCCAAAAGTCCATCCGAATGGATCTTCTTCATGCGTTTAACGCCAATATGACCTTGACGGCAGTGCCACATATATGCGGATATATCATCATTAAGTTTAATCCTTTTAACATCAACATTATGAATATGTGTAACATTATCATCGAGATCTAATAGAAATAAACCATTCATCATCGGTGCATGACCATAAAAGATTTCATTCATATAAATGGAACAACCATTGTTCTCGGATTTAAATGAATAACCACTTCGCATCAAACACGATCCAGATACAATGTTCATGCTCAGTGCAGGCACCAGATAACATTTATTCAAGTTTATAACTAATCCCGACGGCAAGTGGAGAGGCAGCATTCCGACGGCGATCACATCAACGCTTGATCCATTGCCGACACGCATCTTGACCTCACCCCTTGCTAGCGGTCGCTTGTTCCGCAGCCCCTGATTCGAGTTACAAATATTAGCAACTGAACCGGTATCAAATACCCAGGTGCTACTGCGAGCACTAGTCAAGTACACATCAATAACATGTATATCATATATACCTTTGTTTGCCTTGCTGGCCTTCTTGTCTGCCAGATACTTGGGGCAGTTGCGCTTCCAGTGGCCAGTCCCCTTACAATAGTAGCACTCGGAATCAGACTTAGGTCCAACTCGGGGTTTCTTTTTAGGCGCGGCAACATGCTTGTCGCCCTTACTTCCCTTCCGTTTTCCCTTCTTGTCTTTCTTGAAACCAGTGTTCCTATTGATCATCAACACTTGATGTTCCTTTTTGATCTCCACTTCTGCGGTTTTAAGCATTGACAGAAGCTCGGGGAGAGACTTATTCATGCCTTGCATATTATAGTTCATCACGAAGCTCTTATAGCTAGGTGGCAGAGACTGCAGAACACGATGGATGCCTAAGTCAATGGGAATCGATATTCCCAAGGTCACAAGCTTATCGGCGTAACCCGACATCTTGAGTACATGCTCACTAACAGAGCTGTGCTCTTCCATCATGCAGCTAAAGAACTTTTCTGAAGCGTTGTAGCTCTCTACAGCAGCATGTGTGTCGAAAATCATTTTCAACTCACCCATTGTATCAAATGCATTGCCGTTTTCGAAACGCTTTCGAAGTTCCGGCTCTAGCCCATACAATATGCCGCAATGAACTAAGTTGTGGTCCTCCTGACGAGTCTGATAGACATTCTTCTCCTCGTCAGGGGCATCATCTAAAGGTGGGGGGCCTAACGGCGCTTCTAGGACATATTGCTTTTGTGCAGCAGAGAGGAGAATCCTCAAATTCATGGCCCATTCGGTAAAGTTGCTACCGTTCGTTGCTAGTTTCTCTTTCTCCATGAACACATTGAAATTAAAAGCAGGTAGTGTCATCTACAACAGAATTTGTAAAGTTTAGACTAAGTGTATGATAGATTGAGTTCAACTAATCTATATTACGAATGAACTCCCACTCAAAAACTACATCCCTCGTGCCTTTTTGGTGATTACATGAACCAAATCCACTACACCAAGTACGATCATCACGTGAGTCGGTATAGCTTCAAAGGCGAGCATCAAATGGGCATCATATCAACTATATGACTCATGCTTAACCTTTCGGTCCGTGTTCCGAGGCCATGTCTGTACATGCTAGGCTCGCCAAGTTAGAACCTTAGTATTCGCGTGTGTAACTGTTTTACACCCGAAATATGGTCGTGGATCCAAGAACACCCGATCATCACGTGATGTCTTGGAGCGACGAAAACATAATCGGTGCATACTAAAGGAAGAAAACATTCTTATCTTGATATTTAAATGAGGGATCATCTTATTATGCTAACAAAGCGCTAAACAAGCAATATAAGATGCAATCAAACATCATATGTTTATTAGTGAAATTATATGGTTCCCGCAGATGATCTCTATCATGTGCATCGTGGTATGATCACTATCATACCTATATGTGTAAATCCAAGGTCTATGGATTTTACACGCTATGTGTGTTGTAAGAGTATCATCTCATACTTCTACTTACAACACTACCATATCATAACACTAGCCCAGCAACAATCTAAACTAGATGCCTCTAATTTATCCATTGCAAGTTTTACGTGGCTTAGGGCTTTCGAGATAGAACCGTTCTTACCTACGAACATGAAACACAACGAGGATAATAAAATTGTTGACAACTCGCTTGCAAAATAGATATTGACTATAGTAGGAGAGACAGACACCCGCTAGCCACTTATGCAAACTAGTTGCATGTCAAGCGTGGAACAGGTCTCATGTGCGAGGACATGTAAAGTTTGTCCGGGCCGCTTCATCCCACTATGCCACCAATATCCAAAATTACAACAAAGGAGCAACAACATGATCATCATCACCCACATACTCATATGTGTACTACCCGTGTAAAGTATCTACGCATAGATCCGGCTCTGATACCACTGTAGGGTTCGCAGCATAGAAAATTTTTTTTTCCTACGATATGAACTATATACCAAGATCTATCTACTAGATACAAACAACGGGCGGATGTATATCCGTAGAGAACATACCCTTGAAGATCGACAAAGCTTAACGAGTTCAACTCGTGGTTGATGTAGACGATCTCTTGCCGATCTCAAGATCGAGAGGAAGTCCTAGCGCCGCAAATCAGCAGCGCATCCGTGCTCGCACACACGTTCGAGGCACCAAGCAACCTCCGCCTCCTCGCTCCAGCGATGCAGCGGAAGCACAACTCTTTCTTGCCGAATAGCCACCGGGAACATGTATCTCGCTAGTCCGAGACCATGGGGGATAAATTCTAGAGGGGGAGAGAGATCCTTCACGAGGAGGTGTAAGAGACAAGTGAGGAGGGGGGCTCCTTTTATAGGAGGAGGGGGGGAACCCCAAAGGGGTGGCCGACGCATGGGGGCTTCCCCCTTGCCCTCCCCTCTTCATGTGGGTGGACACTCCACTCACAAATCTCCTTTAAATTCCCTCCACTCAAAAGTCCACTCAAATTCCCATTAAATTTCCACCAAATTTAATGCAAACTCTCATTAAATAAAACTCTTTTATTTTATTCAGAATTTTGTCAATTACTTTAATGACAAACATTCACAAATAACCCCTTGCTAGAATTCTATTTCACATGCATAACCACTTTATGCAATTTCACCCGAAAACCTGTTTCAGTATCTAGTGAAATAAATTCCTGCGCTTGTTCATTCTTTCGGCATGAAACATTTGCTCCAATTGGATGTCGGTGTCTCTTAAGTGTGTCACCCTACGGTTCGTGAATAATGCGGACATGATCGAGACCCCTCTCGGATCAATAATCAGAAGCGGGATCTGGAGACCCATACTGACTCCCACACATTCAACGATGACTTTCTTGTGATCGTCGGAACCTTTTATGCTAGTATATTAATCCCTTTGTTTCACGATATATTACATGTCCGAGATTCGATCATCGGTATCTCCATACCTAGTTTGATCTCGTTACCGACATGCACTCTTTTCTCGTTCCTGTGATATAACATTCTAGTGATCAAATCACTTGCTTGCAAGCTAATCAATGTGATATCACCGAGAGGGCCCAGAGTATATCTATCCGTCATCGGGATGAACAAATTCCACTCTCGATCCATGAGCCTCAACATAATACTTTATTAGTTCTGAATCCATCTTTATAATCACTTGATGTTATCAAGAAACTCTTCCGGTGTTAGTGATTGACATGATCTCATGGTCTAAGGATTAGGATCACTTCGTAAGTTGTTATAGCAATATAAACTCAATGACTTTGATCGTAATGCTATACTTCGGATGAATATTCATCACACCATTACGCTAATGTTGTGATCCCGTTATTAACAACATCCAATGTCCATGATCAGGAAACCTTGATCATCTTGTTAATCAACGAGCTAGTTTATGAGAGAGGCATAACTAGGAACTTTCTGTTTGTTTATTAAACACACATGTATTAACGTTTCCGTATTAATACAATTATAGCATGCAAAATAAACATCTATCATATACTTGGAATACACATAATAAACACTTTATTATTGCCTCTCAGTGCATATTCCCTTCACGTACATGTAATTGCCACCGCGGGGGCTCTTCGCACGTATATTTAACACGCACCCCGACCCTACGGAGCACGATCGCTTCTCCTAAACCTAACATGGTATCACGAGCAAATCTTCTTCCTCTCATCTAGCACCGCCGCCTCTCCCAAGGTCGACGTCGGCCTCCCCTTTGCCCTTCCTCCCCTTCTCCAAAAAATCCCTAGATCATATTGATCCACTCCTACAAACCTCAAGAAATATTCCCACTTCCCGTTTTCCTCATGTCGACATTGATACATCATAAACGTGTCTATAATTTTTGATGCTCCATGCTTGTTCTGTATAAACTTTCTAATGTTTTGTCTACACTTTGAGGTATTTTTATTGTTTTATGGAACTAACCTATGGATAATATGTCGTAGTGCCAGTTGCTAGTTTTTTGTTGTCTTTGGTTTCAGAAAATTTAGTAAAGAAATATTCTCGGAATTGGACGGAACAAAAGCCAAAGTCAATATTTTACCAAAAGGAACACGGAGTCCGGAGGGGAGATGAAGTGGGGCCACGAGGAGGCCACACCATGTGGCGGCACGACCAAGGGGGGCAGCCCTAGGTGTAGGCCCCTCGGGCGCCCACCGACCTTGCCCCTTCACCTATAAAAGCACCCCATGCAGAAACCCTAAATAACCGATCAAAATTCCATGAAAGATTCTATAGCCGCCGCCATCTCCATCCCTAGATCGAGGGGATCTGAAGCTCTTCCTGGCACCCTACCAGAGAGGAGAGATCGTCTTGGAGGCCTTCTTCATCACCATGCCAGCCTCTGGAGTGATGCGTGAGTAGTTCACCCTTGGACTATGGGTCTATACAGTAGCTAGATGGTTGGTTCACCTCCTTTGTGCTATCATGTTTAGATCTTGTGAGCTTCGTTCATGATCAAGATCATCTATTTGTAATCCTATATGTTGTGTTTGTTGGGATCCAATGGATATTGAGTACTATGTTCAAGACTGATTAATGATTCTATTATGTCTGTGTTATTTGTGATCTGGTATGCTCTCTGTTGTTCGTATATGCTTTGGCCAAGTAGATGCTTGCAACTCCAAGAGGGAGTATTTATGCTCGATAGTAGGTTCATACCTCTAGTAATCTGGGGAAGTGACAGAAATCTCTAAAGTTGTAGATGTGATGTTGCTACTAGGAGAAAACAACAATACTTTACCCAAGGTCAATTGTATTGTTACTTTACACACTTTGTTTAATGCAATTATCTATTGCTTGCAACTTAATACTGGAAGGGGTTCAGATGATAACTTGAAGGTGGATTATTAGTCATAGATGCGGTTGGATTATGGTCTATGTATTATGTTTTAATGCCCAAACGAATCTGAAAGAGTAATTGCCCCTATGTGTGGTTTTTTGGTGATTAATGACAATCCCTATGGACTAATGTTTTCACTGAGTTTTATATGAAGGAATATTCCATAGGTCATGCTTGTAGTCTATGTGTTGGATTCAAGTATGGATGCCATGAAGATAAAGATATACCTTGAGTATTGGCATCAAGATCATCGAGTTGAAGAGAATAATATGATATGATCAAGATCTTGAGAGTGTGATCTCAATAGAAGAATGCAAGATATGGCTCTAAGACGGTGTCATGATAGCCTCATTAGTTGAACTGATTGACTTAGATTTACAACATGTAATCAAATTAAGAGTTCTTTATGTACCTCAAGATATGGAGATGGAGCATGAGAAGATACATGGTTGACGTATACAAAAAGTGAAGAGTGATTTCAAGTTGGTCAACACATGAAGCATAAAGAATGTACCACATGGACCTTGTGGTATGGTAAGCCTTGTAAATTATGCATCATGAACTAACTCATTATATATGTGCTTTGCATTTTCTATATGGGATAGGTATCTTTCCATGGGCATGCTTCAAAAGTGAAGATCTTATATAGCCCATGAGAGGATGACATCAAGTGGTGATCGTCATCAAGTTTGAGAAGGGCAAGTTCAAGATAAGCATTTCGAGAAGATCATTTTCTTGAAGCCTGCCGTCCATATTGGTGATAACGGACATGTCAAGACATGTATTAATGAAGCTATCCAATAGTGGTGAATGGGGGAGCAAATTAGGAGTCTTCACGAAGCAACAATGATCAAGTGATGCATTTCGGCTTGGAAGGATATTTAAGTGTTGTTATCAAGATCAAGCGGGATGCGCAAGGCAAAAGTATGGCCTTGCTAGCTTTTCCTTTTACTGGTCTCAAGGTGGTTGTTGGGAGACCGGGTTATAGGATACATAGCCGCACTATTAAGAGGGGTTTCGGTTGGGTAACTTGGTCACATCGTCATAGGAAGTGAAGGGAATATGCCCGAGAGGCAATAATAAAGTGGTTATTATCGTATTCCTTATTTATGATAAATGTTTATTTTGCATGCTATAATTGTATTAATACGGAACGTTAATACATGTGTGTTTAATAAACAAAAAGGAAGTTCCTAGTTATGCCTCTTTTATAAACTAGCTCGTTGATTAACAAGATGATCAAAGGTTTCCTGATCATGGACATTGGATGTTGTTAATAATGAGGTCAAAACATTAGTATAATGGTGTGATGAACATTCATCTGAAGTATATCATTACGATCAAAGTCATTGAGTTCATATTGCTATAACAACTTACGTAGTGATCCTAATCCTTAGACCGTGAGATCATGTCAATCACTAACACCGGAAGAGTTTCTTGATAACATCAAACGTCACACTGTAACAGGGTGATTATAATGGTTTTGCATTAGTTATTCAAATCCAAACACTAATTCATTTTTAATTTTAAATGGTTACATTAATTATTTTTAAAAACAGAAAATGGTTTTGAATCAGTTATTCAAATCCAAACACTTTTTATGTTTAAAGTTTTTCTAAATTCCAAATTAATATTCAAAAAATATAAGTTAATTCATTTTTAATTTTAAATGGTTACATTAATTATTTTTAAAAATAGAAAATGGTTTTGAATTAGTTATTCAAATACAAACACTTTTTATGTTTAAAGTTTTTCTAAATTCCAAATTAATATTCAAAAAGTATAAGTTAATTCATTTTTAATTTTAAATGGTTCATAGTTTAAATGGTTACATTAATTATTTTTAAAAACAGAAAATGGTTTTGAATTATTTATTCAAATTCAAACACTTTTTATGTTTAAAGTTTTTCTAAATTCCAAATTAATATTCAAAAAATATAAGTTAATTCATTTTTAATTTTAAATGGTTACATTAATTATTTTTAAAAACAGAAAATGGTTTTGAATTAGTTATTCAAATCCAAACACTTTTTATGTTTAAATTTTTTCTAAATTCCAAATTAATATTCGAAAAATATAAGTTAATTCATTTTTAATTTTAAATGGTTCATAGTTTAAATGGTTACATAAATTATTTTTAAAAACAGAAAATGGTTTTGAATTATTTATTCAAATTCAAACACTTTTTATGTTTACAGTTTTTTAAATTCTAAAGTAATTATCATTTAAAAACATTACAAATTAAAACCTCAAAATAAAAAATAAGGCAGCAACAAAGGGAATTTTTTTAAAAACAGGGTCATACATCCCGGTTAAAGCCACCAACCGGGACTAAAGACCCCTGCGCGCGCCCCTTGGGCTGATGAAAAAAAGGTGGAGTATACGTCCCGGTTGGTGGCTCCAACCGGGACGTATGACCCTTTAGTCCCGGTTGGAGCCACCAACCGGGACAAAAGGCCCTTCGTTTATAATTGACGCTCCTCCTCTTCTTGTTCCCCATCTCACTTCTCTGCTTCTCACCGACGCGCGCACAGGAAACCCCAACGACGCCGGCATGCTGCCCGAGCTCGCCGCCGCCACACCATCGCCTCCGTCCGCGCGCGCCCCGGCCGCCTCCGTCCGCGCAAGCAGAGGGCTCGAGCACGCCCCGGCCCCCTCGACGGTTTCTTTCCCAACCCCGACGAGGTTCGCCGCCGTCCATCATCCTGATTTCGACCTCGCCGTGCTTCCCCGACCCCACCATCGCGCTCAGGGTGAGCCACTGGTCCTCTAGGACCCTTCCCTTCCTTTCCCCCCTCTCTTGTTTTCTCTAGCCTCGAGCGCCGCCGTCGGCCACCGCCAGACCTCGCCGTAGACGTAGCTCCGACTACCAAATAGGAGCGGCGCCGCCTCTATATCGTTCGTCGTGCTATGCTGGTTCGAACGCGCACAGCCCCACAGTCCCGCGCGCTCCCCAGGGTCGTCGTCGACCACCGTCTGCCACGCCACCCGTCGTGGTGACGTGGTGCTCACGTGGCTACCGCGTGGTGCCCGCGTGGCCCCGGTCCCACCTGCCAGCCTCAGAGGTTAGGTGCCTCTGCGGTGCAGGTTAGCAGTGGCCTGGACCAGGTCCACCCATCAAGCCCTGGTCCAGGTCCCACCTGCCTGCGTGGTGGCTGAGGTCGGGCCCTCTATCAGCCACTGTGGCTAGCAGTGGCCTCAGTGTAAACATATTTTTTGTTTTTTTTTTAATTCAGAATTTTTTTAATTAAATCCAGAAATAGATATAATATTGTAAATTCAATAATTAATTATTTATAACTCAAAAAATACAAATAATATATCAAAATGTTCAGAAAAATGAGATCTAACTATTTAACCTATAATCATGCATTGTTAAACAACTTTCAAGACAAGTTTAATTAGAGAACAAATTCAACCCCTCTCATATACTTCGGAGTTTCGCCGAGTTAGGGTTTTCACCCCTCAGAACCCCATTTAAATTGCCGAGCATGTCTTAGGGTTACTTTTCAATACAAATTAACTTGTCATATCATCATCCTTGTTTGATCATTGCATCGATGCCATGTGTTGATTGTTCCCCTCTCTTTTCGATGTTCAGTTCTTCGCGGTAGAAACCGAGGTCGAGATCAAAGACCGAGGTCAACACCATAGAAGATCGAAGATTTCTTGATAGCCATCGTATTGCAGATGCTTAGCCATGATATTAGTTGTCATAGACCCAGTTGAATCGATGTTGCACCTAGGGTTAGCCGGTGTATCCTCGCCAGGGCATCCCGAACCTGAGGGTTGATTGATTGCCGCCTTTCTTTCCTATTGGTTCTTCGCGACAGGATCCGAGCCCGATGGTTTCTCCGAATTACGGTTTCTGATGTTGTAAATTCATTTTTATTATTGTTTATGTATATATTAGGGTTTCTCCGAATTAAGGTTTATATCTCTCAACACCGTACCTAACATTCTCCCTTAGCCGCTTTGACTTATCCGTTTTTCCACCTATGCAGAAAATATGGACCCACACGACAGAGACAAAGAAAAGGAAGAGTTGATCCAAGGTGTGATCTGCGGGGAAGAAAATTTAGATGTATCGACGTTTCTGAATAACTCCGGTGAGGCTGATCCTCTTTTTGCCGGAAGAGACAACTTGTTTGAGGTTGAAGGTGATGCCTTCCGCGAGGGAGAAGGCGATGCCTTGTGTGATCGAGAAGACGACCACTCCGGCGAGGTGCATGTAATATAATTAATTCATTAATTAATCATCTGCTATCTATATATAAATAGTAACGACGATCTTTCTTCTTTTAGCCCTCCGGATCGAAGAAATCTACTAAAAAGAGCAGACGAGGCCCAATCAAAAAGTTGGAAGACCATGAGAGGTTCAGGATCGAAGATATCGGTGAAGACGGCAAACCGATTGCTCCCGAAGTTGTCGCAAACAAATTTGTGGCACAATACAGAATAATCATTAGGGACTTCATCCCGATCACCATTCAAAATTGGAATAGGCCTGCTGATGCGGAAGAAGAGGGAACGTCTTTATTTCTCCCTACCGTGGCCAAAGATTTACTGTGGAAGAGGCTCATGGTTAATTTCAAACTACCGAAGATAGAGCTGGATCCAAATGCGGAGGATCCAGTTGAGGACGCCTTAGAACATGCACGAGCCATGGAGGCTAAGGTCAGGGAGTGGGCTATGAAGAAGATGGCCCAGTGTTTCACCAACTGGAAGAAAAGATTGCACCTTGACTATGTCGTGAAAGAGAAGACTCCGGATTTCAAGAAGATTCAGTTTGAGAAGATAAAACCATTCTGGGCTGAGTTTGTGAATTACAAGACATCAGAAAAAGCTAAGAAAATGTCTGCGATGAATAAGCTGAATGCTGCTAACAAGAAGTATCACCATACTATGGGGCAAGGTGGCTACAGGGCTAGCATTCCTAAGTGGAAGAAACTTGAGGATGAACTGCGTGCTAAAAAGATCATCCCAGAGACAGACGATTGGATCAAACGTGCAAGGAATTGGTTTTACGGGCATGGGGTCACGTTGGACTCGGAAGGGAAGTGTATATATAACATACGACATAAAGAAGACCCCTTTCCAACCGAGAAGATGAGAAAAGCAATAAAGACTGTTAAAGATGGGGACTTCATTCCCGATAGAGAGAATGATGAGCTCACACTCGCCCTTGGAAATAAGGAACATGATGGACGAACACGAGGCACAATAGGCTCCAAACCATGGAGCACTGGGTTTTCCGAAGAGAGGAAGAAATATCCTGATAGAAGCCGTAAGAGGAGAAAGGACAAGGCGAAAGTTGAAGAAGATATTCAGAAAGAGCTAATGCGTATAATTGAAGAACGAATAAAGCAACAACAAGATCAAATTAACGCACTTAGAGAGCAAAGTACCACCGGCCCATCTCAGCAGCACATGGTGGTAGAACCTGCATTCGATGCTACCGGCCAATCGAATAATCGAAAAAGCAGTGTGGCTTCCACCGAGGTCCCGGGTGAAGACAATGACGATGACGATGGTGCACTGACGATGGCTCCTGTTGGCTACCCAGTGGATGATATCACACAGATGACACACTGCGAGCTACATGTCAAAGTTGTGAACATATCAATGAAGGTGGCGGTCAGCTATGCCTTACCAATTGGACCCACACCAACTTACCACTGTCGTCCGGTTCCACAGGGTTGCACTGTTGTCGGGGTGGATGAAATCATGCCCACCTTTGAAGTTTTGAAGCTTGACTACCCTGAAGGTGAAGGGGATGTGACTGAACTGGGAGAAGCAACAAACGTCACCATTCTATGGCCAAAGGAATGTATCGTGCTTCCAAATCACACGCCAAGGCCATCTTCGCCGCCGCCTCACCCGTCTCCAGCGAGGTTGTCGTCACCGCGGCAGCCGTCTTCGTCGCCTCACCCGTCTCCGTCGCCTCAGCAATCTCCGGCGCAGCCATCGTCGCGGCAGCCATCGTCGGTGCCTCAGGATAAAAAGCGTAAGCGTACCACCGCTACTCTGCGTCGTGGTAAGCGATCGCCGAAACGTAAACAAGAGCCTCTTCCAAAAGTACCAAAGGTTCCTCCCAAGAGAGCTTATGACTGTACTAAAGAGGAGACTACGGCTATCGTTGATGCGGAAACGATAGTGTTTTTCGCTAAGCTGAGGCGGCCGAAAGAGCCAGAGTTCCCCAGCACCAAAGAAGAAAAAGCCCGAGTGTTCAAAATGCTAAAGACTCTTCATCAACCCGAGCCAAAGCTGTCATCAAACTATGAGCATTCTATTCTCAAGTCACATGCGGCACAACAAGCCTCGAAGAGCAGTACTGATGCAAGCGAGAAATCTGTTGCCCAGCTCGGAGAACAAGCAAAACAGTCTTGCGCTCCTCTCAAGGTGATTTCCCATATCAATGTGGGGTCGAGCAAATATGCGGCCGAAGAGCAGTATGATCCAGAGGTAGTTGCACAATACGGAGAAGCTGCCGCTGCTCAAGGTATGAGTATTGCCCAGTACTTATCCCAGTTAGAGTACTTCCCCGTGTGTGAAGTAGCATACAAATACCAGCACGGCAAACCTCTCGTCAAACCTGAGGAGGTAAATAATCTTTCAACAAAAATGCGAAGATCGCATAACTTGTACATGCATGCCACAAAGGCCGGGGCTAACTGGATAATGCTGAGGGTTACAAAAAAGCATTATGGGAAAGAAATATATGACATGATATTCATTGAATTTGATGAACTATTTCAATTATTCAATCAAGACGCCTTGGACAAATCGATCATCAGTGCCTATTGTCTGTAAGTACTAATTCTGTAATTAATTTAGTCTGTAGCTATGTCACCTCGTTTATTGCATGTATATAATCATACTATAATATGCAGAATGAAGATTCTTGAATGCAGCAGAGGACAAATCTATGACAATGGGTTCATTGACCCATATTGGGTTCATCAAGCTAATCTCAAAACAAACCCCCAGGATACAGAGGATAATATCGTACACGCGTTAAGGTTTTAAGAAACCAGAAGGGAAATATTATTTCCTTACAACTTCGAGTGAGTGTTATTTTCTTGTATACACTTTCTATTTCGCTTACTCGATGTTAAGTATATAATTGATTAGTTATGCATGCGCGGCTTCCACTATATTTTATTAATCATTCAACTTGACAAAGGGCGTGTACTAGTCATGAACTCGAAACATAAACCCCTTGAGTCGTGGAAGTACATGCAGATGCTTCTCCGGCGGTAATTCTAATCATTACGACATTATATCGGTAACGTTCGTAAATTTTATGATATCAAGTAATTAATAACTTCTTTTATTCGTTTTCTTCGCCGGGCAGCGCTTGGAAACGGTTCACCAACAAGGCTAGGGGTGTTTGGGAAGAGGAGCTTACATTTCAACCACTAGATGTAAGCACCACTAGCTATATCCGCGCATCTCTTTGATTCTAGTTTTAATACCGTTATTATCATGCTTGATTATTTTTTTGATTGAACTCTGTTCTCGTAAAGTTCCTGACGCAGGGATCAGGGAACAATTTATGTGGATACTATGTTTGCGAGTTCATCCGTCAGACATGTTGTGAGAAGGGCAGAAATTTAGAGCAACTCCACGTACATAAACAATTTCTATAGATTTTAATTACCATCAAATTGTGTTTAGTTTCATTCATATAGGCTGACTCCTTTTTTAAATCATATCGAACGTCTACGGGATGGTCTTCTGCCAAAGGATCGCGTACGAGCAATTCAGGAGGAATTGACGGGATTCTTGGATGCAGAAGTCCTAAACCCAAAAGAAGAATACTATTCAGGTGTGTATAAACAATAGGAATTGTACAAAGAGCTTATTTTGTATGTAGTGCATAAACTCAATACGTGTATCGAATGTAATATGTTCGACACTTGGATCTATATTGTCATGATGATCTTGTGTAATATAATGGTTTCTTCATTGATGAGTGCAAAACACTAAATAAAAAATAAAACAACATAAATGAATTCTCTGCCGCGACACAAAAAGTGGTCAAAATGCTGTCGCAGCAACAAAAATTGCCAAAATGAATTCTCTGCGGCGGCAGAGAAATGTGTCAAATCTCTACCGCGGCAGAGAAATGTGCCAAATCTCTGCCGCGGCAGATGGTTATTTGTCCCGGTTCGTGTTACGAACCGGGACGGTTGCTCCTCCCCCCTCGCCCTCTGCCGCGGTCACGTGTACGCCTTTTTTCCCGGTTGGTGGGGCAACCGGGATAAAGGTTGGGACTTTAGTCCCGATTGACCCGTCCCAGTTGGGTAACCGGGACTAAATGCCCTTACCAACCGGGACACATGGGGCTGTTTCCACTAGTGTACTCCAGACTGGTGACCAAATTTTGATTTGAAATAGATATTTCATGGTTACTGTTGAAATATATTCCCTAGCTCTTTTCACCAGTTCAGACTGTTGGTTTTGTTGGTTAGTGCATGTAATTCAATATGGTATCAGAGCAAGCAGGAGGTCCTAGGATCAAATCCCGATCAACGCAAAAATTAAAAACAAATATTGCGGCTCCCTAAACATGTGTCACAATATGCCAAAGGGCAAAGATGTAGGGTGAGTGTAGAAATATATTGTCTAGCCTTTTTCACCAGTTCAGACTGTTGGTTATTCAATAGTAACTACTCCATAATAGCTGGTGGCACCACTAGAACAAGAAGCAAATAAGAAAATGCTAGCAACTGGGTTGTTCTTATTATTCCTCGACACGCTAACCATCACCAGTCATAATAGTAACTGGCGCTCACAAGCAGCAAGGAATTAAGCCTAACACATTGGTCAATACTAGGTTTTGACTTCTGAACCAAATGCGGAAACATAATCAAAAGGGTGGGAAGATCAGCAATCTGAGAATTACAATTGCTAAGAAGGAACAGGTGCAACCAGAAGGGCACCATAGTAGATAAAAAATCTGATCGAGCTTGAGTATTAACTGGATAAGAGACACAAAGCCGTTACAACATTTTTTAACAAGCAATTTACTCCCTCCGTTTAGAAATATAAGATGTTTTAGGTTTGTAAATGAGATGTATCTAAACACATCTAGACACTAAAATGTGTTTAGATACATCTCATTTACAAACCTAAAACATTTTATATTTCCAAACGGAGGGAGTAGAAAGTAAGATGCATGAACTTCACATGGACAGAAGCAGCGGCTGCGTCGAGTAGACTATGGGACACCAAAGGGTTTGCGTCACCGGCCGCTTCACTACACCAAGTGCTTGGTCGACTTGAGCGAGTGGAGATTTGGATTTGACTAAGATATTTTCTTACTTTCGTGTATCCCAAGCTTGTTCTGGGTTGTCAATACAATAGGCTCTTGAAAGAGAATCCCAAAGCTGAACGGACTTGGTCCGAACCTTTGTAAGATAACCGCCATTGATCCAAGTGACCCTGATTGAATCTCTGATTCCGGTGATCCTCTGAGACTCACAAACTGTTAGGACAAAAATTGCCAAGGCTCGTTTCACGTCAAGCACAGAGGTGGCTTGAGGACCCTACTATGAAAGTATATGTCGATTAATTATATTAGGTAGTTTCATACTATAATCCAATTTTATCTTTAAATAGTCTTCTTGTCCCATAAGCCTTCTATAGTCTATACCTAATAATAAAAGCAGCAACGCTTTTCAACCAGCTTTTCTTAGGATGGTTTTATCCCTATAAATTTGTTATTATTACCACCACTGTCATCCATAAGTCAAATACCGCTTCATTTCCTTTTATCTAATTCTAATCCCTCGCCGGTTTTCAAATCCCCCCGTGCGCCGGCGTGGACCAGATCGAGCACACAGGATGGCCGGCACAGATCATGGACTAACTCAGGGACAACCGATTCTACGCGGAAAAAATCTCTGCCTAGGTCTAGGCCTCTAGGGGATCTATTGGCGTAGGGGAGACCACTGGGGCAGGGGGACTCGGCATGGACTCACTGCCATGGCGACGGCCATTGCCGTTAGTGGTAGCCTGGTGGGAATTGGGATGGCCCAGTCGCCATGTAGAGAAGAAAGGAGCGCAGCAGAGGGAGGACATAGCAGCAGCAAGGAGCGAGCAACACAAAATACCAGTGCCGATGAGACCAATGCCATCGACTGATTCAAATCTCCACTTGTACTGGTAGAGCGGTACTTGTGTGTCTGGTAATATAAGATGTTTTAGGTTTATAAAAAAAATGTATCTAGACTTATTTTAGTTTGTAGGTTTACTCATGTTTGGAATGAACCTACACACTAAAACAAGCTAGATACATTTTCTTCACAAACCTAAAACATCTTATACTTTGAAACGGAGGGAGTACAAGAAAGCTAGCAGTAATTTGTCCCATGATCTAGCCGTGGGCTTCTCGAAAGTGGTCAGCGTATGGTATTTTTCGTTCATACCTGCTATTTTATTACTTTAGGTTAGCACCTGCTATCTGTGACAAATAATTACGACTACTCTCAATATATATTGCAATTAATATGCAAGAAACGTGCATTTTTATTATTACAAGGCCGAAGTGCTGCCAGTGGCCTAGAAAATAATTACTATGTATGGTTAGAATTTATTTATGTGTGTATCATGTGCCTAAATAAAATGCACTTCAAGAGTTGATCTTGAAGAATTAGTCAAATCTTTTAGGGCAAGAAGAGACCATGGACCGTGCATGCTGTTCGCAAAAAATAAGAAGAGAGAGATCGTGTTGACCCGCGAGTGCGGCCATGTGAGTGTCATATGCAGCGCATGGATGGACGGAAAGCTCGTGTCATGGACTTGCTATGGCAATGACATGACAAAGTTTCAAGCCTAATTTTCACCGTCTTGCCGAAACCTTATTATGCAACCGATAGTGTAGGTCAGGGATGACCCGATAGCAGACAAATAGAGTTTCAGTTGACACACATCATAGGGTTGTGGATTGCTAAAGTTATAGCTTCAATCAAGACCAAAGATAATTTTTGGAGGTAATTAATGGTTTTTTCCAATCGCTCTCGCTCTAATAAGCCTTTTTGCTAGTACTATATAAACAGCCCAAGAGCTTACGATGTAATAACCTCTTGCAATATTAATATAAACTATACTTTCGCAATCTATCATGGCATCAGAGCGGTTTGCTCCGCCTAGGGTTTAGCCACCTCTTCCACCGTGCCGCACCCGGGAAGATCGTTCTCCGCGGGGGGACCACACAATAGTAGATTAGATCTTATTTCGCCAAAATTTTCTCGTCGGCCGCTTGACCGACGTTTCTTCTTCTTTTGCCGATCATAGATCGGATTGCGCCGTCCATAGCCGCATGTCGTCATCACGCGCCTCTACTTCATCCTCGGCGTCGACTCATCTCTGACAAATCATCGCCAATGATCGTGCCAAGGAGGCTCCGTGTGGCGCCCCAAGGGACGCCTTCACACGCTGCGTCGGCTTCTCCGTCCTCACGTCGTCACCACGCCGGCCTGTCTTCGCCAACATCGACCGGGACGCATGTCCCTGAGTACGTGCCTTGCCGTCAACAAAGGGCTGCACCTTCATCACCCGTGGTCATCATCACCGAAAACCATCTACACCAACAACATCGTCGCATCGTCGCCGCCACCACCGATCGTGGTCAGCATCAACGCCAACAAGTTTTCTCCACGAGCGACGTCGCGCTCGTATAAGCGGAAAATACGGGTCTAATCCCCGAAATCGACTACCTCTACAATTCAATCGCCATCGACAACTACCACCGTCGTCTTCGTCCGACCTTGCTTCCAGAGTCGTAGTCTAATTTTTATTTGCACAAGTATGTGCTCAATTTTCTTCTTGCAGCCACTTCGTCTACTCCGACACGGCGGACATTTCTACAACGACCGTTTATGGAAAAAATTATTTGCTCCTCAACCCGGCTCTGGCACGCATGGCTCATGATGGTCAATGTCTTCGCATGTCCGGTATTGGCAACACCGACGCGTGCTTTTGTCCCCGACACGCTCCCGAATCTGGCAAGCTCGGCATTGCGGGTCGAGCTACTTCGACTCCAGCTACGTCTAACTCAACTACTATGGTGAATTCTCCAGGCTCAATAATCACATGGACCACAACACAACAACATCATCGAATTCATCAACGGCGCCAACTTTACCAACAGCACCATCGACCATGCCTACAACGCCCCACTCACGGCTACATTGACATCGACAAAAAGGGCTACCACCTCCGGCTTATGCTCTAGTCAGACCGCCCGTGTCACTACCGATCTGACTACGGGGGGTATTAGAGTATATGTCGGTTAGGTTATATTAGGTAGTTTCATATTGTAATTCAATTCTATATCTAGTAGTCTTCTTGCCCCCAAGTCTTCTATTACTATATAAACATCCCAAGGACTCACAATATAATAACCTCTTGCAATATCAATACAGTCTATACTTCTGCAATCTATCACGTAGTTTACGAGGATCCCAATAGCCCAAAGCGCTGATGCTTTTCTGATGGTATGTTGTAAAAACAATAAGTTGGACACTGAATCAGAATCTCCTTGGAGAGACTTGTAATCATGTGTGAACCCAACGTACTTGGCACTTGGGAATGCAGCAGCCAGGGCCGGCCCATAGGGCGAGGCAGAGGGGCTCTCGCCCTGGGTTCCCATGATATAGGGCTCTGGCCCATGACTTATCTAAATATCCATTTTTATCCTACACTTTTGACGTCCAGCAATATATAATAATTCTTTAAAATATAAATGGTTGGCTAAGAAAACAAAATATAGATGATTTAAGCTATAGCCTATCATGACTCTGCTCTTACTCCTATTTTTCAAAAAAAATACTTTAACATTATCGAATATTTTTTACTTGATGACACGATCTTGTTGGTCTCTTCAAATATGAAGAATAACACTGGTCCTCACATTCCCTTACAAGTTTGTGAGTTTATTTATCAATCGCATAACTATATTATTCTGCAACCAAGTCTCCTCTAATTCCCAAACAATTCTACTTGCCCCTATATTATCTTATATGTTTACTAGTTGAATGCCCGTGTGTTGCACGAAAAACAACACATGAAAATAGTTAACTTGATTTTGATGGGCGACATAAGTACAATGTTATTTTCCTCCAATAGACCACTTCCTAAACCCTCCAACAACCAACATGTTTTATTTCTACAAACGATCATAATGTGTTATTTATGTCTATGTTTATCTTTTTCGCTCTTATGTATCTCCTTATCTAACGCACAGTCTAGTGACTACCTGTCATTTTAGCCATCTTTGGATAAGACAATTATCGACGCGAGCTTGTCAGTTAAGAACAGTTTTATTGATCATATCCAAGTAGATTCTAAGAAGTACAAGAATCTAGAACACAAATACCAAATGCAAAGCAGCAAGAAAGACACAATGATGGCAATTTTCAATACAAATGTATACAAAACTACATTGACAATTAACTGAATAAAATAAGGAATTTATTAAGAGAAGTTAGCATTATTTCCTCGTTTTGTTTCCTCTACAAGTGCCATTGTTGGGCCCTCAATTTTCTTTTCTACTTATAGTACTGCGCTTTGTAGTCATCCCACTCCAACATCATCACTTTAGTCTATCGTCACCCCACTCCAACAATATATCACTCACGTTGTGTGTTGGTGTTTTCACAGTAGTCGCTTCCATAGCTTAGACTTCATATTGTCAGCAGAGCAGAGCCCTCGATCGGCTGCCTTCTCCGAGAAAAATAATCATTTTTCTTTGCCCACTTGAAATCCAAGCTAACCTTAATTACTCGCATATTTCTCCCATACCCCCCCCCCCCCCCCCCCCCCCCGAATGTCTATTCATGTTCCTCCACAATGACTTTTTATTGCACATGATATCTTGAGTATACATCTTTAGCTAAAAAGGCAAGAATCCGAATCAACATGTGTGCATGGCAAAATACGAATATACCAAATAATGTTGGCTGTAATTGGCATTCTAAGTTGAATGATAGTATGTGCATGCTATTAGAAGCTAAAGTAAGCCTTAAGGTAGGAAGTACAAACAGGTCAAAATGTCCATACAAAGTTCTGTGTGAATGGATAACAAATAGAAAAGATATACCAAATTAAACATGGCATACATCTGAACCTAGAAGGGATATCTGACCATCATAATAATATACTATAATGAGCTTTATTGCTTCTGGATAAACAAATTGTACTTACGTTTTGGTGTGAGGTACATTGTATGGTGGTCGACCAGATACCTTGCACAAGAAACATGCATGTGCGTGCATAGAACAGGCGCGATGAAGAAATGAATATTTTATACATGATTCACAACCTACATGGGTATCTATCAGGCTAGGGAATCATTGGTCAAGTAAAATATACACTCCTTTAATTTGTTTGATAAAAAATGTGCCAACAATATCATCTCTAGAGCTCTCACTCATCTATATTCTCACATAAAAGGGCATTAGACGACCACTACTGCATACGTTACATGATATTCTAACTACATAATGGTGGCCAACTTTATCGGCATACTTGAGACTTGAGCATACATCCCTGAAAATAGTTGCTTGGAGACCTAAAAATCTATCTAGCATATCAATAACCATGGATGCATATTTATCAGATCTACGCCTGTTTCACAGCAGCTCTTATAATGTAAATAAGATGCCCATGGAAATGGAAAGATGAAGAATACTTATCATGGATTCAATTGCAACAATCATCTATGTGCTGCAATTGTCCAAACCTTGTAAAAATAATAAGGCAAGGGCTCTTACTGCTACAGTGTGCTCAGCTAATCTGTGAAGGAGCCTAGTTTATCCCATGTTTAAGGAATGCCACACATAAACGACATCGTGGTTAGCATCGCTGGCGAGCCGCGTTCCATCTAGAGACCATCTCAAACCGCACGCCTGAGAGCTATCTCCTTTAAGATGGTACACACCCGTGCCAGCTCTGACTGGACTTACAACAAATAATATATTCATGAGATAAAAAGAGTATTTTCTTATTTCACATTGAAAATATTCATGCCAGGATCAACAAAAAGTATAGCCGCTATTTGCATTGGATTTTGAAGGTAACGCAGCATATTCTGACCAAAAGATCCTTACAAAAGTTAGATCGTAAAACTAAACAATTGAGTCTAGTAACCAACCAAAGGGAGGGATCCGTACCATCATAGTTGATTATGTATTTGTCACGGCTTCCTGATGTCAGAATGTGGCCATTCCAAGAGAAACTTCCCACTATGGCAGTGTGACCTTGGAAGGTTGCTATCTGCAACACACATGGTAGCAGAGCATCATGTCCATTTGGTACTACCATTTTCAGTCACACTTTCCAAATCTGGCCACAAAGCTAAGAGTAGAAAAATATCAAGCAAACAATTTCTTGAATATTGGCTCCCATAATCACATTACACAGAGAACTACAAAAGCGACTGACATTACAAAATCTTTGCTGAAATTAAACTCTGAATTTAAAAGGAATATGGGAAATTCTTATACCCGATGCATCACATGGACATCCGAGGCTTCAATCTGAGATTATTCACATCCGACAGCTAGGCTTTTGCCATCGCAAGACCAAGCAACACTCGTGTGGCCAGCACTCCCTATATCACATCGTGCAAGCTTCTGCACTGACTCGTCGTGCTCCTTCTTCAGATATACATCAGAACCGATGGCCATTGCCAGCATGTTTACCTCCCTCTAGTCCATCAGGTTTAGATAGAAGTTATCAGCCGTCCATGGCACATCTAATACTTTTACTTGGTACTGCAGGAGAATTTAATTCAGGTACCTTTGGAAAATGACCCTCAGATTGCATCATTCAAGAAGACAAAAAGGTGCAGAAAACGCTTGCAAAAATTCATATATTATGATCTAAAAGATAACTTCATCAGTTCTGCAATGTTTATACTCTACGCCTCCTACTACTGCTCTTATTATATGTTTAGTGAAAGAGAGAACCCGTTAAGTCCATACAAGTATATGTAAATTATTAACTTCTCATGGATAAACTGGACCGAACTATGGTCAAAACACACCCAAATTGGAATCCTCTAAGATGAGATATTCTTTTCCTACATTATCACGTATGCCTGTTGAAAACAAGCAAAACCATGAACAGAGATTCAGGTACAAGAACACACAAAAACCTCAATACATTGTTCCAATTTCAATCTGGTAGAACAATATTCTACCATAACTGTAACAATGTGTCTCATCCTAACACTTGCGTTGCACTTGCCTTCCAGACTTGAAAACGGAATCAGTTGATAACAGCAGGAAAACAGAGGCAAGATGCACAAGAAGCCAACAAGAACCGCAGAACTGACGGGGGGGAATTGACTATGCAAACGGGTAATACCTAACAAAATGTTTCAGAATGCAAGCTATTTAAAACTGAAAAGACATACGTGTTCTAAGTTTAAATACCTGCTGCACCTCCATTTTATAGAAGTGGTTGATTTGATACGTCTTCTTGCTATAAAATCCAAATTCTATGCACCAATCAACATCAGAGCAAGCATCAGTTTCACTTCTTGGCATATTTCTTAAATGAATAACAGTATCAGGAAGCCCTCATAGCATGCAAGCTCCTCCGTTTGGCATCCATACACTCCATGATATATATGTCCAACAGGCTAGGGAAAATTGACATCGAAAGAATAGATGACATATTGATTCCACTTCATTTTGAATGCATATGACACATCCATAATCTTCTATCAAGAAGATCCACAAATTTTTTTATTTCCATTTAGTCTGTAGTCGGAAGTGCCAAAAAAGACTATTTTAATTGACCGGAAACTTGATTACATTGTTGAATTTACTCATTTGTGAGAGTTACCGTAGAAGAACTACATCACAAACTACAACATGTGTTCGTGCCAGCAAACTAAAAAGAGGACTGCAGTGAGACTTCCATTGTTATGAAGTTTTCATCATGATAGAAGAAAATGTGAACCGATTTAATAAACTTCGTATGGGAAATAACAGAAACAACTCAGATGCAGTGAAACTTAAGTACTGAACTACTCAAGCAAACATTAACCAATATAGAGGAGGGTATGAACTTTCTTTAGGTGTCCATCGAATTAAAGCCAGTCAAACAACCGAGTCGGCAGAGGAAAGGGGACAAAAATAGCTAACCATGGGATCCAAATCAGGGCGTGGACTCGGCGCTGGGACTGACACCGGCGTCCTTCTACTCTGCTTCGGCGGCGCTCGCATCGTCGTGGGACGTGGACCCAGATACGCTGCGAGAGGGCCTCGATGGTGGGCATGCGCTACACGAGCGAGAAGGTCGTCCGTCCGTCGCCTTCCTCAACCCAGAAGCTATGCGGCTTCTCCATCAGCACGGAGGAGCTTGCCTCGGTGGTGCTCCCTGGACCGATGCAGCGGGTGCGCGTCTGCGCGAGATGTCACCGGTGGCCTGGAGGTGGGACAAGGGCTGATATGGAAGAGTGCGATATAAAAGGAGGTGAATTGTTTTCGATCTTTGATAGTAGGAAGTTAATGCGGAAACGGGGATTGCTCCTGATTTTTCTCGGAAGGCAACACGGGGACGTGCGACGAAGGTAAGATGTATCGGCGACGACGGAACACGAAGTTGTTTTTTTAGGTAGTAGAGAAGAGAAGAAACTATTCCATCTTCTTACTAATTCAGTGTCTAATATGTTTACTCATTAACTCATTTTCTGCACAGGTATATGTAAACAAGTGAAAATTGATAAAATAACTATCATGATATATAGTTCGCTCGGTCAATAGAAATAAGTGATTCAAATATATTCACCAGGATTTCAAAGATCATGGATCTATCAAATGTATAGATTATTTAATTTGCTATTGTATTATAGTAATTTATCTTACAAAATACTAATATTTTTAAGACTTTTATTTGTGAATAAGTGGTGGAGGTTGCATGCATTGTTGAGACGCCTAAGAATACTAATCATGATACTATTTAAAAGTTTTGCATAAATATTAAATATATCCCTAATAGATTTTTGGAGTAAGGGGGCAATGGCCCCCCTGACCCAAGGAAATATCTACACATTAAACAAGGAGCCTTTGATTTCATATTGCCCTAGGGCCCCAAAATCTATGGACCGGCTCTGGCAGCAGCATCAGACATGTAGAAGATATCCCCATTTTGGTTGGCGAAGGACACGATATAGAGGGTGTCGCCTCTAACGTAAAGAGTGGCTCTCTGTTGGAGCAGACCAAACAGCTCCACATTGAACCACTGAACTGGCAGAAGCCGGTTTCCATCTCCATCGAATGGATCTTTCAGCATCACATAGTTCCCATCTGCACTCGAAACACCCTGGAGCTGTGATATCTTGAGTCAGAACTCTGTTTCAAATGTTGTAGTCGATTCCTCTTCCAAATGGAAGCCGACCTGCAAAACTGGCGGAGCCGGATCGTCGCTATCAACATGGTGGACGGATCCGAGAAGAAACAGAGGGATAAGACACAGAAGTTTTACACATAATTCTTGTAATGTACGTAACGGGTATGGAGTAGTACTCCAACCCGGACACGTACATGTAATTGCCACCGCGGGGGCTCTTCGCACGTATATTTAACACGCACCCCG
Organism: Avena atlantica; assembly: GCA_910589765.1. Lineage (NCBI taxonomy): Eukaryota > Viridiplantae > Streptophyta > Magnoliopsida > Poales > Poaceae > Avena > Avena atlantica. The sequence goes on from OU342733.1 coordinate 427,871,200, forward strand.
ACCCTACAGGGCACGATCGCTTCTCCTAAACCTAACATGGTATCACGAGCAAAGATTCTTCCTCTCATCTTGCACCGCCGCCTCTCCCAAGGTCGATGTCGGCCTCCCCTTTGCCCTTCCTCCCCTTCTCCAAAAAATCCCTAGATCATCTTGATCCACTCCTACCAACCTCACGAACCAATTCCCGCCTCCAAAAAACCCCCAATTCCCACTTCCCGTTTTCCTCATGTCAACATTGATACGTCATAAACGTATCTATAATTTTTGATGCTCCATGCTTGTTCTGTATAAACTTTCTTATTTTTTGTCTATACTTTGAGGTATTTTTATATATTTTACGGAACTAACCTATGGGTAAGATGTTGTAGTGCCAGTTCCCTGTTTTTTGCTGTTTTTGGTTTCAAAAAAGTTAGTAAATAAATATTCTCGGAATTGGACGGAATAAAAGCCAAAGTCAATATTTTACCAAAAAGAACACGGAGTCCGGAGGGGAGATGAAGTGGGGCCACGAGGAGGCCACACCATGTGGCGGCGCAGCCAAGGTGGGGCAGCCCTAGGTGTAGGCCCCTCGGGCGCCCACCGACCTTGCCCTTCGCCTATAAAAGAGCCCCCCCATGCAGAAACCCTATATAACCGATCAAAATTCCATGAAAGAGTCTGTAGCCGCCTCCATCTCCATCCCTAGATAGAGGGGATCTGAAGCTCTTCCCGGCACCCTGCCAGAGGGGAGAGATCGTCCTGGAGGCCTTCTTCATCATCATGCCAGCCTCTGGAGTGATGCGTGAGTAGTTCACCCTTGGACTATGGGTCTATACAGTAGCTAGATGGTTGGTTCTCCTCCTTTGTGCTACCATGTTTAGATCTTGTGAGCTCCGTTCATGATCAAGATCATCTATTTGTAATCCTATATGTTGTGTTTGTTGGGATCCGATGGATATTGATTATTATGTTCAAGATTGATTACTGATTCTATCATGTCTGTGTTATTTGTGATCTTGCATGCTCTCTGTTGTTCGTAGATGATTTGGCCAAGTAGATGCTTGCAACTCCAAGAGGGAGTATTTATGCTCGATAGTAGGTTCATGCCTCTAGTAATCTAGGGAAGTGACAGAAATTAAAGTTGTAGATGTGATGTTGCTACTAGGAGAAAACAACAATACTTTTCCCAAGGGCAATTATATTGTTTACTTTACACACTTTGTTTAATGCAATTATCTATTTCTTGCAACTTAATACTGGAAGGGGTTCGGATGATAACTTGAAGGTGGATTATTAGTCATAGATGCGGTTGGATTACGGTCTATGTATTATGTTGTAATGCACAAACGAATCTGAAAGAGTAATTTCCCCTATGTGTGGTTTTGGTGATTAATGACAATCACTATGGGCTAATGTTTTCACTGAGTTTTATATGAAGTAATATTCCATAGGTGATGCTTGTAGTCTATGTGTTGGATTCAAGTATGGATGCCATGAAGATAAAGATATACCTTGAGCATTGGCATCAAGATCATCGAGTTGAAGAGAATAATATGATATGATCAAGATCTTGAGAGTGTGATCTCAATAGAAGAATGCAAGATATGGCTCTAATACGGTGTCATAATAGCCTCATTAGTTGAACTATGATTGACTTATATTTAGAGCATGTAGTCAAATTAAGAGTTCTTTATGTACCTCAAGATATGGAGATGGAGCATGAGAAGATACATGGTTGACCTATGCAAAAAGTGAAGAGTGATTTCAAGTTGGTCAACACATGAAGCATAAAGAATGTACCCCATGGATATTGTGGTATGGTAAGCCCTGTCAATTATGCATCATGAACTAACCCATTATATATGTGCCTTTGCGTTTTCTATATGGGATAGGTATCTTTCCATGGGCATGCTTCAAAAGTGAAGATCTTATATAGCCCATGAGAGGATGACATCAAGTGGTGATCTTCATCAAGGTTGAGAAGGGCAAGTTCAAGATAAGCATCTCGAGAAGATCATTTTCTTGAAGCTTGCCGTCCATATTGGTGATAACGGACATGTCAAGACATGTATTAATGAAGCTATCCAATAGTGGTGAATGGGGCAGCAAATTAGGAGTCTTCACGAAGCAACAATGATCAAGTGAAGCATTTCGGCTTGGATGGAGATTTAAGTGTTGTCATCAAGATCAAGCGGGATGGCCTTGCTAGGTTTTCCTTTTACCGGTCTCAAGGTGGTTGTTGGGTGTAGCATCCCAGTTGTCTAACATCTGTAATGCTACTTGATCTAGTAATAAAATGGCCACTTCCCTCATATAATGGTTGCATCATCATCATGTCATGCTCATGTCATCATGCCACCTTGCATTTGAGCATCATACAAAAACCCTTGAGTTTGGTTCTTATCTCATATGCATTGCTAATTGTATTTGCCTCTTTATATTGTAGTTGGATCTTGATATATTGTTAAATGCCCAAGTTGAGTTGGGGGCATATCTTTTATTAAACTCCACCACCTTTCTTCACCACCTTATAGTTCCACGACCTTCTGACATTGTAACTTAAGCGGAGGAGAAGGTGCATATCATTCTTGAGAACCTGAAGATTGCTCAAAGTCGTCAGAAGAGCAATTATGACAGGAAGCACACGGACATGGTGTATGCCCCTGGTGATCTCGTTTACCTTCGTGTCACTCCCATGAGAGGCACACACCGCTTCGATATCAAAGGAAAGCTGGCTCCTAGATACATCGGTCCATTCAAAATTCGTGGTAGAAGAGGAGAAGTTGCTTATGCCCTTGAGCTCCCGGAAAAACTCAAGGTTCATGATGTTTTCCACATCTCTCAACTCAAGAAGTGCTTCAAAGATCCTGGCAGGACCGTGGATCATGAGCTAATCGATCTCAAAGAAGACCTGTCTTATCAAGAACACCCCACCAAAATCCTTGAGACCGCAGAAAGAAGGACTCGCAACAAGTCCATCAAGTTCTGCAAGGTGCAGTGGTCGCACCATTCTGTTGATGAAGCCACTTGGGAACGTGAAGATGAACTCCGTGCCAACTATCCTACCCTCTTTGTGTCTTCTTCTTCTTCCTAGAATCTCGGGGCGAGATTCCTGTTTAGTGGGGGAGATTTGTAGCATCCCAGTTGTCTAACATCTGTAATGCTACTTGATCTAGTAATAAAATGGCCACTTCCCTCATATAATGGTTGCATCATCATCATGTCATGCTCATGTCATCATGCCACCTTGCATTTGAGCATCATACAAAAACCCTTGAGTTTGGTTCTTATCTCATATGCATTGCTAATTGTATTTGCCTCTTGATATTGTAGTTGGATCTTGATATATTGTTAAATGCCCAAGTTGAGTTGGGGGCATATCTTTTATTAAACTCCACCACCTTTCTTCACCACCTTATAGTTCCACCATCCAATTAATATGAGATGGCATTTAATTGAGTTACCTAGCTCATGTGGGTTGGGTGGATCCAATGCTTGTCCCTTTTTGCTTGGCCTTATTCCACCTTTTGGGAATGCATGGAATAATGCCATATGATTTTATGTTGTTTTCACAATATGAATACATGGCATTTATTATTTGCATGGGCCATGCAAAACCACCACATCTAGGTCATTTGGTTTTTGTTTGAAATTCTTGGAGTGGGCCTCCTCTCTCTCTCTCCCCTTCCTTTGCTTGATCTAGCTAGAGCCATGCAAGTACCACCTTTTACTTGACATTTGAATTTTATTTGTTTGGCTTGCATGGATCACCTCTTTTCCTTTGCTTGATCTTGCTTTGGCTTGTCAAACACTCAACCTCACCCATCCTCTCTCTATCTCTCATAACCTTCTCCCTAAACCTACCTCTAATCACCTTACCCCATCTAACCCGAGCCATCACCTCTCTAGCTAAACCCTAATGACCCCATCTAAGCTAGTCCTAATTACTTTCTCCCTCTCATCTCATCCTCTCTTCTAACCCTAAACCCTACCTCCCTCTCTAAACCATCCCCACCCATGTGTGTGTTGTTTGCATGCTTAAGACTAACCCCCCCTCTCTCTCGGCCTCCCTCTCCCTCCTAGCTGGCCCCCACCATGCCCCCTAGCTACCTCTCTTCCTTCCAACCCTAGCCCCACCCGAGTACCTCCTCTCTTCTTCCCCTATCCTTTCTTGCTCTCCCTCTGCCTGCCCTGCCCCACCACGAGCTCCTTACCCCCCAGGCCCACCTGGCAGCCTCCCTCTCCCCTTCCCCCTGCCTTGCCGATCACGTGGAGGAGAGGACAAAGGTGGCCGAGGCCACTTTATCACCATCCCCTCCCCCACGCCAACCACCTCACCTTCCCCCGTTCTTATCCTCCCCCACGGCCTACCCTGCACCCCAGATCCGTCCGAGGCCCTGCCTCAACCCTCCTTCCTCTCCACCACCGACACCATCTCCCTCTTCCTTCTCCATCTACACCGTCGGCCTCCACCGCTTCTCGCCGAACCAGCCGGTGGCGTGACGTCTGGGGTTGTCGAGGAAGACCACGAGGACCCCTGCACCACCCCTGGACCCGCAGACACGGAGGAGAAGGACCAGGCGCCCAGGAACGCCGATGCCCCGACGCAAACCCTAGCTCCCCCGACCCCTGCCTCGTCGCCGATCCGACGTGCCCCGCCCCGATCAGAACCCACCGTCGGCCTCGCGGTAAGCCCCTGATCCTCCCAGACATGCTCCTGGCCGTCCTCGCTTCCTGTCGGCGGTGAGCGTTCCGTCGAGCACACCGCGTGCACCGGCGAGCGCGCACCTGCCTGTCCGCTTGCGCCATGCAGAGGCCTTAGCTATCCGCGTCTCCCCCTCCTGCCACCAAGCCCGAGCCAACGCAGCGGCTCTGTCCCTCTGCGCACGCGCTTGCGTCGCGAGTTCGACGCCCAGCCCCGCCACGCCGCGCGCCGCGCGCGCCAGATGCAGAGAGGAAGAGGAACAGTAGCCGCCGCGGCGTCGTTTTGCAGAAAAACCCCCCTAACTTTTATTTCCCCAACCCGCGCTACCTAGGCCCCACCTGTCTGCGTCTCTGCCCTTTTTGCAACAAGGCTCTCGTCAAAAGCTTTAATCAACCCGCAGTCTCCCCCGCATTCAGCCGCTGGCGTGTGGGTCCGCGCGTGCCTGGCCCCACTTGTCACTGGCTGTGGCTAGAGTAGGGTTAGGTAGCAAAAGCCTTTCTGTATTCTGTTTTAATTCAAATCTTTTTAAATTCAATTCAAATTCAAATTCAAATCAGTTTTTAATAACTTTCAAAATATAAATCCAAATAATGGAAATGATATATGGATTTGAATCAGAAAAATGTGAGGATTTCAAATATGCCATTCAAAATACTTTTTGGACACTTTAAATTTCAAGTTGAATTAAATTACAACAAAATGCCCCTGGACCTTAATAAATTAATAACTTTTGTTTTAAAACTCCGAATTTGACAAATGATATGTCTAAAATGATCAGCTCGACGAGACCTTTCTGTTTATGCTATCCATGACTTAAATTGCAGCATGCATCATACCAATATAATGTAAACAGCAACTATTATGACAATAAAATGTGACCAAAACTCAATAAAATGACTTATTCTTGTATTCCACACCTCACCCATGCCATGCTACATTATTGCCATGCAACTTGTGCATCATTCATCATGGCATGATTGTTTGCTTGATGCATTTTATTCCTATGCTTGTGCATTTTATTTATGTTGGCCCTTGTTTGTTTGGTTCTTCTTCGAATAGACTCTGAGCAGGGGATATATCAAGAGAACTAGGAGCACTACCCAGATCCGTCTCTCGCTTCAACTGAGTTGCCAGGCAAGCACTACCACATGCTTGCATACATACAGTACCTATTGCCTCTATCTTATTCTTGCATCATTGAGTCGCGATTGCATTAAACTGAATCCCAAGTATTGCATAGCCTTTACTTTTAAACCCCACCAAGCTTGTTCCTCCATCCCATGAGCCATTACTACAGGAGTTGTTTGAGCCATGCGAGTCGTAGAACAGCATGTGTAGGGTTTGTGAGTGTCTGCTGGATAACGAGGTACCTAAACAACTTAACCTGAGTAGTAATGGGATAACTAATGAAAGTGGCACCGGTGAGCAATATCTGCTATTTGGTTTTTCCTGCTCACTTGTGTCCCGTAGGACCCCGAGTACTTGATTCCTGTTCCTTGATTATTCGCGCTATCCACATCCAGGAGGCTTATGGGACCCCCCTGAGCCAGAGCTTGATTCCGTCTTATTTCTTGGGGCCACAAACTAGTTTGAGGTTTTATTTACTATTCTGTACTTATGCCATGCTTTACTGCTTTATTTAAATTGTGCGATGGATAGCACCTGTACTGTTTAGGATCGGGACACGTTTTCGCGGTGTCGACAATCCCAGTTTTGGGTTCCCAGTCGTTCACAGCCGTCCACCCAAACCTCGGGTCCGTCTCGGAGTCAGCTAACTTCGTTGCGGGTGTACTCCAAGGGGTGCCCCCCTGAAATATTTCTAAATCTTGTGATTGCTTTGTCGTGAAGGCCTCGTTGGGTTTTGATTTGGTTTTTCCGAGGTTGATCGAGTGTGTGTTGCTATTTGTGCACCCCTGCAGGGTAAAACTTTCTGAAAGCCGTGTCCGCGGTTATGGACGACTTGGAGCACAGTTTTTCGATCATAGACAAGCATAATTAAAGTACCACTTTTAATTTGACTAAGTAATTGACTAGTAAATAGTGCAACATTCATGGAATGGTTAATAAAATTGCCAACGGATGGGGGTTGTTCGTCCGCTTCCTCATTGGTAAGCGAGGAGGAGGATGGATCTGGTGATCTTACCGTTATAACTGTTGCCATTAATTCACGGACATCCGTCTATCTTTGGTTAGGCGGATGGTTAGCGTTTATCTATAGAACTGTTAGGGTTTATCTTTTGCTGCAATTGCGTCACCCCAGGTTGTGTCCCCTTTAGAGGCATAAAGACTTGCTGAGTACCCTTAGGGTCTCACACGATAAATTATTGGTTCAGATGAACAGGTACACTCGCAGGACGGATACTGGGTGGAAGAGGTTGATGATGTGGGCAACGATCGTTCTGTGTAGAGATTCCGGGAACGGGGATCCGTGAGATCTGTGGGCGGGATGTGCTTATTTCTGTGGCATCTTATGCCGATTTGCTTCTTATCCGTACTCGGACTTGTTTTGCCGCTTCCGCTTGATACTCTGATGTGTGATGTATGAGGAATTATCCAAAAATATTATATCTATCTAGGTCATTTGAATCTTGCCGTATGGCGTTGCTATATTTTCCTTTCTTTCTAGATGGAATGGCTCTGATGTACTTTTGTATGGTGGCTTGCATACATACTCATTTGTGTATGTAGTTGATCCCTTCGCCTGCCGATTACGCCGCCCGTAAATGTCCCGATGAATTGGAAGTGGTTGGGACGGCCGAAAGGTCTACCCGTGAGTGGCTTTTGGGGCCCCACCGTACTATTTCAACCACTTCCGCTCATCCAGGCTTGTATCTAGGAGCGTAATTCACCGAGGTAGTTACAATTGGTATCAGAGCCATCCCGACCTTCAGGGTCTCAGCCAAACGGTCGTTGTCAGTCTAGCAAATATTTTTGGTAGTTATGTATACTAGGGAAAAACAAAACGCGAGAGTAGGACTGCTTCCACTTTTCTTCTTACCCACCCACCTACCCTTTTCTGGTAAGGAAGTGTAACGTTTTCAATCCTCTCCTTAAAATTCAAACTAGGATTCACGTGTTCTGGGTTTCCGTAGTACCATAGGTTGTGTGTGTGTGTGTGTGTGTGTGTGTAATTCCTTGTCTATCTGTTGCATCCAAGTTGTTATCTAATCAGCCTTTGGTTATCAACTGTTGGTACATTCCATACCGACAGGCTTTTGCAAACCGACGTGATCTATCTGATTCGTTGTTTACCGACGCAATCTGTCTTACTCTTTGTATCCGACGTTATCTTGTTTGGGGTGTTCATTTCCGTAGTTAACAATCTTTAGGTTCGTCGTGAGAAGAAGGGGTTAGGATATGTGTTCCACTTATTCATGTGCGGAGTAATGATTTGAGTGCGGGATGGAGTCGCGACCATACCACTACTCTTATCATTCGCTTTTGTATATTGAATTGGTAGAGTCACTAATCTTGATTCGTTAAGTAATTTTGCGCATCTATTGGTATTTTAATGCCGAAATTTGTGGAAAATTTTTCTTTGATATATTTGTGTACCACACTCCTTTTCAGTCATGTGCGATATGCTTAATATCTTCTAGGTGCTTTGAACTTTCTTGATATTTTAATATCATCTTAGTAAATTGTATCCTTTAATCTTGGTTAATTCCATCTTGGTACTATTTTGGATTATTATTATTCTCCATTATAGTAATGACTTGTGTTTTATATCAATCTCAGGATGGCTCCACCACGCCGTTCAGATGAGGACATACCACCGGAACTTGGGGCCGCATTGTCAAACATCGCCAATGCCTTGGCAGCAATGCAGCAGAACCAGCTAGCAGCGTTTGGAAGAAAGCGTCAGGAGGAATGAGTTTGCTCCACTCCCTCCACCTCCCAAGCGGGGTGACATCAAAAGCTTCCTCAAGTTCAACCCACACCAATTTGATGTTTCTGATCAACCACTTGATGCTGATGATTGGTTGCGTGAGATGTCAAGGTTACTGGAGACTGCTGATGTGCCTGAGCAAGAATGGGTAAAATGTGCTACTCACCTTCTGAAGTGAGATGCAGCTCTCTGGTGGGAGAATTATCTGAAGGCAACCTGCACTGGTTTTCAGCCTACTTGGGAACAGTTCTCTGGAGCTTTCAAAGAGCAATTCCTGTCAGAGATTGTCATGGAAAGGATGAAGGAAATCTTTCTCAACCTCAAGCAGGGAAATGATAATGTCAATACCTACATCAGGAACTTCATGAAACTCTCTCGTTATGGTGGTGATGAGATCTCAGATGACAAGAAGAAACAAAAGAGGTTCAGGCAAGGGCTCAATGCATCGATCAAATATGCAATCACACATGCAAGGCCGACATCTTTCCTGGAACTTCAGCATACAGCTTTGCAGGAGGAAGCCAGTAGGCAAGTGTTTGAGGAGTCAAAGAAACACAACCGGGACGCACCAAGCTCTTTAGCTATGTCAGCTCCTTCTAAGCGGCGTGTCTGGGTTCCTAACACCCCACCGTCGCTCCCGGCTTCACCAAGACCGTCAAGCTACGCGGCAAGGCCATCAAACTTCATCACTGCTGCTCCCAGGGGCTACAACCACCACTACCCTGGAGCGCCTGGCGGAGTCCCTGGCCACATTGCTCCACGTCCACATGGTGCTTGTTTCACGTGTGGTAATATATCGCGAAACAAAGGGATTAAGATACTAGCGTAAAAGGTTCTCGCGATCACAAGAAAGTCATCGCTGAATGTGTGGGAGTCAGTATGGGTCTCCAGATCCTGCTTCTGATTATTGGTCTGAGAGGGGTCTCGATCATGTCCGCATTATTCGTGAACCGTAGGGTGACACACTTAATAGACACCGACATCCATTTGGAGCAGAAGTTTCATGCCGGAAAGAATAACAAGCGCAGGAATTTATTTCACTAGATACCGAAACGGGGTTTCGGGTGAAATTGCAAAAAGTGGTTTTGCATGTGAAATGAAATACTAGCAAGCGGTTATATGAGAATGTTTGTCATTAAAGTAATTGATAAAATTCTGAATAAATAAAAGGAGTTTTATTTAATGAGAGTTTGCAGTAAATTTGGTGGAAATTTAATGGGAATTTGAGTGGGTTTTTGAGTGGAGGAAATTGAAAGGCTTTTGTGTGAGTGGAGTGTCCACCCACATGAATGAAAGGAGGGGAGGAGGCAGCCCCATGGCTGGGCGCACGTCCCCTTGGGTGCCCCCCTCTCCCTATAAAAGGAGCCCCCTCCCTCTCTCTCACTCACACCTCCTCGTGAAGGATCTCTCTCCCCCTCTAGAATTTATCCCCCATGGTCTCAAACTAGCGAGATACATGTTCCCGGTGGATATTCGGCAAGAAATAGGTGTGCTTCCACTGCATCGCTTGAGCGAGGAGGCGAAGGTTGCTCGGAGCCTCGGACATGTGTGCGAGCACGGATGCTCCGCTGTTTTGCGGCGCTAGGACTTCCTCTCGATCTTGACATCGACAAGAGATCGTCTACATCAACCACGAGTTTGGACTCGTTAATCTTTGTCGGTCTTCAAGGGTATGTTCTCTACGGATGTATATCCGCCCGTTGCTTGTATCTAGTAGATAGATCTTGGTACATAGTTGTTCCCATCGTAGGAAATTTTTTGTTTTCTATGCTGCAATCCTTTGCATACGTTGCATCTTCCTATTTTGTTGCTTCTTGGTTTTTCTCCATGTGAGTATCTTGAGCTTGTTTCTAGCTCTTCAACAAGCCCAAGTTCATCAAAAACGGAATTCGTATGCATCTTCTATGGCGTTTTCGAGTTTGAAGGTTTTATCGGTTCTTCTTGTAGGGAGGATTCTTACCTTTATTTATTTGGTTCTATCCTCCTCGTTTGGACTATGATGTGTCTCTGCACCATCTTGTAGAGCTTGTTGTCCTCGTCAAAACAAGCCCAAGATCATCAAAATCGGAGTCCGGACGCAAAAGTTATCACCGTTTTCGTGTGCCTTGTTTTGTTCCGGCGGGACCGAGCCTGTGGTCGGAATTTCCGGCGACCGCCGGAAATTTCCAACAAACCGCTAAAAAACGGTCCAGTATGCTGTTTCGGTTTTTGCCGAAACTTCTGGTTTTGACCGGAAATTCCGGCGGCTGATCCGGCGGCGCCGGTTTCGCCGCCGGAACATGTCCGTCCAGCGTGTTTTGCCTCTAATGGTCATCCCCCTTGATGAATGCATTTCACTTGATTGAAATTTTGTTGGATTCCCTTTTCATTCAAATTTTATTCAAGAAGGGTTTTGATGTTTCCATTTAGAAACAAAAAGTTTCTTTTTACCTTAAATTTCAACAATTGTTTATTTTATTTATTTATTTTCACATTTCAAAATTTGGAAAATTTTGGGATGTGAAACTTGAGCACGTTTTTGACCTACATTGTTGAACCCTTTGAGCTTTCTTCCTCTCCCTTCCCTCATATGATTCTTGCATCTTTTTGGGGGCTTTGGAAGAGGAGATCTAGATCTACAATCCCCACCAATCAATTCCTCCTCTAAGTGAGCGGAACCCATTGGATCTAGATCTTGAAGTCATTTGTTGGTTTCCACCATTGTTCTTCCTCTCTAATTCCTCCCTAGCACTTGTTTCTTTGGTGGGATTTGAGAGTGGAGGATTTGAGCACCCTTGGTTTTCTTGCTTTCCATTCTTGCATAAGTGTTGAGCTCTCCATTACGATTTGTTCGAGTGAGAGACCGTGAGCTTGTTACTCTTGGAGGGTGACCTCCTAGTTGGCTTGGTGGTTGGTACTGCGGTGTCCTCTTCGTGGAAGTTTGTGAAGAGACCCGGGCTTCTCCTTCATGGAGCTTGTGAAGTGGTTGTGGAGCTTTCCATCTCTGGTGTGGAGGAAAAGCTAGCCATAAGGAAAGGGTCTATTCCTTCTTGGGATAGACTCGGAGAAGAAGGTGAGCCTTCGTGGCGTTGGGAAATCCTTTGTGGAATCCCACACCTCTCCAACGTCACATACCTTACTTGTAAGGGAACACGGGAATACATCTTCGTCTCTGTATGCCTCGGTTATCTCTATATCCAAGCTTACTTTCCTTGTGATAGCCATCGAGCTTGAAGTACTTATATCTTGCTTATCACTTGTGGTATATTCATCTTGTGCTATCTTTCTTAGCTTAACTTGTTATTGGTGCACTTAGTTGAGCCTAGTGTATTTAGGTTTTGTGATTGTAAAATAAACGTTAGTTTAATTCCGCATTCTATCAAGACAAAACCATAATAGTTTTAAAATTGCCTATTCACCCCCCTCTAGGCGACATCTCTATCGTTTCAATTGGTATCAGAGCAATGTCTCTCCTTGTTTAGGCTTCACCGCCTAGAGTGTAAAGATGTCGGATAGTAGTATAGTGCATAATGACACAATTATCTTTGATGGCACAAATTATGCTATGTGGAGAAATTGCTTACTTTGTACTGTTCGGACCTTGTGTCCAAATATTGAGCGATTTCTAGATGTATGTTTTTCTCCTCCGATGGATCATCAAAATCTATCTCTAGAGGATAATTAAAATTTACATCTCGAAGCTCAAGTATCTAATGAGCTTATTTTCTCTTTGAGCCCCACAGTTAATTTGATCTTGATGATTGGAAAGCGCAAGTCATCTCATGAGAAGTGGATCAAGCTTAAAGAAATATTTTGTGGTTCAATTTCTTATATTGTCGGTGGTTTCTCCGAGGAGATCTCTTCTCCTTCACATCATGAAGATCTCCAAGTTGCTTCCACCTCTAGCCGCGATGAGTTCTTATCTTCATCCACTTCACCAACGTGTGGCCACACACAAGGTAAATATATGGTGAGTGGTGTTGGGAATTGCAATGTTGATATTGTGCTTGCTAATGATGACCCTTCATCTCTATCCCGTTGCAATGCTTCTCGTTTGGACTTAAGCACTTCTTACAAAAATGATGTTATATCCCCTTGTGTTGGTAGTCCTTGCATATCATCTAGAAATTATTTGAGTACTAGTGTAGATGATATGCTTGATTTTCCTTGTTCCCATGAACAAAATGCTTATATTTCATCTAGTTGTTTATCTAACAATGTAAAGGAAATCAAACATTCTATGGAGAAATACATGATCATGAATGAAGATTCAAGAATATCCTCATCTTCATCCTCCCGTGCTCACATGTGCTTTATGGCAAGAGGATCAAAGGTATCTCCTACTTTGGATCCCAATATATCTTCTAAAGATAATAGCAATGATAATGATGATAGTGATGATGACATTGATGAGGATACTAGTGCTCTCTTGCTTGAGTTGGCCTTTTTTGTGTACCTCTCTTCGTGGTAATAATAAGGCTGTTACTTGTCTCAAACATGTTATGGACACCATAACTAAACAAACGGGAACCATAGAGGAGTTGGATTTACATCTTGATGATGGGAGTCGGATATTCAATCTCCTTAAGTAAGAGCTTGCCGAGGATAAGCACACTAATTGTTGCCTCACACAAAAAAATTAATCTTATGAGCTTGAAAAGGAAAATTCCATTAATGATGCTTGTGCTACTAACTCTACTTCTTGTGAAGCATCTACCCTAAAGGAGAACGTTTAGCTAAGGGCTCAACTTGAGTTGCTAACTAGCAAGTATAGGAAATTGGAAGAAAGTCATGAAAAGCTCTCGGGCTCTCATAATGATCTTCTAATCTCCCATGATGGGCTAATGTTATCTCGTGAGGCAAGTATTACCAAGGTAACATATTGTGAGCCTCTTTTGGACATTAGCACAACTTCTACTCAAAATGCTATTTTGCCGTGTGCTAGTCCTAGTAATCCATCTAGCCATACTATTGATAAACCTTGTGGTTAATTACTTGCTTTGCCTTGTTGCTCTAACAATGAAGCTTCTACTTCCTCTAGTACTTGTATTTCTACTAACCATGTAGAGTAAATCAAAGAGCTCAAGGCCCAAGTCACTTCCTTGCGGAATTACTTGGAAAAGAGTCATGAAGGGAAATCCACACTCGGTAATATTTTGAGTGTGCAAAAATCCACTAATGATAAAAGTGGACTTGGATTCAACTCCAATAACAAGAACAGGTCCAATGGAAACAAGAATAAGGGAAACAAACAAGTCAAGAATTCGGCTAAGATTATTTGCTTCAAGTGCAAGGTTGAAGGACATCATGTAAGATCCCTTCCTTTGAAGAAAAAGCACTTGAGTGAGAAGCAACAAGGGAAGCGGCCACAAGTACAAGGTCAATCCCAAGTTGAAGTTAGGCCACTTCCGAAGAAGAATCAATATAATGCCCCCCAATCCAAGAAATCAATGAAGAAGAGAAAGGGGAGCACTTGGTGCTACATATGTCGTGTGAAGGGGCACTTTGCCTCTTCATGTTCAAACGGTACCTTATCTAATCCTATCATTATTAATGCTGATTATTCTCTTGGGAAGTATAAGGGTGGCAATGTGTTTGCCAAGTTTGTTGGAACTCAAAGTGGTGTCAAGAAAAGAACCATTTGGGTTGCCAAGCCTATTGTGACTAACCTCTTAGGATCCAACTTAGTTGGGGACCAACAAGCTCAAACTTGATCAATAGGTGTTTTTGGAGGGCATTGGAGACTTGGCTAACTCATGAATAATTAAGGGATCTTCATATATTATATTTGATCAAGCCAAGTCATTAGGATTATCTTATCCCTATCTTATATCCAATGCGCCTCTTCATGGTAACTTGTACTAAACTCATTTATATTGTAAGTTACTTGCCCCTTTACATGTTTTGGTTTTATACCAAGTATGTGTTTGTATTTGGTGTTCCTCATGCTTGATTATTTTGTGTATTCAAGTATGTCTAGGTGTTTGGCACATCATTTACTCGTGTGTTTCGTTTTGAGCCTCTAATGCATCTTGATAATATCTTATTTGGCTCTTTTTGAGTGGTTAATGGAACATCCCGTTTTGGGGGACCTTGCGCATCTCTCAAACCTTAAAATGTGTGCATGTGAGTACTACCACTTAGTATTGATATTGCAAGCTTATCTAGTCATTATGTGGTGTGTCATACTCATGATAAATTCAAATTCTAAATGTCCATTAATTCTCTCTAGTTGAGGTTTCTTTGCCTCTTATTAAGAAAAAATTTATATCACATTATGGGGGAGTAATATGCTTATTTTGCATATCACAATCCTAGGAAATGTGAACATATGAGGTAGTGCCACTTAGAGTTGATATTTTTGATTATATTTTTTCTAGGTGGCATGTTGGCTCAAACAAGGTCCTATTTTTGTTAGAAGATTTTATTGCTCGTCTTTTCGGTCTTTGTTTGAGTAAGAAGTTCTTGATGCGGTCTTCCTCAAATAAATATCTCTATATCTTTTGGGTGACCATTTGCTTCAAGTTATTCTAATCATTGCTTTGCATGACTGTGTGACTAGATTGAAGCTATCAAGAATTTCTATATTTGCATAGTGCTTAATCTTTTTATTCCTATCCTATGCTTTTTATTTTGAAGATTTATCTTTAATATCTATGCAATATACCATCGGAAATCAATTCCAATTCACTCATTGCCTTTGACAATTGATATACTTATGTGTGGTAGCATTTGTGGGTCATATTCACCTTGTATTTCACCTCTTATTGCCTTATTTTATTTCCAAAAAAAATTCTGTGGCTCCCATTGTCTTCCTTGGCTTTTGAACATCTCTTTGATGATGGTTTTTATTATTATAAAATATGCTTTAGTGGAAGACAAACCTTTTTTTCTCGGAACCTTGTGCCATTGTGAAAACTATTAAGGGTTTGGTTTATTTGTTGAAACCTTGCTCTTTTGGGAGTTTGTTATCTCATTCTTTCTTCTCTATTTTTTTTGCTTGAATGAGATAAATCTTTGAGTATTTTTTATTTTGTTTCATCTTTTTGCTCAATAGTTTTTGCTTAGTTCATTTGTTGAACTTTGTTGAACAAATCTTTTGTTGATTTGATTATTTGATATAGTTTGGGCAACAAATGTGTTTTGTCACACCTTGTATGCCTTCTTGAATATTTTGGTGTTTTCCCAAATTATATCTTCTTTGGATATTGAAAGTATCCATGTGTTTGCTTTCTTTGATCCAATATATAGGTTATGCTCCATCAAATCCTTAAACAGCTAAGATGTGCATGAAATTGAAATTTCATCTCTAAATATATACATATTTTTATGGAGTGTGTCCTATGTGTTGTGGTTAGTCTAACCACTTTGGACCCAATAAGTTTGGGGACCAAGATGTACTTGAATGTTGTTTTAGGTACATTGGAGATGCAATGGATGCTTGTCTCGTCTATAAGGAAAGTGTTGTCGCCACATGATAATTGGAGCCAAGCTAGGATGATCGAAAAAATCTTATATACTATATCATACCATTGCTATCTCGGTAACAAGTATCTTATTCATGCATACTTTTCTTTCATCCAATCTCTTGTAGGTTGCATCTTGGCATGAATTTATCCATTTATAAATGTTGCGGTTCTTGCAAGGATCTTTGAAAGACTTATTTATCCTTATTGCTTACGTGAGTGATTTGAGATGATGCATATAATGGGGAGTATATAAAATCATGTTCATGATTCACCAATTCCAAATATGCCTTCTAGCAATTTATTGCATATCAATTCCTCAAGGTACTCTCATGTGCAATATTGTTGAAATTGCTTTGAAACCTTCCTTTTGCTACTTGTTGCCTTTCTCAAAGTGTCCCAACTAGCATTTGTTCCCTTAGTGTTAGTTGTGATGTTTTTTATTTTTTTATTTTTCTTTGGTGAAGTTTATTGATATGCCATAAGAGAAAATAGATCCATGGGCTATATATGCACCTAAGCGAAAAAATATCATGTTTGGTATATCTTATGACTTCCTCTTGGATATCATGTTTTCTTATTTTATTAACCTCTTATTTATGGTTGTTTATTTGTGGATTATTCTCATGTTTTGTCCACTTATAAACTTATATACACGAGAGTGTTAATCTCTCGCCTTGATATCATCGCTCTTTGCCGACCATATCTCTTATCCTCTTGGTTTTTAATGGTATTGGTAAGGTCTTGATTTATGAGTGATTGGTTTACTTTTATTGCATTTTCACGCACTCATATCTCATACTTGGTTTCTTTTGGAATTAATCTTGTCTTGCCAAGTGTATTTATTTATATCTACTCCTTGTATCTTGGTTGTGTTCTAATAATATAGAGGGAGTGAGGATTCCATATTTGTGCATATTGTATTTAAATACAATAATTAAAATTTATGCACGAATCTTGGGGTGCTTCCTTATTTCATTTAGAGCACTATTTGTCCATTTGATTTTTTGGATCATTGGATTGCTTGCTTCATCTGTTGAAGTTTCTTCACTATTTTATCATTGTAGCAATATTTGATCCTCAATATAGCTTGATTTCCTCCAAATATTCGTCATTGGATGCATGCATTTGATTTCGCTCAAATTTTGAGAAATGCACACCTTGGGGAGGAACTCATACTATATTGGCCTTCTAACTTTTTCATCCATTTTGGCACTTGTTGTCAATGGGGGAGAAGTTTAGAGGGTTTAAGGGAAATGGTTTTATACTTAAGATTGGTTTGTTCTTAACTGTTTGCCTTTCATGCTTTTCATCTTTATTATGTTTGCATGGTTGTATATATAGTGTAAACTCTCCCAAAGTTTATTCTTGACAATGTATGCAATGAAATTCAAGTTCATCACACTTGCATATATTGTGGGGGAGTTTGCTCTATATATGTTGGTTCTACTCACATCTCGTGCATTAGTTGTAGTTTGTGTAAGTAGAATCGGTTTTGATTTTTGCTAGTAGATTTGTGTTACTTGACCATATCAAATGCAACCTCTCGTACACAACTTATTATAACATCCCTAAAATCATGATTTCAAAGATTGCATATCATTCATGCATGCATATAGTTTTGAGATCAATTTCAAACCAATTTCAAGAAAACAGAAGCACATAGTGCTATCATTTTATGTGAGCAAACTTAAATCAAATGGCCATCCCCATTTGAGAGCTTAAGTGTTTTAAACCAAGTTTGTTTGCTTCCTTGTTGATTGGATTGAGTGTGGAATTTGAACAAAATTATACAAAATAAAAATGGTTCAAAACCATTCTCAAAACATTTTCAAAGTAAGTGCTATAGCACTGTTTATTTTGTTTATTCAAAAGGACCAAGCTTGAACAGAGAGACCACATGTTTCTATGCCCAGAAATATGAATGTTGCACCCTACAAAAATTCCTGAAAAGATTTGATTTAAATTTGAGTTTGAAATCATTTGAAAATCATTCCAGAAAATCAAATCAGAAATAGAAAAGGAATAAAGAAAAAGAAAAGGGCCGGCGCCAGACTTTGGGCCCAACAGTGAAACCAGCCCAGCTAGCCCACCCGGGTCCCTTCTCTCTCTCTCTCTCTCACGCACAGAAGCACCCGCGGAGTCGCTGACGCCAGGACCCCACCTCCCCTCTGTTTATTTCGCTGACAAGTGGACCCGTGAGCCCGTCGTCGTCTTTGTCAATCACGCGCGCCTACGCCGCTCGCGCCGCCGTTACTCGCCGCAGTCACTGCCGCGTTGATTCCCATTGATTCCGCAAGTAACTCCACGCCCAGCTCTGGCTATAAGAACCTCTCCCCCTCGCTGTCATTTCCCCCACACTGCACACCCTTCTCGCCACCAGGCTGCCAGTATTCGCTCTTGCGCCGCCGCAGACAGAACCTGCTCCGGCGACCAATTCTAGTAAACCTCGTGCGCCCCTTCCTCTCTGGTTCATACGAGCAGCTTCGCAACCCCCTCGCGCACCTCCTGATCCCCTTTGCTTGTCTGTTTGTGATCCAGAGCTTCGACTTCGACGAGCACCGAGAGAATCCGACGCCGTCTCCAACTCTGGCGAACCTTCCTGGTTAGTTCTGACCGCACCTTGTCCTCTCTTTGACACTCACATGACCAGAATCACTCCGCGCATCTAACGCACTGCTTATTTTGCCTTGGCGCGATCTGTACCTTCGCCAACGTCGACGAGCAGCCGCACCCGACGCGTTCGCGAACTCCGGCGAGGAATCTTCGACGACCCCGTGCGCCCCTTGCAAATCCACCACCACGTTGAGCTTCACCTCGTCACAGCGGTTCTGGTAAGCATCCTCTCCCCTCCCCGGGCGACCTAGAACGCCGGCACCGCCACTGACAGAGCGCTCCGCCGCTCGCCGTCGCCGCGCGCCGCCAGACCTTGGTCGTTTGATCAAGAGTCGTTGGATCTAGATCCAACGCGTGTGATAGAATCACTTAACGAAACAGTACGCTAGATCAGAGCCGTACGCGATCACTTAAATCCAACGATCTGCGTCGACCGATCCGTGCGAATCGGTACGCGCCAATAGGATAGCGCCGCGTGGCAGTGAGTTAGATTTAAAACAGATTTTGAATCAGATTTTAGTTCAAATTTGTTTTGTTTGTAACTTTTGATTCCCAAGTTAGATTTTGGCAAATTTTATACCATTGGAATCAGTAAGACAAGCCCTTTCTAAATATGCAATGTGTTTAATGTTTAGTTTCTGTTAAAAGGGTTTCTTTTGCAACAACTTGTGTAGGACTTATTTAGTTATATGAATTGTTTAGGAAATTGTTTTAGTGTCAAATAAACTTGGTTTAGCAAGTTTTTGACTTGATTAAGATTCAGTACTATGCACTTGCTTGGTTGAGTTTTAAAAATCATCCCTTAGCATATTGCATGCATGCATTTATATTTTTGATTGTATATGGCTTGTATGTGATTGTGGCTATATTCTATGTGTAGATTTTGGTGCTAGTGATTGTGATTGTGAAGAGTGCTACTCTCCCAACTACCAAGGCAAGTGGTACTTCATGAATATTTCCATCCCTATATTTTATACTAAGCATTAGAAATATTTTGCTAAGTCTTGCATGTTATTATTTTGCCTAATGCCATGTTGGGAAATCCTAAGTAGTTGTAGAATTGCTAGGAAATTTCTAAGTTAAGTTACTATCTATGCCATGCTTAGCCTAGCTAGTAGCAAACAAGGGTTGGTAAAATATATATGATATGGTGAAAATATTTCTAAGTCTTTGGACTTATGTTTTTCTTAATAAAACAACTGAGTCAATGAATCACCTGGGTGGAAAGGGACTTGAATGGTGGTTTTGGTTGAGTGGTTACACAAGGCCCATGGCTATGGTTTACCTTGTGTATCTCACTTGTGGAAAGCCACCCAGGAACAAAGGGATTTTAGAGGCCAAGTGTTGAGAAGCTTCTAGTGCAGCCACTCGGCAATATGGGCTCTGCCTGGATCACATAAGTTGCTAGAACTTAGCAATTTGGACAGTTGGTGGTAGTGGGAATGATAGGTTGGAACGCGTCCATTTGGTCTAAGGAAAGGCTTCTGAAGGGTCCTGTCTTGGGAAACCAAGTCTGGTGGGGAAAGTGCACAACCTCTGCAGATGGAAAAATCTAAGTACTTAGCCAATTCCTTGGCAATGAACAATTTGAGCATCAAGACATGGAAGCTATCAAGAATCTCATCACTCCAACTTCTAAGTAAAAACTTGTGGGTGAACAAGGGTAAAGGACCTCAATGTCTATTGGTGGTTCCTTGGGAAAAGTTTTGACAAAGAAAAACTTAGTGATTTCAACTAATAGGAAAAAACCTATTTTTGAGCAAAGCAAGCCAAGCTACACTTAGCCAAATTGCATATAGTAATATAGTCCACCTAAACTTTACTAAGGTATCACTTGCCAATACTATTCCAAAGTATTGACCCACTGTGGCTGTAACTTGTGATGTTGTAGGTTACTCTGATGAGGATTAGGTGTCATGAGTCTACACTCAACATGTTTGCCTGTGGCACATGAAGATGAAGACTTAAATTTATTTACTTATTCAAACTCTTGTAATAGGCCTGTGGCCTTTGAGTTGTAAAGACTATGTTTATCTCTGGAATGGATGTAATAAATGACCTTTGTATCTGTGTACTTCATCTTAAACCGTGGATACTAGCAATGATCCATGGACTAGCATTGCAATCACAGGGATCCTTTTTACTTTACAAAGGAGGGATCTTACACTTATTCTCGGATAAGCTGCGTACTTGTTTCTAATATTCATTATACAAAACCCTCTTGTTGTGATTATAATCAATTTTCAAAATGGGGGAGATTCAAAGAGTAATTTCCCCTATGTGTGGTTTTGGTGATTAATGACAATACCTATGGACTAATGTTTTCACTGAGTTTTATATGAAGGAATATTCCATGGGTCATGCTTGTAGTCTACGTGTTGGATTCAAGTATGGATGGCATGAAGATAAAGATATACCTCGATTATTGGCATCAAGATCATCGAGTTGAAGAGAATAATATGATATGATCAAGCTCTTGAGAGTGTGATCTCAATAGAAGAATTCAAGATATGGCTCTAAGACGGTGTCATGATAGCCTCATTAGTTGAACTATGATTGACTTAGATTTAGAGCATGTAATCAAATTAAGAGTTCTTTATGTACCTCAAGATATTGAGATGGAGCATGAGAAGATACATGGTTGACCTATACAAAAAGTGAAGAGTGATTTCAAGTTGGTCAACACATGAAGCAGAAAGAATGTACCACATGGATCTTGTGGTATGGTAAGCCTTGTCAATTATGCATCATGAACTAACCCATTATATATGTGCCTTTGCGTTTTCTATATGGGATAGGTATCTTTCCATGTGCATGCTTCAAAAGTGAAGATCTTATATAGTCCATGAGAGGATGGCATCAAGTGGTGATCATCATCAAGGTTGAGAAGGGAAGGTTCAAGATAAGCATCTCGAGAAGATTATTTTCTTGAAGCTTGCTGTCCATATTGGTGATAATGGACATGTGAAGACATGTATTAATGAATCTATCCGATAATGGTGTATGGGGGAGCAAATTAGGAGTCTTCACGAAGAAACAATGATCAAGCGATGCATTTCGACTTGGATGGAGATTGAAGTGTTGTCATCAAGATCAAGCGGGATGCGCAAGGCAAAGGTATGGCCTTGATAGGTTTTCCTTTTACCGGTCTCAAGGTGGTTTTTGGGATACAGGGTTATAGGATACATAGCCGCACTATTAAGAGGGGCTTTTGGTTGGGTAACTTGATCACATCGCCATAGGAAGCTCAATCCTTTGCATACTTTACATCTTCCTATTTTGTTGCTTCTTGGTGTTTCTCCATGTGAGGTTCTTGACTTTGTTGCTAGCTCTTCAACAAGCCCAAGTTCATCGAAAACTGAATTCGTATGCATCTTCTATGGCGTTTTTGAGTTTGATGGTTTTATCGGTTCTTCTTGTAGGGAGGATTCTTACCTTTCTTTATTTGGTTCTATCCTTCTCATTTAGACTATGAGGTTTCTCTGCACCATATTGTAGAGCTTGTTGTCCTCGTAAAAAATCCCAAGATCATCGAAATCGGAGTCCGGACGCAAAAGTTATCACCGTTTTCGTGTGCCCTGTTTTGTTTCAGCTGGACCGAGCCTGTGGTCGAAATTTCCGGCAACCGCTGGAAATTTCCAGCAAACCGCCAAAAAACGGTCCAGTATGCTGTTTCGGTTTTTGCCAAAACTTCTGTTTTTGACCGGAAATTCCGGCGGCTGATCCGGCGGCGTCGGTTTCGCCGTCGGAACGTGTCCGTCCAGCGTGTTTTTCCTCCAATGGTCATACCCCTTGAAGGGGTATAAAAGGGGGCTTCTTCCCCAAAGTTCTAAGGCTCTTAATGTAGAGGTCCCAACCTAATAAGGTAGACATCTCTGTGTTTACAATGCTAGTCCCTGGATCAATAGCTAGCATCCATAGTTTAAGATGTAATATCAAGAAACAAAGGTCATAATACAACTTTATAACCAGGAATAAAATAATTCATTACATCTTACATAGCTCATTTGGCTATCTCATTACATTACAACATAAAAATCTATATAGCATAGAGTTCTTCATCTTCAAAGTGCCACAGGCAATCATGTTGGTTGAAGACTTGTAATCCTATTCAACAAACTTCACTAACATCAAACAAACCTGCAACATAATAAGTTACAGCCACAAGGGTCAATACATTTGAATTGTATTGGCAAGTGATACTATGGTAGAATAGTGGTATCTAACATCTATATGCATTTGGCTAAGTGGAGCTTAGGCTTGCTTTGCTCAAAATATATTTTCCTTATCATTTGAAAATACTAAGTTTTTGTTTGTCAAACTCCCAAGGAACCACCAATGAACATTGGCGAACCTTCACCCTTGTTGAACCACAAGTTTTTAACTTAGAAATTGGGATGAGGAGATCCTTGAGAGCTTCCATGTCTTGAGGCTCAAATTGTCCATTGCCAGGGACACGGCTAAGTATTTAGATTTACTCTCGAGAGAGATGGTGCACTTTCCCCCACAAGGCTCGACATGCATCGAGACAAGATCTTTCAGAAGCCTTCCCTTAGACCAAATGGACGTGCTCCAACCTATCATCCCTACCACCAACTGTCCATCTGGCTAAGTTATTGCAACCTATATGATCCAGGCAGAGCCCATATTGCCATGTGGCTACACTAGAAGCTTCTTAACATTTGGAATCTCAAATCCCTTTGTTCCTGGGTGGCATTCCACAAGTTTTATACACATGTTTTCGCCAGTTTACTGGCCCTGTGTAACCACTCAACATAAATCCATTCTCACCATTCCACCCAGGTGATTCATTCACATAGTTGTTTTATTAAACAAAACATAAGTCATAGACGTAGAAATATTTCATAGCATGAATATAATCTACCCTTGTTTTCTACTAGCTAGGATAAGCATAATAGTAGCAAGAATCTTAACTTAGAGCAAATTCTACTAAGTCATCATCTACTAGGATTTCCCATGGCATAGCATACTTAGTAAAAATTCCATGCAAGTCCTACTTAGAAATATCACTAATGCATAGTCAAAATAGTAGGACAAAATGTATGAAGCACCACTTGCCTTTTTAGTAGAGAATATAGATTCACTCCTTGATCTTACAATTGTCACACTCTTCAAAGTTCACTACAATTCAATCAAGCAAGCACATATTCAAACTAGCATTCAAACAATTCACCACATAAAATAAAGAAAACAAAACAATGCATGCAAGCATGCAAAAGATTGTTTTATTTGTAAAGGTGGTTTCCAATAGGCTATAAACATTTTAAAACACCTATTGCTCATTTATAAAAGTGGCAAAACCATTTAAATTGAAGTTATTGAAAATAGGCCATTTAAATCATTTTTGTTTTGCTAGAAATGATTTAAATCAAAGTAATAATTTCTAGTGTTAGCCAAAAATGTTTTTAAACACAAAAGTTAGTGTTTATGGTCAAAGTGTTTAAAACTAATCCAGTTTCAAAAGGTTTCACTCATAAACTATTTTTAAATAATAGTAACATTTTTGTTTTACTATAAATGCCTTTAATCAAAGTAATATTTTTCTAGTGTTAAAAAATATATTTCTAAAACCCAAAAGTTTGTGTTTCTGGTCAGTAGGTTCAAAACAAAACATTCGCAAAAGATTTTACTAAAAAATCATTTTTAGAATAAATTTTATACTCAAAATAGGCCTAGAAATGTTTCTGCAAAAACAATTAATTTTCCAGAAGCAAAATACTAAACTAAGGGCATGGTTGCCAATTTCACATTTTTCTGATTCCAGTGATATAAAATTTGAAATTTTTGGCCAAGCAGATCAATAGTTATGATTTTTGCAAGTTTAAACAATCAAAATTCATTTCTGAAATTTAGTCAAACAGAACAGGCCACGTGGAATGTTTCTATTGGTCTGTACCGCTTCGTCTGGATCGAGAATCGTGGGCTCTTGGATCTAAAGTGCATCACACGTATCAGATTGATCCATACCGTTTCGATAAGTCAATCTATCGCATCCACAAGATCAAAATCTAACGGCCCTAATCCAATTTACCACGAATTGGCGGCGCTGCGATGGTGGACGGCGGCGGCGCGTTGGGGCGGTGATGTTGCCAGCGAAATAGGAGGCGAGAGAGAGAACGGAGATGCTCACCGGGTTCGCAGGAGAGTGGAGAGGCTCAACGTTGTCTTCGTTGATCGAGGGGTGCTTGGGTTCGACGCCGATTCCTCACCGGAGTTAGACCTGACGACATGCGCGTCTGTTCGTCGACGAGGGCGAGGCTGCGGTGCGCGCCAAGACAAGAGAAAGTGTGGGTCAGATGCGCAAGAGAGAGGAGGTTGCAGGGGCATCAACCAGAGAGGAGGGGGCGGTCAGGTCTCACCGTGGGGGGTCGCTGGAGTGGAAGTAGTAGGAGGCGGCGTTTAGTCATAGACGAAGGCGAGGCTGTGGGGCATGCGCGGGCGAACTGAGAATACGGGCAGATGCGGGAGACACTGGCGAGCATGCTCGGGTGATTCTGGGTAGTGGGGGTGGTTGTGCTCACCGGAATCGGTGTTGAGGCTCACCGGAGGCAGTGATGTTTGAGCAAGAAATTCGGGCAGCCCTGGGGCGAAGAGGAGATGATGACTGGGGGGAAAGGAGGAGAGGAGGGAGGAAATTATGTATGCATGGTCACAGACAAGAGTTAGGGCGACATTCAATCGAATTGAAGCAGTATTCAAATGCTAGTAACGGCGAGGAGGAAAGAGGGGGCGGGTTTCACGCGAGGTTGACGACGATGCGCTGGCCTGGTGGGGCCGGTGGGTCAGTGAGGTAACGGGTAAGGGCGCGAGTGAGAAAAGACCGGCTCAGGGGATAAGAGAGGTGGGCTTCGCTGGGCCTGCTGTGCTTGGGTTAGTTGGGTATGTTTCATTTTTTTCTTTCTGTTTCTTTTTCCTTTTCTATTCTCATTTCTGTTTTGCTTTTTTATTCAAATGATTTCAAACACCTGTTTGAATTCAAATATTTATCAAACCCTTTTAGTAGTTTACTACTGTTTATTTATGTGTTTGAAATTCCATTTTTAGAATATTTCAAATATTCTTTTATGGTTTAGTATTTATTTAAATTAGGCATTTCGTCTTTATTTAAACAAGGGTTTAAATATGTTTTCAAACTTCTATTTGAATTCCAATTTTTAACAAACCTTTTTAATTAATGTGTTAAATAATTCACTTTGAATTATTTAAAATATTTTAATATGATTTAATATTTATTTAGTTGAGGCTTTTGTCTTTATTCAAATAGAGTTGAATTTGGTTAATGCCCATATAATTTTATTTGAATATTCTTTATCCCTTTATTTTATTTGGATTATCTTTATTCCATTTTCTTATGGATTTAATTCAAGTTTTAAATTGTCTTCTAAATAATTTTGTTTGGATTTATTATTTAGTTTAGGAAATTTGTCTTTATTTAAATAAAATGTAATATGGTTTAATCCATGTGATTTTATTTAAATAATCTTTTACTTCTTTTTACTAAACAATAAACTTTCATTTGTTTATGGATTTGGCCAAGATTTAATTTGGCTTTTAAATAGTCCTTATTTATTTATTTATTTATTTATTTATTTCTTTGCCTTATAAAATCCATATCTTTTTATTTATAGATCCAAAATTGGTGATTACAATTTGTATAATTTTATTTAATATTTGTTTATCCTTTTAAATCCTTTTAGGATTACTTTGCTCAATATTTTGCATGGATTTAGATAGGAGCTTTATTAGCCTTGGAAATTATTTCCTTTTATCTTATAAAATTCATAAGTTTTTAACTAGGGTCCAATAAATGAAACCAATTTCCATGGTTTTATAATATTTTTGTTTATCATTTATAAATGTTTGTTGTTGAATTTTTATATGGGTCAAATCCATAGTCTTAGAGAGATCTTCGAAATGATTTTCTTCCATTAGGGTTTTACGGTTTTGGTTTATTTTTCGCAAGTATTTATATTCAAGATTCTTTCCATGCATAAAATGCATTTGATCTTTGGAAGTTATTTCTTTCATTAATATTTGGGGTTTTAGTTTAACTTTTCCAAATGTTTAAATTTCAAGATACATTCACTGATGAATGCATTTCACTTGATTGAAATTTTGTTGGATTCCCTTTTCATTCAAATTTTACAAAAAGTTTCTTTTTACCTTAAATTTCAACAATTGTTTATTTTATTTATTTATTTTCACATTTCAAAATTTGGAAAATTTTGGGATGTGAAACTTGAGCACGTTTTTGACCTACATTGTTGACCCCTTTGAGCTTTCTTCCTCTCCCTTCCCTCATATGATTCTTGCATCTTTTTGAGGGCTTTGGAAGAGGAGATCTAGATCTACAATCCCCACCAATCAATTCCTCCTCTAAGTAAGGGGAACCCATTGGATCTTGATCTTGAAGTCATTTGTTGGTTTCCACCATTGTTCTTACTCTCTAATTACTCCCTAGCACTTGTTGCTTTGGTGGGATTTGTGACTGGAGGATTTGATAACCCTTGGTGTTCTTGATTTGCATTCTTGCATAAGTGTTGACCTCCATTACGATTTGTTCTAGTGAGAGACCGTGAGCTTGTTACTCTTAGAGGGTGACCTCCTAGTTGGCTTGGCGGTTGGTACCGCGGTGTCCTCTTCATGGAAGATTGTGAAGAGACCCGGGCTTCTCCTTCGTCGAGCTTGTGAAGTGGTTGTGGAGCTTGCCATCTCTAGAGTGGAGGAAAAGCTAGCCATAAGGAAAGGGTCTATTCCTTCGTGGGATAGACTCAGAGAATAAGGTGAGCCTTCGTGGCGTTGGGAAATCCTTTGTAGAATCCCACACCTCTCCAACGTGACGTACCTTACTTGTAAGGGAACACAGGAATACATATTCGTCTCCGCGCACCTCGGTTATCTCTATATCCAAGCTTACTTTCCTTGTGATAGCCATCGAGCTTGAAGTACTTATATCTTGCTTATCACTTGTGGTATATTCATCTTCTGCTATCTTGCTTAGCTTAACTTGTTGTTGGTGCACTTAGTTGAGCCTAGTGTATTTACGTTTTGTTCTTGTAAAATAGTTTAATTCCGCATTCTATCAAGCCAAAACTTTAATAGTTTTAAAATTGCCTATTCACTCCCCTCTATGCGACATCTCTATCCTTTCAGAATCTCATAGGAATCATCATGACTTGTACATGCATATTTATGCATTTTCAATCTAGCATTGCCCAACTGTATTTTTTTTTCACCCAACATGCTATTTATCTTAAGGAGAAACACCTCCAGTGAACTGTGGACCCCGATCCATTCCTTTTCCATAGATATACCATCAATTTTTTACTGTTTACTTTCTGCAAGATATTAATATCTTCCACACTATACGTCCTTTGTTTTCAGCAAAACTAGTGAAATTCACAACCTCCTGTAAGTTGGGGCAAAGTTATGTGGTTGTGTTGTGCAGGTTCCAAGTTGCTACCAACACCTTGGAGTTGTTTCCTTACTCCTCATGGTTCGATAACCATGGCTTCATAACTGAGGGAAACTTGCTGATGTTCTCATCAAACCTTCCTCTTGGGGTTCCCAACGAGCTCTACATATCTGAGCCATCAAGCATTTTTCTGGCGCCGTTGCCAGGGAGATAATGACAGCTTCAATCTCTTCCTCCTCGTCAAACACTTTTCTGGGAGAAATAAGATTCTTGCAAGGGGAGTCTCTCACACTTTACTTTGTTTTTGTTTTGCTTTGTCTATCTTGTTTCTTCTGATCAAAACCACACACAAAAAATTAGTTCCTACCTTAGTTACTATTTCTGTTTGCTTCTTTTTATCAAAAACTCAAAAAACTTTAGTCATTTATTTAGTTGTTACTTTGTTCTTAGCTCATTATGTTGATCCCTAAGTTCACCCTGAAAGACCTTTCAATAGGTAGTGGTTCCATAATTGGGAAAGATATATTGAAAAATTATTTAATCAGGTTAGTAAGCATGAGGATATTGAGGATAGATCCTTAGCAGAACTTGCTCCAAATTATGAAATTGGTACAGCTTCTTTAGTTCACATGTTGGAGGCTATGTTTTTTAACCTTAACCCCATGATGCAAGTAATGTTTTTTAAACTTAAAGATATTGAGGATACTGAAAAGAGAGATTTTATTCTTGAAACTTTGCTTAAAGAATTCGATGATATTGCTAAAGAATCTAGAAAGGTCTTTGATCATTTTAATATGCTAGGATCATTTGTAGATATTATGGGTACACTAGAAAAGTTGGACAAAACCAAAACAAAAAATGGAGATGAAATTAAAATACCAATACCTTTTAAACTTGTATGAATGCATGAAGCCTTAGAAAAGAATTTTGATTGGATTGTTCCTGAAAATCCATTTGATGAAAATAGTGAACTCAAGAGTACTAAGAGAGGATCCTCTAAAACTTATTTGGATGAGATACCTTGCCTCATTGAAGAAATTTCTGGTATTGATGTTAATGCTTCTGTAGGGTTCGCAGCATAGAAAACAAAAAAATTCCTACGATGGGAACAACTAAGTTCCAAGATCTATCTACTAGATACAAGAAACGGGTGGATATACATCCATAGAATACATACCCTCAAAGACCGAATAGCATTAACAAGGTTGTACTCGTGGATGATGTAGTCGAATGCTTGCCGATCTCAAGATCGTGATGAAGTCCATCTGGTCTAGCCGGTCCAGCACCATCAAGTCCAGCACCGCAAAGTAGTGGTGCATCCGTGATTGCACACACGTTCGGGTGCCCTGAAAACCTCCGCGCCCTTGCTCCAACAAAGAAGCGGAAGCAAAAACTCCCTAGAAAAAGCCACCGGGAACATGTATCTCGCTGATCAGAGACCATGGGGAAATTCTAAAGGGGGAGAGAGATCCTTCACGAGGAGGTGTGAGATGAGAGGAGAGAGTGGGGTGCCTTTTATAGGGAGAGGGGGTGCGTCCCCCTCCCATGGCGTGGCATCCATGGAGGTGCCCCCACCTCTTCCACATTCATGTGGGTGGAGCTCCCACTCACATAAATAGCCACCCACTCAAAATTCCACTCACCTCCATTAAATTTCCACCAAATTTAATGCAACCTCTCATTAAATAAAACTCTTTTATTTATTTAGTCAGAATTTTGTTAATTACTTGAATTAACAAACATTCACATAAAACCCCTTATAACATTTCAATTTCACATGCGGAATCAGTTTCAGCAATTTCAACCAAAACGATTCCGGTGTCTAGTGAAATAAATTCCTGCGCTTCCTTTTTCTTTCTCTGGCATCTTATTTGCTCCAAATGGTGTCAGTATCCCTTAAGTGTGTCACCCTACGGTTCATGAATAATGTAGACATGATCAAGACCCCTCTCTGATTAATAATCAGCAGTGGGACCTAGAGATCCGTACTGACTCCCACACATTCAACGATGACTTCTGTGATCGTGTGATCCTGATACGCATGTAACTCAATCCCTTTGTCCTGCGATATATTACATGTTCGAGATTCGATCATCGGTATCCCTATACCTAGTTTGATCTAGTTACCGACATGTACTCTTTTCTCATTCCCGTGATATAACATTCTAGTGATCAAATCACTTGCTTGCAAGCTAACTAATGTGATATCACCGAGAGGGCCCAGAGTATATCTATCCGTCATCGGGATGGACAAATTCCACTCTTGATCCATCTTTATAGTCACCGTGTTATGGTGTGACGTTTGATGTTGTCAAGATACTCTTCCGGTGTTAGTGATTAACAAGATCTCATGGTCTAAGGACTAAGATTACTTCGTATGATTTTATAGCAATATAAACACAATGACCTTGATCGTAATGCTATACTTCGGATGAATGTTCATCACATCATTCCAACAATGTTGTGACCTCGTTATTAACAACATCCAATGTCCATGATCAGGAAACCTTTGATCATCTTGTTAATCAACGAGTTAGTTTATAAGAGAGGCATAACTAGGAACTTTCTTTTTGTTTATTAAACAAACATGTATTAACGTTTTCGTATTAATACAATTATAGCATGCAAAATAAACATTTATCATAAATAAGGAATACGATAATAACCACTTTATTATTGCCTCTTGGGCATATTCCCTTCAGTCTCCCAGTTTAATGTTTTCCGGCGCTGCGCAACTTAGGTCATATAGCTAAGTTTCGTTAACCTTATCAAAGTTCTATTGTCCTCCCACTTAACTTTTGTGAAAAAATTCCTTTTCAAGAAACTTCACGTATCAAGCGACAAACCCTTTTGTCCTCGGTGTTATGGAGGAATGCCCAATGGTTATTCGAAATAACCTACAAATACGTGCTCATCCGACTTTGGTGGTAAACATGTTACTTATGCTTAGAATACAAAAATTTAATAAAGGACAACTTGGGTTTTACCCCAAACCATAACTTACATGGTGTCATTTCAACGGATCAAGATGGAGCTCTTTTCAGTGTAAAAGCGGTAGTCTCTAAAGTTTTAATCTTTCAAACCATAATCACGGTTTTATAAATAACACCTTTGATCCAACCATGTCAAACAAGGTTTCATTACAAATCTCAAACAGTCGATATTACTATGGTGTTTCGGGAGATGTAAATCTAGGTGTTTTGCTAAACTTGCAACTCAAATAAATCCCTTTATGATAAAATCATATATTATTTATTTTCTGGTTACAATGATTTTCCACTTCATCTTGAAAGTATTTGAACGTTTTCAAATGTTTCATACTTCTTTCTCATTAAGTGAATATTCACTAAAATTTCCGGAGAAAGCATATGAAGTTGAAATCCATCGCTTACGATTACACATAATGGACTACATACATCGATATGTATAAATTCCAATAATTTAGTAGATCGTTCTTCTTTGGCCTTTGTACGAAGTTTTAATTATCCCGAGGAAAGTCTCACAAGCGTCATTTGATCAAATCAAAGACTCCAAAAATCCATGAATATGGAGTTTCTTCATGTTTTGTTTCCAATATAATTTAAACGGTGATGTCACTTTGTAAGTGATCTTTCAATCATTTGTCTTGCGACATTTTAGCATTAGTTTTTATGGATGTGATTTCTCCAACTAGATTTGTAAATCATCCATCTTATATGGAATACGGTAATTATTTGAACAATCTTTGTTCTCATACTACCTTATTTAAATAACTATTATTAAAACAAATCTTGAAGGCAAGCTTTGATTTCAATGAGAAATACAAACAACGGCTTGTTTGTTTTCGATGATCATCATCACATATTCTTTTGCTAGTTACTTAGGCCATTGTAGTTCATGAATTGCGTCGTTCTGTATGAAATTTCATACCAACCAATTCGGTATTCAATACCCAAGAACCACATTGTTTAACAAGCAAATAATTCAACCATAACATGTATATCATCTATATACCTAAACTGGATATTTCCAGTCTTTTCTTTTCTGCCAAATATATTTTATAGATTCTCTTCAACATTTCCTTTTCCTTTTTAAAAGAATCTATCAACATCAAAAGTGGCGCCATATACATGAAACATAGTCCAAAGCGTGTATATTCAAATACTAATACCTTTGGACTTGCACTTTGAAGTAGATCACCATCATCAAATGATTGGCCTTCTTTCAAAATCCATTATTTAGTAATCTTTTAGTGTAGTAAACACTTTACATATATATTCTATTCATCCTTATCATGACGACTTTCATGATCAAGCTAATGTAGCTTATAAAAGCGAATCGTGAGTATAACGTTACTGTCCAAAACCCTTTTGGATGATTAGGATGTCTAGCGTCTCCAACCTTTGCAAATTCTCATCCAATATGAGAACATACATTATACTCTATCATATTGCAACCAAAACATTGTTTCAGATATCGTTATATCTGCCACACATTATGGTTTCTGAAACAATTCTTTCAGCTCCTAGATAAACTCGATATTTAAATCAAGAATCATGGAGGTAAACATGATACTTTAGATACTAACACTGGAATTGTTACTCTCGATTTAATACTAATTATTAAATTTCACGTTGTAAACAGGGTTTGCTAAAATTTTGCAATAAGACTTTAAACTTTAGATTGACACTCAACACAATACGACACGAGTTCGTAAAGTAAATATCCAGAATTCTATAGTTCTATTATCTCAATTACAACTAATCATAAGGTGGTGAACGAATGCCAATGACTATAACAAATTATGCAAATTCACTTTGATTTAATTTATGATAAATTGAGTTCTACTAATCCAAATTAGAAATGAACTCCCACTCAAAAACAACATCCCTCGTGTCTTTTTTGGTGATTACATGAACCAAATCCACTACACCAAGTCCGATCATCACGTCAGTCGGTGTAGCTTCAAAGGCAAGCATCCATATGGTCATCATATCAAAACATATGACTCATGCTTAACCTTTCGGTCCGTGTTCCGAGGCCATGTCTGCACATGCTAGGCTTGCCAAGTAAGAACCTTAGTATTCGCGTGTGTAAAACTGTCTTACACCCGAGATATGCTCGTGGATTCAAGTACACCCGATCATCACATGATGTCTTGAAGCGGCGAAACATTGTCGGTGCATACTTAAGGAAGAACACATTTTTATCTTGATATCTAAATGAGGGATCATCTTATAATCCTAATAAAACGCCAAACAAGCAATATAAGATGCAAGCAAACATTACATGTGAAAAAGTGAAATGATATGGTTCTTGCACTTGATCGTTATCATGTGCATCGTGGTATAATCTTCATCATTACTTTATGTGTAAGGCCAAGGTATATGGAACTTACACGTTATGTGTGTTGTAAGAGTATTTACTTATACTTTTACTTACAACATCACCATATCATGACACTAGCCCAGCAACAATCTAAACTAGACGCTTTTAATTTATGCATTGTAAGTTTTACGTGGCTTAGGGCTTTCGAAGATAGAACCATTCTTACCTACGAACATGAACCACAACAAGGATTACCAAATTATTGACAACTCATTGCAAATTAGATATTGACTATGGTAGGAGAGACAGACACTCGCTAGCCACTTATGCCAAACTAGTTGCATGTCAAGCGTGGAATAGGTCTCATGTGCGAGGACATCTAAAGTTTGTCTGTGCCACTTCATCCCACTATGTAACCAATATCCAAAGTACAACTAAGAAGCAATAACTTGATCATCATCGTCCACATATACATATGTGTAATACCCGTGCAAAGCATCTACGCATAGATCCGGCTCTGATACCATTGTAGGGTTTGCAACATAGAAAACAAAAAAATCCTACGATGGGAACAACTAAGTACCAAGATCTATCTACAAGATACAAGCAACGGGTGGATATACATCCATAGAATACATACCCTCGAAGACCGAATAGCGTTATCGAGGTTGTACTTGTGGATGATGTAGCCGAACGCTTTCTGATCTCAAGATCGTGATGAAGTCCATCTGGTCCAGCCGGTCCAGCAACATCAAGTCCAGCACCACAAAGCATTGGTGCATCCATGATTGCACACACGTTTGGGTACCCCGACTACCTCCGCGCCCTTGCTCCAGCGAAGCAGCGTAAGCAGCAAATCCTTCCAGAAAAATCCACCGGCAACATGTATCTTGCTGATCCGAGACCATGGGGAAATTCTAAAGGGGGGAGAGAGATCCTTCACGAGGAGGTGTGATATGAGAGGAGAGAGTGGGGTGCCTTTTATAGGGAGAGGGGGCATCCCCCTCCCATGGCGTGGCATCCATGGAGGTGCCCCCACCTCTTCCACATTCATGTGGGTGGAGCTCCCACTCACATAAATAACCACCCACTCAAAATTCCACTCACCTCCATTAAATTTCCACCAAATTTAATGCAATCTCTCATTAAATAAAACTATTTTATTTATTTATTTATTCAAAGAAATTAATTACTTGAATTAAAACATTCACATAAAACCCTTATAACATTTCAATTTCACATGTAGAACCAGTTTCAGCAATTTCAACCGAAACGATTACGGTGTCTAGTGAAATAAATTCATGCGCTTTCTTTTTCTTTCTCTAGCATATTATTTGCTCCAAATGGTGTCGATATCCCTTAAGTGTGTCACCCTATGATTCATGAATAATGTAGACATGATCGACACCCCTCTCTGATCAATAATTAGTAGCAGGACCTGGAGATCCGTACTGACTCCCACACATTCAACGATGACTTCTGTGATCGTGTGAACCTTATACGCATGTAACTGAATCCCTTCGTCTCGCGATATATTACATGTCCGAGATTCGATCATTGGTATCCCCATACCTAGTTTGATCTCTCTACCGACATGTACTCTTTTCTTGTTCCTGTGATATAACATTGTAGTGATCAAATCACTTGCTTGCAAGCTAACTAATGTGATATCACCGAGATGTCCCAGAGTATATCTATTTGTCATAGGGTTGGACAAATTCCACTCTTGATCCATGATCCTCAACATAACACCTTCGTAGCACTAAACACATCTTTATAGTCACCCTGTTACGGTGTGATGTTTGATGTTATCAAGATACTCTTCCGTTGTTAGTGATTAACATGACCTCATGGTCTAATGACTAAGATTACTTCGTATGATGTTATAGCAATATAAACACAATGACCTTGATGGTAATGCTATACTTCGGATGAATGTTCATCACATCATTCCAACAATGTTGCGACCTCATTATTAACAACATCCAATGTCCATGATCAGGAAACCTTTGATCATCTTGTTAATCAACGAGCTAGTTTATAAGAGAGGCATAACTAGGAAGTTTCTTTTTGTTTATTAAACACACATGTATTAACGTTTCCGTATTAATACAATTATAGCATGCAAAATAAACATTTATCATAAATAAGGAATACGATAATAAGCACTTTATTATTGCCTCTCGGGCATATTCTCTTTAGCTTCCTCATTCGAAAATACTTGATTCTTGCTTTCCATGCCTAACTTAAAGGCGTTAAAGAAAAGTACTCTTGGGAGATAACCCAATATTTTTATTTTAGTAAGTTTTTATTTTGTTGAGACTTGGAAGTTATTACCTCTATAATAACCTCTCCTTATCCTTTTTTGTGTGTTTTTTGTGCCAAGAATAACCTCCAATGAGAGAGAAGTAAGATTTGGGGAAGTTGCTGTCCCGAAACAGATTTCTGTGCTTCACTGTAAAATTTTGTGAAAAAGACAAGTACGTAGGATTGAGATGTAATTTGTTGTGTTTATGCCCCAGGTTATTATGTAACTTTCGTTAGTTTTGCACTTTTTGATTTGGGCAACGCAAGATTTTCGAAAAATAGGTATTTACCTGCTGGTCTATTTTGACAGATTTCTGCCATTATTTGCATTTGCCCCTTATTGGTTTTTTTTGAGTTATCTTTGATCACTTGAGTTTTTAAAAGGAGTTGCTACAGTATCTTGTGTTATAATTGAAGTTTTACTTGAGTTGAATCTTGGCACATCCCAAGATTTTCCAAATCTTGTAATGTGAAAAATAATAAACAAAATAAATTATTGTTGAAAATCAGGGTGAAAAGAAACTTTGTTTCTAAATGGAAACATAAATTCCCATCTTGAACAAACTTTAATTAAAGTTTGAATTCAACAAAATCCAAATCAAGTGGAATGCATTCTTCATAAATGAATCTGGAAATTTAAACACTTGAGAAATAAACTAAAACCCTAAAACCCTAATGGAAGAAAATCATTTCCAAGTTATCCCCAAGCCTATGGATTTGATCCATATAAAAATTTATCATCAAACATTTATAAATGATCAAGAATGAAAAATAGAAATATATTAAAACCCTATAAATTGGTTTCACTTAATTTGGAGCCATAGATAAAATCTTATGAATTTAACAAGATAAGGAAATTGAATTTCCAAAGCTAATAAAACACTTATCTAAAATCCATACCAAATGGTGATCAAATAATCCTAAAGATATTTAAAAGGGATAAATAAATATCAAATAAGATTTCCCAAATTGGAATCACCCATTTTGGATCTCTAAATAAAAAGATATGGATTTTATAAGATGAAGAAAGAAATATTAAATAAAGAATATTTAAAGACCAAATTAAATCTTGGCCTAATCCATTAAGCAAATGGAATGAATAGAATCCAAATCCAAATAAAATAAAAGGATAAAGAATTTCCAAAATAAAATAAAATTGCATTAACCATTCTATCCCTATTTTAATAAAGACAAATCTCTAATAAGAATAATTATATAATTCTTGAGAAAATAGTATTTTGGAATTTACCCAAGTGGAATAAAAGTTGTTAAATTAACTTAAATAAAATAAAAGAAATCTTCCAAATAAGATTTAGGGAATTCAAACTATATTTAATTCCATTGGAATTAAAACAAATACCCAATTCAAATGATTTATGAATCATATTAAATACTTTCCAAATAATTCAAGATGAATTATTTGACACCCTATTAAACAAATAAAAACCTACTGAAAAGATTTGGAAGGTTTAATATTTCAAATGGTGTTTGAAAATATTACTAAATCTTATTTGATTTAAAACAAGGGCCTTTTTGAATAATTAAAACACCCCAAAAAGAATAAAATTTTATTCCAAAATTGACTTCAGATTATATTACTAATCAGTATTTAAACCTACACAAATTTTGGTTGAGGTTTGAATTCAAATGAATGTTTGAATTGATTAAATAAAATCAAAATAGAATATTAGAAAAGGAAAAAAGAAAAACAATCTGAACAAAAAAAATGAAAGGACTCAGCCCAACTAACCTATCCCACCAAGCCCATCAGCAACCCACCTCTCCCTCTCACCCCGAATCGTTTTTCTTTTTACTCAGAAATTGACCCGCGCAGTCACTGACTTTCAGACCCCACCTCCCCTCTTCCTCTCTCACTGACGCCAGACCCCACCGCCAGCTTCCCTCGTCTACCCCGCGACTCATTCCTCCTCTCCCTCATAGACATTCTCTGTCGATTGATTCCTCGCGTAAATTAGCGTTAATGGCCGCGTGAATTTCGCCCGTGACACTGCCCTCTTAAACGCTTGCCTCCCCTCTCTCTTTCCCCTCTCTCGCCCGACCCTTTCTGCCCTAGGGCTGTATAAATTTAGAGCCACACCGTCTCTGTCTCCGGCGAGCTCCACCAGCAATTCCGGCCAGCCTCCTTCGCCCCTCGCCTCCTCGACCATGCTCACTTGCTCCCCACCTCCTGGCGAACCTCCCCGTAGTACCAGCTCGCCCGCGCGTGCTCTGCAGCATCGGCAACGACGACAACCAGTAGCGCCACCGCCTGCCATTTACTCCGACGAGATTTACTAGTAAGCTCGGACCGCCCCGGTGCTTATCGTTGATGCTCGCATGTTCCCTGGTACCGTGCGCGTCTAACCGTACCGTCCACTTGCCGTAGGGTGACCTCTAGCTTCGCCCCGACAACAGACAGAGCCGCCAGACGTCGTTTCTAACTCCGGCGAGGAATCCACGCCACCACCGTGCGCCCCTTGACAAACCGCAAGCACGTTGAGCATCGCCGTGATCTCCTGAACCTGGTGAGACATTTCCTTTCCTCTCTTGCTTCCAATTTCACCAGCTCCGCCGCTGTCTGACCGCTTGCGCCGCCAGCCACCGTCGCTTGCGCCGCCAGTTCCTGACCAACTGATGTGCATCGTCGGATTTAGATCGTAAGGCGTAGATAGAGTCACTTAAGCGAAAGGGTAAGTAGCGATCTGTGCCGCACGATCCACTGTAGATCTAATGGCTGTTTTCTGTCGATCCAACCGAACCGGTACAGGCGAATTAGAACTAGACACGTGGCCCAGAGATGATTTAAAACAGAAATTGTGTTCTATTAGATGTGCCAATTTGAAAAATTCATAACTTTCAAACCGCACGTCCAAATTTTGCAAATTTTATATCAATGGATTCAGCAAGACAAGTTTTTCTGACCATGCACTTTGTTTAGTAGCTTCTGTTAAATTGATTGTTTTTGCATAAACTTGTGTATGCATGTTTAGGATATAAAAATTATTCTAAAATAAATTTTGAGATGAAATCTTTGGCAAATGGTTTGTTTTGAACCTCATGACCATAGAAATCAATTTGTAGTTTCAAAAACATATTTGGTGAAGCAAAAGAATAAACTTTTGATTTAAACCATTTCTAGTCAAATAAAAGCAATGTTTATTTATTAAAAATGCTTTTGCGAGAAAATCTTTGGGAAATGTTTTGGAATAAACTCTCTGACCCAAACACCAAGTTTTATGATTTGAAAATGTATTTGGTGAACCCTATAAAACTATTACTTTGCTAAAGACATTTTTCAACCACATAAAATAATGACTTAGTTTAGAAATGGTTATGAAGTGAAATATTTTGCAAATGATTTTGCCACTTTATAAAATGATCATTGGGTGTTTTCAAATGTTTATAACCTATTAGAAACCATTTCTCCAAATAAAACAATCTTTAGCATGCTTGCATGCATTGTTTTGTTTCTATCATTTTATGTGTTGTTTGCTTGAATGGTAGATTGAAATTGTGCCTTGCTTGATTGAATTGTAGTGATTTGGAGAGTGTGATCATTGCAAAGACAAGGAGTGAACTTATATTCTCTACCAAAAAGGCAAGTGATGCTTCATACTTTTGTACCATTATTTTCACTATGCATTAGTGATATTTCTAAGTAGGACTTGCATGGAATTTTTGCTAAGTATAAACTATGCCATGGGAAATCCTAGTAGATGAAACCTTAGTAGAATTTCCTAAGTTAAGATTCCTACTACTATCATGCTTAGCTTAGCTAGTAGAAAACAAGGGTGGAATATATATTCATACTATGGAATATTTCCAAAGTCAAGGACTTGTGTTTTGTTTAATAAAACAACTAAGTGAATGAATCACCTGGGTGGAATGGAAGGAAAGGTTTGTGTTGAGTGGTTAATAAGGCCCATTTCTATGGTTTACCTTGTGTATCTCACTTGTGGATGGCCACCCAGGAACAAAGAGATTTGAGATGTCAAATGTTGAGAAGCTTCAAGTGCAGCCACTTGGCATTATGGGCTCTGCCTGGATCATATAGGTTGCAATAACTTAGCCAAATGGACAGTTGGTGGTAGGGGAATGATAGGTTAGAACGCGTCCATTCTGGTCTAAGGGAAGGCTTCTGAAAGATCTTGTCTTGGTGAAACCAAGTCTTGTGGGGAAAGTGCACCACCTCTGCATATGGAAGAATCTAAGTACTTAGCCATGTCCCTGGTAAAGGACAATTTGAGCATCAAGACATGGAAGATATCAAGAATCTCCTCATCCCAATTTCTAAGTTAAAAACTTGTGGTTGAACAAGGGATTGAAGGATCACCAATTTCTATTGGGAGATGCCTTGGGTGATTTTTGTCAAGCAAAAACTTAGTGTTTTCAAATGATAAGGAAAATCTATTTTGAGCAAAGCAAGCCCAAGCTCCACTTTGCCAAATGCATATAGATGATAGACTCCACAATACTACCATAGTATCACTTGCCAATACAATTCAAATGTATTGACCCTTGTGGCTGTAACTTGTTATGTTGCTGGTTTGTTTGATATTAGAGAAGTAGGATTACAAGTCTACAACCAACATGTCTGCATGTGGCACTTTGAAGATGAAGGACCCCATGCTATTGTTATATTCTGCTGCATTGTAATGAGATAGAAAAATGAGCTATGTAAGATGTAATAAATTATTTTATTCCTGGTTATAAAGTTGTATTATGACCTATGTTTCTTGATATTACATCTTAACTGTGGATGCTAGCTATTGATCCAGGGACTAGCATTGTAAACACAGGGATCTCTACCTTATTAAAGGTTGGGAACCTTATAGATGGTATCAGAGCATTATGTTGCCTGTAGGATTTGTAAACCCTAGGATTGGACAAAACCCATTAGAAAAATAGGAGTTATATTTGTTCCAAAACTTATTTACAAACAATCTTGTAAACTCTTTCCTCAACCATTTTGGTTTTGATTCTACATCTCTTCTATTTCAAACTTGATGAAGAAATCCTACCCCATGGCCAAAGACTTCACCATGTGCAAAGGACTTCATCAACTCTAGTGACTTCAACATCTTCAAGTGATTTCAACCTATTCTCAACAAGGACTTCAACCTTGGATATCACTAAGGACTACAAGTGAGACAAGAAATGTTACTCAAGACTTGAATACTAAGGAAACATAACTTGGGAATCATCATCACTTTTGATGTTTTTGTGAGCAAGAATTTTCCCAAGGAAACCATGATCTCATTCAAGAAGAATCCACCAAGAAGGATAGAATGATCTCAAGTTAACCATATAGTTGGACCACCATATGTAGATCTAACCAAATTCACCAACTTATGTGGTGTAACAAAAATATTTTTGGTTTCCTAAAAATATGCTTGAACTTTGTTGTTTGAATGGAGTTTTTGTTTGTGATTGCTTGCACATTGCTTGAGTGAATTGTGATGTGTGTGATTAGAATTATTCCCTTAGAAATATTTTGCCATTCTAATCTCAACCCAACCCAAACAGAGGACTACTCCAAGAAACTCCAACATCAAGGATGGCAACAACAACAACCAATAGGACAACATGAGAGAACTCATAGTAAACCAAACCCAGTTGAACCAAGTGACAGCTCAATTTATAGCCAACGCCAGTGAGGTAGATCCAACCATGCAAAGGTTTTTGGAAACCCAAACCCAATTGTTGCATAAGGTGACAGATCAAATTATCAACATGGGAAAAAACTCTTCCAAAGGAGTTTGTGACAACAAGGATGACAAAGATGATATTCTAGAAGGAACCCAAGCTTGCAATATTTGTGGAGACAAGGATCACACTTCCAAAGAGCATGAAGATCAATGCCCCAATTGTGAAGACAAACATCCAGCTAATCAATGCCCCACAACCCAAGCTACTTGTTACTTATGTGAAGGAAATAATCATGTCCCTATCCAATGCCCCTTTTATTCCATAGTTCAACAAAGGAAACAAGGTGGAGTGCAACAACTGATTGCAGACTACCATGAGAGAGCCAAGTCTACCAAGAAGGATGAAGACAAAGGAAAATCTCAGCTTGCACCTCCATGCAATATGACTCAATTTAAAGGACCAAAGAGGAGACATATGTATTATCCAAGGAATAAGAAAAGGTCAAGGAGACCAGGAAACTTTCCTACCTTTAAGATAACGTATGAAGAACATGAACTAGAAGCACTCCTAGCTTTAGAGAAGCCCAAGAAGAAAAAGTATAAGGAGATTAGTCAAGTGTGGTGCAACAACTGCAAAGAGTTAGGCCATTATGTATCAACTTGTCCACGGAAGATACGTGAAGAACTCAATCTTATCACATGTTACAATTGTGGTAAACAAGGACATTATGCAAGCAACTGTCCAGAAAAGATGAAACACAAGATAAAGCCTATGAAGGATCTCAGCCTTGTCACATGTTTCAAGTGTGGAAACAAAGGACACTATGCAGATGTTTGCCCAGAGAAGTTTCAACAAGATCCCAAGCAAGCTAAGATGTAATCTAGTTGGAAAATTTTTAAGGGTGGTAGTACCCTAGTTGCTTTGAGACAACTTGTAACCCCTAGCCTCCCCAAATCTCAGGACGAGATTTATTTTAAGGGTGGTAGCCTGTCACATCCCAAGATTTTCCAAATCTTGTAATGTGAAAAATAAATATACAAAATAAATTATTGTTGAAAATCAGGGTGAAAAGAAACTTTTTTTCTAAATGGAAACTTAAAATACCATCTTGAACAAACTTTAATTAAAGTTTGAATTCAACAAAATCCAAATCAAGTGGAATGCATTATTCATAAATGCATCTGGAAATTTAAACACTTAAGAAATAAACCAAAACCCTAAAACCCTAATGGAAGAAAATCATTTCCAAGTTATCCCCAAGCCTATGGATTTGATCCATATAAAAATTTATCATCAAACATTTATAAATGATCAAGAATGAAAAATAGAAATATATTAAAACCCTATAAATTGGTTTCACTTAATTTGGAGCCATAGATAAAATCTTATGAATTTAACAAGATAAGGAAATTGAATTTCCAAAGCTAATAAAACACTTATCTAAAATCCATACCAAATGGTGAGCAAATAATCCTAAAGATATTTAAAAGGGATAAATAAATATCAAATAAGATTTCACAAATTGGAATCACCCAGTTTGGATCTCTAAATAAAAAGATATGGATTTTATAAGATGAAGAAAGAAATATTAAATAAAGAATATTTAAAGACCAAATTAAATCTT
Source organism: Avena atlantica (assembly GCA_910589765.1). Lineage (NCBI taxonomy): Eukaryota > Viridiplantae > Streptophyta > Magnoliopsida > Poales > Poaceae > Avena > Avena atlantica. Next base: position 427,914,157 of record OU342733.1, read on the forward strand.
GGCCTAATCTATTAAGCAAATGGAATGAATAGAATCCAAATCCAAATAAAATAAAAGGATAAAGAATTTCCATAATAAAATAAAATTGCATTAACCATTCTATCCCTATTTTAATAAAGACAAATCTCTAATAAGAATAATTATATAATTCTTGAGAAAATAGTATTTTGGAATTTACCCAAGTGGAATAAAATTTGTTAAATTAACTTAAATAAAATAAAATAAATCTTCCAATTAAAATTTAGGGAATTAAAACTATATTTAATTCCATTTGAATTAAAACAAATACCCAATTAAAATGATTTATGAATCATATTAAATACTTTCCAAATAATTCAAGATGAATTATTTGACACCCTATTAAACAAATAAAAACCTACTGAAAAGATTTGGAAGGTTTAAGAATTCAAATGGTGTTTGAAAATATTACTAAATCTTATTTGATTTAAAACAAGGGCCTTTTTGAATAATTAAAAGACCCCAAAAAGAATAAAATTTTATTCCAAAATTGACTTCAGATTATATTACTAATCAGTATTTAAACCTACACAAATTTTGGTTGAGGTTTGAATTCAAATGAATGTGTGAATTGATTAAATAAAATCAAAACAGAATATTAGAAAAGGAAAAAAGAAAAACAATCTGAACAAAAAAAATGAAAGGACTCAGCCCAACTAACCTATCCCACCAAGCCCATCAGCAGCCCACCTCTCCCTCTCACCCCGAATCGTTTTTCTTTTTACTCAGAAATTGACCCGCACAGTCACTGACTTTCAGACCCCACCTCCCCTCTTCCTCTCTCACTGACGCCAGACCCCACCGCCAGCTTCCCTCATCGTCTACCCCGCGACTCATTCCTCCTCTCCCTCATAGACATTCTCTGTCGATTAATTCCTCGCGTAAATTAGCGTTAATGGCCGCGTGAATTTCGCCCGTGACACTGCCCTCTTAAATGCTTGCCTCCCCTCTCTCTTTCCCCTCTCTCGCCCGACCCTCTCTGCCCCAGGGCTGTATCAATTTAGAGCCACACCGTCTCTGTCTCCGGCGAGCTCCACCAGCAATTCCGGCCAGCCTCCTTCGCCCCTCGCCTCCTCGACCACGCTCACTTTCTCCTCACCTCCTGGCGAACCTCCCCGTAGCGCCAGCTCGCCCGCGCGTGCTCTGCAGCGTCGGCAACGACGACGACCAGTAGCGACACCGCCTGCCATTTCCTCCGGCGAGATTTACTGGTAAGCTCGGACTGGCCCGGTGCTTATCGTTGATGCTCGCATGTTCCCTGGTACCGTGCGCGTCTAACCGTACCGTCCACTTGCCGTAGGGTGACCTCTAGCTTCGCCCCGACAACAGACAGAGCCGCCAGACGTCGTCTCTAACTCCGGCGAGGAATCCACGCCACCACCATGCGCCCCTTGACAAACCGCAAGCACGTTGAGCATCGCCGTGATCTCCTGAACCTGGTGAGCCATTTACTTTCCTCTCTTGCTTCCAATTTCACCAGCTCCGCTGCCGTCTGACCGCGCCGCCGCCAGCCACCGAGCTTGCGCCGCCAGTTCCTGACCAACTGCTGTGCATCGTCAGATTTAGATCGTAAGGCGTAGATAGAGTCACTTAAGTGAAAGGGTAAGTAGCGATCTGTGCCGTACGATCCACTTTAGATCTAACGGATGTTGTCTGTCGATCCAACCGAACCGGTACAGGCGAATTAGAACTAGACACGTGGCCCAGAGATGATTTAAAACATAAATTGTGTTCTATTAGATGTGCCAATTTGAAAAATTCATAACTTTCAAACCACATATCCAAATTTTGCAAATTTTATTTTAATGGATTCAACAACACAAGTACTTTCTGACCATGCACTTTGTTTAGTAAAATGCTTCTGTTAAATTGATTGTTTTTGCAGAAACTTGTGTATGCATGTTTAGGATATAAAAATTATTCTAAAATGAATTTTGAGATGAAATCTTTGGCAAATGGTTTGTTTTGAACCTAATGACCATAGAAATCAATTTTTAGTTTCAAAAACATATTTGGTGATGATTTAAACCATTTCTAGTCAAATAAAAGTAATGTTTATTTATTAAACATGCTTTTGGGAGAAAATCTTTTGGAAATGTTTTGGAATAAACTCTCTGACCCAAACACCAAGTTTTATGATTTGAAAATGTATTTGGTGAACCATATAAAACTATTACTTTGCTAAAGACATTTTCAACCACATAAAATAATGACTTAGTTTAAAAATGATTTATGAAGTGAAATCTTTTGCAAATGATTTTGCCACTTTATAAAATGATCATTGGGTGTTTTCAAATGTTTATAACCTATTAGAAACCACTTCTCCAAATAAAACAATCTTTAGCATGCTTTCATGCATTGTTTTGTTTCTATCATTTTATGTGTTGTTTGCTTGAATGGTAGATTGAAATTGTGCCTTGCTTGATTGAATTGTAGTGATTTGGAGAGTGTGATCATTGCAAAGACAAGGAGTGAACTTATATTCTCTACCAAAAAGGCAAGTGATGCTTCATACTTTTGTACCATTATTTTCACTATGCATTAGTGATATTTCTAAGTAGGACTTGCATGGAATTTTTGCTAAGTATAAACTATGCCATGGGAAATCCTAGTAGATGAAACCTTAGTAGAATTTCCTAAGTTAAGATTCCTACTACTATCATGCTTAGCTTAGCTAGTAGAAAACAAGGGTGGAATATATATTCATACTATGGAATATTTCCAAAGTCAAGGACTTGTGTTTTGTTTAATAAAACAACTAAGTGAATGAATCACCTGGGTGGAATGGAAGGAAAGGTTTGTGTTGAGTGGTTAATAAGGCCCATTTCTATGGTTTACCTTGTGTATCTCACTTGTGGATGGCCACCCAGGAACAAAGAGATTTGAGATGTCAAATGTTGAGAAGCTTCAAGTGCAGCCACTTGGCATTATGGGCTCTGCCTGGATCATATAGGTTGCAATAAATTAGCCAAATGGACAGTTGGTGGTAGGGGAATGATAGGTTAGAACGCGTCCATTCTGGTCTAAGGGAAGGCTTCTGAAAGATCTTGTCTTGGTGAAACCAAGTCTTGTGGGGAAAGTGCACCACCTCTGCATATGGAAGAATCTAAGTACTTAGCCATGTCCCTGGTAAAGGACAATTTGAGCATCAAGACATGGAAGATATCAAGAATCTCCTCATCCCAATTTCTAAGTTAAAAACTTGTGGTTGAACAAGGGATTGAAGGATCACCAATTTCTATTGGGAGATGCCTTGGGTGATTTTTGTCAAGCAAAAACTTAGTGTTTTCAAATGATAAGGAAAATCTATTTTGAGCAAAGCAAGCCCAAGCTCCACTTTGCCAAATGCATATAGATGATAGACTCCACAATACTACCATAGTATCACTTGCCAATACAATTCAAATGTATTGACCCTTGTGGTTGTAACTTGTTATGTTGCAGGTTTGTTTGATATTAGAGAAGTAGGATTACAAGTCTACAACCAACATGTCTTCCTATGGCACTTTGAAGATGAAGGACCCCATGCTATTGTTATATTCTGCTGCATTGTAATGAGATAGCCAAATTATCTATGTAAGATGTAATAAATTATTTTATTCCTGGTTATAAAGTTGTATTATGACCTATGTTTCTTGATATTACATCTTAACTATGGATGCTAGCTATTGATCCAGGGACTAGCATTGTAAACACAGGGATCTTTACCTTATTAAAGGTTGGGAACCTTACAAAACTGAACCCAAAGACTTATTATCTTGAATACACTAATGTTGCTAATGAAGATTGTGTGAAGTTTTATATAAAAGAAAATTTTAAGTGTAGGGGAAGAATGATGTGATGAGATGAAGTATGGAAAAAATATCAAGCTTGGGGATGCCACCCGTGTCACCCCAAGAAATATTCAAGAGGTGCAAGCGTCAAATCTTGGGGATGCCCAAGGCATCCATCTCAGGTTTTCTTTCAAAACACTTCATTTTTATTGCTTCATGCACTATTTGTTGTTATTGGAGCGTCTTTTCTTTTGTTTTTAGTTTTGTTTTGCTTTGTTTGCTGGAATAAATTGGCCAGAACCCAACACTCCTATATTGGAGAAGTCATACCTAGTTCTTCATTGTCTAGAATGTCTCTAGTTTTCATTATTTTTGTTCTGTGAGTTATCTTTTGCTAGCTCTGCGCTTAGTTTCAGTTTTCTTGTGCGTTTTGCTTAGAACTGTAGAGGTTCCCAACTTTTAATAAGGTAGAGATCCCTGTGTTTACAATGCTAGTCCCTGGATCAATAGCTAGCATCCACAGTTAAGATGTAATATCAAGAAACAAAGGTCATAATATAACTTTATAACTAGGAATAACATAATTTTATTACATCTTACATAGCTCTATTGGCTATTACATTACATTGCAGCAGAATAACTATAAGCATGGGGTCCTTCATCTTCAAAGTGCCATAGGCAAACATGTTGGTTGTAGACTTGTAATCCTAATTAATCAACTTCACTAATATCAAACAAACCTGCAACATAACAAGTTACAGCCACAAGGGTCAATACATTTGAATTGTATTGGCAAGTTTCACTACTATGTAGAAATAAGTGGATCCTATCATTACATGCATATTTGGCTAAGTAGGGTTTTAGGCTCATTTGCAAAAAGCAATAATTTATCCTATTTTTTCAAAATAGTTTTGATCTTTTGTGAAATCTTTCTGAACTCCTTGGTAAATCCCCAAGTGTTTCAAGTGTTTGTCAAAATATCTTGATCTCCTTGGTACATCCCCAAGTGCTTCAAGTTTTTATCAAAATCTCTTGAGCTCCTTGGTACACCCCAAGTGCTTCAAGCCTTTTGTTGTCACTTTAAAGTTTTTCTTTTAGAAATTGGAATGTCGAGATTTCCCATAGCTTCAGGCTTTAGTTGCTCAGTATTGTCCATAACCAGGGACACGACTAAGTACTTAGATTTTTTATCTTCTGCAGAAGTTGTACACTTTACCCACATGACACAATCTCATCTTGTTGCCACCAGTGGCCGCTGGATAAGTACTCACCAAGATGGAGTACTGGCAGATTGAGAATGTGACGAAGTCTTTCCATAGGGTCCTCCCATACACAATGCTAGCTTGTCTTCAGGCACCATGTAGGGTTCCTAGTTCCCTCATTTCCAGTTAACCTGAAGACCAATGCATGGGTCTTCCCAATGTAGTTGACTAAGCCAGAGCCATATAGCATGTGGCTGTACACGGAAGCCACTGTTGGAGAAACATGTTCAATCTCTAAGTCCCTGGGTGGTTTTCATCTAGTGCTCAATAAAAAGGGATTGCCATATAAACATTGTTCCTCTTGTTGCCACCTTGTCCAAAACTTGAGCATCCTTGTCCACCCAGGTGGTTCATTGAGTACTTGTTTTATTATATAAAACATAAGTCTTTTATCATCTTCATAAAATCTCAACATGTATCTCTTCTCAAAATATATAGCTTGGCTAAGCATTTTACAACTACATTGTTTTCACTAAAGAATATATATAAGGGTATCCTATTAGGATTTTAGCATAGCATATAGTATAGAAATCCTTTTTATGCATGTTTCAAAATCCACTAAGTATATTGAAAAATAGTAGGACTTGGATGATAGTGTAACTTGCCTTTTTGGAATGTTGGTTCACTTCTTGATCTTGCTAATATCACACTCTTCTAGCTTCACTACAAATCAATTAAGCAAACACAAATTCAACTAGCATTCCAACCAATATTCAAACAATCAAACACACATAAAATAATAGAAGCTAAGTCATGCATGTAGCATGCAAAAGATAGTTTTATTTGCAAAGGTGGTTTCTACTAGGCTCTATACATTGTAAGGTTCAAAGTGGTCATTTTCCAAAGTGGCAAAACCATTTGCAAAAAAGGTTTTATCTAAAAAACATTTTTAAATCAAACCATCAATTCATGTGATTGAGATTGTTTTTAGCAAAGCAACAATTTTATATTGTTCACCAAATAAGTTGTTAGTTCACAAAACTTGGTGTTTAGGGTCAGTAGCTTTGAATCAAAACATTTTCCAAAGCCAGCTTTGCTCATGTGGAAGCTAAGGTTTGATCTTGAAGAGCCTAGCATATACAAACATGGTCTCGGAATACGGAATACCGAAAGGTAAAGAATGAGTCATATAGATGATACGATGAACATGATGATTGTTCGCCTTTGAAGCTACATCATGTCACGTGATGATTGGACTTTGTATAGTGGATTTGTTTCATGTAATCACTAAATCAATGTGAGGGATATTGTTTTGAGTGGGAGTTCAATAGCAATATGATTAAAAGTTGAACACTATTTATCATAAATTAAATCAAAGTGAATTTGCATAATTGTTGTAGTCATTGGCATCCGTTTACCACCTTGCGCTTAGTTATAATTGAGATAATATAACTATAGAATTCTGGTTAGTTACTTTACGAACTGGTATCGTATTGTTTTGAAGTGTTAATCTAAAGTTTAAAAGTCCTATTGCAAACTTTCAGTAAGTTCTGGTTACTCCATGAAGTTTAATAATTAGTATTAAATCAAGAGTAACAATTCCAGTGTTAGTATATAAGTATCATGTTTATCTCCATGATTATTTGTATCCAAAAGATTGTTTTAATATCAAGGTTAACTAGGAACATCATGTGTGGAAGACATTGCGATATCTAAAACGGTGTTTTGATTACAACATGATAGAGTATAATATGGCAAAGTTTATGTTCTCATATTTGATGGGAATTTTCAAAAGGTTGGAGACGCTAGTCATCCTAATCCTCCAAAAGGTATTGGAGAGAAACATTATACTCGCAATTCACCGTTATAAGATAAAGTAGCTTGATCATGAATATTCCATGATAAGGATGAATATTTGATGTAGGTAAATTTTTACTACACTAAATGATTACTAAAGAATGGTATTTGAAAGAACACCAAATATTTGATGATGGTGATTTACTTCAAAGTGCAAGTCCAAAGATATTTGTATTTAACTATACATGCTTTGGACTATGTGTCATGTGTATGGCTCCACTATTTATGTTGATAGATTCTTTCAAATAGAAAAGGAAATACTAAAAGAGAATGTCAGAAATATATGGCAGAAAAAAAAAACTAGAATTGTTCAGCTTAGGTATATAGAGGATATACATGTTATGGCTATATTCTTTGCTTATTAAATAATGTGGTTCTTAAGTATTGGATACTGAATTTGTTGGTGTGGATCGTCATACGAAACAACACAATTCATGAACTACAATGGCCTAAGTAAATAGCAAAAGAATATGTGATGATGTTCATCGAGAACAAATAAAGGGTTGTTGTGTTGCTCGTTAACATCAAATCTTTCCTTCAAGATTTGTTTTATCAGGTATTATGAGAACAAAAGGATTGCTCAAATAATTTCCGTAATCCATAAAAGATGGATGATTTACAAATCTCGTTGGATAAATTACATCCATAAAACTATTGCTAAAAATGTCGAAAGACAATTGATAAGAAAGATCACTTAGGAAGTGACATCGCCGTTTAAACTATATTGGAAAGAAAACATGAAGAAACTCCATGTGGATGGAATTTTGGAGTCTTTTGATTTTTTATCAAATGAAGCTTGTGAAACTTTCCTATAGATAATTAAAACTCCGTTCATAGGCCAAAGGGAATGGATGACTAGCTTATTGGAACTTGTACATGTTGTTTTATGAAGTCCATTATGTGTAGTCAAGAGCGATGGATTTCAACTTGATATGCTTTCTCCGAAAATTTGAGTGAATATATGAATATTTACTTAATAAGGATGAAGTGTGAAACATTTGAAAAGTTCAAAGACTTTCAAGATGAAGTGAAAAATTCAATGTAACAATAAAATAAAGAATTTATGATAGGATCATAAAGGAAGATATTTGAGTTGCAAGTTTAGCATAACACCTAAGATTTGAGGAATCATTCCGTGAATTTGCGTTTCCCGAAACACCATATGAGTATGGAATAATCGAGATATGAAATGAAACCTTGTTTGACATGGTAAGATCAAAGGTGTAATTCATAAAACTTCCATTATATTTTAAAGACTAAAAGCTTTAGAGACTACCGCTTTTCCATTAAAAAGGGCCCCATCATGATCCGTTGAAATGACACCATACAAAGTTATGGTTTGGGATAAAACCCAAGTTGTCCTTTCTTAAACATTGGTATGCTATGCATAATAGAGATGTTTACAACCAAATTCGGATGAACATGTCTTTGTATATTATTTCGAATAACCGTTGAGTATTCCTCCATAACACCGAAGATAAAAACGTTTTTCACTTGGAATGTCAAGTTTATTTGTGAAGGAATTTTCCGTGAAAAGTTAAGTGGGAGGACAATAGAACTTTGATAAGGTTAAAAAAACCTTAGCTATATGTGCAAATAAGCGTAGCGTCGAAAAGTGTTCCGGAGGCAGCAACAATGCTCATGGCTCACATGCCTCAAAGGTTGTGGTCACGAAGGTCAAAGTTCCTATTGAACCAAGTATGTCGGGTAAACAATCAAATACCAAGATTTGAGGGTTGAATCATTATTTGACAATAATGAATGGACTACATACAAAGAAGCGATGATGGGCCCTGACTCCATCAAATATCTTGAAGCCATAAAATCCGTGATAGTTCCATACACAAGAAATCAAGCTTTGAACTTGAAATATCCTCTGGAAAGGTGTAATACCTTATAGTCGTGTTTCAATCTATAAAGAAATAGACATGGATGTTTCACATCTATGAAATAGTCGACATGTTGGGAAAGAGTTCACAACAATGTTCAAAGGTTGACTATGACAAGATTTGATTTTTCATAGCGATATTTAGTCTAGACGGATTAATGTAGCAACCACTACATATAATTCTGTTATATGGTGGTTGAACAAACAAAACAAAGTTCTTTCAATAGAATTGTTACCTAGGACATGTACATAACACGATCAAAAGGGTTTTGTTAATTCAAAGAATGCTAAAAGCATATGCAAACTTCAATGGTTGAAATAAGCATCGTGGAGTTGGAATCTTCACCATGATGAAACTGTTAAAAGAGTTTAATCTCATCAGAGATGATGAAGATGCTTGCATTTGCAAGAAATTAAGTGGGAGGGCTAATACATATTTCTAATACATTATGTGGAAGACATATTGTTGATTGGAAATGATGTATCTTTTGTTAACACAAGTTAAGAATTTCATTTTGATGAAAGACTTAGGCAAAACCGAAATATTTGGCATCAATGTCTATAAGGATAGATTGAGATGCTAATATGGTTACGCCGAAAGTACATAGATGATATATTAAATGAGTTCAATATAGAAACTACAAGAAAGGTTCTTATCGCACAGAAAGGATTGAATCGAAATTCAAGTGTGTTGATACTTGGTAAGTGAAACAAAGATTCAAGTATAGATTGATACTTGATGTATGAAATCATAAAGAGTATTTATATCAATCATACTGTGATATGTACAAATCCAGATATGTCCTATGCTCTAAATGTTATGAGCATATACCAGAATGATTCATAAGATGATCATTGGACGATAGTAAGGATATTCTTATGATCTTTTGGAAGAACTAAGAATATATTATTTTTATAGAGGTGACAAATAGATGGTTAGTTCATTGTAAAAGTACTACATTGATACTAGTTTTGTCACAAAGTACAAATTAAGTTTATCTCAATCTAAACTAAGGGTGGCACAATATAATAGAAAGTAAGTTCCATAATGGATTTGGATGAGTTCCGAAGTTAAGACATTGTGATAGATACTACAACAAAAGGCTAAGTATATGACTGCTATTATAGCAGCAAAAGAGGGCATTTGTGTCAAGTAGTTTGTTATCAAACTAGGTGTAGTTCACAGCAGGATAGTACTATGAAGATATATTGTATGATAATATTGTTAACATGTTTTAACCCCAAGGAACTAAAGGTCTCACCAAAGGACCAAATTTATACAAAGCCATCTCATTAGAGAATGAGTGATGCATAGAGACGCGAAGACATGCAATTATACACGGACCTGAAAGTGTCGAATTCGAAGATCGGTTGACCACTAGAGATTGTGTACATACAACATAGGAAAGCCATAGGTGTTGAATACACAAAGATTTGAAACTAGATTATTGTCTCTAGTGCAAGTGGGAGACAGTTGGAGATATCCCCAAGAGGTAATAATAAAGAGGTTATTATCATATCTTCATGCTTATGATAAATGTTTACATACCATGATATAATTGCATTAACCGGAAACATTAATACTTGTGTGATTTGTAAACATGTAAGAGTCCCTAGTAAATCCTCTTGTTAAACTAGCTTGTTAGTTAATATATGATCATGGTTTCCTAATCATGAACATTGAGATGTTATTAACAACAAGGTCATATCATTAGAAGAATGATGTGATGTACATACTCCTATAGTTAAGCATAGCATAAAGATCAAGTCATTTAATATAGTTCAATTGCTATAAGCTTTCAGATACGTAGTAACCTAAATCCTTCGACCATGAGATCATGCTAATCACCATCACCGGATGGATGCTTTGATGACATCAAACACCACACCGTAACTAGGTGGCTATAAAGCTGGCATTGAGTGTTCAGAAAGTATTTGTTGAGGCACATGGATCAAGAGTGGGATTTGTCCATCCATATGACGGATATATATACTTTGGGCCCTCTCGGTGGAATGTCATCCAATTGGCTTGCAAGCATGTGACTGGCTCACAAGGGATCATATATCACGGGCACGATAAAAGAGTACTTATCGGTAACGAGGTTGAACTAGGTATGCAAAGATACCGACAATGAGACCTCAGATAAGTAAATTATTGCAAGACAAAGGGAAATTTGTATCATATGTAAGTGGTTCATTCGATCACAAAGTAATCATAGAAATATGTGGGAGCCATATGAATTTCCAGATTCTTCTATTGGTTATTGATCGGAGAAGTGTCTCGGTCATGTCCGCGTAATTCACGAACCGTAGGGAGACACACTTAAGGATTCAATGTTGTTTAGTAGATATGGAATATAAGTAGGGAGACCGAATGTTGTTAAGAGTCTCGGATGGGATCTGTGATATCACGAGGAGGTCCAGAATGGTCCGGAGAATAAGATTCATATAAGGAAAGTCCAATTCCGGAGTTCGGGAATGATTCCAGCGTTTTTCACCGGAATGATCTAGAAGGGTCTAGAAGGTTCACCGGACCGGAAGGGGAAGGGTGCATGAATGTTTCATGACTAAGTGGAATGATTGCATCATGTCCTAAGTCACATGGTTGGGTGTTTGTAAGAAAGAAATTAAGCTCCAAATTGAAAGTCAAAAGGTAAGTTTGAAAAGTCAAACTGGAACAATGTATCCTGGTGGAGGAAGGAAATAATCCTTCTCTCCCTCCACCACAAGCCAAGTATGAGAAGGAGTTGGGGAAGGATTCAAATTCCCCTCTCCCAAGATGCCCCTCCCTCTCATAAATAGAGGGGTGGGGGTGCCTCCCAAACACACAACACCACCATCCTCCAAACCGCCGCCGCCGCGCCTGCTGCCGCCTCGTGCCGTCGTCGGTTCGTTGCCGCCACCCTAGCCGCCGCTGACTCCACCTCCTCCTCTCCGGCTTCTAAACCCTAGATCGCCGGGAAAACCCTAATACTCCACCATAACCTTCTCTGGCTTAGGCGAAGCCATGCGGGATCTTCCCTCTACTTCCGACACCACGCCGTCGTGCTGCCGGAATCGCGAGGAGAGAACTATAATCTCTGATGCTGCTGGAACAAGGGAGAGGAAGGTCTTCATCGAGTATCGAACGTGTGACCGACTGTGGAAGCGCTGCCGGAACGCAGCGCCGGAAGGATCGTTTGCGCGATCTTGAGATCGGAAGTGTACGACTACATCATCCACGAGAATCTGCTCTCGTTTACCGCTTTGGAATCTTTGAGGGTGAGTACTCTATCGACTCGTTGCTACAATCTAGTAGATAGATCTTGTCTTGTGTGTGTTCATGCGGTGGAATTTTTTGTTTTCCATGCTACGAACCCCTACTGTTGGGGCAAAGTTCTGTGGTTGTGTTGTGCAGGTTCCAAGTTGCTAGCAAGACCTTGGAGTTGTTTTCTTACTCCTACTGGTTCGATAACCTTGGTTTCATAACTGAGGGAAACTTGCTATTGTGCTCATCATACCTTTCTCTTGGGATTCCCAACGAGCTCTACATATCTGAGCCATCAGACATCTATGACTCCGGCTGCAAGCACCATCGGTATACCTGTAGAGGTCCCAACCTTTAATAAGGTAGAGATCCATGTGTTTACAATGCTAGTCCCTGGATTAATAGCTATCATCCACAATTAAGATGTAATATCAAGAAACAAAGGTCATAGTACAAATTTTTAACCAGGAATAAAATAATTCATTACATCTTACATAGCTCATTTGGCTATCTCATTACAATGTAGCAGAAATATCTATATAGCATGGAGTCCTTCATCTTCAAAGTGCCACAGGCAATCATGTTGGTTGTAGACTTGTAATCCTAATCAACACACATCGCTAACATCAAACAAACCTGCAACATAATAAGTTACAGCCGCAAGGGTCAATACATTTGAATTGTATTGGCAAGTGATACTATGGTAGAATAGTAGTATCTATCATCTATATGCATTTGGCTAAGTGGAGCTTAGGCTTGCTTTGATCAAAGTAGATTTTCCTATCAGTTGAAAACACCAAGTTTTTGTTTGGCAAAAATCACCCAAGGCATCTACCAATCAAAGATTGAAGATCCTTTAACCCTTGTTCAACCACAAGTTTTTAACTTAGAAATTGGGATGAGGAGATTCTTGATAGCTTCCATGTCTTGATGCTCAAATTGTCCATTGCCGGGGACACGACTAAGTACTTAGATTTTACTCTCTCGAGAGGTGGTGCACTTTCCCCACAAGACTCGACATGCATCGAGACAAGATCTTTCAGAAGCCTTCCCTTAGACCAAAATGGACGCGCTCCAAACCTATCATCCCCTACCACCAACTGTCCATTTGGCTAAGTTATTGCAACCTATATGATCCAGGCAGAGCCCATAATTCCATGTGGCTGCACTTGAAGCTTCTCAACATTTGACATCTCAAATCTCTTTGTTCCTGGGTGGCATTCCACAAGTGTGATACACAAGGTTCACCAGTCCCCTGGCCTTGTGTAACCACTCAACAAAAATCCATCCAAGCAATACCATTCCACCCAGGAGATTCATTCACATAGTTGTTTTATTAAAAAAACAAAAGTCCTTGACTTGGAAATATTTCATAGCATGAATATAATCCACCCTTGTTTTCTACTAGCTAAGTTGAGCATGATAGTAGTAGGGATCCTAACTTAGGAAATTCTACTAAGGCATCATCTACTAGGATTTCCCATGGCATAGCATACTTAGTAAAATTCCATGCAAGTCCTACTCAAAACATCGCTAATGCATAGTGAAAATAATAGGACAAAAGTATGAAGCACCACTTGCCTTTTTGGTAGAGAATATAAGTTCATTCCTTGATCTTGTAATGGTAACACTCTTGAAAGTTCACTACAATTCAATCAAGAAAAAAACACACACTCAAAACTAGCATCACAAAACAATCACAAGAATACAATGAAATGCATGTAACAAGATGATTTTATTTGAGAAATTTTTGTAGCAAGGTTCTGAACACTAAAAATATTCTACTGACCGTTTTATATAGGTTTGATGCATAATCCAACATTTTGTGCAAAAATATTATTTAGTAGCGTTTTCTATTACAAGAAAAAGGCTATACTCATAGGATTAATGCTACTGTAGTAAAATTATATGTTTAATTTCTTATATTGATGTTTCTGGTCAGAGGGTTCAATATACAACTATTTTCAAAAGGATTCACTTCGGTAATAAGGGATTATGCATAAATTAATTGTGGAATTAATCTCATGGTGAATACTTAAATCCTCACATGTGAATTTCAATACCTGCAATAGTTTCAATATTTTTGGAAACTTGTGATACCTGATAGTGGGTTTCATTATCTTCTACTTTCAAAATGAATCAATTAAAAAATGATTTACATATTATTAGTTATGACAAAATACTCTATATCTCTCATTTAAAATTCGAGTATTTTATACTTGTCAAAACTGGAAACTAAGGGATCCATTGGGTTCTATATTTCGTAAGGATTCCAGAGATATAAAGTTTGCTAAAATCGGATCAACAGAATATAAGTTATGATTTTTTGAAGTTTTAACAAGAGCTAGAGCTAATACAATCTGTATACTGATCAATCGATCAAGGAAGGAAAAAAAGCAACGCAGCTAGATAGGATATGCTGGTACGAGCTCGGCTATTCCTCTAACTCTTTTCATATTTCTTCCATGCACGCACACATGTCTATACCAGGTTTTACCCAGCAATACATCCATGATCAAATTAGAAATATACATAGATCGTCGGATGCTGCATTAGGAGCCTGGCAAGTGAAACGAAATATAATTATATACCACGGTGCATGATGATGATGATTGATGAGTACCAGCCCGGCAAGACATCAGGGACGGAGATAAGAACATTGGTGTGGTGCTTGGCGCGCTCCAGTGAGACTCCAAACGACCTTGACGTTTGTCTACCGGTACCGTGGCGACATGGCTGAAGTGATGGCGGCATCGGGCGGCGCGGTCAACAATGACTATTTGATGAATGATAATGTCCTGAAGATAGGCGTCGATGAGGGTAGATTAGTGTTAAAAGGAATCAAGAAGAAAATTACTATACATGACGTACTTGTTCCGATGAACTCACCAGAATCTTGATCTAGATGTCCATGGTACGGGCAGTAGAGAGATCCATTGGAAATGGTTTGAGAACAAAATTGACGGAGGAGGTTGAGAGGCATGACTTGATGTGCTCGGTTCTTTTTGTTATGGCCCGTGGAGGAAGATCGAAGAGGCATGCCAGGTAATGGCATTCAGTTCACGAGATTGAATTGGGGAGATTAATATGTTGGAATGGGAAATTAAGACTCTGAATGAAATCTCTATTGAATTCTTAATAAATTTTGCATTTATGGAGAATGAAAACGTCCATTAGATTTTAGATAAGGAGGAAGAGAAGAGCTACAGCCATTGGAACCTGTAACGCTCGAGCTGTACTTGAGTGAGAAGGAAGACGAGCGAGCAGTCCCTCGACTCGGTCCGGCGGGTCTAGATGGGCCAAGTATTTTAGCCCAAGAGAAAATAGAAGGCAGGAAAAAAATGTAGAGGCTTAAGATTGAGATAGTGGGCTGGCTGGGGTGGATCGTTGTGTCTCCTTAATTTTTTTTACTTAATCGTTTTCTTTTTTTCCTTTTCTGTTTTATTTTCTTTTATAGAATTTGCCTCCCAAATTTATTTAAATTTGAACCAGACTTTTTTGAAAAATTTATAAAAAAATATTTTTGGGTAGATTATTATAAATAGAGAACACTGGCACTATTTTTATATGATATAATTTGAACACGACACATAAGCCTATATGTTTTTTTATTTCAATTTCCTAATTCCTTTTCTGTATCTTGTATATTACATATCTTTCGATTCAAAGCTCCAAAAAAATGATCAAATCAATTTGTAAAGTTTTATAAAATAATTCTTTACCATTATGTATAATCTTTTCCATTTAGAAATGGATTTTATTTATGGATTAAATTGGTTTTGTAATATATATATTTCCTTTTCT
This sequence comes from Avena atlantica, assembly GCA_910589765.1. NCBI lineage: Eukaryota > Viridiplantae > Streptophyta > Magnoliopsida > Poales > Poaceae > Avena > Avena atlantica. Next base: position 427,929,946 of record OU342733.1, read on the forward strand.
TCCTGTCTTATATAAACCTAAACGTTCGATTTATAGATCCAAAATAGGCGATTCAAACTTTGATGTATTCGTTCTGCCAATTCTTAATTTGTTATTTTGTTTTAACATGATCTTCTAGTGAGGTTTCACCTAAGATTTTCATTCTGTTTATCCTTATGGCTGTGATAATTTTGTTTGGATCACGATGAAATATTGTTGGCTTTGCGTGGAGCCTCATTTGTTGTTATACGTACACTGCCATTGCTGCTAAATGTAGTGAGCAGATTCTAGATTCGAGGCATGCAAGAAAAGGAACGTAACATCAGCTCCGTCTAATTCTATTTAATATTTTTTTATCTTTATATAATATTTCAAAATATATTTGTTCCTTTCAAGCATTGATTTTTTTTGTTATGAGCCTATATTGACCTTGGGATATTTCTTTTGTCCTATATAAATCATATATTTTTATCAATGCCTCCAAAATAGTGAAACCAAATATTGTGGTTTTGTAATATTATTATTTACCATTTTTCTATCACTTAGGAATGATTTCGCTCAATTTTATTTTAAATGGAACATAGTCATAATCTTAAATTGAACATGTGCTGATTTTTCTTATTAGGGTTTAGGTTTTGGGTTTATCTTTTTTTTCCACAGGTTTAAAATGCAAGTGCTTACAGATGATAATGCATTACATGCATTTGATTTTTTTTAATCTTGTTTGTCACTTTCTCATTAAAATTATTATTTTGTTTAAGCAAAGTTTTGATATTTCCATTAGAGGAACAAAAAGTTTCTTTTCCCCCTAAATTTCAACAATTAATTCTTTTGTTTATTTATTTTTTCACATTTCAAAATTTGGAAAATTTTGGGATGTGACAATACCCCCGGCAAAGAAGCTCACCCGCGAGAATTTCTTGCACTAGTAGGCTCAAGTGCTCCCCTCTCTTCGTGGCGCCCGGGTCATGGGCCTACTTCATAGATCCGATCCGGCACTGCCCGAACTCTTGGAAGATGAAGATGAAGATGCAAATCACAAGAAGATCACCGTTCCAAATCTGACATATGATTCCTGGGTTACAAAGGATCAGCAGGTCGTTGGGTTTCTTTTCAACTCTCTTTCCGATGATGTTCTTGCTGAAGTTTTTGGTCTGAAATATGCTGTTGATGTATGGTGTGCTATCAATGCCCTATACTTCACTCAATCTGAAGCTCAAGACTCTACTCTTAGTGATGCTCTCATCACCACCAAGAAACTCGACATGACTGCCATCCAATATACCATAAAGATGAAGGGGTTTGCATATGAGCTTGCTGCTACCGGGAAGAAAGTTGATGATGATGAGCTCAAGGACTGTTCGATGGTACTTTTAACCCTCTTGTTTGCTTCTGTCAATGCCAATCCCTCTACTTCCCTTCATGGCATGTGTTCCCAGTTATTGTGCTATGCGTATCGCGAGGATATGCTTGCTGCTACAGGCCAACACACTGGTACTTTCACCTCCTCTATTAACGCCGATCGTCGTCATGCCCCTCCTACCTATGGGGGTGGCCGCCCAACACTCCTTCCCAAACCCATGACACAGCCTTCCTACACCACTACATCCCCACCTTACCAACCACCATATGCCCCATCCCCATATCAACCACCGCCCACACCATATACACCACCTCCGCCCACACCATATACACCACTAGGGTGTCACGTGGGATCCCACCTAAATCCCACTTCTAGTTCATTTGCCAAATTCTAGTGTAAATTTTGAGCAAAAATTTACACTAGATTTTAAGAAATGAACAAGAAGTGGGACTTAGACAGGATCCCACCTGACACCCTATACACCACCCCCATACGCACATCCGATGTATCCCTACCCTCCGCAACCATACCCTACTCCATACCCACCACAACCCCAATGCCCACACCCCGCCCTACTCAACAACCACCAAAACGTGGGCCGCCAAAGCAGCAGGAAGGTTGGCGCAAGGGGGCGTGGCAAAAATACAGGCCGAGTAGCCTCGCCATGAAAGGAGGGCGTATTTTGTCAAATTTGCAAAAAGGAAGGTCATCCAGAAAATGAGTGTTCGTGGCGTTATTGTGACAATGATGATGACACGCCTACTGATGCGGAAGGTTCTTATGGTGTTGATACAAATTAGTACTTGGACACCGGCGCCACCACTCATGTTACAGGGAAACTTGAAAACTCCAAGTTCATCAAAACTACCGAGGACATGATCAAGTTCACACTGCTAGTGGACAAGGTATGGATATTGATCATATTGGTCATTCTGTTTTGCACACCCCTCATAGCTCCATATAGCTTCAAAATATTCTACATGTTCCAAGTGCTTCTATGAACTTACTTGCTGCCCACAAAATTTCTCTAGACAATAATTCTTTTATTGAAATTCATCCCTTGTTTTTCTTGATTAAGGACCAGGCAATGCGAAAATTCATATTCAGAGGTCCCTGTCATGGTGGCCTATACCCTCTTGTTCTGGTGTCAACATGATCATCATCCAAGCATGCGTTGGTCACCATCAAGCCTTCCTTCTACATGGCATCGTCATCTAGGACATCCTTCATCGTTTATTGTTCAGAAAATTCTTAGGAAAAATATTCTCCCGTACTCTCCAGAAAGAAATGCTTATGTCTGTGATCCATGCCAACAGGCCAAAAGTCACCAGTTACCCTATCATGTTTCCACTAGTGTGTCCACAGTTCCTTTGGAACAATTTTTTTGCTGATGTATGGGCTCCAGCTCCTCTCTCTATAGGCAAACATGCATAATATGTAAGCTTTATTGAGGATTTTAGTAAGTTTACTTGGATTTATCTACTAACAAAGCGTTCTGATGTATATCAGGTGTTCCTAAATTTTCAAAAATTTGTTGAACGCAAATTTGATAGGAAGATCATTACAATACAAACTGATTGGGGTGGTGAGTATGAAAAACTCAATAGTATCTTCCAAAAAGTGGGAATTACTCATCATGCTCTTGTACCCATGCTCATCAACAGAATGGGTCCGCTGAACGCAAGCATCACCACATTGTTGAAGTCGGTCTTGCCTTGCTTGCTAATGCTTCCATGCCTTTCAAATTTTGGGATGATGCTTTTCTTACAGTCACTTTTATCATTAATCTTCTTCCCGCAAAGGTTCTTGACTTTTTCATTCCTACAGAAAACCTTCTCCAAGGAAAACCAAACTATGAACCGCTTCGTGTTTTTGGTTATGCATGTTGGCCTAAGATTCTTCCCTACAACAAACATAAACTCTCTGTTCGATCCAAAAGATGTGTTTTCCTTGGGTATAGCCCTCTTCATACAGGAGTAAAATGTCTTGAAATCACTACTAGTTGTGTTTATATTTCAAGGGGTGATGTATTTGATGAGAATAGTTTTCCCTTTGCCTCTCTTCATCCAAATGTCGGTCGTCGTCTTCATGAGGAAATTATTCTCCTTCCCCCGGATCCAGTCTCTTTAATTGATGAAGGGGTGTGCGTACTAATAATCACTATTTGCATATTGTTCCTGTTCTTGATCCTCCTCAGGTAACAGCTGAAGAATCTACGCACAATTCTGAGTCTACTGATGCAAACAGCACAACAAATAATACAAGTGAGCCCTTTTCCGCTATAGATCCAGAAACTACAGATTCCAAGGCAGATTCTGGACAAAATCCAGAGTGTACGATCTCGTCTCCACCGCGGCCTCGCCTGTCATGCCCTCCTCTATGCATGACCAATCTATAGACTCCACAAATTCATGCCAGCAGCCCCTGTGCCCGATAGGATGTGACGCATCGGGGGAGGGGTTAGTGCATCGTCCTGCACCAGGAGAGCGGTCTCCATCCGATACCACGCCACCACCTGATACTCCCACGCGTCTGAATCCTCCGTACGAAGTCGCGTCTCTGCCTTGCTCCCCTCGCTCGGTGCGATGCGACGTCACACCTCCGTATGAATCTTCTTCTCCGCCTGAGTTCCCACGCTCTATGCGACGCGATGACATGACATGCAACACAAGACACAAGGAGGAACCTACACCAGATTCAGGATCTTCTATGGTGTCTGAACCTGCACCATCTCATGCTGTTGTGCCACGTACTCGGTTGCAACGAGGTATAAAACAACCGAAAACACGTACTAATGGAACAATTCGCTGGTGTTTGTTAACTTCAACAGGAGAACCCACAAATTTGAATTAGGCTCTCAATGATCAAAATTGGAAGAGTGACATGCAAGAAGAATACAATGTCCTTCTTGCCTATCACACTTGGCATCTTGTCCCACCAAGTTCAAATAAAAATGTTGTTGACTACAAATGGGTATATCGGATCAAGAAACATGCTGATGGTACCATTGATAGGTATAAAGTGATGCGGCTCAGATCACTGTAGTGCTTCGTTGGGAAACACCAAGAGGAAGGTAAGATGAGTACAGCAGCAAGATTTCCCTAAATAAGAAACCAAGGTTATCGAACCGGTAGGAGGAAGGAATCGACTCAAAGGTGTTGCCAGAAACTTGGAGACCTGCACAACACAAACTCAAGACTTTGCCCCAACAAACAGTGAGGTTGTCAATATCACCGGTTTGCTAAAAACAAAGGATTAACTGTATGGTGTGGAAGGTAATGGTGGTTTTGCATAAAGTAAACAGTAACAGTGGAAGATGTATCAATGGTAAAGATTGGACCGGGTCCATATTTCACTAGAGGTGTTCTCCTTAAGTTAGATAACAAAACATGCTAGGTAAACAAATTACAGCAGGGCAATTGACAGGACTGAGCAAGGCATAACAATGCAATACTAGACATTCATGATCCTATGAGATTCGATTGGGCAATACAACAAGATACATAGACCGCCATCCAACTGCATCTATGACTAGTAATCCACCTTCAGGTTATCATCCGAACCCCCTCCAATATTAAGTTGCAAGCAATAGATTACTTCTTTAAGCAAAGTGTGTAAGGTAAACAATCCACTTGTTCCATGAACAAGAGACCGTTGTTTTCTCCCTAGTATGAACAACGCATCTACAACCTTAGATATTTCTATCACTTCCCTTAGATTAAATAGAGGCATGAACCCACTATCTAGCATAAATACTCCCTCTTGGAGTCACTAACATCTACTCGGCCAAGATAGCTACTAGAAATGGAGAGCATGCAAGATCTCAAACAACACGGACATGATAGAATCAATAAGACAAAACCATTAATCAATCTGACATAGTAATCTCAATATCCATCGGATTCCCACAAACACAACATGAATGCTTACAAAGATAGATAATCTTGATCATGAACGGAGCTCACAAGATCTAAACATGATAGCACAAAGGAGGAGAAACAACCATCTAGCTACTACATGGACCCGTAGTCCAAGGTGGAACTAATCACGCTTCATACCGGAGGCTGGCATGGTGATGAAGAAGGACTCCGGGATGATCTCTCCCCTCCGGCATGGTGCCGAGAAAAGCTTCAGATCCCCCCATCTAGGGACGATGGTGGCTGCGCTACAGACTGTTTCGTGGAAAACTGATCGGGTCCTTAGGGTTTTGGTATCGGGGGTATTTATAGGCGAAGAGGCGAGGCAGGGGGCCCTATGGTGGATGCACCCCCTAGGCGCGGCTAGGCCTAGCCCGCGTGACCAGCGGGTGTGGCCCCCTGGTGGCTCCCCTCCATCTCGTATTCAGGCTCCGTGTTCCCCACAGTAAAATATTGACTTTGGCTTTTGTCCCATCCAATTCCGAGACCCTAAACCCTTTTCTTCCTTTTCTGGAACCAAAAATAGAAGAAAACATACAACTGGCACTGTGGCAACTTGTTAATGGGTTAGTCCAGAAAAACATATAAAAACACCTCAAAGTAAAGACAAAGCAAAGCAAAGTAGATACTAAATAAGCATAGAGCATAAAAAATTATAGATACGTTTACGACGTATCAAGCATCCCCACGCTTAACTCCTGCTCGTCCACAAGTAGGTAAGTGATAAAAAGAATAATTTTTTAGGTGACATGCACCATCACAATCAAGATCAAACCATTTGCAAGCATTGAAGCTGGGATAAAAAAACTCTAAACATGAGCATGAAAGAAGTAGTTCTAACAATACGACATGGCAACTATTGTTGCAACATGAAAGGGTACAAACAAAGATCATGAAACCCTTTTGTTTGCTTCTGTCAATACCAATCCCTCTACTTCCCTTCATGACATGTGTTCCCAATTATTGTCCTATGCGTATCGCGAGGTTATGCTTGCTGCTACAGGACAACACACTGGTACTTTCACCTACTCTGTTAACATCGATTCTCATCGTGCCCCTCCTACCTATGGGGGTGGCCGCCCAACACTCCTTCCCAAACCCATGACACAGACTTCCTACACCACCACACCCCCACCTTACCAACCACCATATGCCCCATCCCCATATCAACCACCTCCCACACAATATACACCACCTCCACCACACCATATACACCACCCCCATACGCACATCCGATGTATCCCTACCCTCCGCAACCATACCCTACTCCATACCCACCACAACCCCAATGCCCACACCCCTCCCTACTCAACAACCACCAAACCATGGGTCGCCAAAGCAGCAGCAAGGTTGGCGCAAGGGGGGCACGTCAAAAATACAGGCCGAGTAGCCTCGCCATGGCAGGAGGGCGTCTTTTGTCAAATTTGCAAAAAGGAAGGTCATCCAGCAAATGAGTGTTGGTGGCGTTATTGTGACAATGATGATGACACGCCTACTGATGTGAAAGGTTCTTATGGCGTTGATACAAATTGGTACTTGGACACTGGCGCCACCACTCATGTTACAGGGAAACTTGAAAACTCCAAGTTCATCAAAACTACCAAGGACATGATCAAGTTCACACTTCTAGTGGACAAGGTATGGATATTAATCATATTGGTCATTCTCTTTTGCACACCCCTCATAGCTCCATACAGCTTCAAAATATTCTACATGTTCCAAGTGCTTCTATGAACTTACTTGCTGCCCATAAAATTTCTCTAGACAATAATTCTTTTATTGAAATTCATACCTTATTTTTCTTGATTAAGGACCAAGAAATGCGACAAGTCATATTTAGGGGTCCCCGTCATGGTGGCCTATACCCTCTTGTTCCGGTGTCAACAGGATCATCATCCAAGCATGCGTTGGTCACCATCAAGCCTTCCTTCTACATGGCATCGTCATCTAGGACATCCTTCATCGTTTATTGTTCAGAAAATTCTTAGGAAAAATATTCTCCCGTACTCTCTAGAAAGAAATGCTTATGTCTGTGATCCATGCCAACATGCCAAAAGTCACCAGTTACCCTATCATGTTTCCACTAGTGTGTCCACAGTTCCTTTGGAACAATTTTTTCTGATGTATGGGCTCCAGCTCCTCTCTCTATAGGCAAACATGCATATTATGTAAGCTTTATTGAGAATTTTAGTAAGTTTACATGGATTTATCTTCTAAAAAAGCGTTCTGATGTATATCAAGTGTTCCTAAATTTTCAAAAATTTGTTGAACGCAAATTTGATAGGAATATCATTACAATGCAAACTGATTGGGGTGGTGAGTATGAAAAACTCAATAGTTTCTTCCAAAAAGTGGGCATTACTCATCATGTCTCTTGTACCCATGCTCATCAACCGAATGGGTCTGCCGAACGCAAGCATCACCACATTGTTGAAGTCGGTCTTTCCTTGCTTGCTAATGCTTCCATGCCTTTGAAATTTTGGGATGATGCTTTTCTTATAGTCCCTTTTATCATTAATCTTCTTCCCGCAAAGGTTCTTTATTTTTTCATTCCTATAGAAAACCTTCTCCAGGTCAAACCAAACTATGAACCGCTTCGTGTTTTTGGTTATGCATGTTGGCCTAGATTCTTCCCTACAACAAACATAAACTCTCTGTTCGATCGAAAAGATGTGTTTTCCTTCGGTATAGCCCTCTTCATACAGGAGTAAAATGTCTTGAAATAACTACTGGTCATGTTTATATTTCAAGGGGTGTTGTCTTTGATGAGAATAGTTTTCCCTTTGCCTCTCTTCATCCAAATGTCGGTCGTCGTCTTCGTGAGGAAATTATTCTCCTTCCCCCGGATCCAGTCTCTTTAATTGATGAAGGGGTGTGCATACTAATGATCACTATTTGCATATTGTTCCTGTTGTTGATCCTCCTCAGGTAACAGCTGAAGAAACTACGTAAAATTTTGAGTCTACCGATGCAAACATCACATCAAATAATACAAGTGTGCCCTTTTCCGATATAGATCCAGAAACTATAGATTCCAAGGCAGATTCTGGACAAAATCCAGAGTGTACGATCTCGTCTCCACCTGCGGCCTCGCCTGTCATGTCATCCTCTATGCATGAACAATCTATAGACTCCACAACTTCATGCCAGCATCCCCTGTCCCGTATATGATGTGACGCATCGGGGGAGGGGTTAGTGCATCGTCCTGCACCAGGAGAGCGGTCTCCATCCGATACCACGCCACCACCTGATACTCCCACGCATCTGAATCCTCCGTACGAAGTCGCGTCTCCGCCTGGCTCCCCTCGCTCAGTGCGATGCGACGTCACACCTCCGTATGAAGCTGCTTCTCCGCCTGAGTTCCCACGCTCCGTGCGACGCGACGACATGACATGCAGCACAAGACACAAGGAGGAACCTACACCAGATTTAGGATCTTCTATGGTGTCTGAACCTGCACCATCTCATGCTGCTGCGCCATGTACTCGGTTGCAACGAGGTATAAAACAACCTAAAACACGTACTAATGGCACAATTCGCTGGTGTTTGTTAACTTCAACAGGAGAACCCACAAATTTGAATGAGGCTCTCAATGATCAAAATTGGAAGAGTGCCATGCAAGAAGAATACGATGCCCTTCTTGCCAATCACACTTGGCATCTTGTCCCACAAAGTTCAAATAAAAATGTTGCTAACTACAAATGGGTATATCGGATCAAGAAACATGCCGATGGTACCATTGATAGGTATAAAGTGATGCGGCTCAGATCACCGTAGAGCTTCGTTGGGAAACCCCAAGAGGAAGGTATGATGAGTGCAGCAGCAAGAATTCCGTCAGTAAGAAACCAAGGTTATCGAACTGGTAGGAGGAAGGAACCGACTCAAAGGTGTTACTAGAAACTTGGAGACCTGCACAACACAAACTCAAGACTTTGCCCCAATAAACAGTGAGGTTGTCAATATCACCGGTTTGCTAAAAACAAAGGATTAACTGTATGGTGTGGAAGGTAATGGTGGTTTTGCAGAAAGTAAACAGTAACAGTGGAAGATGTATCAATGGTAAAGATTGGACCGGGTCCATGTTTCACTAGAGGTGTTCACCTTAAGATAGATATCAAAACATGCTAGGTAAACAAATTACAGCAGGGCAATTGACAGGACTGAGCAAGGCATAACAATGCAATACTAGACATTCATGATCCTATGACTAGTAATCCAACTGCATCTATGACTAGTAATCCACCTTCAGGTTATCATCCGAACCCCCTCCAATATTAAGTTGCAAGCAATAGATTACTGCTTTAAGAAAAGTGTGTAAGGTAAACAATCCACTTGTTCCATGAACAAGAGACTGTTGTTTTCTCCCTAGTAGCAAGAACACATCTACAACCTTAGAGATTTCTATCACTTCCCTTAGATTAAATAGAGGCGTGAACCCACTATCGAGCATAAATACTCCCTCTTGGAGTCACTAACATCTACTCGGCCAAGATAGCTACTAGAAACGGAGAGCATGCAAGATCTCAAACAACACGGACATGATAGATTCAATAAGACAAAACCATTAATCAATCTGACATAGTAATCTCAATATTCATCAGATCCCGCACAAACACAACATGATGAAGGGAATATGCCCGAGAGGCAATAATAAAGTGGTTATTATCGTATTCCTTATTTATGATAAATGTTTATTTTACATGCTATAATTGTATTAATACGGAAACGTTAATACATGTGTGTTTAATAAACAAAAAGGAAGTTCCTAGTTATGCCTCTCTTATAAACTAGCTCGTTGATTAACAAGATGATCATAGGTTTCCTGATCATGGACATTGGATGTTGTTAATAACGAGGTCACAACATTAGTGTAATGATGTGATGAACATTCATCCGAAGTATAGCATTACGATCAAAGTCATTGAGTTTATATTGCTACAACAACTTACGAAGTGATCCTAATCCTTAGACCATGAGATCATGTCAATCACTAACACCGGAAGAGTTTCTCGATGACATCAAACGTCACACCGTAACTGGGTGGTTATAAAGATGGATTCAGAACTACTAAAGTGTTATGTTGAGACCCATGGATCGAGAGTGGAATTTGTTCATCCCGATGACGGATAGATATGCTCTGGGCCCTCTCGGTGATATCACATTGATTTGCTTGCAAGCAAGTGATTTGATCACTAGAATGTTATATCACGGGAACGAGAAAAGAGTGCATGTCGGTAACGAGATCAAACTAGGTATGGAGATACCGATGATAGAATCTCGGACATGTAATATATCGTGAAACAAAGGGATTAAGATACTAGTGTAAAAGGTTCACACGATCACAGAAGTCATCGTTGAATGTGTGGGAGTCAGTATGGATCTCCAGGTCCCGCTACTGATTATTGATCGGAGAAGGGTCTCGATCATGTCCACATTATTCGCGAACCGTAGGGTGACACACTTAAGGGATACCGACACCATTCGGAGCAAATGATATGCCAGAAAAAGAAAAGGAAAGCGCAGGAATTTATTTCACTAGACACCTAAACTGTTTCGGTTGAAATTGCTGAAACTGGTTCTGCATGTGAAATGGAATACTAGCAAGGGGTTTTATGTGAATGTTTGTTAATTAATTAATTAAAAAAATTCTGAATAAATAAATAAAAGAGTTTTATTTAAATGAGAGCTTGCATTAAATTTGGTGGAAATTTAATGCATGTGAGTGGATTTTTGAGTGGAGGCTTTTTAATGGGAGTGGAGGCTTTTCATTTTGAGTGGGAGATCCACCCACAGGAATGTGGAAGAGGTGGGGGCAGCCCCCATGGCTGGGCGCCATGCCCCTTGGGTGCCCCCCTCTCCCTATAAAAGGCCCCCTCTCCTCCTCTCAAAGGACACCTCCTCGCGAAGGATCTCTCTCCCCCCTTTAGAATTCCCCCATGGTCTCGGATCAGCGAGATACATGTTCCCGGTGGCTTTTTCTGGAAGGATTTGTTGCTTCCGCTGCTTCGCTGGAGCGAGGGCGCAGAGGTTGTCGGGGTACCCGTACGTGTGTGCGATCACGGATGCACCACTTCTTTGAGGTGCTGGACTTGATCGTGCTGGACCGGCTGGACCAGATGGACTTCATCACGATCTTGAGATCGGCAAGCGTTCGTCTACATTATCCACGAGTACAACCTCGTTAACGCTATTCGGTCTTCAAGGGTATGTATTCTATGGATGTATATCCACCCTTTGCTTGTATCTAGTAGATAGATCTTGGTACATAGATGTTCCCGTCGTAGGAAATTTTTTGTTTTCTATGCTGCGAACCCTACAGTGGTATCAGAGCCAGATCTATGCGTAGATGCTTTGCACGGGTAGTACACATATGAGTATGTGGGCAATGATTATCATTTTATTGCTTCTTAGTTGTACTTTGGATATTGGTGGCATAGTGGGATGAAGCGGCCCGGACAAACTTTACATGTCCTCGCACATGAGACCTGTTCCACGCTTGACATGCAACTAGTTTTGCATAAGTGGCCAACGGGTGTCTGTCTCTCCTACTATAGTCAATATCTTATTTGCAATGAGTTGTCAACAATTTGGTTATCCTCGTTGTGGTTCATGTTCATAGGTAAGAACGGTTCTATCTTTGAAAGCCCTAAACCACGTAAAATTTGCAATGGATAAATTAGAGGCGTCTAGTTTAGATTGTTGCTGGGCTAGTGTTATGATATGGTGATGTTGTAAGTAGAAGTATGAGATGATACTCTTACAACATACATAACGTGTAAACTCCATAGACCTTGGATTTACACATAAAGGTATGATAGTGATCATACCACGATGGACATGATGGAGATCATATGAGGGAACCATATCTTTTCACTTACAAACATGTGATGTTTGATTGCATCTTATATTGCTTGTTTGGCATTTTATTATCATAATAAGATGACCCCTCATTTATATATCAAGATAATAATGTGTTCTTCCTTAAGTATGCACCGACAATGTTTCGTCGCTTCAAGACATCACGTGATGATCGGGTGTACTTGAATCCACGAGCATATCTCGGGTGTAAGACAGTTACACACGCGAATACTAAGGTTCTTACTTGACGAGCCTAGCATGTACAGACATGGCCTCGGAACACGGACCGAAAGGTTAAGCATGAGTCATATGTTTTGATATGATGACCATATGGATGCTCGCCTTTGAAGCTACACCGACTCACGTGATGATCGGACTTGGTGTAGTGGATTTGGTTCATGTAATCACCAAAAAGACACGAGGGATGTCGTTTTTGAGTGGGAGTTCATTTCTAATTTGGATTAGTAGAACTCAATTTATCATAAATTAAATCAAAGTGAATTTGCATAATTTGTTGTAGTCGTTGGCATTCGTTTACCACCTTATGCATAGTCGTAATTGAGATAATAGAACTATAGAATTCGGGATATATACTTTACGAACTGGTATCGTATTGTGTTTAGTGTCAATCTAAAGTTTAAAGTCCTATTTCAAACTTTCAACAAACTCTATTTACTCCGTGAAATTTAATAGTTGGTATTAAATCGAGAGTAACAATTCCAGTGTTAGTATCTTAAGTATCATGTTTGCCTCCATGATTCTTGATTGTTTTAATATCAAGTTTATCTAGGAGATGAAAGAATTGTTTCAAAAACATCATGTGTGACAGATATAATGATATCTGAAACAATGTTTTGGTTGCAATATGATAGAGTATAATATGTTTTCTCATATAGGATGAGAATTTACAAAGGTTGGAGATGCTAGACATCCTAATCATCCAAAAAGGGTTTTGGAAAGTAATGTTATACTCATGATTCGCATTTATAAGCTATAGTAGCTTGATCATGAAAGTCTTCATGATAAGGATGAATAGAAGATGTATGTAAAGTGTTTACTACACTAAAAGATTACTAAAGAACGGATTTTGAAAGAATACCGATCATTTTGATGATGGTGATCTACTTCAAAGTGCAAGTCCAAAGGTATTATTATTTGAATGTACACGCTTTGGACTATGTGTCATGTATATGGCGCCACTTTTGATGTTGATAGATTCTTTTAAAAAGGAAAAGGAAATGCTGAAAGAGAATCTAGAAATATATTTGGCAGAAAAAAATGGAAATATCCAATTTAGGTATATGGATGATATACATGTTATGGCTGTATTCTTTGCTTGTTAAACAATGTGGTTCTTGGGTATTGGATACCGAATTGGTTGGTATGAAATTTCATACGGAACAACGCAATTCATGAACCACAATGGCCTAAGTAACTAGCAAGAGAATATGTGATGATGTTCATCGAAAACAAACAAACCGTTGTTTGTATTTCTCGTTGACATCAAAGTTTGACTTCAAGATTTGTTTTAATGAATCAGGTATTATGAGAACAAAGGTTGTTCAAATAATTACCGTATTCCATATAAGATGGATGATTTACAAATCTAGTTGGATAAATCACATCCATAAAACCTAATGCTAAAATGTCGCAAGACAAATGATTGAAAGATCACTTACGAAGTGACATCACCGTTTAAATTATATTGTAAAGAAAACACGAAGAATCTCCATATTCATGGATTTTTGGAGTCTTTGATTTGATCAAGTGACGCTTGTGAGACTTTCCTCGGGATAATTAAAACTTCGTTCAAAGGCCAAGGAAGAACGAACGACTACATTATTGGAATTTATACATATCGATTTATGTAGTCCATTATGTATAGTCGTAAGCGATGGATTTCAACTTCATATGCTTTCTCCGGAAATTTGAGTGAATGTTCACTTAATGAGAAAGAAGTATGAAATATTTGAAAATGTTTCAAAGACTTTCAAGATGAAGTGAAAATTATTGTAACAAGAAAATAAATGGTTTATGATTTATCATAAGGGATTTATTTGAGTTACAAGTGTAACAAGAAAATAAATGAATTATGATTTTATCATAAAGGGATTTATTTGAGTTGCAAGTTTAGGAAAACACCTAGATTTACATCTCCTGAAACACCATAGGAGTATGGAGTGTTTGAGATTTGTAATGAAACCTTGTTTGACATGGTTGGATCAAAGGTGTTATTCATAAAACCGCCATTATGTTTTAAAAAGATTAAAGCTTTAGAGACTACCGCTTTTACACTGAAAAGAGCTCCATCTTGATCCGTTGAAATGACACCATATGAGTTATGGTTTGGGGTAAAACCCAAGTTGTCATTTCTTAAATTTTTGTATGCTAAACATAAGTAAGATGTTTACAACCGAAGTCGGATGAGCATGTCTTTGTAGGTTATTTCGAATAACAACTGGTTATTCCTTCATAACACCAAGGACAAAAGGGTTTGTCGCTTGAAACGTGAAGTTTCTTGGAGAAGGAATTTTTCGTAAAAGTTAAGTGGGAGGACAATAGAACTTTGATAAGGTTAACGAACCTTAGCTATATGTGCTGAGTTGCGCAGCGCCGGAAATCGTTCCGAAGGCTGCCATAATGCTCATAGCTTATGTGCCTCAAAGGTTGTGGTCACGGAGATCTAAGTTCTTATTGAACCAAGTGGGTTGGTTAAACAATCAAATGCTAAGATTTGAGAGTAAATCATTATTGTCTGACAATGATGATGAACCGACTACATGCAAAGAAGCGATGATGGGCCCTGACTCCGTCAAATGGCTTGAAGCCATAAAATCCGTGATAGTTCCATACACGAGAAATCAAGTTTTGAACTTGGAAGACCCTCCGGAAAGGTGTAAAAACCTATCGGTCGTATTTGGATCTATAAAGAAACAGACATGGATGTTTTACATCTATGAAATAGTCGACATATCCGTAAAGTATTTTACGACAATGTTTAAGGAGTTGACTATGACAAGATTTGATCTTTCATAGCGATATTTAGTCTGGACGGATTAAAGTAGCAACCACTACATATAATTTGTTATATGGTAGATGATTAAACAAAACAAAGTTCTTCTAATAGAATGGTTACCTAGGACGTGTACATGACACAATCCAAAGGGTTTTGTTAATTCAACGGATGCTAAAAAGGGCATGCAAACTTCAATGGTTGAAGTAAGCATCACGGAGTTGGAATCTTCACCATGATGAAAAGGAGTTTTCATCAGGAGACGATGAAGATGCTTGCATTTGCAAGAAATTAAGTGAGAGCACTAAGACATATTTCTAATACATTTTGTGGAGGACATCTTATTGATTAGAAATGATGTATCTTTTATTGACAAAGGTTAAGAATTTCATTTCGATGAAAAACTTAGGCAAAACCCAAATATTTAGCATGAATGTCTATAGTGGATAGACTGTGACGCCAATATGGTTGTGGCAAACGTACATATATGAGATATTGAAGGATTTCAATATAGAAACGATAAGAAACAGTTCTTGTCGCATGGAAAAGGAATTTAATCAAGATTCAAGTGTATCGACACTTGATAAGTGAAACAAGATTCAAGTGCTTTGACACTTGATGAGTAAAATCACAAGAATGATTTGATAAATCATACCATGATATGTACACATCCAGATATGTCCTATGCTCTAAGTGTTATGAGCATATACCAGAATGAATCATAAAATGATCACTGGACAATAGTAAGGAAATTCTTATGATCTTTTGGAAGAACTAAGAATATATTTGTGTAGAGGTGAAAAAACAATTACAAAGAGTTCATTGTAAAGCGTTACATTGATACTAGTTTTGTCACAAGATACAAATTAAGTTTATCTCAATTTAAACTATGGGTGGCACAATGTAATGGAAATGAGATTCCATGATGGATTTGGATGAAATCCATAGTTAAGACATTGTGACGAATACTACAACAAAAAGGCTAAGTATATGACTGCTATAGTAGCAGCAAAGGAGGGAATTTGTGTCAAGCAGTTTGTTATCAAACTAAGGTGTGGTTCGCAACGGGATAACACTAAAGATATATTGTGTGACAATAGTATCGACGTGTTTTAACCCCAAGGAACTAAAGGTCTCACCAAAAGACCAAATTTATACAATGCCATCTCATTAGAGAATGAGTGATGCCTGGAGACGCAAAGACATGCAAATACACACGGACCTGAAAGCATCAGATCCGTAGATTATGTTAACCACTTGCAGTTGCGTATATGGAACACCAGAAATCCATAGGTGTTCAATACGCAAAGTTTTCAAACTAGATTATTGTCTCTAGTGCAAGTGGGAGACTGAAGGGAATATGCCCGAGAGGCAATAATAAAGTGGTTATTATCGTATTCCTTATTTATGATAAAATGTTTATTTTACATGCTATAATTGTATTAATATGGAAACGTTAATACATGTGTGTTTAATAAACAAAAAGGAAGTTCCTAGGTATGCCTCTCTTATAAACTAGCTCGTTGATTAACAAGATGATCATAGGTTTCCTGATCATGGACATTGTATGTTGTTAATAACGAGGTCACAACATTAGTGTAATGATGTGATGAACATTCATCCAAAGTATAGCATTAAGATCAAAGTCATTGAGTTTATATTGCTATAACAACTTACGAAGTGATCCTAATCCTTAGACCATGAGATCATGTCAATCACTAACACCGGAAGAGTTTCTCGATGACATCAAACGTCACACCGTAACTGGGTGATTATAAAGATGGCTTCAGAACTACTAAAGTGTTATGTTGAGACCCATGGATCGAGAGTGGAATTTGTTCATCCCGATGACGGATACATATGCTCTGGGCCCTCTCGGTGATATCACAATGATTAGCTTGCAAGCAAGTGATTTGATCACTAGAATGTTATATCACGGGAACGAGAAAAGAGTGCATGTCGGTAACGAGATCAAACTAGGTATGGAGATACCGATGATCGAATCTCGGACATATAATATATCGTGAAACAAAGGGATTAAGATACTAGCGTAAAAGGTTCACACGATCACAGAAGTCATCGTTGAATGTGTGGGAGTCAGTATGGATCTCCAGGTCCCGCTACTGATTATTGATCGGAGAAGGGTCTCGATCATGTCCGCATTATTCGCGAACCGTAGGGTGACACACTTAAGGGATACCGACACCATTCGGAGCAAATGATATGCCAGAAAAAGAAAAGGAAAGCGCAGGAATTTATTTCACTAGACACCGAAACTATTTCGGTTGAAATTGCTGAAACTGGTTCTGCATGTGAAATGGAATACTAGCAAGGGGTTTTATGTGAATGTTTGTTAATTAAGTAATTAACAAAATTCTGAATAAATAAATAAAAGAGTTTTATTTAAATGAGAGCTTGCATTAAATTTGGTGGAAATTTAATGCATGTGAGTGGATTTTTGAGTGGAGGCTTTTTAATGGGAGTGGAGGCTTTTCATTTTGAGTGGTAGCTCCACCCACATGAATGTGGAAGAGGTGGGGGCAGCCCCCATGGCTGGGCGCCATGCCCCTTGGGTGCCCCCCTCTCCCTATAAAAGGCCCCCCTCTCCTCCTCTCAAAGGACACCTCCTCGCGAAGGATCTCTCTCCCCCCTTTAGAATTCCCCCATGGTCTCGGATCAGCGAGATACATGTTCCCGGTGGATTTTTCTGGAAGGATTTGTTGCTTCCGCTGCTTCGCTGGAGCGAGGGCGCAGAGGTTGTCGGGGTACCCATACGTGTGTGCGATCACGGATGCACCACTTCTTTGAGGTGCTGGACTTGATCGTGCTGGACCGGCTGGACCAGATGGACTTCATCACGATCTTGAGATCAGCAAGCGTTCGTCTACATTATCCACGAGTACAACCTCGTTAACGCTATTCGGTCTTCAAGGGTATGTATCCTATGGATGTATATCCACCCGTTGCTTGTATCTAGTAGATAGATCTTGGTACATATATGTTCTCATCGTAGGAAAATTTTTGTTTTCTATGCTGAGAACCCTACACATGAATGCTTACAAAGATAGATAATCTTGATCATGAATGGATCTCACAAGATCTAAACATGATAGCACAAAGGAGGAGAAACAACCATATAGCTACTACATGGACTCGTAGTCCAAGGTGGAACTACTCACGCTTCATACCGGAGGCTCGCATGGTGATGAAGAAGGACTCCGGGATGATCTCTACCCTCCGGCATGGTGCCGAGAAAAGCTTCAGATCCCCGATCAAGGGATGATGGTGGCGGCGGCTACAGACTGTTTCATGGAAAACTGATCGGGTCCTTAGGGTTTTGGTATCAGGGGTATTTATAGGTGAAGAGGTGAGGCAGGGGGGCCCAGGGTGGCTGCACCCCCTAGGCGCGGCTAGGCCTAGCCCGCGTGACCAGCGGGTGTGGCCCCTGGTGGCTCCCCTCCATCTCGTATTCAGGCTCCGTGTTCCCCACGGTAAAATATTGACTTTGGCTTTTGTTCCGTCCAATGCCGAGACCCTAAACCCTTTTCTGCATTTTCTGGAACCAAAAAGATAAGAAAACATGCAACTGGCACTGTGGCAACTTGTTAATGGGTTAGTCTAGAAAAACATATAAAAACACCTCAAAGTAAAGACAAAGCAAAGCAAAGTAGATACTAAACAAGCATGGAGCATCAAAAATTATAGATACGTTTACGACGTATCAAGCATCCCCAAGCTTAACTCCTGCTCATCCTCGAGTAGGTAAGTGATAAAAAGAATAATTTTTTAGGTGAGATACACCATCACAATCAAGATCAAACCATTTGCAAGCATTGAAACTAGGATAAAAAAACTCTAAACATGAGCATGAAAGATGGAGTTCTAACAATAAGACATTGCAACTATTGTGGCAACATGAAAGGATATAAACAAAGATCATGAATAACATGCATTGAAAAACGTTTATTTGTTTCACATATAGAAAAACATAGCATAGTGGTATTCAGCCTGTCCCTCATGGATTAGCAAAACATAATGCATAGGACACCTTCAAAGTTCATGTCACATCCCAAGATTTTCCAAATCTTGTAATGTGAAAAATAAATGAATTAAATAAAACTTTGTTTGATTTTCAGAGTGAGAAGAAACTTTTTGAATCCAATTGGAAACCTTCAAACCAATTTGGATCAAATAAAATCCTAAAGAGATTTAAAAAGATAAACATTTAATAAAAAGAAAATAAAAATATTTTGAATTACTATTTTGGATCTTTCAAATAAAAGGTTTTGGTTTTCAAAACAAAAGGAAGGTTTGAAATAAGAAATTATTTTATAGAGCCAAATTAAACCTTGACCAAGCTTTTGAAATAAAACATTTTGTTTTGGTAAAAATAGTAAATGTTTATTTAAAATAAAATAATAAGGATTTAATATCTAAGTTTTATTAATAAAGGTTTTACTATTTCCAAAACATCAAAACTTATTTATTTCAAATAAGTTTTCCAAGTAATTTTTATTTTCCCAAATAAAACCTACTGATTTGGTTTTGAAAATAATTAGATTTCAAAAGGAGTATTTAAATAAAACAAATCCTATTTGATTTTAATAAACAATGGTCTATTTATTTAATTAATAATGGACCCTAAAATAAAATTATTATTTTTGATTTTGGAATTTTGGATTATGTTACTGAATAGAACCAAATTTAAAGTTTCAAAGTTTGGTGATTGTTTGAATTGATTTGAGTATTGTTTGGTTGTTTGAATTTCAAAACAGAAATTGAAATTGGGAAAAGAAAAGGTTTAAGACAGAAAAAATGGAATCTGGACCAGCCCAGCTGGGCAAGCCCAACAAGGCCCAGTACTAGCCCTCTCTCCCTCCAGGAAGAAAATGATTCGCACTCATTTTTGAACCCGTGCAGAGACTGACTGGTGGACCTCTTCTCCTCCTCGCATCCTCACTGACGACTGGACCCCACCTCCCTGTTCATCCTCCTCACCCGCGCGACTTCTTCTTCCCCCAAACCTCGTCGCCGTTTCTGTCAGATAACTGCGCGCTTAATTCCTCTTAATCACGCGTTGAATCAGCCCAGTGACTGTGTGCACTTAAGCGCCTCTCCTCCCTCTCTCATTCCCCTCACACGCCAGACCTCCCCTGCCCCCAGGCTGCCACGAATCGAGCTCGCCCTCCCACTGCTCCGACGAGCTTCCATCTCCAATTCCGGCCGAGCCTCGCCACCTCCTGCCTCCCCGACCAAGCTCACACCTTTCCCACTCCCTGGCGCATCTTCATGTACCCTCAGTTCAACCGCGGGCGCCCCTGAGCATCACCTTCAACAAGCTCCGAGCGCCGCCGCGTCTGTCTTCTACTCCGTCGAGCTCCTCCGGTAAGTCTAGACCGCCCCAAGCCTTCTCCTTCACGCTCGCGTCATCTCCGTGATCCCCTGCATCTGACCACACTCTCTGTTTGCATCCTCATGATCGACAGCGTCGCCTTTGACCGCGAACAGAACCGCCCGTCGCCAGACCTTACTCCGGCGAGCAATCCACCGCAACCCTGAGCGCCCCTCGACCCAAGAAGACCACGTCGAGCTTCCCCATCCTCCTGCGATCTCGGTGAGCACCTTCCCATCCTTCCCCGTTTCCTGTTTTGCCAGCACCGCCACCGCCTGGCCGTACGCCGCCGCTAGCCACCGTCGGCGCCGCTCACTTTTGGCCAAGCATGCTAGCACCGTAGGATCTTAATCTGACCAACACGATAGATCCACTTAGCACCGAAGGGGTACGCGATCAGGACCGTGCGATCTAATTAGATCCAACGTGCCGCAGAGACGATCCGGCCGAACCGGTACCAGCCAATGGCTTGGTGACGCGTGGCCAAATTTTGGTTAGAACTGAATTTGAAATCAGATTAGAATATGATTTTCAAACCTTTGTAACTTTTGATCCACACGTCCAAAATTTACAAACTTTATACCGTTGGAATCAGTGGAACAAGCCCTAGCCAACCATGGAATTTGTTTAGCAAATAGTATCTGTTAGATTGGTTGATTTTGCAGAAACTTTTGAATGCTTGTTAAGACTAGAAAATGATTCAAAAATGTTTTTGAGGTTGAAACCTTGGCAAATTGGTTTGTTGTGAACCTACTGACCCTAGGTACCAACCCATGGTTTTGTAAATGGATTGTTAAATTTTAGGGTGGACTAATTGACTTAGCCCATTTCTAGCCAAATAAAAATATTGATTTTGATATGAAAATGTTTTTAGAGTAAAAACTTTGGGAAAATGTTTTGGACTAAACCTACTGACCCTAAACACCAAGTTTTGAGAAACAACAACTCATTTGGTGAACAACATAAAGTTGTTGCTCTTATAAAAATATTTTCCACCACATAAAATGATGATTGGATTTTAAAATGGTTTTTAGACAAGACTCTTTTGCAAATGACTTTACCACTTTGGAAAATGACTAACTTGAACCTTACAAAGTTTAGAAGCCTAGTGGAGACCATCTTTGCAAATAGAACCACCTCTTGCATGATTACATGCATAACTTAGATCCCATTGTTTTATGTGTGTGAAATTATTTGATTGATTATTGGTTTGGAATGTTAGTTGATATGGTGTTTTCTTGATTGATTGTAGTGAAGTTAGCAAAGTGAGAGACTAGCAAGATTAAGGAGTGAACCATCATTCCCTACCAAAAAGGCAAGTGACACTATTATCTAAAGTCCTACTATTTTCATTATACTTAGTGGATTTTGAAAACATGCATGAAAAGAATTTTATACTTATGCTATGCTAAATCCTAATAGGATTCCCTATACATTCCCTAGTGAAAACAATGTAGTTGTTACATGCTTAGCCATGCTATATTTTGAAAAGAGATACATGTTGAGATTTTATGAAGTTGAGAAAAGGACTTGTGTTTTTATATAATAAAACAAGGACTCAATGAACCACCTGGGTGGCCAAGGATACTTTGAGTATGGGAGAAGGTGGCAACAAAAGGAACCATGTCTATGGCAATCTCTTTGTGTTGTGGTCCAAAAGAAACCACCCAGGAAACTTAGAGATTGAACATGTTTCTCCAATTGTGGCTTTCGTGTGCAACCACATGCTATTATGGCTCTGGCTTAGTCAACTACATTGGGAAGACCCATGCATTGTCTTCAAGCTACTGGACATGAGGACCTGGAATCCTACATGGTTACTTGAAGACAAGCTAGCAATGGTGTATGGGAGGACCCTTTGGAAAGACTTCGTCACATTCTCAATCTGCCGGTACTCCATCTTGGTGAGCACTAATCCAGTGTCCACTGGTGGCAAAAGGATGAGATTGTGACATGTGGGTAAAGTGTACTACTTCTGCAGAAGATAATAAAATCTAAGTACTTAGCCGTATCCCCGGTTATGGACAATACTGAGCAACTAAAGTTTGAAGCTATGGGAGATCTCGACATTCTAATTTCTAAAAGAAAACTTTTAAAGACTTGATGCACTTGGGGGTACCAAGGAGCTCAGGAGACTTTAATAAAACTTGATGTACTTGGGGATACCAAGGAACTCAAGAGATTTTGATGAAATCATGAACACTTGGGGTTACCAAGGAACTCATGAGATTTTGATAAAACTTGATGC
This sequence comes from Avena atlantica, assembly GCA_910589765.1. Classification (NCBI taxonomy): domain Eukaryota; kingdom Viridiplantae; phylum Streptophyta; class Magnoliopsida; order Poales; family Poaceae; genus Avena; species Avena atlantica. The sequence goes on from OU342733.1 coordinate 427,952,716, forward strand.
ACTTGGGGTTACCAAGGAGCTCAAGGGATTTTGACAAGGACTTGAACACTTGAGTTTCTACCAAGGAGTTCAAGGGATCTTTGAAAAGGAGATGTGACAAAGGACCAAACCATTTTGAAAAGATAGGATAAAGTATTGCTTTCTGCAAATGAGCCTTAAACCCTACTTAGCCAAAATTGCATGTATTGATAGGATCCACTCATATACTACATAGTAGTGAAACTTGCCAATACAATTCAAATGTATTGACCCTTGTGGCTGTAACTTGTAATGTTGTAGGTTTGATTGATTTTAGTGAAGATTGATTGATTAGGATTACAAAGCCTACAACCAACATCTGCCTGTGGCACTTTGAAGATGAAGGACCCCATGACTATAGTCATTCCGCTGCAATGTAATGTAATAGCCAAATGGGCTATGTAAGATGTAATAAAATTATGTTATTCCTGGTTATAAAGTTATATTATGACCTTTGTTTCTTGATATTACATCTAAACTGTGGATGCTAGCTATTGATCTAGGGACTAGCATTGTAAACACAGGGGACTCCACCTTATATTGTTTAAAGGTTGGGACACTCCCTCTACAGATGGTATCAGAGCATTGTGTTGCCTGTAGGATTTGTAAACCTAGGATTGGACAAAAACCCTTAGAAAAATAGGAGTTGTATTTTGTTCCAAAAACTATTTACAAAAACACTTGTAAACTCTTTCCTCAACCATTTTGGTTTCAACTCTACATCTCTTCTACTTCAACTTGATGGAAAAACCTACCCCATGACCAAAGACTACACCATGTGCAAAGGACTTCTTCAACTCTAATGACTTCAACTTCTTCAACTCTAATGACTTCAACATCTTCAGCATATTCACCAAGGACTTCCAACTTGAATACCACTAAGGACTACAAGTGAAACAAGGAACTCTTGCTCAAGATTAGGAGACTAAGGGAATGCAAAAGTTAGAAGGAACCTACACCACTAGAAGTTACTGTAACCAAGAGTTTTTCTCAAGGAAACCATGATCAAAATGGAAGAAGAATCAACCAAGAAAGATGGAAAGAACACAAGTGAACCATATAGATGGACCACCATATTTTAGTTAAGTCAAACACACCAACTTAAGTGGTGTAACAAAAATATTTTGTTACCTAAGTATGTGCTTGAACTTTGTTGTTTGAGTGAAAAGTTGTTTGTGAATGCTTGCACACTGCTTGTGTGAATTGTGATGTGTGTGATTAGAAATATTTCCTTAGAAATATCTTGCCTATTCTAAACTCCTTATAACCCAAACATATGACTACTCCAAGAGACTCCAAAGTTGATGACACCAACACCAACCAAGAGGACAGCATGAAAGAGCTCATAGCAACCCAGAACCAGTTGAACCAAGTGACAGCTCAATTCATAGCCAACTCCAGTGGAGAAGATCCAACCCTGCAAGGATTTTTGGAAACTCAAGGCCAACTGATGCTCAAAGTGACTGATCAAATGATTAAAATGGAAGAAAGCTATCCCAAAAGAGTCTTGGACAACAAGGATGACAGAAATATTATTCTAGATGGAGCCCCAGCTTGCATTATTTGTGGAGACAAGGATCATACTTCCAAGGAGCATGGAGATCAATGCCCCAACTGTGAAGAGAAACATCCTGTTGGACAATGTCCCACTTCTCAAGCTACTTGCTATCTATGTGAAGGAAGCAACCATGTTCCTATCCAATGCCCCATCTATTCCATTGTGGAACAAAGGAAACAAGAAGGATCCAAGTCTACCAAGAAGGTTGATGACAAAGGAAAAGGACCACTTATACCTCCAAACAAAACAACCTAATTCAAAGGATCAAAGAAACCCAAGAAGCAAAAGATAGACAAAAGCCATGTGCAATGTTATAAGTGTAAAGAAATGGGACACTATTCCGGTGAATGCCCAGAGAACCCGAAGAATAAAGAGATTGGCCAAGTGATGTGCAACAACTGCAAAGAACTAGGCCACTAATGTACCAACTTGTCCACAAGAGCCACGTAACGAACTCAAAGATATCCACTGTTTCAATTACAAGAACCCAGGACATTATGCAAGCAACTGTCCAGAGAAGATGAAGAACAAGTTGAACAAGCCTATGGAGAAACTTAACCTTGGCCCATGAGTCAAGTGTGGAAACCAAGGACCCAATGCAAATGTTTGCCCAGAGAAGCTTTCCCAAGATCTCAAGCAAGCCAACTTGTAATTTTTGTTTGAAAATTTTAAGGGTGGTAGTACCCTAGTTGTTTTGAGCCTACTTGTAACCCTAGCCTTCCCAAATCTCGGGACGAGATTTATTTTAAGGGTGGTAGCCTGTCACATCCCAAGATTTTCCAAATCTTGTAATGTGAAAAATAAATGAATTAAATAAAACTTTGTTTGATTTTCAGAGTGAGAAGAAACTTCTTGAATCCAATTGGAAACCTTCAAACCAATTTGGATCAAATAAAATCCTAAAGAGATTTAAAAAGATAAACATTTAATAAAAAGAAAATAAAAATATTTTGAATTACTATTTTGGATCTTTCAAATAAAAGGTTTTGGTTTTCAAAAGAAAAGGAAGGTTTGAAATAAGAAATTATTTTATAGAGCCAAATTAAACCTTGACCAAGCTTTTGAAATAAAACATTTTGTTTTGGTAAAAATAGTAAATGTTTATTTAAAATAAAATAATAAGGATTTAATATCTAAGTTTTATTAATAAAGGTTTTACTATTTCCAAAACATCAAAACTTATTTATTTCAAATAAGTTTTCCAAGTAATTTTTATTTTCCCAAATAAAACCTACTGATTTGGTTTTGAAAATAATGAGATTTCAAAAGGAGTATTTAAATAAAACAAATCCTATTTGATTTTAATAAACAATGGTCTATTTATTTAATTAATAATGGACCCTAAAATAAAATTATTATTTTTGATTTTGGAATTTTGGATTATGTTACTGAACAGAACCAAATTCAAAGTTTTAAAGTTTGGTGATTGTTTGAATTGATTTGAGTATTGTTTGGTTGTTTGAATTTCAAAACAGAAATTGAAATTGGGAAAAGAAAAAGGTTTAAGACAGAAAAAAATGGAATCTGGACCAGCCTAGCCGGCCAAGCCCAACAAGGCCCAGTACCAGCCCTCTCTCCCTCTAGAAAGAAAACGATTCGCACTCATTTTTGAACCCGTGCAGAGACTGACTGGTGGACCTCTTCTCCTCCTCGCATCCTCACTAACGACTGGACCCCACCTCCCTGTTCATCCTCCTCACCCGCGCGACTTCTTCTTCCCCCAAACCTCGTCGTCGTTTCTGTCAAATAACTGCGCGCTTAATTCCTCTTAATCACGCGTTGAATCAGCCTAGTGACTGCGTGCACTTAAACGCCTCTCCTCCCTCTCTCATTCCCCTCACACGCCAGACCTCCCCTGCCCCCAGGCTGCCACGAATCAAGCTCGCCCTCCCACTGCTCCGACGAGCTTCCATCTCCAATTTCGGCCGAGCCTCGCCACCTCCTGCCTCCCCGACCAAGCTCACACATTTCCCACTCCCTGGTGCATCTTCCTGTACCCTCAGTTCAACCGCGGGCGCCCCTGAGCATCACCTTCGACAAGCTCCGAGCGCCGGCGCGTCTGTCTTCTACTCCGTCGATCTCCTCCGGTAAGTCTAGACCGCCCCAAGCCTTCTCCTTCATGCTTGCGTCATCTCCGTGATCCCCTGCATCTGACCACACTCTCTGTTTGCCTCCTCGTGATCGACAGCGTCGCCTTCGACCGCGAACAGAACCGCCCGTCGCCAGACCTTACTCCGGCGAGCAATCCACCGCAACCCTTAGCGCCCCTCGACCCAAGAAGACCACGTCGAGCTTCCCCAGCCTCCTGCGATCTCGGTGAGCACCTTCCCATCCTTCCCCATTTCCTGTTTTGCCAGCACCGCCACCGCCTGGCCATACGCCGCCACTAGCCACCGTCGGCTCCGCTCACTTTTGGTCAAGCATGCTAGCACCGTAGGATCTTAATCTGACGAACATGATAGATCCACTTAGCACCGAAGGGGTACGCGATCAGGACCGTGCGATCTAATTAGATCCAACGTTCCGCAGAGCCGATCCGGCCAAACCGGTATCAGCCAATGGCTTGGTGACGCGTGGCCAAATTTTGGTTAGAACTGAGTTTGAAATCAGATTAGAATATAATTTTCAAACCTTTGTAACTTTTGATCCACACGTCCAAAAATTACAAACTTTATACCGTTGGAATCAGTGGAACAAGCCCTAGCCAACCATGGAATTTGTTTAGCAAATAGTATCTGTTAGATTGGTTGATTTTGCAGAAACTTTTGAATGCTTGTTAAGACTAGAAAATGATTCAAAAATGTTTTTGAGGTTGAAACCTTGGCAAATTGGTTTGTTGTGAACCTACTGACCCTAGGTACCAACCCATGGTTTTGTAAATGGATTTGGTAAAGTTTAGGGTGGACTAATTGACTTAGCCCATTTCTAGCCAAATAAAAATATTAATTTTGATATGAAAATGTTTTTAGAGTAAAAACTTTGGGAAAATGTTTTGGACCAAACCTACTGACCCTAAACACCAAGTTTTGAGAAACAGCAACTCATTTTGTGAACAACATAAAGTTGTTGCTCTTATAAAAATATTTTCCACCACATAAAATGATGATTGGATTTTAAAATGGTTTTTAGACAAGACTCTTTTGCAAATGACTTTACCACTTTGGAAAATGACTAACTTGAACCTTGAAAATTTTAGAATCCTAGTGGAGACCATCTTTGCAAATAGAACCACCTCTTGCATGCTTACATGCATAACTTAGATCCCATTGTTTTATGTGTGTGAAATTGTTTGATTGATTATTGGTTTGGAATGTTAGTTGATATGGTGTTTGCTTGATTGATTGTAGTGAAGTTAGCAAAGTGAGAGACTAGCAAGATCAAGGAGTGAACCATCATTCCCTACCAAAAAGGCAAGTGACACTATCATCTAAAGTCCTACTATTTTCATTATACTTAGTGGATTTTGAAAACATGCATGAAAAGAATTTTATACTTATGCTATGCTAAATCCTAATAGGATTCCCTATACATTCCCTAGTGAAAACAATGTAGTTGTTACATGCTTAGCCATGCTATATTTTGAAAAGAGATACATGTTGAGATTTTATGAAGTTGAGAAAAGGACTTGTGTTTTTATATAATAAAACAAGGACTCAATGAACCACCTGGGTGGCCAAGGATACTTTGAGTATGGGATAAGGTGGCAACAAAAGGAACCATGTCTATGGAAATCTCTTTGTGTTGTGCTCCAAAAGAAACCACCCAGGAAACTTAGAGATTGAACATGTTTCTCCAATTGTGGCTTTCGTGTGCAACCACATGCTATTATGGCTCTGGCTTAGTCAACTACATTGGGAAGACCCATGCATTGTCTTCAAGCTACTGGACATGAGGACCTGGAATCCTACATGGGTACTTGAAGACAAGCTAGCAATGATGTATGGGAGGACCCTTTGGAAAGACTTCGTCACATTCTCAATCTGCCGGTACTCCATCTTGGTGAGCACTAATCCAGTGGCCACTGGTGGCAAAAGGATGAGATTGTGACATGTGGGTAAAGTGTACTACTTCTGCAGAAGATAATAAAATCTAAGTACTTAGCCGTGTCCCCGGTTATGGACAATACTGAGCAACTAAAGTTTGAAGCTATGGGAGATCTCGACATTCTAATTTCTAAAAGAAAACTTTTAAAGACTTGATGCACTTGAGGGTACCAAGGAGCTCAAGAGACTTTGATAAAACTTGATGTACTTGGGGATACCTAGGAACTCAAGAGATTTTGATGAAATCATGAACACTTGGGGTTACCAAGGAACTCATGAGATTTTGATAAAACTTGATGCACTTGGGGTTACCAAGGAGCTCAAGGGATTTTGACAAGGACTTGAACACTTGAGTTTCTACCAAGGAGTTCAAGGGATCTTTGAAAAGGAGATTTGACAAAGGACCAAACCATTTTGAAAAGATAGGATAAAGTATTGCTTTCTGCAAATGAGCCTTAAACCTTACTTAGCCAAAATTGCATGTATTGATAGGATCCACTCATATACTACATAGTAGTGAAACTTGCCAATACAATTCAAATGTATTGACCCTTGTGGCTGTAACTTGTAATGTTGCAGGTTTGATTGATTTTAGTGAAGATTGATTGATTAGGATTACAAAGCCTACAACCAACATCTGCATGTGGCACTTTGAAGATGAAGGACCCCATGACTATAGTCATTCCGCTGCAATGTAATGTAATAGCCAAATGGGCTATGTAATGCAATGTTATTCCTGGTTATAAAGTTATATTATGACCTTTGTTTCTTGATATTACATCTAAACTGTGGATGCTAGCTATTGATCCAGGGACTAGCATTGTAAACACAGGGGACTCCACCTTATATTGTTTAAAGGTCGGGACACTCCCTCTACAGTTCATAAGGGAGACTAGATACAAATAGTCCAAGAACAAGCAATATCAACAATATGAATCAATCAATAAGTTTTGGGACAATGCACATAGAAATAAGAATGGCAACTATGCTCTCATAATTGGTGCCTATGGATAGAAGGTGGAGACTCAATATAGTGGAAGAATGTAGGGTTCGTAGCCTAGAAAACAAAAAACTTCCTACGATGTGAACTATATACCAAGATCTATCTACTAGATACAAACAACGGGCGGATGTATATCCGTAGAGAACATACCCTTGAAGACCGAAAAAGCTTAACGAGTTCAACTCGTGGTTGATGTAGACGATCTCTTGCCGATCTCAAGATCGAGAGGAAGTCCTAGCGCCGCAAATCAGCAGCGCATCCGTGCTCGCACACACGTTCGAGGCACCGAGCAACATCCGCCTCCTCGCTCCAGCGATGCAGCGGAAGCACAACTCTTTCTTGCCGAATAGCCACCGGGAACATGTATCTCGCTAGTCCGAGACCATGGGGATAAATTCTAGAGGGGGAGAGAGATCCTTCACGAGGAGGTGTGAGAGACAAGTGAGGAGGGGGGCTCCTTTTATAGGAGGAGGGGGGGCACCCAAGGGGGTGGCCGCCGGCCATGGGGGCTGCCCCCTCCCCTCCTTCATTCATGTGGGTGGACACTCCACTCACAAAATGCCCTTTAAAATCCCTCCACTCAAAAGTCTACTCAAATTCCCATTAAATTTCCACCAAATTTAATGCAATCTCTCATTAAATAAAACTCTTTTATTTTATTCATAATTTTTCAATTACTTTAATGACAAACATTCACAAATAACCCCTTGCTAGAATTCTATTTCACATGCATAACCACTTTATGCAATTTCACCCGAAAACCTGTTTCGGTATCTAGTGAAATAAATTCCTGCGCTTGTTCATTCTTTCGGCATGAAACATTTGCTCCAATTGGATGTCGCTGTCTCTTAAGTGTGTCACCCTACGGTTCGTGAATAATGCGGACATGATCGAGACCCCTCTCGGATCAATAATCAGAAGCGGGATCTAGAGACCCATACTGACTCCCACACATTCAACGATGACTTTCTTGTGATCGTCGGAACCTTTTATGGTAGTATCTTAATCCCTTTGTTTCACGATATATTACATGTCCAAGATTCGATCATCGGTATCTCCATACCTAGTTTTATCTCGTTACCGACATGCACTCTTTTCTCGTTCCTGTGATATAACATTCTAGTGATCAAATCACTTGCTTGCAAGCTAATCAATGTGATATCACCGAGAGGGCCCAGAGTATATCTATCCGTCATCGGGATGAACAAATTCAACTCTCGATCCATGAGCCTCAACATAACACTTTATTAGTTCTGAATCCATCTTTATAATCACCCTGTTACGGTGTGACGTTTGATGTTATCAAGAAACTCTTCCGGTGGTAGTGATTGACATGATCTCATGGTCTAAGGATTAGGATCACTTCGTAAGTTGTTATAGCAATATAAACTCAATGACTTTGATCGTAATGCTATACTTCGGATGAATGTTCATCACAGCATTACACTAATGTTGTGATCCCGTTATTAACAACATCCAATGTCCATGATCAGGAAACCTTGATCATCTTGTTAATCAACGAGCTAGTTTATGAGAGAGGCATAACTAGGAACTTTCTGTTTGTTTATTAAACACACATGTATTAATGTTTCCGTATTAATACAATTATAGCATGCAAAATAAACATCTGTCATATACTTGGAATATACATAATAAACACTTTATTATTGCCTCTCAGGGCATATTCCCTTCAGTCTCCCACTTGCACTAGAGACAATAATCTAGTTACATAGTGATAAATCTAACACCCATTGAGTTCTGGTGTTGATCATGTTTTGCTCTAGGGAGAGTTTTAGTCAACGAATCTGCTACATTGAGATCCGTATGTACTTTACAAATCTTTATATCTCCATCCTTGACATGCTCGCGGATGGAGTGAAACCGGCGCTTAATATGCTTGGAATGCTTGTGAGACCTTGGCTCTTTGGCATTGGCAATGGCACCATTGTTGTCACAATATATCACCATTGGGTCCAACGCGTTTGCCACTACTCCTAGTTCGGATATGAACTCCTTCATCCAAACTGCTTTCTGAGCCGCTTCTGAAGCAGCAACATATTCGGCCTCCGTTATTGATCCTGCTACCACAGGTTGTTTGGAGCTCCTCCAACTAACCGCTCCGCCATTCATGAGAAATACGTATCCGGATTGAGACTTAGAGTCATCCGGATCAGTGTCAAAACTAGCGTCGACATAACACTTAGCGACGAGCTCTTCTTCACCTCCGTATACAAGAAACATATCCTTAGTTCTTCGTAAGTACTTAAGGATATTCTTGACCGCTATCCAGTGTTCCGAACCTGGATCCGATTGGTACCTACTAGTCAAACTAATAGCATGTGCCACATCCGGTCTTGTACATAGCATGGCGTACATTATAGAGCCTATGGCTGAAGCATAGGGGACTTTGTCCATTATCTCTCTTTCTTCCGCCGAAGCCGGACTTTGAGTCTTACTCAATGTCTTGCCTTGCAACATAGGTAAGAACCCCTTCTTACTTCCGTCCATTTTAAACTTCTTTAAAATCTTATCAAGGTATGTACTTTGCGATAGCCCTATTAGGCGCCTAGATCTATCTCTATAGATCTTTATGCCTAATATGTATGACGCTTCACCTAGGTCCTTCATTGAAAATTTGCTGTTTAGATAACTTTTAACACTGTTTAAAAGATCTATATCATTTCCGATCAATAATATGTCATCCACATGTAATATCAGAAATGCCACATTGCTCCCACTCACTTTCTTGTAAATACAAGCTTCTCCATAAGTTTGGACAAATCCAAACTCTTTGATCACCTCATCAAAGCGGAGATTCCAACTTCGTGATGCTTGCTTCAATCCATAGATGGATCGCTGAAGCTTGCACACCTTGTTAGCATCCTTAGGATCGACAAAACCCTTTGGTTGTATCATATACAACTCTTCTTCAATATTACCATTGAGAAACGCGGTTTACATCCATCTGCCATATCTCATAATCGAAATATGCAGCAATTGCTAACATAATCCTAACTGACTTTAGCATCGCTACGGGAGAGAAAGTCTCATCGTAGTCAACTCCTTGAATTTGTCGAAACCCCTTTGCGACAAGTCGAGCTTTATAGACGGTCACATTACCATCAGCATCAGTTTTACTTTTGAAAATCCATTTGTTCTCCACGGCCTTTCGGTCGTGAGGTAATTCCACCAAGTTCCAAACTTGATTTTCATACATGGATTCCATCTCAGATTTCATGGCTTCTAACCATTTGTTGGAATCCGGGCTCATCATCGCTTCTTCATACGTCGCAGGGTCATCATTTTCATCAACCATGAAATTCATGACAGGATTTCCGTACAGCTCGGGAGCTGCACGCGTCCTGTTTGACCTGCGAGGTTTGGTAGTACTCTCTTTCGGAGTTTCATGATCATTATCATTAGTTCCCTCTTCAACAGGTGGAGCCAACTCCGGAAAAACTTCCGGCGCTGCGCTACTCGCCATACTTTGAAGAGAAGGTTCCACAACCTCTTCGAGTTCTACCTTCCGACTACTCACACCTTTCGCGAGAAACTCTTTCTCTAGAAAGGATCCATTCTTGGCAACAAAAACCTTGCCCTCGGATCTATGATAGAAGGAATACCCAATAGTTTCTTTAGGGTATCCTATGAAGACGCATTTTTCCGCTTTGGGTTCGAGTTTATCCGGTTGAAGTTTCTTCACATAAACATCGCATCCCCAAACTTTAAGAAATGACAGCTTAGGTTTGTTTCCAAACCACAATTCATACGGTGTCTTTTCAACGGATTTAGATGGTGCCTGATTTAAATTGAATGCAGCAGTTTTTAGTGCATAACCCCAAAATGACAACGGCAAGTCCGTCAGAGACATCATAGATCGAACCATATCTATTAAAGTATGATTACGACGTTCCGACACACCATTTCGCTGTGGTGTTCCGGCAGGTGTGAGTTGTGAAACAATTCCACACTCTTTCATCTGAGTGCTAAACTCGTAACTTAGATACTCACCTCCACGGTCGGACCGTAGAAATTTGATCTTTCTATTACGATGATTTTCCACTTCATTCTGAAATTCCTTGAACTTTTCAAAGGTTTTAGACTTGTGTTTCATCAAGTAGATATAATCGTATCTACTCAAATCATCCGTGAAAGTAACAAAATAACGATATCCACCTCGCGCCGACACACTCATTGGACCACATACATCAGAATGTATGATTTCCAATAAATCTGTCGCCCGTTCCATTGAACCGGAAAACGGCATTCTAGTCATCTTGCCCATAAGGCATGGCTCACATGTATCAAATGATTCATAATCAAGTGATTCCAAAATTCCATCCGAATGGAGCTTCTTCATGCGTTTAACGCCAATATGACCTAGACAGCAGTGCCACATATATGCGGATATATCATCATTAAGTTTAATCCTTTTAGCATCAACATTATGAATATGTGTAACATTATCATCGAGATCTAATAGAAATAAACCATTCATCATCGGTGCATGACCATAAAAGATTTCATTCATATAAATGGAACAAACATTGTTCTCGGATTTAAATGAATAACCACTTCGCATCAAACACGATCCAGATACAATGTTCATGCTTAGTGCAGGCACCAGATAACATTTATTCAAGTTTATAACTAATTCCGACGGCAAGTGGAGAGGCAGCGTTCCGACGGCGATCACATCAACGCTTGATCCATTGCCGACACGCAACTTGACCTCTCCCCTTGCTAGCGGTCGCTTGTTCCGCAGCCCCTGATTCGAGTTACAAATATTAGCAACTGAACCAGTATCAAATACCCAGGTGCTACTGCGAGCACTTGTCAAGTACACATCAATAACATGTATATCATATATACCTTTTTTTGCCTTGCCGGCCTTCTTGTCTGCCAGATACTTGGGGCAGTTGCGCTTCCAGTGGCCAGTCCCCTTACAATAGTAGCACTCGGAATTAGACTTAGGTCCAACTCGGGGTTTCTTTTCAGGCGCGGCAACCGGCTTGCCGCCCTTACTTCCCTTCCGTTTTCCCTTCTTGTCTTTCTTGAAACCAGTGTTCCTATTGATCATCAACACTTGATGTTCCTTTTTGATCTCCACTTCTGCAGTTTTAAGCATTGACAGAAGCTCGGGGAGAGACTTCTTCATGCCTTGCATATTATAGTTCATCATGAAGCTCTTATAGCTAGGTGGCAGAGACTGCAGGACACGATGGATGCCTAAGTCAATGGGAATCGATATTCCCAAGGACACAAGCTTATCGGCGTAACCCGACATCTTCAGTACATGCTCACTAACGGAGCTGTGCTCTTCCATCATGCAGCTAAAGAACTTTTCTGAAGCGTTGTAGCTCTCTACAGCAGCATGTGTGTCGAAAATCATTTTCAACTCACCCATTGTATCAAATGCATTGCCATTTTCGAAACGCTTTCGAAGTTCCGGCTCTAGCCCATACAATATGCCGCAATGAAATAAGTTGTGGTCCTCCTGACGAGTCTGATAGACATTCTTCTCCTCGTCAGGGGCATCATCTAAAGGTGGGGGGCCTAACGGCGCTTCTAGCACATATTGCTTTTGTGCAGCAGAGAGGAGAATCCTCAAATTCATGGCCCATTCGGTAAAGTTGCTACCGTTCGTTGCTAGTTTCTCTTTCTCCATGAACACATTGAAATTAAAAGCAGGTGGTGCCATCTACAACAGAATTTGTAAAGTTTAGACTAAGTGTATGATAGATTGAGTTCAACTAATCTATATTACGAATGAACTCCCACTCAAAAACGACATCCCTCGTGCCTTTTTGGTGATTACATGAACCAAATCCACTACACCAAGTCCGATCATCACGTGAGTCGTTATAGCTTCAAAGGCAAGCATCAAATGGGCATCATATCAACTATATGACTCATGCTTAACCTTTCGGTCTGTGTTCTGAGGCCATGTCTGTACATGCTAGGCTCGCCAAGTTAGAACCTTAGTATTCGCGTGTGTAACTGTTTTACACCCGAAATATGGTCGTGGATCCAAGAACACCCGATCATCACGTGATGTCTTGGAGCGACGAAAACATAATCGGTGCATACTAAAGGAAGAACACATTCTGTCACATCCCAAGATTTTCCAAATCTTGTAGTGTGAAAATAAATGAATAAAATAAAACTTGGTTTGAATTTCAGGGCCAGAAGAAACTTTTGAACTCAATTGGAACCTCAAACCCATTTGAATTAAATAAAACCTAAAGGGATTTAAAAAGATAAACATTTAATGAAAGGAAAAATAAAACATTTGGAAATACTATTTTGAAACAATTAAATGAAAAGATTTGTTTTCAAGTGAAATAGAAGTTTTACAAATAAGGACTATTTTATAAAGCCAAATTAAAACCTTGGCCAAGCTTTTGAATTAAATATTTTGTTTTTAATAAAAAAAATATAATAACAAAGGTCTTATTTAAATAAATTAATAAGGATTTAATATCCAACTTTATTTAAATAAAAGTTTTTACCATTTTAATTAAAATATCAAAACTTATTAAATTATTTTAAATAAGTTTTGTAAGTATTTTATTTTCTTAATTAAAACCTACTGAAGTGTTTTGGTTTTATTTTAGATTTCAAAATGAATATCTCAATAAAACAAATCCTATTTGATTTGATAATGAAAGTCTATTGTATTTAATTAATAATGGACTCTAAAATAAAATGTTATTTTGTTTTAAAACAAGTTTCCAAGTATTCTATATTTCCCAAATAAAACCTACTAAATTGGTTTTGAAAGTGTTTGGATTTCAAATGAAGAATTTATTAAATAAATCAAACCCTATTTTAAATAACTAAAGGGCTATTTTATTTAATTATTAAATAGATCTTAAAAATGAATAAAAATATAATTTTATTTTGAGATTTGGTTTATGTTGATAAACAGAACCAAAAACTCATTACAATTGTATGAATTGTTTGAATTATTTGAATGCTTGAATAGTTGGATGAAATTCAAATCAGAAAATAGAAAATAGAAAAAGATAAATCAAAGCAGATAGAAAAAAATAAGAGTAAACGACCAACCCAGCTAAAGCCCACCCCAGCCCAGTCCAGCCCATCTGCCGTCTCCCCCGAACCGTTTTTCCTCACCACAGAAGCAACCCGTTAAGTCACTGACCAGTGGACCTCCCCCTCGTTTCTTTTCCCACTGACCAGCGGACCCCACTCCTCCTGTTCTTCCTCCCCACCCGCACGACTCCCTCTCCCCCCTCGTCGCCGTTTCCTACAGTAATCCCGCGGCTTCAATTCATCATAATGCCGGGCCTTTACCTCACCTTGACCAAGCTCGATAAAACGCCAGCATTCCTTCTTCATTTCCCCTCTGCCCCCTCCCCAAAGCACGCCCCCAGGCTGCCGTATTTCGCCAGACACTCCCCTGTCTCCGACGACCTTTCTCGCCGATTCCGGCGACACGACACTGCCCCGAGCCTCCCTGAGCACGCTGACAACTTCCCCACTCCGAGACGCACCTCCCAGCACTTTTAGTTCGACCGTGGACGCCCTGGAGCACCGACTACGACAAGCTCCCGACGCCGCCGTGTTTGTCTTCTGCTCCGACGACGCCCACAGGTTGTATCCGACCGCCCCTCCTCTTCACTTTCATGCACGCGTCACCGCCTCGACCTTGCGCAGCTAACCTTGCCCTCCGTTTGCCTTGGCGTGATTTGTAGCGTCGTCCTCGACCTCGACCGCGTGCGTCCGTCGCCAGAACCAACTCCGGCGAAGAATCCTGCCCGTCCCCGTGCGCCCCTTGCCACGAAGACCACACGACCAGCATCACCTCGTCCTCGCGATCTCGGTGAGCACTTCCTTTTCCCCTCTCGCATCCTATTTCACCAGCGCCGCCGCCGTCTGCCCGTCGCCGCCGCGCAGCGCCGCCGGTTAATGGCCATCTGTTTAGGTCTGTTTGATCTAGATCAGACGAACAGGATTAGGTCACTTAAACGCCGAAGAGGTATGCTTCCAGAACCGTGCGATCGATTAGATCCAACGCATCGCAACGCTGATCCGCGCGAAGCGGTACCGTCCAGTAGGATACTGCCGCGTGGCACTAGAATCTGTTTAAAAGAGTGTTTGAATCAGATTTATTTGCAAACTTCAAACCCTTGTATCTTTGGATCCACACGTCCAAAAATTACGAATTTTATGTCGTTGGATTCAGGAGAACAAACCCTAGCCAACCATGCCCTTAGTTTAGCAAATAGTATCTGTTAGCTTTTTTGAATTTGCAGAGACATTTGTATGCTTGTTAAGGATGTAAAAATTGTTTAAAATTGAATTTAGGGTTAAAATCTTTGGCAATGGGATTGATTTGAACCTACTGACCCTAGGAAACACTTTGTGGAGTCAAAAATGTATTTGATGAAATTAATAAATGATTCTTTGATTTAAAACCATTTCTAGTCAAATAGAAATGTAATTTATTTATTGAAAATGATTTTGAAGGAAAACTTTTGCCAAATGGTTTGTTGTGACCTTACTGACCCTAGGAACCAACCCATGATTTGGAAAATAGATTTGGAAAAGTTTAGAATGGATTAATTAGTTTAGTCCATTTCTAGCCAAATAAAACTATTGATTTGTTATGAAAATGGTTTTGAGTAAAAAACATTGGAGAAAATGTTTTGGACCAAACCTACTGACCAAAAACACCAAGTTTTGAGAAACCTCAACATATTTGGTGAACCCTACAGATTAATGCCCTAGGAAAAATATTTCTACACCACATAAAATGATACTTTATTTTGAAAATGGTTTTGAAGTGAAACCTCTTTGCAAATGACTTTGCCACTTTACAAAATGACCAAATAGGTGTTTTCAATTGTATATGACTCACTAGGAACCACTTCTTCAAACAAAACAAAAGCTTGGCATGCTTGCATGCATTTCTTTGACTTTGTCATTTTATGTGTTGTTTGCTTGATTGGTAGATTGAACTTGTGCCTTGCTTGATTGATTTGTAGTGACTTGAAGAGTGTGATTGTTACAAGGACAAGGAGTGAACCTATACCCTCTACCAAAAAGGCAAGTGATGCTTCATACTTTTTGTCCCATTACTTTCACTATGCATTAGTGATTTTTCTCAAAGTAAAACTTGCATGGATTTTGCTAAGTATGAACCTTGCTATAGGAAAACCTAGTAGATGAATCCTTAGTAGGATTTTCCTAAGTTAAGATTCCTACTACTATCAAGCTTAGCCTAGCTAATAGAAAACATGGGTGGAAAATATATTCACACTATGGAAAAATCTCTAAGTCTGAGGACTTATGTTTTTGTTTAATAAAACAACTAAGTTAATGAATCCCCTGGGTGGAATGGGCTTGCTTGGTGGTTTTTGGTTGAGTGGTTCACAAGGCCCATGTTTATGGTTGACCTTGTGTATCTCACTTGTGGTATGCCACCCAGGAACAAAGGGATTTGAGCTGTCAAATGTTGAGAAGCTTCAAGTGCAACCACTTGGCAATATGGGCTCTGCCATGATCATATAGGTTGCAAGAACTTAGCCATATGGACAGTGGGTGGTAGTGTTTTATAGGTTGGAACGCGTCCATTTTGGTGTAAGGGAAAGCTTATGAAAGATCTTGTCTTGGGAAACCAAGTCTTGTGGGGAAAGTGCACCACCTCTGCAGAGTGTAAAACCTAAGTACTTAGCCATGTCCCTGGTAAAGGATAATTTGAGCATCAAGACATGGAAGCAATCAAGAATCTCATCATTCAAATTTCTAAGTTAAAACTTGTGGTTTGAACAAGGGTTGTTTGAAATCTTCAATCTTTGGTTGGTAGATGCCTTGGAAAGGATCTTCAATCTTTTATTGAGAAAAATGATTTTGTCAAGCAAAAACTTAGTATTTTCAAATGTTAAGGAAAAATCTATTTTGAGCAATGCAAGCCTCAACTCCACTTAGCCAAATGCATATAGAAGATAGACTCCACTATACTACCATAGTATCACTTGCCAATACAATTCAAATGTATTGACCCTTTGTGGCTGTAACTTGTATGTTGCAGGTTTGATTGATTTTAGTGAAGATTGATTGTTTAGGATTACAAAGTCTACAACTAACATCTTCCTGTGGCACTTTGAAGATGAAGGACCCATGCTTATAGTTATTCCGCTGCAATGTAATGTAATAGCCAAATGAGCTATGTATGATGTAATAAAATTATGTTATTCCTGGTTATAAAGTTATAATATGACCTTTGTTTCTTGATATTACATCTTAACTGTGGATGCTAGCTATTGATCCAGGGACTAGCATTGTAAAACACAGGAGGAATCTACCTTATTAGGTTGAGACCTCTACAGATGGTATCAGAGCATTGTGTTGCCTGTAGGATTTGTAACCTTAGGATTGGACAAAAACCCTTAGTAAATAGGAGTTGTATTTGTTGCAAAACTTATTTACAAACAATCTTGTAAACTCTTTCCTCAACCATTTTGGTTTCAACTCTACTTCTCTTCTACTTCAACTTGATGGAAAAACCTACCCATGGCCAAAGACTACACCATATGCAAAGGACTTATTCAACTTCTTCAACTCTAATGATTTCAACATCTTCAACTCTAATGACTTCAACATCTTCAGCATGTTCACCAAGGACTTCCAACTTGTAGACTACTAAGGACTACAAGTGAGACAAGGAAATCTTACTCAAGATTTAGAGACTGAGAGAATGCAAAATAGGAAGGAGCCATCAACAACTTTGAAGTATTGTGACCAAAAGTTTTTCCAAGGAAACCATGATCTCATGCAAGAAGGATCAACCAAGAAGGATGGAAGGATCACAAGTGAACCATATAGATGGACCACCATAATTTAGTTAAGTCAAACACCCCAACCTAAGTGGTGTAACAAAAATATTTTGTTGACTAAGTATATGCTTGAACTTTGATTGAGTGAAGTGTTTGGTTTGTGATTGCATGTACATTGCTTGTGTGAGTTGTGATGTGTGTGATTAGAAATAATTCCTTAGAAATATCTTGCCTATTCTAATCTCCCTTCAACCCAAACAGATGACTACTCCAAAAGACTCCACGGTTGATGACATCAACACCAACCAAGAGGACAACATGAAAGAGCTCATAGCAACCCAGAACCAGTTAAACCAACTGACAGCTCAGTTCATAGCCAACAATAGTGATAAAGATCCAGCACTGCAAAAGTTTTTGGAGGAACAATCCCAACTTATGCTTAAGGTGACTAATCAAATGATCAACATGGAAGAAAGCTATCCCAAAAGGGTCTATGACAACAAGGATGACAGAAATGTTGTTCTAGATGGAGCACCAGCTTGCAATATTTGTGGAGACAAGGATCATACTTCCAAGGAGCATGAAGGTCAATGCCCTAACTGTGGAGAAAATCATCCTGTTGGACAATGTCCCATCTCCCAAGCTACTTGTTACCTTTGTGAAGGAAATGACCATGTCCCTATCCAATGCCCCATCTACTCCATGGTGGAACAAAGGAAACAAGAAGGATCCAAGTATGCCAAGAATGTTGATGGCAAAGGAAAAGGACCACTTATACCTCCAAACAAGACAACCTAGTTCAAAGGATCAAAGAAACCCAAGAAACCAAGACCAGACATGAACCTTGTACAATGTCGTAAATGTAAAGAAATGGGACACTATTCCAGTGAGTGCCCAGAGAACAAGAAGAATAAAGTGATTGGCCAAGTAGTGTGCAACAACTGCAAAGAGCTAGGCCACTATGTAGCAACTTGTCCACAAGAGCTATGTAAAGAACTCCAGGACATCCATTGTTTCAACTGCAAGAATCCAGGACATTATGCAAGCAACTGCCCAGAGAAGATGAAGAACAAGTTAAATAAGCCTATGGAGAAGCTCAACCTTGGCCCATGAGTCAATCATGGAAATTAAGGACTCGATGCAAATGTTTGCTTAGAGAAATTTTCCCAGGATCCCAAGAAGGACAATGTGTAATTTTGTTTGAAATTTTTAAGGGTGGTAGTACCCTAGTTGTTTTGAACCTGCTTGTAACCCCAGCCTCCCCAAATCTCGGGACGAGATTTATTTTAAGGGTGGTAGCCTGTCACATCCCAAGATTTTCCAAATCTTGTAATGTGAAAATAAATGAATAAAATAAAACTTGGTTTGAATTTCAGGGCCAGAAGAAACTTTTGAACTCAATTGGAACCTCAAACCCATTTGAATTAAATAAAACCTAAAGGGATTTAAAAAGATAAACATTTAATGAAAGGAAAAATAAAACATTTGGAAATACTATTTTGAAACAATTAAATGAAAAGATTTTTTTTCAAATGAAATAGAAGTTTTACAAATAAGGACTATTTTATAAAGCCAAATTAAAACCTTGGCCAAGCTTTTGAATTAAATATTTTGTTTTGAATAAAAAAAATATAATAACAAAGGTCTTATTTAAATAAATTAATAAGGATTTAATATCCAACTTTATTTAAATAAAAGGTTTTACCATTTTAATTAAAATATCAAAACTTATTAAATTATTTTAAATAAGTTTTCTAAGTATTTTATTTTCTTAATTAAAACCTACTGAAGTGTTTTGGTTTTATTTTAGATTTCAAAATGAATATCTCAATAAAACAAATCCTATTTGATTTGATAATGAAAGTCTATTGTATTTAATTAATAATGGACTCTAAAATAAAATGTTATTTTGTTTTAAAACAAGTTTCCAAGTATTCTATATTTCCCAAATAAAACCTACTGAATTGGTTTTGAAAGTGTTTGGATTTCAAATGAAGAATTTATTAAATAAATCAAACCCTATTTTAAATAACTAAAGGGCTATTTTATTTAATTATTAAATAGATCTTAAAAATGAATAAAAATATAATTTTATTTTGAGATTTGGTTTATGTTGATAAACAGAACCAAAAACTCATTACAATTGTTTGAATTATTTGAATGCTTGAATAGTTGGATGAAATTCAAATCAGAAAATAGAAAATAGAAAAAGATAAATCAAAGCAGAAGAAAAAAATAAGAGTAAACGACCAGCCCAGCTAAAGCCCACCCCACCCCAGTCCAGCCCATCTGCCCTCTCCCCCGAACCGTTTTTCCTCACCACAGAAGCAACCCGTTAAGTCACTGACTAGTGGACCTCCCCCTCGTTTCTTTTCCCACTGACCAGCGGACTCCACTCCTCCTGTTCTTCCTCCCCACCCGCACGACTCCCTCTCCCCCCTCGTCGCCGTTTCCTACAGTAATCCCGTGGCTTCAATTCATCATAATGCCGGGCCTTTACCTCACCTTGACCAAGCTCGATAAGACGCCAGCATTCCTTCTTCATTTCCCCTCTGCCCCCTCCCCAAAGCACGCCCCCAGGCTGCCGTATTTCGCCAGACACTCCCATGTCTCCGATGACCTTTCTCGCCGATTCCGGCGACACGACACTGCCCCGAGCCTCCCTGAGCACGCTGACAACTTCCCCACTCCCAGACGCACCTCCCAGCACTTTTAGTTCGACCGCGGACGCCCTGGAGCACCGACTACGACAAGCTCCCGACGCCGCCGTGTTTGTCTTCTGCTCCGACGACGCCCACAGGTTGTATCCGACCGCCCCTCCTCTTCACTTTCATGCACGCGTCACCGCCTCCACCTTGCGCAGCTAACCTTGCCCTCCGTTTGCCTTGGCGTGATCTGTAGCTTCGTCCTCGACCTCGACCGCGTGCGTCCGTCGCCAGAACCAACTCCGGCGAAGAATCCTGCCCGTCCCCGTGCGCCCCTTGCCACGAAGACCACACGACCAGCATCACCTCGTCCTCGTGATCTCGGTGAGCACTTCCTTTTCCCCTCTCGCATCCTATTTCACCAGCGCCGCCGCCGTCTGCCCGTCGCCGCCGCGCAGCGCCGCCGGTTAATGGCCATCTGTTTAGGTCCGTTAGATCTAGATCAAACGAACAGGATTAGGTCACTTAAACGCCGAAGAGGTATGCTTCCAGAACCGTGCGATCGATTAGATCCAACGCACCGCAACGCTGATCCGCGCGAAGCGGTACCGTCCAGTAGGATACTGCCGCGTGGCACTAGAATCTGTTTAAAAGAGTGTTTGAATCAGATTTATTTGCAAACTTCAAACCCTTGTATCTTTGGATCCACACGTCCAAAAATTACGAATTTTATGTCGTTGGATTCAGGAGAACAAACCCTAGCCAACCATGCCCTTAGTTTAGCAAATAGTATCTGTTAGCTTGTTTGAATTTGCAGAGACATTTGTATGCTTGTTAAGGATGTAAAAATTGTTTAAAATTGAATTTAGGGTTAAAATATTTGGCAATGGGATTGATTTGAACCTACTGACCCTAGGAAACACTTTGTGGACTCAAAAATGTATTTGATGAAATTAAGAAATGATTCTTTGATTTAAAACCATTTATAGTCAAATAGAAATGTAATTTATTTATTGAAAATGATTTTGAAGGAAAACTTTTGCAAAATGGTTTGTTGTGACCTTACTGGCCCTAGGAACCAACCCATGATTTGGAAAATAGATTTGGAAAAGTTTAGAATGGATTAATTAGTTTAGTCCATTTCTAGCCAAATAAAACTATTGATTTGTTATGAAAATGGTTTTGAGTAAAAAACTTTGGATAAAATGTTTTGGACCAAACCTACTGACCAAAAACACCAAGTTTTGAGAAACCTCAACATATTTGGTGAACCCTACAGATTAATGCCCTAGGAAAAATATTTCTACACCACATAAAATGATACTTTATTTTGAAAATGGTTTTGAAGTGAAACCTCTTTGCAAATGACTTTGCCACTTTACAAAATGACCAAATAGGTGTTTTCAATTGTATATGACTCACTAGGAACCACTTCTTCAAACAAAACAAAAGCTTGGCATGCTTGCATGCATTTCTTTGACTTTGTCATTTTATGTGTTGTTTGCTTGATTGGTAGATTGAACTTGTGCCTTGCTTGATTGATTTGTAGTGACTTGAAGAGTGTGATTGTTACAAGGACAAGGAGTGAACCTATACCCTCTACCAAAAAGGCAAGTGATGCTTCATACTTTTTGTCCCATTACTTTCACTATGCATTAGTGATTTTTCTCAAAGTAAAACTTGCATGGATTTTGCTAAGTATGAAACTTGCTATAGGAAAACCTAGTAGATGAATCCTTAGTAGGATTTTCCTAAGTTAAGATTCCTACTACTATCAAGCTTAGCCTAGCTAATAGAAAACATGGGTGGAAAATATATTCACACTATGGAAAAATCTCTAAGTCTGAGGACTTATGTTTTTGTTTAATAAAACAACTAAGTTAATGAATCCCCTGGGTGGAATGGGCTTGCTTGGTGGTTTTTGGTTGAGTGGTTCACAAGGCCCATGTTTATGGTTGACCTTGTGTATCTCACTTGTGGTATGCCACCCAGGAACAAAGGGATTTGAGATGTCAAATGTTGAGAAGCTTCAAGTGCAACCACTTGGCAATATGGGCTCTGCCATGATCATATTGGTTGCAAGAACTTAGCCATATGGACAGTGGTTGGTAGTGTTTGATAGGTTTGAACGCGTCCATTTTGGTATAAGGGAAAGCTTCTAAAATATCTTGTCTTGGGAAACCAAGTCTTGTGGGGAAAGTGCACCACCTCTGCAGAGTGTAAAACCTAAGTACTTAGCCATGTCCCTGGTAAAGGACAATTTGAGCATCAAGACATGGAAGCAATCAAGAATCTCATCATTCAAATTTCTAAGTTAAAACTTGTGGTTTGAACAAGGGTTGTTTGAAATCTTCAATCTTTGGTTGGTAGATGCCTTGGAAAGGATCTTCAATCTTTGATTGAGAAAAATGATTTTGTCAAGCAAAAACTTAGTATTTTCAAATGTTAAGGAAAAATCTATTTTGAGCAATGCAAGCCTCAACTACACTTAGCCAAATGCATATAGAAGATAGACTCCACTATACTACCATAGTATCACTTGCCAATACAATTCAAATGTATTGGACCTTTGTGGCTGTAACTTGTATGTTGCAGGTTTGATTGATTTTAGTGAAGATTGATTGTTTAGGATTACAAAGTCTACAACCAACATCTGCCTGTGGCACTTTGAAGATGAAGGACCCATGCTTATAGTTATTCCGCTGCAATGTAATGTAATAGCCAAATGAGCTATGTATGATGTAATAAAATTATGTTATTCCTGGTTATAAAGTTATAATATGACCTTTGTTTCTTGATATTACATCTTAACTGTGGATGCTAGCTATTGATCCAGGGACTAGCATTGTAAAACACAGGAGGAATCTACCTTATTAGGTTGAGACCTCTACACATTCTTATCTTGATATTTAAATGAGGGATCATCTTATTATGCTAACAAAGCGCTAAACAAGCAATATAAGATGCTATCAAACATCATATGTTTATTAGTGAAATTATATGGTTCCCGCAGATGATCTCTATCATGTGCATCGTGGTATGATCACTATCATACCTATATGTGTAAATCCAAGGTCTATGGATTTTACACGCTATGTGTGTTGTAAGAGTATCATCTCATACTTCTACTTACAACACTACCATATCATAACACTAGCCCAGCAACAATCTAAACTAGACGCCTCTAATTTATCCATTGCAAGTTTTTACGTGGCTTAGGGCTTTCGAGATAGAACCGTTCTTACCTACGAACATGAACCACAATGAGGATAATCAAATTGTTGACAACTCGCTTGCAAAATAGATATTGACTATAGTAGGAGAGACAGACACCCGCTAGCCACTTATGCAAACTAGTTGCATGTCAAGCGTGGAACAGGTCTCATGTGCGAGGACATGTAAAGTTTGTTCGGGCCGCTTCATCCCACTATGCCACCAATATCCAAAATTACAACAAAGGAGCAACAACATGATCATCATCGCCCACATACTCATATGTGTACTACCCGTGTAAAGTATCTACGCATAGATCCGGCTCTGATACCACTGTAGGGTTCGCAGCATAGAAAACAAAAATTTTCCTACGATGTGAACTATATACCAAGATCTATCTACTAGATACAAACAACGGGCGGATGTATATCCGTAGAAAACATACCCTTGAAGACCGACAAAGCTTAACGAGTTCAACTCGTGGTTGATGTAGACGATCTCTTGCCGATCTCAAGATCGAGAGGAAGTCCTAGCGCCGCAAATCAGCAGCGCATCCGTGCTCGCACACACGTTCGAGGCACCGAGCAAACTCCGCCTTCTCGCTCCAGCGATGCAGCGGAAGCACAACTCTTTCTTGCCGAATAGCCACCGGGAACATGTATCTCGCTAGTCCGAGACCATGGGGGATAAATTCTAGAGGGGGAGAGAGATCCTTCACGAGGAGGTGTGAGAGACAAGTGAGGAGGGGGGCTCCTTTTATAGGAGGAGGGGGGCACCCAAGGGGGTGGCCGCCGGACATGGGGGCTGCCCCCTCCCCTCCTTCATTCATGTGGGTGGACACTCCACTCACAAATCTCCTTTAAATTCCCTCCACTCAAAAGTCCACTCAAATTCCCATTAAATTTCCACCAAATTTAATGCAAACTCTCATTAAATAAAACTCTTTTATTTTATTCAGAATTTTGTCAATTACTTTAATGACAAACATTCACAAATAACCCATTGCTATAATTCTATTTCACATGCATAACCACTTTATGCAATTTCACCTGAAAACCTGTTTCGGTATCTAGTGAAATAAATTCCTGCGCTTGTTCATTCTTTCGGCATGAAACATTTGCTCCAATTGGATGTCGGTGTCTCTTAAGTGTGTCACCCTACGGTTCGTGAATAATGCGGACATGATCGAGACCCCTCTCGGATCAATAATTAGAAGCGGGATCTGGAGACCCATACTGACTCCCACACATTCAACGATGACTTTCTTGTGATCGTCGGAACCTTTTGCGCTAGTATCTTAATCCCTTTGTTTCATGATATATTACATGTCCGAGATTCGATCATCGGTATCTCCATACCTAGTTTTATCTCGTTACCGACATGCACTCTTTTCTCGTTCCTGTGATATAACATTCTAGTGATCAAATCACTTGCTTGCAAGCTAATCAATGTGATATCACCGAGAGGGCCCAGAGTATATCTATCCGTCATCGGGATGAACAAATTCCACTCTCGATCCATGAGCCTCAACATAACACTTTATTAGTTCTGAATCCATCTTTATAATCACCCTGTTACGGTGTGACGTTTGATGTTATCAAGAAACTCTTCCGGTGTTAGTGATTGACATGATCTCATGGTCTAAGGATTAGGATCACTTCGTAAGTTGTTATAGCAATATAAACTCAATGACTTTGATCGTAATGCTATACTTCGGATGAATGTTCATCACAACATTACACTAATGTTGTGATCCCGTTATTAACAACATCCAATGTCCATGATCAGGAAACCTTGATCATCTTGTTAATCAACGAGCTAGTTTATGAGAGAGGCATAACTAGGAACTTTCTGTTTGTTTATTAAACACACATGTATTAACGTTTCCGTATTAATACAATTATAGCATGCAAAATAAACATCTATCATATACTTGGAATATACATAATAAACACTTTATTATTGCCTCTCGGGGCATATTCCCTTCAAAGAAAGGCCCTTCAAAGGGAAGCAGGGATTTCAAGTTTCAAAAAGAGCTTCCAAAAATTATGGTACTTGTTAGCTTTCAGCTCTCATTGCCCCTATCATAATCATCTTGAAGTGATTAAGGTTAAAGTGAACAAACTATGGAGTATATGCTTGACAAAGTATAAGTTGGTAATCTCATGTCCCTTGAGTACGAAGGCCGCTCCTCATTCTACTCAACTTTAGTTACTTGCAAGTTCTTATCATAGTAAGTACATGCGTATCATAGAGAACTGCCAACGGGGTACCCGTTGCACATGCTACAGGACCTATCCCATAAAAAAATGACAAGGCAAGCAGACAATGAGCATCTTAGCAATCTTCTTATTTACCATGGGAATATGGTTCTTTTTCTCTCTTTCCTCTTTTCTCATCTTTTTTTTCTTTTTATGAATCTCATATCTCTTTTTTTATAAGAAGAATGCTTCATAGATAACTCACTATGGTGATGCTGCAAGTTTCCACAATGATTAGGCATGGCTTAGGCTAGCGGCCCAGGCGTTTCTCTAACACAATATACATAACTCCATGGACTTACAAGATCCCCTTTTATTTCACACCGACGACATCCATAAACAAAAGAGCATGATATCAACTCGATGGAAATCCAAAAGTTTTGAAAGTGTTCCCCGTGACAGGACGGTTCTGCTAATTCCAATGTATAAGTCCAAGCATATACAACTTAGATGACACAATGGTTCAAGTTTATTAGGGGAAGAAAAATAAAGTGTGCCGTCAAGTCCGTGAGAGCTTTAATCACTAGTTTTTCACATAACAAAATACTTTTTAATTGGAAGGTAGAGGAAAACAAGAATATACTTGGAATGGTGTAACACACCATGCATATGAATTTATAGTAGACACTTTGGAATAACTTGGTTTCTTGGGAGTTGGATGCATGAGTAGAGCTTACTCAGCAAAAGTGAAGGCTAGCAAAAGACTGGGAGCGACCAACTAAGAGAGCAATAATGGCCATAACCATGCAAAGCGACAAAACATTACTAATCAAAGCATAAAGTGGTACCACAAGTCAAAAACTAAATGATCATAGAGGCTAATGGTGACTGGTTAGAGTCATAACATGGTGTGAGCATGTGCCAAGTCAACCCAAACAAAGCATCAAAGGATAATACCACGATACCATGCTTTTGTATGCTAAAACAACGCATGATTCTTTCAAGATACACTAAGCACTCTCAATGATATGGAACAAGTCATGCTAAAACAATAATCACTAAGCATAAGGTCAAAACAACATCTAGCATGACAAGATAATGTCTAAGCCACAGTCAAAGTAGCTCACTTTTGTTCCACTATAAGCATGAAACTTTCTACTCATGGCTGACTCCAACTTATTTGAAAACATCACAGGGAAAGAGGGGTCCAACTACTTTATTCAAGCAAACTAAGCAAACAGAAACCACAAATGAAAACTAAGACGCTCCAAGAACAACACAACTGTGCATGAGACAATAAAAATGAAGTGTCTAGAAAGAGACCAGAGCTTTTTATTGATGAAGCAGAGAATGCCTTGGGCATCCCCAAGATTTGACTCTTGTACCTCTTCAATATTTCTTGGGGTGATACCGGGTGGCATACCCAAGCTTGAGCTTTTGTCCATTCTTCATCTCATTACATCATTCTTCCTTTACACCTGAAAATTTTCCTTCATACAAAACTTCACACAATCTTCATTAGCAACATTAGTGCAGACAAAAGATAATAGAACTTTGGGTTTTGTTTCAAGACAGCAAAACTTTCACTAAAGACACAAGCTACTGTAGCAATTCCCTCTAAAAAGATCAATTTCTCAAAAAGAACTCAAAAAGGAATCAATAAGAAGCAAATGCAAATAATGGCTGAAATCTGTCAAAACAAACCAGCAGGTGAAAACCGATTTTTTCGAAGACCTTTTGTTGCTCAAATAAAAAAGTACTGAACTAACGAAATTTATCTAGCATTTAGGGGGATTTACTTAGAAAATTACAGCTCAATCCGACTTATAGAGATTTTACATGAATTTTTACAGTAGAGCAAAAATATCTGTTTCGGGACAGGAACTTCCCCAAATCTTACCTCCCTCTCGTTAGAGGTTATTCTTGGCACAAAAAGCAAATAAAAAAGATAAGGAGAGGTTATTACAGAGGTAATAACTTCCAAGACTCAATAAAACTTTTGGGTTATCTCCCAATAAGTAATTTTCTTTAATGCCTTTAAGTTAGGCACAAAAAGCAAGAATCAAGTATTTTCAAATGAAGAAGCATTAACATCAAACCTTGCTTTCAAGGGAGAAGAAAAAGGCAACTTTTCTCTCCTCATGGGGAAGTGTTCAATACCTTTCTTGAATGGGAATTGATATTTAATGGTGCCTTCTTTCGTATCAATGATGGCACCAACTGTTCTAAGAAAAGGTCATCCCAAAGTAATAGGACAAGAAGCATTATATCCAACATCCAAAACATAGAAATCAACAGAGACATAAGCATTCTTAACCATAATAAGAACATCATTAACACTTCCCATAAGTTTCTTCTTAACATTATCATCAAGTGGGACATCTAAATAACAATCTTCCAAAGGTGGAAAATCAAGCATTTCATAAATCTTTCTAGACATAATAGAGACACCAGAACCAAGGTCACATAAAGCTTTGAGATCAAATTCATTCACTTGCATATTAATAATGGGTTCCCAACTATCTTCTACTTTCCTAGGAATAGAGGCTTTGTGTTTCAACTTTTCTTCCTTAATTTTAATAAGAGCATCTGTAATGTGTTTGGTGAAATCCACATTCATATCACTAGCATCAGGACTTCTAGCAATCTTTTGTAGGAACATAATTACTTCAGAGATATTGCAACCATCAAGATCAAAATCAAAATTAGCATCACTGGTAGTAGACTCATTGGGTTTAGGCATTGTGGTAGAAGGAATAGGGACTTCTTGTGGTTTGGTAACATCCATATTGGTGGTGGTAATAGTACAAACACTATTGTTTCTAGCAATTTCAGCTTCTCTTTCCCACTTTAGCATGTATTTGAGCTAACAGTCTAACATTTTCATCAATAGTAACTTGTATGGCATGACTAGAAGCATAGGTACTTTCTGAGGTTTCAGGTTTAGCAGCCATCTTATTAATCAAATAGGATTGAGCTTCAGACAAAGATGATATATTTTTCTCAACATTCAAAAGCTTTTCCTCCATGGTCTTGTTGAAGATAGTTTGTTTACTAATAAATTCTTTAAGCATGACTTCAAGTTCGGAGGGAGCACTTCTAGTATTGTTGTTGTAGGAGTTTCCATAAGTATTGCCATTATTAGGAGGATCACTACTAGAGAAAAGCCTATGCGAGGCGCACCTAAAAGCCTATCCGAGGCGCATATCATATGCGCCTCTAGCTTCAAGCCTCGGGTGTTTTTTATGCGAGGCGCATATGCATATGATATGCGCCTCCTATACTTCACATATGCGAGGCGCATATCGATATGCGCCTCGCATATGTGAATTATAGGAGGCGCATATCATATGCGCCTCGCATATGTTTTACAATGCGCCTCGGATATGTATAGTATATGCGCCTCCTATAGTATCCTATATGCGCGTCCGGTAATATTTTCGAAATTCAAGTTTTACTGACCACTACAAATAATAATATACAGATATTCAAATATACAATATAGTACAGAATACAGTATAAAGAGCACATAATTTTTTAGAAACTTGCAATTTGCCAAAGCATAATAGAACCAATATGAATACAATACATTACACATCAATCATGACATACAAGTTCATACATCAAGTGTTTGTGCCACAAGTTCACACCTCCGAGTACAAGTTCACAATCACATTACACCTTCGAGTACAAGTTCACAATCACATTACAACTCCAATGACGTAGTTCTACTTAGATGAAGTAGAACACATAACCTACCATGAAGAGCAACAAGGTGGTACTACTCTCATAGCCTTGGTAGTTGTTGCCCGAAAAGTTGTTCACTTGCTTCTGTCAGTCTTTCCACTCCTCGTACACCCTGATGGTACTACTCTCATTACAATCACAGAAGAGCATACAATAATAAAAACAAATCTGCAAGCCAACGACATATCACCTTTTAGGATAAAAGGGAAAAGATCACATTACACTATTAAAATTCATCTCAGTGGTAGGTCTAGTAGAGATAAACAGACCAGGTATGATAATGAATATCATCTTAGATTCCTCACAATGTTGTGTTCTTTGGATATTCAGTATATACTCAATGGCAGAAAATATTTCCTCAGTACAACATTTCTACACGGGTTATATGGAAATAACCTAATAACTCGAAAGGAAAGGTTCATTACACCAGGTTGCATCGCATGTTAACCAACTATGCATAACAGGACAGTCCAAGACTGAGTGAGACCAGGTCATAAGATAAAAAAGAGAGCCAAAAGGTGTAGTTTTGTGGTACCAAACCAATGCAAGTAAAAATAAAGTTTCGTCAGATTAGTCCACAAAAGTCTAGATCCTTGATACTAGCTTACAACAAAAAGTGGAGAACATCCTTAAAAAGATTTTCCTTCTAGCGCTGAATTGACTGTCCAATCTGTGATTAACACGGAAAAGGATAATATTACCACAAAAGACAGTTAAGGTGTTTATGACGTTCTAGCGCTGAATTGACTGTCCAATCTGTGATTTTCCATTGTGTTTGCTCACATCCCTTACTTCCATTCCCCCGCATGTAGTTAGGGTTTTTTGTGTCATTTTTTGTTGTGTTGGATCGGTAGCTAAGCATGTCCATCCCAAGATAAGCGAGCTGCAAGGCTGAAAAGTGTGTGGCCCTGTGTTACTGTGATAGATTGGAGGGTAGAATGATACTATGGTGCAGAAGACGCAATTGGAATATGGGAGCAACTCTTTCCCAATTCTTTCCGAGTCAAAAAAACAGGAGACGGATCAGATTCCCTCCAGGAGTCAGGACCCTTAGTATTTTCGATGGGAAACATAATGAAAAAAGACAAGTTAGAGATGAATTAGAGGCTTTGAAGGAAGCTTCCTGATTATCTATAAATAGCCTAGAATGCCAGAATTTCATATTAATTGATTGGTTTCCTACAAGAATGAACACAGACCCAAAATTTCAGGCATCTCCACAAACAACAGGAGGACATTCCTACATTCCAAACATGACCTAAGTTGGTTGATGAGCAAATGATCCAATCGTCCTAATAATATATAGATGAAGCAGTTCTTTCAATCAGTGGAATTGCTTCAGTCATCATAATGTGATAGATACACAAAGAATTAGCTGAAGAACAGACTTGCCACAGGTGACATGCAACAATCATGGATATTATTGTTCAAGGATTCAACTGACATTCAGAGATTTAAACACTGCTGTGACAGTCTAAAATCTCATGGCCGTGTTGCTTCCCCACACCACCACACACTTAAGCAGTTAAGCTCACCTGTTTGATTCATTGGCATTGCAGGGGCCAGTCATGGACCCTTTCGAGCATGACCCTAAGAAAGAACGCCATTACGCGGAGGCTCTTAGCGTGGAAATCGCGATTACAGACGATGCACGGGTGGAAGCAGAAATGAAAGCCGCACTGGACGACTACCAGATAGTAGGTTCGGACCTGTGCATCATCCCGTCGTGCGGTGCCCTTACCGAGGACCCAAGTCAGCTGACGAGGTGGATCATTGGAGACGAGAAGCCGCGTGTCATCGCTGGCCCAATCTGCTATGGAGAAAGGGGAAAACGCAGCACCGTCAGCGACAGTAGAGGGAGCAGGACGTGAGATCGAGGGAGGACGCGGCGTCGTGCGTGCTCACAGGAGGCGTGTGGAGGCAGAGGCGGGGTCATGAGCGGCAGTAGCAGCAGCAGGTCTGCATCCTTGTCGGCGGGGCTGGGTGGCCGGCGGCGGGATGGAGAAAGAGGTCCCCCAG
Organism: Avena atlantica; assembly: GCA_910589765.1. NCBI lineage: Eukaryota > Viridiplantae > Streptophyta > Magnoliopsida > Poales > Poaceae > Avena > Avena atlantica. The sequence goes on from OU342733.1 coordinate 427,983,965, forward strand.
CGGTCGGCCGCTGCTTCTACTGCTTGGTCCGTCGACCAAGGCTGGTGTATCGAGGTAGGGAGGGAGGCAAAGGAGGGGCACCGGGGGCGCAGGTCGACGGGAGGCGCCATGGCGGCGGGTGGGGGTTGATCTGCCACGGGACGGAGCTCGAGCCGCTCCGTACTTGGCGGAGGGTGGAGGCGGCATTGTGGGGAAGCAGAACGGAGCGTTGTGGGGAAGCAGAACGGAGGGCGGCGAGGCTGGGATGCCGGCGGGAACCAGAACGGAGCGACGGCGGCGGCGGCGAGGCAGAATCGATGGGAGAGAGATGTGAGGAGATGAGATACAGAGGGGATCGAAGGCTATGCCTCAGCTTAGAGTGCGTCTTGTGGGGGGGAGAGTGCGTCTTGTGTTTTTCGCAGCGTGGTTCATTTTGGGTCGTGGGATGAGTAGGACGTGTACGGTTGGGATCGTGGTCTGCTGGAAAAAAGTGGTGCCAGTTTATGCGAGGCGCATATTGCACAATATGCGCCTCCTATAATTCAAACTATAGGAGGCGCATATAGCAATATGCGCCTCGCATATGCGGCCACCTACCACCGCCCGGGCCCGCAGGAGTTACTTGAGGCGCATATGGCCATATGCGCCTCGCATATTATCAAATATAGGAGGCGTATATAGCCATATGCGCCTCGCATATTCGTGCACCTACCAACACGCGGGCCCACACAGATTATGCGAGGCGCATTCTGTCCATATGCGCCTCGCCTATCTGATATATAGGAGGCGCATACGACTAGAATGCGCCTCACATAATATGGGGCTGCTAGATTCTGTCCGTACAGGGATTATAGGAGGCGCATTCTTATCATATGCGCCTCGCCTATTTTTATACTAGAGGCGCATATCGCAAAGTGCGCCTCGCCTATTTTTATAGGAGGCGCATATGTCTAAATGTGCCTCGCATAAGCATGTCTCCTATAGCCTTTTCTCTAGTAGTGGATAAGGCCTATAATTATTGTTACTACCAAAATTATTCCTATAGGCATTGTTGTTGAAATTGTTATTTCTAATGAAGTTCACATCAACTTGCTCTTCTTGAGCAACCAAAGAGGCTAAGGGGACATTATTTGGATCAGTAAGAGCTTTTCCATTAATAATCATAGCCATGATAACATCAATCTTATCACTCAAAGAGGAGGTTTCTTCATCAGAATTTACCTTCTTACCATGTGGAGCTCTCTCAGTGTGCCATTCAGAATAATTAACCATCATTTTATCAAGGAGCTTCGTTGTAGCACCCAAGGTAATAGTCATAAAGGTACCTCCAGCAGCAGAATCCAACAGGTTTCTTGAAGGGAAGTTTAAACCTTCATAAAAAATCTAGATAATCATCCAAGTAGTAAGTCCATGAGTGGGACAATTCTTAACCAAAGATTTCATTCTTTCCCAAGCTTGAGTAACATGTTCATTATCAAATTGTTTAAATTTCATAATATCACTTCTAATAGATACAATCTTAGCAGGAGGGTAGTATTTTCCAATAAAAGCATATTTGCACTTAATCCAAGAATCAATACTATTTCTAGGCAAGGATAGCAACCATTCTTTAGCTTTTCCTCTCAAGGAGAAAGGAAACAACTTGAGCTTAACAATATCTCCATATATATCCTTATGATTTTGCATCTCACAAATCTCAATAAAGCTATTAAGGTGGACAACAACATCATCAGAACTAACACCAGAAAATTGCTCTCTCATGACAAGATTCAACAAAGCAGGTTTAATTTCATAAAAGGTAGCATCAGGAACAGGTGGAGCAATAGGTGTACTCAGGAAATCATTGTTGTTGGTGCAAGTGAAGTCAGACAACTTGGTGTTCTCAGCGGAATTCATTTTTGCAAAGGTGGAACATGCACACAGCAACAACAGCTAGAGTAGGAACTAATTTTTGTGTGTTTTTGATAAGAGAAGGCAAACCAAAGGAAACTAAGAAAAACAAAAACAAAGTAAACAGAAAGGTTATGGATGACTCCCCTTGTGAAGACGTCCTTAGCCTCACCGGCAACGATGCCAGAAATTAGCTTGATGCGGCTCAGATCACTATAGAGCTTCGTTGGGAAACCCCAAGAGGAAGGTATGATGAGTACAACAGCAAGATTTCCCTTAGTAATAAACAAAGTATATCGAACCTGTAGGAGGAAGGAAATGACTCAAAGGTGTTGATAGCAACTTGGAGACCTGCACAACACAAACTCAAGACTTTTGTAACACCCTCGGATCGACCCTATGCAAGTTTTAGAGATTCCCGCCAAACCCGCATAGAAACGATTCAAATGTGCCCACCAGGCACTTGCGTGCGGGTGGAAAATGAAGTAATATCATTACACAATAGTCCACGATGGAACCCATAGAATATATATATATATATATATAACAACGACATCAGAGTCAAGAATACAAATATATAATACAAAGATCCAAATCACCTTGAAATCGATACAACGTTCGAGTACGGATAATATGCAAATTGAGCTAAGAGCCCTAAAGAATAACCAATGGCATCCATAAACCTGCCCAGGCCAAGCCGGAAGGGTAACCCTGCTAACAACGTCGATCTCAAACCTGCTAAAACAAAAGGGGTGCCGACAAAGGGCAAATGAAAAAGAGAGCGGTCAGTACTAAGGCCAGTACACGGCGAGTCTTAGAATTCGGCGGTCCTCGCCTACATAGGTATGATGGACTAAAGCGGCATCGCAACATGCACTAAACAACCAATAGAGACTCAATACAACAGTAGGCTATCAGATATAGATGAGGAAGACCTATTCGGAACCGACCTGATACTACCACCAATCATACCCATCCTGGTATTTCCCCCTCGAGACCAAACGATAAAGTCAAGACGAGGAAACTCACATGGTTGGCAGTTTTATCCATTCTTTATATGACGATTATCCAACTTACTAGTCATATCAGATACAATTCAAATTGTAGCAGTAAACTTTAGTTATATTTGTCTATGATCGAGATATTGTGCTCCAAGTCGTCCATAACCGTGGACATGACTTTTCGAAAAGATTTAACCCTGCAGGGGTGCACCAAAGTTTCCACACACACTTCGACCCTTGTTGGCAGATCAATTAACATACTTCCATCGGTATGTCGGTGGGGCCTAGGACATGATGCTTTCCCAGACCAAAGAAAGTACATGGGGGCCACCCGAAAGAGCTACCCGTACGAGGTATAGTAATCCTCCTCGTACGGGCCCTGAGGTTGTGTGCACTTGTCAACGCGAGCAGAGGTCATGGACAATATATTCCCGTGACAGAGTGCCGCTCCTACTCAACAGTAATAAACGCTCATCGAGCAACAGGTAATAAACATGGCATAATTTGGCATGAAAACTTCAAACTAGTTTGTGGCCCCTAGTACAGTACTTTGAAATCAGGTACTAAGCCGATAGGGGTGCCCTGATACCCCACATGTGGTTAGCGTGCTTAGTTTCGGAACAGGTGTCAAGAACTCGGGTCCTAGGTGGACACAAGTGGGCGGTTAACAACCAAATCTCAACTATTATCCACCGGTGCCTCTTCATTAGTTATATCAATTTTAATATTTAAGTAGCCATGGGTAATTAAAACCACGATCATCTCCACCTTTATGAATATACCAACCCCCAACATCAGTGGAACATCGACGACGCGAAGCAGCACCTAAGTAAGAGACTACGACTCGCAAAGCTAACTGTCTACCCAAACAATAGGCAATAGGAGGTGTCCGAGGCAATATAAAGGCTCCAGGGATATATAAAAGGGTACGGAATCTAAAGCATCGCAACACGGATAGCAATAGATCAACAGGAGGAAGTAAAGACTATAAATATAAAATAGGTAGAAAGGGGGAGAATGCTCACCTGAAAACACTGACGGAGATACATCCGAAGAACTTGTTGAACCTCACAACATCTCTTCGTCCTATCCGAGAAGAAGCAAAGCACTAAAAGAAACAAACGATGAAACAATTACAATTAATGTAGAAGAACCTGCATGTTCATGATACGATCCATGGCATGGCAAGGTAATGATGTAAATCATGTTGGAAATATGTCATTTACATAGCACATTGATGTTACAACATTAGTGAAGCATTATCGATAATAAAGAATCATTTTCAATTTTATTTGTCATGTTTTCCGTGCATAAATAGTTCTGATTTTACAAGTTCTCCATGATGCATGAAGCAATTACAAGTATAGAATGCACATCTAGAAAGGGCTCATCGCGCTGATTGTTTTAGACATATTATTTGTCGAATTCGGAGTTACGGATTAAAAGTTATGGATTTATTAAGAAAAGCCACTTATTAATATTTATTAATTCGAAATTTTTAAATTGCTCAAATGGTATTATAAATAGCATATTCGCAATCCACATGTTTTTCTGATTCAAAAACATATATTACAAGTATTATTTGGAATTATGAATTTAAAACAATATTAAATACAATAATTGAAGTATGGTCCAATGTCAAAGGTTTGAATAGATAGAGTCAACCCTGGTCAAATTTGAAAATATGCTTAGATTCATGTTCAGAAATCATTCATTTTCATTTTATAAGTTTTCTTAAATTCAAATTATTTCAAAAGATATGGATGATTTGAATTATATTCCTTTTCCTGAAATTTTATTTGATTAAGCAATTAGGAAAAACTTTTGATACATGAAACTGTCTTATCCACAGACATGACAAGCAGGCCAGAGGACAGAGGGTCCACATCACGGGCGACTCAGCGGGGTATAGACACCTGGCAGGATGGGGGACTGCGGGTTCGGTTTATAAAAACTGCGAGGGCCTTTTTATAAAGGGAGTGCCTAGATCTCAGACGCCTGATGTCGCTGATGTCATTTTAATATTTTTTCTAATTCTCAGTTGCAACCTAGTTGTAACTCATAAGATTTGTACTAATTCTCAGTTGCAACTCATTAAATTCTCAGTTACACCATAGTTGCAACTCATTTATAACTTTTACTTTGCATGAATCACGAGATAAATCGAACGGTAAAAGAGGCGACTGAGACTTGAGAAGTTCTCAGGCGCCTGAGAACTAGCAAAACCTTTATAAATACCAGAAAGCCCGCTTGATGCGGTGTGCTATTCCAATCTACCCCTTAGGGACGTTTTACATGGTATCAGAGCTGATACGGCAACTGCCCTCTAAGCACCACCGCCGTTGATCCGATCTACTCTCCACCGCCCCGTCGCACCTCCAAGCGTCACCGCCGCCGACATGACTTCTGTCGGCCTCACCGATGCCACGGCCAGTTGTACCACCCCAGTTTTAGTTAATCCTGTTTTAGGGTTTGATTATGCATCATGAGCATCATCTATTAAATTGTGCATTGAAGAAATAAACAGAACCCTAAAACCATAATCTTCCTCCTCTATTTGAAAATGCATTCAAATGGTTTTGAATATTTTGAAAACTACAAAATTATTGGATCCCAAATGGATTACAAGGGCCTCTGAGTATTTCACATATTTTACAAATCCTCTGGTATTTTTGAAATGTCAAAAACAGATTTCAAAATGGAAATACAAAACAGAAAACCAAAACAGATAAGGAAAAAGGGTTTTGATAAAAATAGAGCCAGCGAGATAACCAGGTCACAGCCCAGCTAGCTCACCTCTCCCCTCTGTCTGCCGCCCGCGCGCAGCAACCAGAGCCCAGTCGCAGCCCATTCTGGCCCAGCCGCGGCCCAACCCAGCCATACCGTTTTGGCGTCCTCCTCTTTTCTTCTTCCTCGCGAACGAAGGAGAGAAGCATCTCGGTGGCTGCTCTGCCGCCGTCGATGCGCCATGATTCGTGTCGCCGCTGAGGTTCCCGCGAGGATGAACGTCGTCGTGCACGTCTCTCCTATAGGGTTTGCAGCATAGAAAACAAAAAAATTCCTATGATGGGAACATCTAAGTACCAAGATCTATCTACTAGATACAAGCAACGGGTGGATATACATCCATAGCATACATACCCTCGAAGACCGAATAGCGTTAACGAGGTTGTACTCGTGGATGATGTAGATGAACGCTTGCCGATCTCAAGATCGTGATGAAGTCCATCTGGTCCAGTCGGTCCAGCACGATCAAGTCCAGCACCTCAAAGCAGTGGTGCATCCGTGATCACACACACGTACGGGTCCCCCGACAACCTCCGCGCCCTTGCTCCAGCGAAGCAGCGGAAGCAACAAATCCTTCCAGAAAAAGCCACCGGGAACATGTATCTCGCTGATCCGAGACCATGGGGAAATTCTAAAGGGGGAGGGAGATCCTTCGCGAGGAGGTGTGCTTTGAGAGGAGGAGAGGGGGGCCTTTTATAGGGGAGAGGGGGGCACCCAAGGGGCATGGCGCCCAGCCATGGGGGCTGCCCCCACCTCTTCCACATTCATGTGGGTGGAGCTCCCACTCAAAATGAAAAGCCTCCACTCCCATTAAAAAGCCTCCACTCAAAAATCCACTCACATGCATTAAATTTCCACCAAATTTAATGCAAGCTCTCATTTAAATAAAACTCTTTTATTTATTTATTCAGAATTTTGTTAATTACTTTAATTAACAAACATTCACATAAAACCACTTACAACATTTCAATTTCACATGCAGAACCAGTTTCAGCAATTTCAACCGAAATAGTTTCGGTGTCTAGTGAAATAAATTCCTGCGCTTTCCTTTTCTTTTTCTGGCATATCATTTGCTCCGAATGGTGTCAGTATCCCTTAAGTGTGTCACCCTACGGTTCGCGAATAATGCAGACATGATCGAGACCCCTCTCCGATCAATAATCAGCAGCGGGACCTGGAGATCCGTACTTACTCCCACACATTCAACGATGACTTCTGTGATCGTGTGAACCTTTTACGCTAGTATCTTAATCCCTTTGTTTCACGATATATTACATGTCTGAGATTCGATCATCGGTATCTCCATACCTAGTTTGATCTTGTTACCGACATGCACTCTTTTCTCGTTCCCGTGATATAACATTCTAGTGATCAAATCACTTGCTTGCAAGCTAATCAATGTGATATCACCGAGAGGGCCCAGAGCATATCTATCCGTCATCGGGATGAACAAATTCCACTCTCGATCCATGGGTCTCAACATAACACTTTAGTAGTTCTGAAGCCATCTTTATAATCACCCAGTTACGGTGTGAAGTTTGATGTCATCGAGAAACTCTTCCGGTGTTAGTGATTGACATGATCTCATGGTCTAAGGATTAGGATCACTTCGTAAGTTGTTATAGCAATATAAACTCAATGACTTTGATCGTAATGCTATACTTCGGATGAATGTTCATCACATCATTACTGTCACATCCCAAAATTCTCCTAATTTTAGAATGTGAAATAAATAAATAAGTTTGATTGATTGTTTGACTATGTTGAAAATTCTCAATGAGAAGAAACTTTTTGAATAGAAAATCCTCTCAACCTTGAATTCAAAATCTTATATTCTTTTGTTATGACCTAAGTAGCCATATAGGCAAAAGGGCATGGATTGATTGTGGATTGTAGAATTGGTGTGCAAGATTTCAAAATGAAAATCATGAAGCATTCATAAGCATTTCATTACATCCATGCAAAGATCTCACAAACTGAATCCAAATCCTGGTATCTAAATCCTATAGTTGATTTGCCCAAATGTTCCTAAAGGAACTAAATTGACTTTATAAAACCCACTATTGTAAGGCATAAATTATTGATAATTATAGCCTAAAAATATCCAATTAATATTATAAAATTTTAGAAACAAAATTGAGCTCATTTGGAGCTAGTATGAAAAAGTTATGAAATAAATACAAACACATAAAGATATAAATAAAATGAAATATACAAGGATTTGTAAATCCACTACTTCCAAACTAGTAAAAAGATTACAAATTTGATCCCATAATGATCTATTCGATTTTAGAAAAATTTAGAAACAAGATCGTGTCATTTGGAGTTCGTATGCAAAAGATATGAGGGAAACAAGTAAATAGAAAAAGAAAAAGAATTTTTTTTCTAACTGGGCCGGCCCACCCGGACCGAGCCAGCCAGCCAGCCAGAGCGTGCGAAAACTGATTTTCTATACCTATCTCTACTCAAACTCTTATAACTTTTTATCTACAACTCCGAATTGCCGTTTGTTTCTACTTGTTGCCTACTCCAAGGCCTATCTCTACACCGTCTCAAACCTCCATATAAACTCGTGGAGCCACAGCTGTACGAGTTTCTTTCCTCGAAATCCCGAATCTACACATGCCCGAATCTTATTTCGCTTTTTAACCCATCTAGACTTCGTCGTTTTCCTTCGGTCAAAAAACGAAAGTTGTAGGGATCGTCGAAATCTTTCCATCCTGACAAACCTCACCTCTTTTCATCCACCACAGCCGGAGAATTTCGTCTCACAATATATCAGATCTTACGGTGTAAATCCAAGATCTACTCGCGCTCGTTTCTTCAAATCCAAATTCCTTTAGAGAGAAGGTAGGAATAATGATTCCCCACAACTTTCATGTTCTGAGTTTTTCAATTTGACCTACGTATTTGTCTCTCTAACACAGATCTATTTCTTGTCTATTATGAGCCAAAATCGGGTCAATCTCTTCTTCTAGCCACCGGATCCTATCCAGACGATCGAGATCCAATTAAACTGGTGCGTGCCATGTCGTCATCCCGGTCATATTCCTCATCAACGCCACGTCAACGTAAGGTCAACATCTAGTCCCACTCAGCATGCAAAGTCAACCTGTCTAGTCAGCGGAATATTCCCTTTAAAATTGCACATTATAGATTTAACTTGTAAAATTCATTAGAAATTCATACCACATCAAAAAATTGCGTATAATATATCAAATTGAAGATAATTTTACGTAGAATCATCTTATCAGAATAGATCCAAATTTTACTGTACGTGTTTACTGCAGTAATTTAATTAGTTTTAATGCTCTTTTAGGTTAATAAATTCATAAGAAATTATCTGTAACTCCGAAAAATATGAATAATATATCAAATTGAAGCTACTGTAATCTACTTTAATAATATATGGTTGGATATAGCCTTTGCAGATTGTCTAACCCGTAGCTATTTAATTAGTTTTAATGGCTTTAAAAATCATTAAATTCATAATAAATTAATTGCTTGTCACAAAAATATAAATGATATACCGATGGAAAGTTGGTTCCATGTAGATCATCAATATGCAATTAGTTCAGCATTTTACAGTAAGGTTTTTCCGTGAAGATTTAAATGGATTAATGGCCTATTTAGAGTAATAAATTCATAAGAAAATAAATACTATTCAGAAAATTACAAATAATATGTCCCTGAAATCACAATTCCGTGGAGATTACAGATATAATTTTAGTTTGATTTTTAGACAACAGAAACTATATGAATCATTTAAAACCATAAAACACTATTTAAATCATACAAAAAGATCTATAACTCCGATTAGGGTGAATCCAAGTGCTAAGGTTTTGTATTGACAATATCTATACAGAGAATTCCTGCAAAAAAAATATCTATACAGAAAAATTGCATGACAAATTATTTGGTACTGTTAAAACAGAAAATCATATAGAAATATTTAAACCCATTGAAATAGTGTTTTAATCATAAGGAAATATCTATAACTCCTTTTTAGGTGATTCAAATTGCCACTGTATCTAAATTGCATTACCTCTATCCAGTAGCATCTAGTTCACAATTTAATATGACATAAACATATTTAGTTCAATTAAAGTGGTATACACGATATTAAATCGATACAACTTTAGTAATAAAAGCTTTAGTGCATTAAATGACTTTCCACATGCATCATGTAATCTAACTATGTTCAGAACACTAAATGCAACCATTGTGACTCATTAAATCGTCATGCATGCATTTGTTCATCATTGTTTTCTTGTAATGTTGCACTGTTGTATGTTTGCAACGTTTTGAATGGTGTTTGTTGTGTTTGCTTCAAACGTTAGATTACGAGGAGTGCAACTACTGTAATTGCAACAACTATGATTGCAAGTATTGTGGTTATTACGAAAGAGGCCATTATAATTGTGAGGATTATCTAATCGACCACATCTACAACAAAGGCAAGTGGTGCTATCTTGGTCATAAATGTCCTATTGTTTTCCTATGCTTTGTAGATGCTTTTGTAGAATTGCATCTGTAGGAATTGATGTGTATATGCTATGCTATATCCCATATTATTCCCTAGTATTCCTTGTTTATGAGCCATCGTATTGGTAGATTGCTTAGCTATGCTATTTAGACGAGGAAGGGAATCACATCATGAAAAATTATATCTTTTGAAAGGCTTATGTTTTGCTAAATGACAAACCAATATGTTTTAATGAACCACCTGGGCGGAATGGCATTGATTGGGTCATCGAGTGTATTTTTGGTGGGGAATGCCGCCCAGGACACTGAGAAAGGATTGGTTTCTTTGTTTGGAAGCTTTCGTGTGCAACCATGTGCCAATAATGAAATGGACGGTTGGTTGAACTCAGTAGGTTGTGGTAACTCGAACCCGCGTATCCAGAGATGTAGATAGTGTAGGTTGGACCGGTGCGCGTCGGGATTGGGGAGCTACTTACCGAATGGTTCCTTCTTGGACTTCTCCCTATCATCACCCAATATGAGAGTGGTGGTACGAGCTGGGCTGGCCAAGTCACATGGGTAAAGTGTACTAACCCCTGCAGGGTGTATAAACTAAGTGCTTAGCCGTGTCTCCGGTTATGGACAATTTGAGCGACCTGATACTGATGCTATGATATTTCTCACTCATCCTTATTTCTTAATTACTTAAAACTTGTTGGGTGAACATAATTGGGTAGGAGCACCTGGGAGTGAACCAGAGTGTCCTATTTATCGTATTGGAAAACTACTTTGTTACAAATGTTAGGATAAAACTGTTGCTTTATGCAAATGAGCCTGAACTCCACTTGGCCAAATAAGCATGTAGTTGATAGACCTGTTGTGAACCACTTTAGCCTACTTGCCATACATTCAATGTATTGACCATTCGTGGCTGCAACGTTTCATGTTGCAGGTTATATCGTATCTGAGTGATCGTTCATAGATCGCGAGACTCCACTCAACAATTGTTCGCCTGTGGCACATTTGAAGGATGGAGATCTACCTTGTATTCGTTTTCCGCTGTATACTTGTATAAATAATGTAAATTCTGGATCATATTCATTGTATTTATGATGCACAGTTATATTTGGTATCATTTTGTACTGTGTGTGCCAGTGAACTGATCCAGGGATTGGCACTATACACATGAACTCAGCCTTATCAGGCGAGGGTGTTACAAGATGGTATCAGAGCTGTGTGTTGACTGTAGGATCGTGACCTTAGAAATGGATTAGCAATAGAAGACCTCTATTAGGACAACAATCATATTTTCTACTTATTAGAGTTCTTATATTCCTCATCTATCTTTTCTAGAACCTCTTCCTATTCAAACATTTATATTTGTCCATTCTTATGATACTTATATGAGAGTTGGCCTACAAGTAAAGAACAAATAAGATGACATAAATTAACATCTCACCAAGTTTGGATAGGTCTGGACCACCATATTTTATCTCTTTAGGAGATCATCGCTATCGTGTTAGCATATTGTTCTTACCAACTTATGTGGTATGACAATATAGGTTGTTTGCTTGGTTGTATTGAGCTATTTTATGTGATGCCTTGTTTAGGATCTGTTGTTTTGAAACTCTAAAGTTTCTGGAGTTTTTGTGTGGTTTTCAAATTATTTTAATGGTGTGAATTGATTGAAATTCGTGGAATTACTGCTGCAGTTTTTTGCTGGACCTGCAGTACCTCGCGATTTTTCATATTTTATTGGTAACTCAGAAAAATCTAAAAAAATAGTATCTGTAGCGTAATTACCTGTAGTACATGCACAAAAATTGGCTAAAATTCTTGACGAGTTTAAGTCGGTCAGAAAAAATCGTGAAACTTGTTGTACCGTTTTGACAGATTTTGTTTGTTGCTTATATGTTGCTCTATTTTACTCTAGTATTGTTCCCAATGCTTTCAAACTATTTTGTGGTTATATACTACTAAGTTTAGACCTATGTATTATTGGTATGCAAGTGCTTGCTTGTGTGTTGATTTCTTATGATTGTTTCCTTGTTTGTGACATTGATTGCTTCATATAGTTATGGGTAGGATTATTTCCTTAGTCGTTTCTCTCCTATAGAATCTATTCTTCCCTATCTTGAACCATTGGAGATATAATGATGTGGTAAGTGGAAGGTTTGACAACACAATGGATTTAGGAAGGAGAATGCTTCATCTAATGGAAAAAAGAGATGTGGAAGTACGAAGTGTTGAAATGATGTTATGTAGTAGATTACGCAACCTAAAAGTTGAAGTATCGATAGCTTAGTTTTAGTAGTATCTTTGTTGATTGAATACATGGGAGTCTACATAGAGCATTAGTTCGTGCCCATGGAAACATTCTTCAAGGCAAGTGAGAATGCCCGAGCGATAGAAAAACGTGATTCACCTATCCTCATACAGGGTAATGATTTGGGTGCAGGATGGATTGATCACCATTCCTTCTACTCTTATTATTCGCTCTTGTACTGTTGGCTTTGAGAATCTTGAGTGCCCTTTTCAACCTTAGCAGAGAGTCGACGTTGAGCCTAAACCCTAGAATGGTATATTGTTACACCTTCTAAAAGCATCCATTGCTAAGCATAGGAATGTACGGTAAGGATGAATCCCAGCCGTGAATTATGGGCACCGTGAAGTAATCGTTCCCTATTTGCCCACCACGAGAGTTCTGCTAGTTCAAGTAGTGTTTTCTTGAAATTTGTCAATCACAATGTTTAGAATGTGCTAGAGACATTGTGCCAATAAAAGTCTAAAGGAAAACCAATCTGAGCTAAGTGAATCCTCGAGAAATGACCTAGTCAATTTTATTTTAAGGGTGGTAGCATCCTAATGGATCCCGAACCTTTTTTTCTTTCTAGCCTTCCCAAATCTCGGGACGAGATTTCTTTTAAGGGTGGTAGTCTGTCACATCCCAAAATTCTCCTAATTTTGGAATGTGAAATAAATAAATAAGTTTGATTGATTGTTTGACTATGTTGAAAATTCTCAATGAGAAGAAACTTTTTGAATAGAAAATCCTCTCAACCTTGAATTCAAAATCTTATATTCTTTTGTTATGACCTAAGTAGCCATATAGGCAAAAGGGCATGGATTGATTATGGATTGTAGAATTGGTGTGCAAGATTTCAAAATGAAAATCATGAAGCATTCATAAGCATTTCATTACATTCATGCAAAGATCTCACAAACTGAATCCAAATCCTGGTATCTAAATCCTATAGTTGATTTGCCCAAATGTTCCTAAAGGAATTAAATTGACTTTATAAAACCCACTATTGTATGGCATAAATTATTGATAATTATAGCCTAAAAAGATCCAATTAATATTATAAAATTTTAGAAACAAAATTGAGCTCATTTGGAGCTAGTATGAAAAAGTTATGAAATAAATACAAACATATAAAGATATAAATAAAATGAAATATACAAGGATTTGTAAATCCACTACTTCCAAACTAGTAAAAATATTACAAATTTGATCCCATAATGATCTATTCGATTTTAGAAAATTTTAGAAACAAGAATCGTGTCATTTGGAGTTCGTATGTAAAAGATATGAGGAAAACAAGTAAATAGAAAAAGAAAAGGAATTTTTTTTTCTAACTAGGCCGGCCCACCCGGACCGAGCCAGCCAGCCAGTACGTGAAACAAGGGTTGATCTCACTGCTTTAAAAAGCGTGCGAAAACAGATTTTCTATACGTATCTCTACTCAAACTCTTATAACTTTTTATCTATAACTCCGAATTGACTTCCGTTTGTTTCTACTTGTTGCCTACTCCAAGGCCTATCTCTATACCGTCTCAAACCTCCATATAAACTCGTGGAGTCACAGCTGTACGAGTTTATTTCCTCGAAATCCTGAATCTACACATGCCCGAATCTTATTTCGCTTTTTAACCCATCTAGACTTCGTCGTTTGCCTTCGGTCAAACAACGAAAGTTGTAGGGATCGTCGAAATCTTTCAATCCCGACAAACTTCACCTCTTTTCATCCACCACAGACGGAGAATTTTGTATCGCAATATTTCAGATCTTACAGTGTAAATCCAAGATCTACTCGCGCTCGTTTCTTCAAATCCAAATTCCTTTGGAGAGAAGGTAGGAATAATGATTCCCCACAACTTTCATGTTCTGAGTTTTTCAATTTGACCTACGGATTTATCTCTCTAACACAGATCTATTTCTTGTCTATTATGAGCCAAAATCGGGTCAATCTCTTCTTCTAGCCACCGGATCCTATCCAGACGGTCGAGATCCAATCAAACCGGTGCGTGCCATGTCGTCATCCCGGTCATCTTCCTCATCAACGCCACATCAACGTAAGGTCAACATCTAGTCCCAGTCAGAATGCAAAGTCAACCTGTCTAGTCAGCGGAATATTCCCTCGAATATTCTGTTCGAATTTAAAATTGCACATTATAGATTTAACTTGTAAAATTCATTAGAAATTCATACCACGTCCAAAAATTGCGTATAATATATCAAATTGAATATAATTTTACGTAGAATCATCTTATCAGAATAGATCCAAATTTTACTGTACGTGGTTACTGCAGTAATTTAATTAGTTTTAATGGTCTTTTAGGTTAATAAATTCATAAGAAATTATCTGTAACTCCGAAAAATATGAATAATATATCAAATTGAACCTACTGTAATGTACTTTAATAATATCTGGTTGGATCTAGCCTTTGCAGATTGTTTAACCCGTAGCTATTTAATTAGTTTTAATGGCTTTAAAAATCATTAAATTCATAGTAAATTAATTTCTTGTCACAAAAATATAAATGATATACCGATGGAAAGCTGGTTCCATGTAGATCATCAATATGCAATTAGTTCAGCATTTTACAGTAAGGTTTTTCCGTGAAGATTTAAATGGTTTAATGGCCTATTTAGAGTAATAAATTCATAAGAAAATAAATACTATTCAGAAAATTACAAATAATATGTCCCTGAAATCACAATTCCATGGAGATTATAGATATAATTTTAGTTTGATTTTTAGACAACAGAAACTATATGAATCATTTAAAACCATAAAACACTATTTAAATCATACAAAAAGATCTATAACTCCGATTAGGGTGAATCCAAGTGCTAAGGTTTTGTATTGACAATATCTATACAGAGAATTCCTGCAAAAAAAATATCTATACAGAAAAATTGCATGACAAATTATTTGGTACTGTTAAAACAGAAATTCATACAGAAATATTTAAACCCATTGAAATAGTGTTTTAATCATAAGGAAATCTCTATAACTCCTTTTTAGGTGATTCAAATTGCCATTGTCTCTAAATTGCATTACCTCTATCTAGTAGCATCTAGTTCACAATTTAATATGACATAACATACTTAGTTCAATTAAAGTGGTATACACCATATTAAATCGATACAACTTTAGTAATAAAAGCTTTAGTGCATTAAATGACTTTCCACATGCATCATGTAATCTAACTATGTTCAGAACACTAAATGCAACCATTGTGACTCATTAAATCGTCATGCATGCATTTGTTCATCATTGTTTTCTTGTAATGTTGCACTGTTGTATGTTTGCAACGTTTTGAATGGTGTTTGTTGTGTTTGCTTCAAACGTTAGATTGCGAGGAGTGCAACTACTATGATTGTAACTACTATGATTGCAAGTATTATGGTTATTACGAAAGAGGCCATTATAATTGTGAGGATTATCTAATCGACTACATCTACAACAAAGGCAAGTGGTGCTATCTTGGTCATAAATGTCCTATTGTTTTCCTATGCATTGTAGATGCTTTTGTAGAATTGCATCTGTAGGAATTGATGTGTATATGCTATGCTATATCCCATATTATTCCCTAGTATTCCTTGTTTAAGAGCCATCGTATTGGTAGATTGCTTAGCTATGATATTTAGACGAGGAAGGGAATCACATCATGAAAAGTTATATGTTTTGAAAGGCTTATGTTTTGCTAAATGACAAACCAATATGTTTCAATGAACCACCTGGGCGGAATGGCATTGATTGGGTCATCGAGTGTATTTTTGGTGGGTAATGCCGCCCAGGACACTGAGAAAGGATTGGTTTCTTTTTTTGGAAGCTTTCATGTGCAACCATGTGCCAATAATGAAATGGGCGGTTGGTTGAACTCAGTAGGTTGTGGTAACTCGAACCCGCGTATCTAGAGATGTAGATAGTGTAGGTTGGATCGGTGCGCGTCAGGATTGGGGAGCTACTTCCCGAACGGTTCCTTCTTGGACTTCTCCCTATCATCACCCAATATGAGAGTGGTGGTACGAGCTGGGCTGGCCAAGTCACATGGGTAAAGTGTACTAACCCCTGCAGGGTGTATAAACTAAGTGCTTAGCCGTGTCTCCGGTTATGGACAATTTGAGAGACCTGATACTGATGCTATGATATTTCTCACTCATCCTTATTTCTTAATTACTTAAAACTTGTTGGGTGAACATAATTGGGTAGGAGCACCTGGGAGTGAACCAGAGTGTCCTATTTATCGTATTGGAAAACTACTTTGTTACAAATGTTAGGATAAAACTATTGCTTTATGCAAATGAGCCTGAACTCCACTTGGCCAAATAAGCATGTAGTTGATAGACCTGTTGTTAAACACTTTATCCTACTTGCCATACATTCAATGTATTGACCATTCGTGGCTGCAACGTTTCATGTTGCAGGTTATATCGTATCTGAGTGATCGTTCATAGGTCGCGAGACTCCACTCAACAATTGTTCGCCTGTGGCACATTTGAAGGATGGAAATCTACCTTGTATTCGTTTTCCGCTGTGTACTTGTATCAATAATGTAAATTCTGGATCATATTCGTTGTATTTATGATGCACAGTTATATTTGGTATCATTTTGTACTGTGTGTGCCAGTGAACTGATCCAGGGATTGGCACTATACACATGAACTCAGCCTTATCAGGCGAGGGTGTTACAATTACACTAATGTTGTGACCTCGTTATTAACAACATCCAATGTCCATGATCAGGAAACTTTGATCATCTTGTTAATCAACGAGCTAGTTTATAAGAGAGGCATAACTAGGAACTTCCTTTTTGTTTATTAAACACACATGTATTAACGTTTCCGTATTAATATAATTATAGAATGCAAAATAAACATTTATCATAAATAAGGAATACGATAATAACCACTTTATTATTGCCTCTCGGGCATATTCCCTTCAGTCTCCCACTTGCACTAGAGACAATAATCTAGTTTGAAAACTTTGTGTATTGAACACCTATGGCTTTCTGGTGTTCCAAATACGCAATTGTAAGTGGTTAACATAATCTACGGATCTGACACTTTCAGGTCTGTGTGTATTTGCATGTATTTGCGTCTTCACGCATCACTCATTCTCCAATGAGATGGCATTGTATAAATTTGGTCTTTCGGTGAGACCTTTAGTTCCTTGGGGTTTAAAACACGTCGATACTATTGTCATACAATATATCTTTAGTGTTAGCTCGTTGCGAACCACACCTTAGTTTGATAACAAACTACTTGACACGAATTCCCTCCTTTGCTGCTACTATAGCAGTCATATACTTAGCCCTTTTGTTGTAGTATTCGTCACAATGTCTTAACTATTGAATACATCCAAATCCATCATGAAAACTCCTTTCCATTTCATTGTGCCACTCATAGTTTAAATTGAGATAAACTTAATTTGTATCTTGTGACAAAACTAGTATCAATGTAACGCTTTACAATGAACTATTTGTAATTGTTTGTCACCTCTACACAAATATATTCTTAGTTCTTCCAAAAGATCATAAGAATATCCTTACTATCGTCCAATGATCATTTTATGATTCATTCTGGTATATGCTCATAACACTTAGAGCATAGGACATTTCTGGATGTGTACAAATCATGGTATAATTGATCAAAGCATTCTCGTGATTTCACTCATCAAGTGTCAAAGCACTTGAATCTTGTTTCACTTATCAAGTGTCGATACACTTGAATCTTGATTCAATTCCTCTCCATGCAACAAGAATTGTTTCTTGTAGTTTCTATATTGAACTCCTTCAATATCTCATATATGTACGTTTGGCGCAACCATATTAGCGTCACGGTCTATCCATTATAGACATTCATGCTAAATATTCGGGTTTTGCCTAAGTCTTTCATCAAAATGAACTTCTTAACCTTTGTCAATAAAATATACATCATTTCTAATCAACAAGATGTCCTCCACATAATGTATTAGAAATATGTCTCAACGCTCCCACTTAATTTCTTGCAAATGCAAGCATCTTCATCATCTCCTGATGAAAAACTCATTTTTCATCATGGTGAAGATTCCAACTCCGCGATGCTTACTTCAACCATTGAAGTTTGCATGCCCCTTTTAGCATCCTTTGAATTAACAAAACCCTTTGGATAACTTTGTTTTATTTATTCATCTACCATATAACAAATTATATGTAGTGGTTGCTACTTTAATCCGTCCAGACTAAATATCGCTATGAAAGATCAAATCTTGTCATATTCAACTCCTTGAACATTGTCATAAACTACTTTACGACATGTGAACTATTTCATAGATATAAAACATCCATGTATGTTTCTTTATAGATCCAAATACGACCGATAGGTTTTTACACCTTTCCGGAGGGTCTTCCAAGTTCAAAACTTGATTTATCGTGTATGGACTTATCACGGATTTTATGGCTTCAAGACATTTGACGGAGTCAGGGCCCATCATCGCTTCTTTGTATGTATTAGGTTCATCATTGTCAAACAATAATGATTTACTCTCAAATCTTAGCATTTGATTGTTTAACCGACCTACTTGGTTCAATGGGAACTTAGATCTCCATGACCACAACCTTTGAGGCACATAAGCTATGAGCATTATGGCAGCCTTCGGAACGATTTCCGACGCTGCGCAACTCAGCACATATAGCTAAGGTTCGTTAACCTTATCAAAGTTCTATTGTCGTCCCACTTAACTTTTATGAAAAATTCCTTCTTCAAGAAACTTCATATTTCAAGCGACAAACCCTTTTGTCCTCGGTGTTATGGAGGAATAACCAATTGTTATTCGAAATAACCTACAGAGATATGCTCATCCGACTTCGGTTGTAAACATCTTACTTATGTTTAGCATACCAAAATTTAAGAAATGACAACTTGGGTTTTACCCCAAACCATAACTTCCATGGTGTCATTTCAACGGATCAAGATGGAGCTCTTTTCAGTGTAAAAGCGGTAGTCTCTAAAGCTTTAATATTTTAAAACATAATGGCAGTTTTATGAATAACACCTTTGATCCAACCATGTCAAACAAGGGTTCATTACAAATCTCAAACACTCCATACTCCTATGGTGTTTAGGGAGATGTAAATCTAGGTGTTTTGCTAAAATCGCAACTCAAATAAATCCCTTTATGATAAAATCATAATTCATTTATTTTCTTGTTACACTTGTAACTCAAATAAATCCCTTATGATAAAATCATAAACCATTTATTTTCTTGTTACAATGATTTTCACTTCATCTTGAAATTCTTTGAACATTTTCAAATATTTCACACTTCTTTCTCATTAAGTGAATATTCACTCAAATTTCCAGAGAAAGTATATGAAGTTGAAACCCATCGCTTACGACTACACATAATGGATTACATACATCGATATGTATAAATTCCAATATTTTAGTCGTTCGTTCTTCTTTGGCCTTAGAACGAAGTTTTAATTATCCCGAGGAAAGTCTCACAAGCGTCACTTCATCAAATCAAAGACTCCAAAAATCCATGAAAATGGAGTTTCTTCATGTTTTATTTCCAATATAATTTAAACAGCAATGTCACTTCGTAAGTGATCTTCCAATCATTTGTCTTGCGACATTTTAGCATTAGCTTTATGAATGTGATTTCTCCAACTAGATTTGTAAATCATCCATCTAATATGGAATATGGTAATTATTTGAACAACCTTTGTTCTCATAATACCTTATTTAAATAACAATTATTAAAACAAATCTTGAAGTCAAGCTTTGATGTCAACGAGAAATACAAACAACGGTTTGTTTGTTTTCGATGAACATCATCACATATTCTCTTGCTAGTTACTTAGGCCATTGTGGTTCATGAATTGCATCGTTCCGTATGAAATTTCATACCAACCAATTCGGTATCCAATACCCAAGAACCACATTGTTTAACAAGCAAAGAATACAACCATAACATGTATATCATCTGTATACCTAAATTGGATATTTCCAATCTTTTCTTTTCTGCCAAATACACTCTTTCAGCATTTCCTTTTATTTTTAAAAAGAATTTATCAACATCAACAGTGGCGCCATATACATGACACATAGTCCAAAGCGTGTATATTCAAATAATAATACCTTTGGACTTGCACTTTGAAGTAGATCACCATCATCAAAATGATCGGTATTCTTTCAAAATCCATTCTTTAGTAATCTTTTAGTGTAGTAAACACTTTACATACATCTTCTATTCATACTTATCATGACGACTTTCATGATCAAGCTACTATAGCTTATAAAGGCGAATCATAAGTATAACATTACTTTCCAAAACCCTTTTTGGATGATTAGGATGTCTAGCATCTCCAACCTTTGTAAATTCTCATCCTATATGAGAACACATATTATACTCTATCATATTGCAACCAAAACATTGTTTCAGATATTGTTAAATCTGTCACACATGATGGTTTCTGAAACAATTCTTTCATCTCCTAGATAAACTTGATATTAAAACAATCAAGAATCATGGAGGCAAACATGATACTTAAGATACTAACACTGGAATTGTTACTCTCGATTTAATACCAACTATTAAATTTCACGGAGTAAATAGAGTTTGCTGAAAGTTTGCAATAGGACTTTAAACTTTAGATTGACACTAAACACAATACGATACCAGTTCGTAAAGTATATATCCAGAATTCTATAGTTCTATTATCTCAATTATGACTATTCATAAGGTGGTAAACGAATGCCAACGACTACAACAAATTATGCAAATTCACTTTGATTTAATTTATGATAAATTGAGTTCTACTAATCCAAATTAGAAATGAACTCCCACTCAAAAACGACATCCCTCGTGTCTTTTTGGTGATTACATGAACCAAATCCACTACACCAAGTCCGATCATCACGTGAGTCGGCGTAGCTTCAAAGGCGAGCATCCATATGGTCATCATATCAAAACATATGACTCATTCTTAACCTTTCGGTCCGTGTTCCGAGGCCATGTCTGTACATGCTAGGCTCGTCAAGTAAGATCCTTAGTATTCGCGTGTGTAACTGTCTTACACCGGAGATATGCTCGTGGATTCAAGTACACCCGATCATCACGTGATGTCTTGAAGCGACGAAACATTGTCGGTGCATACTTAAGGAAGAACACATTCTTATCTTGATATCTAAATGAGGGATCATCTTATTACGCTAATAAAACACCAAACAAGCAATATAAGATGCAATCAAAACATCAAATGTTTATAAGTGAAATGATATGGTTCCCGCATATGATCTCCATCATGTGCACCGTGGTATGATCTCTATCATACCTTTATGTGTAAGGCCAAGGTCTATGGAACTTACACGCTATGTGTTTTGTAAGAATATCATCTCATACTTCTACTTACAACATCACCATATCATAACACTAGCCCAGCAACAATCTAAACTAGACGCCTATAATTTATCCATTGCAAATTTTACGTGGCTTAGGGCTTTCGTAGATAGAACCGTTCTTACCTACGAACATGAACCACAACGAGGATAACCAAATTGTTGACAACTCGTTGCAAATTAGATATTGACTATAGTAGGAGAGACAGACACCCGCTAGCCACTTATTGTCACATCCCAAGATTTTCCAAATCTTGTAATGTGAAAATAAATGAATGAAATAAAACTTTGTTTGATTTTCAGGGCCAGAAGAAACTTTTTGAATTCAATTGGAACTTCAAACCCATTTGAGTTAAATAAAACCTAAAGGGATCTAAAAGAATAAGCATTTAATAAAAGGAAAAATAAAAACATTTGGAAATACTATTTTGAAACAATTAAATGAAAAGATTTGTTTTCAAATGAAATAGAAGCTTATAAATAAAGAATATTTTATAAAGCCAAATTAAACCTTGGCCAAGCTTTGGAATTAAAACATTTTATTTTAAATAAAATTAGCAGAGGTTTATTTAAATAAATTAATAAGGATTTAATATCCAACTTTATTTAAATAAAAGGTTTTACCAATTTAATTGAAACATCAAAACTTATTAAATTATTTAAAATAAGTTTTCCCAAATATGTGATATTCCCAAATAAAATCTACTGATTTGGTTTTGAAAATATTTAGGTTTCAAATAAAGATTTTATTAATAAAATCAAACTCTATTTGATTTAATAACTAAGGCCCATTTTTAATTATTAATGGACCCTAAAATAAGAGGTTATTTTATTTTAAACAAGTTTTCCAAATATTCTTTATTTCCAAATAAAATCTACTGATTGGTTTTGAAAGTATTTGGATTTCAAATAAAGATTCTATTAAATAAATCAAACCCAATTTGATTAAATAACTTTGGTCTATTTTAAACTATTAAATAAGATCCTAAAAAGAATAAAACATTATTTTATTTTTGGAATTTAGGTTTATGCTGATAAAAAGGACCAGTTCAAATTATGAAGTGTGGTGTTGTTTGAATTGATTTGGTTGATGTTTGTTTGTTTGAAAATTCAAAACAGAAATTAGATTCACAAAAAGAAAAGGATTATAGGAAGAAAAAAAATAGAGTCGGACCTGACCCAACTGGCCAAGCCCAACTAAGCCCAGCATCCCAGCTCCCCTCACCCGAAAGAAAATTTTTCGCACCCAGATT
Source organism: Avena atlantica (assembly GCA_910589765.1). Lineage (NCBI taxonomy): Eukaryota > Viridiplantae > Streptophyta > Magnoliopsida > Poales > Poaceae > Avena > Avena atlantica. The sequence continues at coordinate 428,007,013 of OU342733.1, forward strand.
ATAACCCGCACAGTGTATGACCGGTGGACCTCTTCCCCACTCTTTTCCCCACTAACCGGTGGACCCCACTTTCCTCTGTTCATCGTCCTCACCGCGTGACCCCTTCTTCCTCCCTCGACGATGTTTCCGGCCGATGAATGCGCGGACTTAATTCGCCTGAACGCGACCACCGTTACTCGATTTGATCACGCGGTCTTAAACGCCAACGCCTCCTCCTCCTTTCCCTCTGCCTCATTCCCCAAGCACGCCCCGAGGCTGCCCCAATTTAACTCGACACACTCCCAGCTCCGACCACCGTCTCCGACCAATTCCGGCCAAGCCACATCACCCCGAGCCTCCCTGAGCACACTGGCAACTTGTCCACTCCCAGACACTCCTCCCCGTACCACCCATTCGACCGCGGGCGTCCCAGAACACCGGCTACAACAAGCTTCCGAACGCCGCCGCGTCTGTCTTCAATTCCGGCAAGCACCCAGGTAGATTCCGACCGCCCCGTGTATTCTCGTTCATGCACGTGTCTTCTCCGTGACCTCCCGCACTTAACCATGCCCCTGTCTTGTCCTAGGACGATCTACAACGTCGCCTTCGACCATGGACAGAGCCATCTGACGCAGTTCTCTACTCCGACGAGAAATCGCTGCTATACCAGAGCGCCCCTTGCCACGTTGACCACACGACGAGCACCACCTCGACCTTGCGAACACGGTAAGCACCCCCTCTGTCTTCCTCGCTTCCTAGAACCACCGTAGCGCCACCACCTGGCCGTGCGCTGCCGCTAGCCGCCGCCGGCACCGCTCGCATATGGTCAAGCAGACCAGCACCGTAGGATCGAGATCCGGCGCTCACGATTAGATCACTTAGCACCGAAGGGGTATACGATAAGGACCGTGCGATCTAATTAGATCCAACGCGTCACAGAGCCGATCCGGCCGAACCGGTATCGTCCAATTAGAAAGCGACGCGTGGCCAGTTTGATTAAAAACAGAAGTTTGAAATCTGATTTAGTTGTGAAATTCAAACCCTTGTAACTTTGGATCCACACGTCCAAAAATTACAAATTTTATGTCGTTGGATTCAGGAGAGCAAGACCTAGCCAACCATGCCCTTGGTTTAGCAAATAGTATCTGTTAATTTACTTGTTTTTGCAGATTCATTTGTGTGTTTGTTTAGATTAGAAAAATTGTTTGAAAATGATTTTTGTATTAAAAACTTTTGCAAAATGGTTTGTTGTGACCATACTGACCCTAGGAACCAACCCTTGGTATTGAAAATGATTTTGGTAAAGTTTAGGTTAGATTATTTGACTTAGCCATTTTCTAGCCAAATAAAATTATTGATTTTATTATGAAAATGTTTTTGCAAAGAAAACTTTGGGAAAATGTTTTGGACCAAACCTACTGACCAAAAACACCAAGTTTTGCAAATGGCAACTCATTTGGTGAAAAACATACAGTTTTGCCTTGATAGAAATATTTTTCACCACATAAAAATGTTGAATGGATTTTAAAATGATTTTGGGATAAAATCCTTTTACAATTGACTTTGCCATTTTGGTGAATGACCAATTTGGAACTTACAAAGTTTAGAAGCCTAGTGGAGACCATCTTTACAACTAGAACCATCTCTTGCATGCTTACATGCATGACATAGATCCCATTGTTTTTATGTGTGTGAAATGTTGTTGATTATTGGTTTGGAATGCTACTTGATACTATGCTTGCTTGATTGATTGTAGTGAAATTAGCAAAGTGTGAGACTAGAAAGATCAAGGAGTAAACCATCATTCCCTACCCAAAAAGGCAAGTGACACTATCATCAAAATTCCTACTATTTTCATTATACTTAGTGGATTTTGAAACATGCATGAAAATACTTTTTGTACTTATGCTATGCTAAAATCCTAATAGGATTCCCTATACATTCCTTAGAGAAAACAATGTAGTTGTTACATTCTTAGCCATGCTATATTTTGAAAAGAGATACATGTTGATATTTTACAAAAGTTGAGAAAAGGACTTGTGATTTTTATATAATAAAACAAGGACTCAATGAACCACCTGGGTGGCCAAGGATACTTTTGAGTATTGGAGAAGGTGGCAACAAAAGGAACCATGTCTATGGCAATCTCTTTGTGTTGTGCTCCAAAGGAACCACCCAGGAAACTTAGAGATTGAACATGTTTCTCCAATTGTGGCTTTCGTGTGAAACCACATGCTATTATGGCTCTGGCTTAGTCGACTACATTGGGAAGACCCATACATTGTCTTCAGTTAACTGGACATGGGGATCTGGAATGCTTCATGGGTGCTGAAGACAAGCTAGCAATGGTGCATGGGAGGACCCTTTGGAAAGACTTCGTCACATTCTCAATCTGCCAGTACTCCATCTTGGTGAGCACTAATCCAGTAGGCCACTGGTGGCAAAAGGATGGGATTGTGACATGTGGGTAAAGTGTACTCCTTCTGCAGAAGATAAAAATCTAAGTACTTAGCCGTGTCCCCGGTTATGGACAATACTGAGCAACTAAAGTTTGAACCATGGGAGATCTCGACATTCCAACTTCTAAAATAAAAACTTGATGCACTTGGGGGTACCAAGGAATTCAAAGAGATTTTTGTTAAAGCTTGTTGCACTTGGGGTTACCAAGGTGCTCAAGAGCGTGATGTACTTGGGGTTACCAAGGAACTCACGAGATTTCATAAAACTTGTTGCACTTGGGGTTACCAAGTAGCTCAAGGGATTTTGACAAGGACTTGAACACTTGAGTTTCTACCAAGGAGTTCAAGGAACTTGGAAAAGGGATTTGACAAAGGACCAAAACCATTTTGAAAAGATAGGATAAATATTGCTTTATGCAAATAAGCCTTAAACTCTACTTAGCCAAATATGCATGTATTGATAGGATCCACTCATAATATACAAAGTAGTGAAACTTGCCAATACAATTCAAATGTATTGACCTTTGTGGTTGTAACTTGTATGTTGCAGGTTTGATTGATTTTAGTGAAGATTGTTTGATTAGGATTACAAAGTCTACAACCAACATCTGCCTGTGGCACCTTGAAGATGAAGGACCCCATGATTATAGTTATTCCGCTGCAATGTAATGTAATAGCCAAATGAGCTATGTTTGATGTAATAAACTTATGTTATTCCTGGTTATAAAGTTATGTTATGACCTTTGTTTCTTGATATTACATCTTAACTGTGGATGCTAGCTATTGATCCAGGGACTAGCATTGTAAAACACAGGAGGAATCTACCTTATTAGGTTGAGACTTCTACAGATGGTATCAGAGCATTGTGTTGCCTGTAGGATTTGTAAACCTAGGATTGGACAAAAACCCTTAGAAAAATAGGAGTTGTTCTTGTTCCAAAACTTATTTACAAAAACACTTGTAAACTCTTTCCTCAACTATTTTGGTTTCAACTCTACTTCTCTTCTATTTCAACTTGATGGAAAAACCTACCCATGGCCAAAGACTACACCATGTGCAAAGGACTACTTCAACTTCTTCAACTCTAAAGACTTCAACATCTTCAGCATATTCGTCAAGGACCTCCAACTTGGATACCACTAAGGACTACAAGTGAGACAAGGAAATCCTACTCAAGATTTAGAGACTAAGGGAATGCAAAACAAGAAGGAGCCATCAACAACTTTGAAGTATTGTGACCAAGAATTTTTCCCAAGGAATCCAAGATCTCATGCAAGAAGAAATCAAGAAGGATGGAAAGATCACAAGTGAACCATATAGATGGACCACCATAATTTAGTTAAGTCAAACACACCAACTTATGTGATGTAACAAAAATATTTTGTTGCCTAAGAATGTGCTTGAACTTTGTTGTTGAGTGAAAAGTTGTTTGTGATTGCATGCACATTGCTTGTGTAAATTGTGATGTGTGTGATTAGAATTGATTCCTTAGAAATATCTTGCCTATTCTAATCTTCCTTCAACCCAAACAGATGACTACTCCAAGAGACTCCAACCACAAGGTTAATGACATCAACACCAACCAAGAGGACAGCATGAAAGAGCTCATAGCAACCCAGAACCAGTTAAACCAACTGACGGCTCAGTTCATAGCCAACAATAGTGATAAAGATCCAGCACTGCAAAGGTTTTTGGAGGAGCAATCCCAACTAATGCTCAAGGTGACTAATCAAATGATTAGCATGGAAGAAAGCTATCCCAAAGGAGTTTATAATAACAAAGATGACAAGAATGTTGTTCTAGATGGAGCCCCAGCTTGCATTATTTGTGGAGACAAGGATCACACTTCCAAAGAGCATGAAGGTCAATGCCCTAACTGTGAAGGGAATCATCCTGTTGGACAATGTCCTACCTCACAAGCTACTTGTTACCTTTGCGAAGGAAATGACCATGTCCCTACCCAATGCCCCATCTATGCCATTGTTGAACAAAGGAAACAAGAAGGATCCAAGTATGCCAAGAATGTTGATGGCAAAGGAAAAGGACCACTTATACCTCCAAACAAGACAACCCAATTCAAAGGATCAAAGAAACCCAAGAAACCAAGACCAGACATGAACCTTGTGCAATGTCGTAAATGTAAAGAAATGGGACACTACTCCAGAGAGTGCCCAGAGAACAAGAAGAATAAAGATATTGGTCAAGTAGTGTGCAACAACTGCAGAGAGCTAGGCCACTATGTAGCAACTTGTCCACAAGAGCTACGTGAAGAACTCAAGGACATCCATTGTTTCAACTACAAGAATCCAGGACATTATGCAAGCAACTGTCCAGAAAAGATGAAGAACAAGTTGAACAAACCTATGGAGAAACTCAACCTTGGCCCATGAGTCAGGAATGGAAACCAAGGACAATGCAAAAGTTGCTTAGAGAAGTTTTCCCAGGATCCCAAGAAGGACAATATGTAATTTTTTGTTTGAAAATTTTTAAGGGTGGTAGTACCCTAATTGTTTTGAATTTGCTTGTAACCCCAGCCTTCCCAAATCTCGGGACGAGATTTATTTTAAGGGTGGTAGCCTGTCACATCCCAAGATTTTCCAAATCTTGTAATGTGAAAATAAATGAATGAAATAAAACTTTGTTTGATTTTTAGGGCCAGAAGAAACTTTTTTAATTCAATTGGAACTTCAAACCCATTTGAGTTAAATAAAACCTAAAGGGATCTAAAAGAATAAGCATTTAATAAAAGGAAAAATAAAAACATTTGGAAATACTATTTTGAAACAATTAAATGAAAAGATTTGTTTTCAAATGAAATAGAAGCTTATAAATAAAGAATATTTTATAAAGCCAAATTAAACCTTGGCCAAGCTTTGGAATTAAAACATTTTATTTTAAATAAAATTAGCAGAGGTTTATTTAAATAAATTAATAAGGATTTAATATCCAACTTTATTTAAATAAAAGGTTTTACCAATTTAATTGAAACATCAAAACTTATTAAATTATTTAAAATAAGTTCTCCCAAATATGTGATATTCCCAAATAAAACCTACTGATTTGGTTTTGAAAATATTTAGGTTTCAAATAAATATTTTATTAATAAAATCAAACTCTATTTGATTTAATAACTAAGGCCCATTTTTAATTATTAATGGACCCTAAAATAAGAGGTTATTTTGTTTTAAACAAGTTTTCCAAATATTCTTTATTTCCAAATAAAATCTACTGATTGGTTTTGAAAGTATTTGGATTTCAAATAAAGATTCTATTAAATAAATCAAACCTAATTTGATTAAATAACTTTGGTCTATTTTAAACTATTAAATAAGATCCTAAAAAGAATAAAATATTATTTTATTTTTGGAATTTAGGTTTATGCTGATAAACAGGACCAGTTCAAATTATGAAGTGTGGTGTTGTTTGAATTGATTTGGTTGATGTTTGTTTGTTTGAAAATTCAAAACAGAAATTAGATTCAGAAAAAGAAAAGGATTACAGGAAGAAAAAAAAATAGAGTCGGACCTGACCCAACTGGCCAAGCCCAACTAAGCCCAGCAGCCCAGCTCCCCTCACCCGAAAGAAAACGTTTCGCACCCAGATTATAACCCGCACAATGTATGACCGGTGGACCTCTTCCCCACTCTTTCCCCCACTAACCGGTGGACCCCACTTTCCTCTGTTCATCGTCCTCACCGCGCGACCCCTTCTTCCTTCCTCGACGCTGTTTCCTGCCGATGAATGCGCGGACTTAATTCGCCTTAACGCGAACACCGTTACTCGATTTGATCACGTGGTCTTAAACGCCAACGCCTCCTCCTCCTTTCCCTCTGCCTCATTCCCCAAGCATGCCCCGAGGCTGCCCAAATTTAAGTCGACACACTCCCAGCTCCGACCATCGTCTCCGACCAATTCCGGCCAAGCCACATCACCCCGAGCCTCCCTGAGCACACCGGCAACTTGTCCACTCCCAGACACTCCTCCCCGTACCACCCATTCGACCGCGGGCGTCCCAGAACACCGGCTACAACAAGCTTCCGAACGCCGCCGCGTCTGTCTTCAATTCCAGCAAGCACCCAGGTAGATTCCGACCGCCCCGTGTCTTCTCGTTCATGCACGTGTCTTCTCCGTGACCTCCCGCACTTAACCATTCCCCTGTCTTGTCCTAGGACGATCTACAACGTCGCCTTCGACCATGGACAGAGCCGTCTGACGCACTTCTCTACTCCGGCGAGAAATCGCTGCTATACCAGAGAGCCCCTTGCCACGTTGACCACACGACGAGCACCACCTCGACCTTGCGAACACGGTAAGCACCCCCTCTGTCTTCCTCGCTCCTAGAACCACCGTAGCGCCACCACCTGGCCGTGCGCTGCCGCTAGCCGCCGCCGGCACCGCTCGCATATGGTCAAGCAGACCAGCACCGTAGGATCGAGATCCGGCGCTCACGATTAGATCACTTAGCACCGAAGGAGTATGCGATAAGGACCGTGCAATCTAATTAGATCCAACGCGTCACAGAGCCGATCCGGCCGAACCGGTATCGTCCAATTAGAAAGCGACGCGTGGCCAGTTTGATTAAAAACAGAAGTTTGAAATCTGATTTAGTTGTGAAATTCAAACCCTTGTAACTTTGGATCCACACGTCCAAAAATTACAAATTTTATGTCGTTGGATTCAGGAGAGCAAGACCTAGCCAACCATGCCCTTGGTTTAGCAAATAGTATCTGTTAATTTACTTGTTTTTGCAGATTCATTTGTGTGTTTGTTTAGATTAGAAAAATTGTTTGAAAATGATTTTTGTATTAAAAACTTTTGCAAAATGGTTTGTTGTGACCATACTGACCCTAGGAACCAACCCTTGGTATTGAAAATGATTTTGGTAAAGTTTAGGTTAGATTATTTGACTTAGCCATTTTCTAGCCAAATAAAATTATTGATTTTATTATGAAAATGTTTTTGCAAAGAAAACTTTGGGAAAATGTTTTGGACCAAACCTACTGACCAAAAACACCAAGTTTTGCAAATGGCAACTCATTTGGTGAAAAACATACAGTTTTGCCTTGATAGAAATATTTTTCACCACATAAAAATGTTGAATGGATTTTAAAATGATTTTGGGATAAAATCCTTTTACAATTGACTTTGCCATTTTGGTGAATGACCAATTTGGAACTTACAAAGTTTAGAAGCCTAGTGGAGACCATCTTTACAACTAGAACCATCTCTTGCATGCTTACATGCATGACATAGATCCCATTGTTTTTATGTGTGTGAAATGTTGTTTGATTATTGGTTTGGAATGCTACTTGATACTATGCTTGCTTGATTGATTGTAGTGAAATTAGCAAAGTGTGAGACTAGAAAGATCAAGGAGTAAACCATCATTCCCTACCCAAAAAGGCAAGTGACACTATCATCAAAATTCCTACTATTTTCATTATACTTAGTGGATTTTGAAACATGCATGAAAATACTTTTTGTACTTATGCTATGCTAAAATCCTAATAGGATTCCCTATACATTCCTTAGAGAAAACAATGTAGTTGTTACATTCTTAGCCATGCTATATTTTGAAAAGAGATACATGTTGAGATTTTACAAAAGTTGAGAAAAGGACTTGTGATTTTTATATAATAAAACAAGGACTCAATGAACCACCTGGGTGGCCAAGGATACTTTTGAGTATTGGAGAAGGTGGCAACAAAAGGAACCATGTCTATGGCAATCTCTTTGTGTTGTGCTCCAAAGGAACCACCCAGGAAACTTAGAGATTGAACATGTTTCTCCAATTGTGGCTTTCGTGTGAAACCACATGCTATTATGGCTCTGGCTTAGTCGACTACATTGGGAAGACCCATACATTGTCTTCAGTTAACTGGACATGGGGATCTGGAATGCTTCATGGGTGCTGAAGACAAGCTAGCAATGGTGCATGGGAGGACCCTTTGGAAAGACTTCGTCACATTCTCAATCTGCCAGTACTCCATCTTGGTGAGCACTAATCCAGTAGGCCACTGGTGGCAAAAGGATGGGATTGTGACATGTGGGTAAAGTGTACTCCTTCTGCAGAAGATAAAAATCTAAGTACTTAGCCGTGTCCCCGGTTATGGACAATACTGAGCAACTAAAGTTTGAACCATGGGAGATCTCGACATTCCAACTTCTAAAATAAAAACTTGATGCACTTGGGGGTACCAAGGAATTCAAAGAGATTTTTGTTAAAGCTTGTTGCACTTGGGGTTACCAAGGTGCTCAAGAGCGTGATGTACTTGGGGTTACCAAGGAACTCATGAGATTTCATAAAACTTGTTGCACTTGGGGTTACCAAGTAGCTCAAGGGATTTTGACAAGGACTTGAACACTTGAGTTTCTACCAAGGAGTTCAAGGAACTTGGAAAAGGGATTTGACAAAGGACCAAAACCATTTTGAAAAGATAGGATAAATATTGCTTTATGCAAATAAGCCTTAAACTATACTTAGCCAAATATGCATGTATTGATAGGATCCACTCATAATATACAAAGTAGTGAAACTTGCCAATACAATTCAAATGTATTGACCTTTGTGGCTGTAACTTGTATGTTGCAGGTTTGATTGATTTTAGTGAAGATTGTTTGATTAGGATTACAAAGTCTACAACCAACATCTGCCTGTGGCACCTTGAAGATGAAGGACCCCATGATTATAGTTATTCCGCTGCAATGTAATGTAATAGCCAAATGAGCTATGTTTGATGTAATAAACTTATGTTATTCCTGGTTATAAAGTTATGTTATGACCTTTGTTTCTTGATATTACATCTTAACTATGGATGCTAGCTATTGATCCAGGGACTAGCATTGTAAAACACAGGAGGAATCTACCTTATTAGGTTGAGACTTCTACACTTATGCAAACTAGTTGCATGTCAAGCGTGGAACAGGTCTCATGTGCGAGGACATGTAGAGTTTGTCCGGGCCGCTTCATCCCACTATGCCACCAATATCCAAAGTACAAATAAGAAGCAATAAAATGATCATCATCGCCCACATACTCATATGTGTACTACCCGTGCAAAGTATCTACGCATAGATCCGGCCCTGATACCACTGTAGGGTTCGCAGCATAGAAAACAAAAAATTTCCTACGATGGGAACATCTAAGTACCAAGATCTATCTACTAGATACAAGCAACGGGTGGATATACATCCATAGAATACATACCCTCAAAGACCGAATAGCGTTAACGAGGTTGTACTCGTGGATGATGTAGACGAACGCTTGCCGATCTCAAGATCGTGATGATGTCCATCTGGTCCAGCCGGTGCAGCATGATCAAGTCCAGCACCTCAAAGCAGTGGTGCATCCGTGATCGCAAACACGTACGGGTACCCCGACAACCTCCGCGCCCTCGCTCCAGCGAAGCAGCGGAAGCAACAAATCCTTCCAGAAAAAGCCATCGGGAACATGTATCTCGCTGATCCGAGACCATGGGGAAATTATAAAGGGGAGAGAGATCCTTTGCGAGGAGGTGTGCTTTGAGAGGAGGAGAGGGGGGCCTTTTATAGGGGAGAGGGGGGAACCCAAGGGGCATGGCGCCCAGCCATGGGGGCTGCCCCCACCTCTTCCACATTCATGTGGGTGGAGCTCCCACTCGAAATGAAAAGCCTCCACTCCCATTAAAAAGCCTCCACTCAAAAATCCACTCACATGCATTAAATTTCCACCAAATTTAATGCAAGCTCTCATTTAAATAAAACTCTTTTATTTATTTATTAAGAATTTTGTTAATTACTTTAATTAAAAAACATTCACATAAAACCCCTTACAACATTTCAATTTCACATGCAGAACCAGTTTCAGCAATTTCAACCGAAACAGTTTCGGTGTCTAGTGAAATAAATTCCTGCGCTTTCCTTTTCTTTTTCTGGCATATCATTTGCTCCGAATGGTGTCGGTATCCCTTAAGTGTGTCACCCTACGGTTCGCAAATAATGCAGACATGATCGAGACCCCTCTCCGATCAATAATCAGCAGCGGGACCTGGAGATCCGTACTGACTCCCACACATTCAACGATGACTTCTGTGATCATGTGAACCTTTTACGCTAGTATCTTAATCCCTTTGTTTCATGATATATTACATGTCCGTGATTCGATCATCGGTATCTCCATACCTAGTTTGATCTCGTTACCGACATGCACTCTTTTCTCGTTCCCGTGATATAACATTCTAGTGATCAAATCACATGCTTGCAAGCTAATCAATGTGATATCACCGAGAGGGCCCAGAGCATATCTATCCGTCATCGGGATGAACAAATTCCACTCTTGATCCATGGGTCTCAACATAACACTTTAGTAGTTCTGAAGCCATCTTTATAATCACCCAGTTACGGTGTGACGTTTGATGTCATCGAGAAACTCTTCCGGTGTTAGTGATTGACATGATCTCATGGTCTAAGGATTAGGATCACTTCGTAAGTTGTTATAGCAATATAAACTCAATGACTTTGATCGTAATGCTATACTTCGGATGAATGTTCATCACATCATTACACTAATGTTGTGACCTCGTTATTAACAACATCCAATGTCCATGATCAGGAAACTTTGATCATCTTGTTAATCAACGAGCTAGTTTATAAGAAAGGCATAACTAGGAGCTTCCTTTTTGTTTATTAAACACACATGTATTAACGTTTCCGTATTAATACAATTATAGCATGCAAAATAAACATTTATCATAAATAAGGAATACGATAATAACCACTTTATTATTGCCTCTCGGGCATATTCCCTTCATCTCCCCCTGCTGTTCTTATCTCTATCTCTCCCCCAGCGCTCTCTCCCTTTCTTCCCACAAGCACCCGAACCCTATCTCCAGCCAGAGCCGTCCGTCGCTGACGTCTCCGGCCATCCTGAACCTCGCTGTGATGCCAGGGAGCTCTGCCTCGTTCGTCTTTGTCGTTTTCCCCATCCCGTGTAAGCATGCGAGGTCCCAGTCGACGGAATCGCGACCTCCCTCCCCCACTTCGGCCGTCGTGTTCAACCTCGATTCCGGCTGCACCCGACCTCGTCCTGCCTCTACGACCTCTCCATGAGCATCTAGGTGAGCTTGTGGTTCCCCAGAGCCTCTCCACCCCCCCCCTCCCTCTCCGTATCGCTTCCGCGTCATGTAATTGCCGCCCACCGCCACGGACAGGTTCGCCGGAGCTCCTCCGGTGGTCAAAATCTAGCGGCGCCGCACTATTTTGGTTCCCACAGTTGTCCACGTCGGGCTCGCGTAGGCAGGTTGTCCCGCTCGCTCTCCAGCGCCCTCCCCATCAAAGATCTGGTGCGGATCCCCGTGCATAACGTCACGCTGACGTCCTGGTGACATCAGCGGGCGGGGTCAGCATGGTCAAACTTGCCATGGGTCCTGCTTGCTTGCGTGGAGGCTGAGTTGGCACTAGGGCCCTTCTGTCAGTCTCACTGGCTAAGGGTTGCCCCCAAGCAAAAATTATTTTGCCCTTTTTGTTTTTAATTTCAGAAATTTATATAAACTTGTAAATTCAATAACTAATTATTTATAAGTCAGAAAAATAAAAATAATATATCAAAATGTTCAGAAAAAATGAGAACTATCTATTAGAGCTATAATCATGCATTTTTAATCAACTTACATGACAAGTATAATTAGAACAGTATAGTAACCCCTTTCATATGATTTCGGAGTTTCCTCGAGTTAGGGTTTTCACCCCTCGGAACCCCGTTTAAACTACCAAACATGCCTTAGGGTTACATTTCGCTACAATTTAACTTGTCATATCATCATCCTCGCTTGAGCATTGCATCGATGCCATGTGTTGATTGTTTCCCTTTCTTTCCGGTGTTTGGTTCTCCCTGGTAGAATTCGAGATCGAGATTGAAGTCAAAGATTAAGACCATCAAAGATCAAAGATCGAAGAACAATACTTGACCAACTGTAACCAAGTCAAGTACAAGCTTCCGAAGATCTTCTTATATGTTATCAACTAGCAAAGGCAAGCATGGCCCCACCATGATATAAGCCTATGATTTCAAAAGTATTTCAATTACGCCTTGATGCATATAATTCTACTGTGGTATTTTATCAATAGATAGAATATCCTATCTGTTGCATTACTCCCTTTGAGCTTATATTACCTAATCCACTGCTCCTAGCATAACTAGGTTTGGCTTGTGTGCACTGCTAGAGCTATTATCTGTGTCTTGCTTAGCAATGCATAGCTATCAGTACTGGTCCATCCAGACGATGTATCAGATGCAGAGAATCTAGTATGACAGGAGACCGTGATGAGATGAGATCAGTTATATGAGATTAAACATGCTAAGGCTTGTATGGGAGGCCATAGTGGGATGTAGTTTTTCTAGTCCCATGCTCGCCACCACTAGGACCCGAGTTCTTGCCTCTTGAACCAAGATGAGCGTACAACCACACGTGGTTTATGGGGACCCCTGATTGACTAACTTTCCTAGTAGATTCCATGAGTCACATAGTTCATGCGTTCCATTCGACCTATGCATAGAAAACCTTTTGAAAGATTTGCCGTGTGAAGGTGCATTCATAACCGGTAGGTAAGCGTGGCCGGGGTTGCTTGGGGTCGATGGAGCCCCTAGTAAACCAACCTCGCCTCACATATTTAAGTACCGGCTTCGGGATTTGACCCGTTACGACAGAACCATACTTATTGCGTGACTCATGGTCTCGTCGAAAGCAAGGTAAAGGTCGTGTCTAACCACCCTCTGTCGGCCTTCCAAGGAAGAGGGTTAATCTTAAGTGGCATTAAGAGAAGGTTAGTACGTGTGTGTAAAGTTTTACACCCCTGTAGAGTAATAATCTTTTGGAAAGTCGTGTCCACGGTTATGGATGACTTGGGAATGGATGTGAGATCATAGAGAACATGAACCTAATCGTAAAACTTGGCAGATCAACGTATGATTAAGGATGCTTCCTCATGGGTACGAGGGGATGATCCTAGTTTAGGATATGATGATGATTTGGTGGATATCAAAAGATGATGATCAATACTTTGCATATGTCGCTCTCTTATCTCCCTTTTAAAATACTCTGTTTAGATGAGCTTCTTCTCTCTCTTGTTTTATAAACAAAGATGGATTTATGCAAAACAACTCCACCAGCCATAAGTCTTGTGGAGTACACCCTGTGCTCACCCTTGCTTTGTTGATACTTTTGGCAGAGTAAGTGTTCCCTGAAGATCAGTTTGGTACTACATCGACATTGACGAGTAGCTTGGGGTTCCCGGCCGGCAGCCTGGAATCTGCGGACTAGGAAATCATCGTTATGCTTTAGGCCTCTTAGGCCATTTTTTAAGTTTATTAGACTTAATAGCATAATTTGCCTTCCGTTGTTTGATGTTTGTGGTCAGTGACCTCTGCTTGTAATAATTTGGTTCACTGCTCAGTTATGAGCTTGCTGTAATAATTTTTGTGTCATAGGGTCACTGTTGTGTTATCAATTCTGCACTGGATATTCTCGAGCTCAAGGTTATGCTTATGTCAGACGGAGATCTGGGATTTGTTTAGCCCTGATCCCGGGGGTGTCACAGGTTTTGGTATCAGAGAAGTACCGACCGTATGAAAACCTTGCTACTGGTCGATGTTGAGTCTAGTGTTTGTGAAAACTATTTTAAAGATGAAAAGTATTTGCGAAAACTCTAGTATGTTTCTTTTCCTCCATATCTAGTTCACTCTAATTCTAGGTCATCTTATCTTGTGTTGATTTTGGAAAAGTTTTGATATCCTTGATGTTGGAGTTTCTTGGAGTAGTCATCTGTTTGGGTTGGATTGGGATTAGAATAGGCAAAAGATTTCTAAGGAATTAATTCTAATCACACACATTACAATTCACACAAGCAATGTGCAAGCAAGCACAAACAAACATTCCACTCAAACAACAAGTTTTCAAACACATTTTTAGGCAATAAAATATTTTTGCTACACCACATAAGTTGGTGGGTTTGTTCTAAACTAAATATGGTGGTCCAACTATATGGTTCACTTGAGATCATTCCATCCTTACTTGTTGTTTCTTCTTGAATGAGATCATGGTTTCCTTGGGAAGAATTCTTATGTCTTAGTTACAAACTCCAAAGATGATGATGATTCTTCTAAGTTGTGTTCCCTTTGTCTTCAAGTCTTGAGTAATATTTCTTGTCTCACTTGTAGTCCTTAGTGATATCCAAGTTGAAGTCCTTGGTGAAAATAAAGTTGGAAGTCTTTGATGATGTTGAAGTTAAAGTCATTGGAGTTGGTGAAGTCCTTTGCTCATGGTGAGGTGTTTGTCCATCAAGTTGAAATATAAGAGATGTAGAGTTAAAACCAAAAAGGTTGAGGAAAGAGTTTACAAGATTGTTTGTAAATAAGTTTTGAACAAATATAACTCCTATTTTCTAAGGGGTTTTGTCCAATCCTAGGTTTACAAATCCTACAGGCAACACAGTGCTATGATACCATCTGTAGAGGTCCCAACCTTTAATAAGGTAGAGATCCCTGTGTTTACAATGCTAGTCCCTGGATCAATAGCTAGCATCCACAGTTAAGATGTAATATCAAGAAACAAAGGTCATAATACAACTTTATAACCAGGAATAAAATAATTTCTTACATCTTACATAGCTCATTTGGCTATCTCATTACAATGCAGCGGAAATAACTATAGGATGGGGTCCTTCATCTTCAAAGTGCCACAGGCAATCATGTTGGTTGTAGACTTGTAATCCTAATCAACACACTTCAGTAACATCAAACAAACCCGCAACACAATAAGTTACAGCCACAAGGGTCAATACATTTGAATTGTATTGGCAAGTGATACTATGGTAGTATAGTGTAATATATCATCTATATGCATTTGGCTAGGTGGAGCTTAGGCTTGCTTTGCTCAAAATAGTTTTTCCTTATCATTTGAAAACACTAAGTTTTTGGTTTGGCAAAAACACCCAAGGAATCACCAATAGAAATTGGTGAACCTTCAACCCTTGTTCAACCACAAGTTTTAACTTAGAAATTGGGATGAGGAGATTCTTGATAGCTTCCATGTCTTGATGCTCAAATTGTCCTTTGCTAGGGACATGGCTAAGTACTTAGATTTTTCACTCTGCAGAGGTGGTGCACTTTCCCCACAAGACTTGGTTTCACCAAGACAAGATCTTTCAGAAGCCTTCCCTTAGACCAGAATGGACGCGTTCCAACCTATCATCCCTACCACCAACTGTCCATTTGGCTAAGTTATTGCAACCTATATGATCCAGGCAGAGCCCATAATGTCAAGTGGCTGCACTTGAAGCTTCTCAACATTTGACATCTCAAATCTCTTTTTTCCTGGGTGGCCATCCACAAGTGAGATACACAAGGTAAACCATAGAAATGGGCCTTGTGTAACCACTCAACACAAACCATTCCTTCCATTCCACCCAGGTGATTTATTCACTTAGTTGTTTTATTAAACAAAACACAAGTCCTTGACTTAGAAATATTCCATAGTATGAATATATTCCACCCTTGTTTTCTACTAGTTAATCTAAGCATGATAGTAGTAGGAATATTAACTTAGGAAATTTCTACTAAGGTTTCATCTACTAGGATTTCCCATGGCATAGTTTATACTTAGCAAAAATTCCATGCAAGTCCTACTTAGAAATATCACTAATGCATAGTGAAAATAATGGGACAAAGTATGAAGCATCACTTGACTTTTTGGTAGAGAATTATAGGTTCACTCCTTGATCTTGCAATATTCACACTCTTCAATTTCCACTACAATTCAATCAAGCAAGCAATATTCAATCTACCATTCAAGCAAACATCACATAAAATAATAGAAACAAAGCAATGCATGCAAGCATGCAAAAAATTGTTTTATTTTGAAAAGTGGTTTCTAATAGGTTATGGACATCATAAAATATCTATTGGTCATTTATAAAAGTGGAAAGGTCATTTGTAAATGTGGCAAAATCATTTGATATCAAGTTAGTGAAAATGGCCATTTTAAGTCATTTTTGTTTTGCTAGAAATGGTTCAAATCAAAGTAATATTTCTAGTGTTTTACAAATACATTCTAAAACACAAATGTTAGTGTTTTATGGTCAAGTGTTTATTTTTAAAACCATTTGCAAAAAGTTTTATTTATAAACCATTTTTATAACACATCAATATTTTTTTGTTGTTGGAAATGCCTTTAGCAAAGTAATGATTTTTATGGGGTTGACCAAATATGTTTCTAATTCATAAAACATTGTGTTTAGGGTCAGAGAGTTTGATTCAAACCATTTCCCAAAGGTCTTTCTCCAAAAGCATTTTTAATATAATAACATTATTTTTATTTGACTAGAAATGTTCTAAATCAAAGATTCATCTTTTAACTTCACAAAATATACTTTTAACTCCACAAGTTGTTTTATATGGTCGGTAGGTTCAAAACAATCCAATTTCCAAAGATTTTACCATAAAAATATTGCTAGAACAATTTTTATAATCAAAATATACCTACACATGTTTCTGCAAAAACAAAAAATTTAACAGATGAAATTCTTTAAACAAAGTGCATGGTTAGGTAGGGTTTGTTTTGCTGATTCCATTGATATAAAATTCATAAAATTTGGACGTGTGGATTAAAAGTTATGAATTTTACAAAACCAAACAACTAATGGACAAGTTTCTGTTTTTAAAACAATTTACAGGCCACGCGTCGTGTTTTGATTCGTCAGTACCGGTTCGCACGGATCAAGCAACGTGGAGCGTTGGATCTAAGCTGCAATGCACGGTTCAGATCGAAACGTGCCTCTTCGTTTTAAGTTCTATCGTGTGCATTGGATCTAAATCCTACGGCGCATAATCACTGGCCATCGAGTGGCAGCGTTGGCGGCGGCAAGGGGTGGCGGCGCGCTCTGCCTACGGCGTCGCAGCGACTACAGGAAGCGAGGGAAGAAGGGGAGGAGCTTACCAGAACCGCAAGAGCTTGCTGATGCTCAACGTGGTTGTAGGAGAGCAGGGGGCGCACTGGGTTGACCGTAATTGCTCGCCGGAGAGGTGCCTGGCGTCGGGTGTGGTATGTCGTTGTCTGGGGTGAGCTTGAAGTCCACCAGAAGGTAAGAGGAGGGTATAGTTAGATGCGGGCGAGTGTGACGGTTACAGGAGCATCAACGAGAAGGCCAGGGGTGGACGGAGGCTACCTGGGGAGTTCGCCGGAGGAGTGGCAGGCAATGGTGGCGCTCGGGTGATGTCTTTGCCGAAGCTCTGGTGCATGCGCGGCCAAGAGAGTGGCACCGGGAGATGCACCAGGGAAAGGGAAGCAGGCTCGCGTGCACTGGGAGGCGAGGGGTGGTCGGACGGTGCTGGAATTGGCCGGAGAGGTTCGTCGGAACAGGTGGTTGGCAGTGGTCAATTGGTATAGCCTGGTGGCCGAGAAGGAGCGGTGTCTGGGGGAAAGGAGGAGGAGAGCGAGGCGCTTAAGTGTGCGTGGTCGAAGTGGGGTTTACTCCAGCAATTGAGGCGAATTAACGCGTTTGAACTCAGGCTAGAAACGGCAGCGAGGTGAGGGCGCGGGTCGAATCTTCGGTGCGAATCATTTTTTCGCGGGAAGTGGTAAATGGGCTAACTAGGCCAGTGGGATGGGTTTGCTGGGCTGGCTGCTTTGTTTATTTTTTTCCTTCTCCTGTTTATTTTTCTTTTCCCATTTCTTTTATTCCGTTTTGATTTTGTTTAATCATTTCAAACAACTATTTGAATTCAAACTTCAACCAAACTTTGTGTATATTAAAATAATGATTAATAATTCATTCTGAAGTCAAATTTAGAATAATATATTTATTCTTTTTAGGGTATATTAATTATTTAAAATAGGCCCTTGTATTAATTCAAATAAGATTTAATAATGTTTTCAAACTCCATTTGAAATCTAAATCTTTCCAAATCCTTTCAGTAGGTTTTATTTATTTATTAGGGTGTCAAATAATTCACTTTGAATTATTTGGAATATTTTTAATATGATTTATTAATCATTTAAGTTGGGTTTTTTGTCTTTATTCCAATGAAATCAAATATGGTTTTAATTCCATAAATTTTATTTAGAAGATTTCTTTGATCCTATTTAAGTTAATTAAATAACTTTTATTCCACTTGGGTAAATTTCAAATATTATTCTCCCATGATTTAATTAATCATTCTTTATTAGGGATTTTTGTCTTCATCAAAATAGGAATAGAATTTGGTTAATGCCATTTTATTTTATTTAAAAATTCTTTATCCTTTTATTTGGATTTGGATTATAACTATTCCATTTGCTATTAATTTGGCCTTTAAATATTCCTCATTTAATATTTATTTCTTTATCTTATAAAATCCATATATTTTTATTTATAGATCCAAAGTTGGTGATTCCAATTTGTAAAATATTATTTAATATTTATTTATCCTTTTAAATACCTTTAGGATTATTTGCTCACCATTTGGTATGGATTTTAGATAGGTGCTTTATTAGCTTTGGAAATTCAATTTCCTTTTCTTATTAAATTCATAAGATTTTATCTATGGCTCCAAATTAAGTGAAACCAATTTCTATGGTTTGATAATATTTCTATTTGTCATTCTTGATCATTTATAAATGTTGGTTGACCAATTTTTATATGGATCAAATCCATAGGCTTAGAGATAGCTTGGAAATGTTTTTCTTCCATTAGGGTTTTAGGGTTTGGGTTTATTTTCCAAATGTTTTAAATTTCAAGATGCATTTATGAAGAATGCATTCCTCTTGATTTGAATTTAGTTGGATTCAAACATTATTCAGAGTTTGTTCAAGATGGGTTTTAATGTTTCCATTTATAAACAAAAAGTTTCTTTTCACCCTAACAATTATTTATTTTGTTTATTTATTTTTCACATTACAAAATTTGGAAAATTTTGGGATGTGACATAAATCTGCAGATCAAGAGGCATTGATAGCTTCTATCTGTTCCACCTTAAAGTGTCACACTCTTTTATACTAAAAGGTTGTGCTGAGTTTCATGACCCCTTAATGCAGTGATGCTCTTGCACATATTTACCCACCCTTCCTCGAGCTTTCGCGCTCGTGAGTGATGCGTGTGTGTAATAATGTGGCCATCTGAGATTCTTAGCAATTATAATTGTTTTGAACTCTAAGGACATTTGTGTTATTCTTAGCGTGATTGGTTAACCCTATCACTAATCAAAGGATGATTTTGCTACCAAGTCCGATATTCTGGTACGCTCTCTTCGGTCAAATAGTTAGGCTCGTGCCGAAGCTCTAAGACTATGTCTGCTTGCCTTACCAAGAAATTTTCCTCTCAAACTAAGTGACATATCGGTGGTTTGTGATATTCTGGATGTCTTCCTAGAAGTATCACCATGTTGCCACATGACCGTGTTGTCAAGTTCTAGAGCAAGTTATCTGAACTGCTCCTTTCTCCAAGGATCTGTAGTGGATACCCCTGAACTAGTTGGTCGACCTTAAACAACAACTTGGAGAGTTGTAAGACAAAAGTTCTAACCAACTCTGTTCCTTCTTAAAGGGATATCTTGTTTTGTTCGTGCTGAAGAAAGATAGTATTTCCTTCATGGATATGTTATCTTCCCCCACCTTTGATTTGATTTAGGTTATCGTCAAACCAAAATAAGTTCCAAGGACTATCTTGATGATGTTTCTACTCGTGATGTTTCACTTGGGTACATCTTCATGTCTTTGATCTTAATAATAGTTTGCCTTGTTCATACGACATATGAGTCCATGTTCTTGGAGTGTCCTGGTAAGTTTGTTGTTGAGCCCATCGATGACATCCTTATTTTCTCCATGATTAGATTATGATCATATGGAACAACTGGCATTAATGTAGGAAACTTTCGAGAACCATCTTCGAGTCATCTTGAAGTATGTGTTTTGGAGGTTAGAAGTAACCTTCTCTGGTTCACGTGCAACTGTTGAAAGATGTCGCCGTGGATTCAAGAAGAGTTATCTATCTTTCCTGAAGGACATATGTGTGTTTTATTGTTATTACTTTATGTGTGTTTAGTTGTCTTTTGACAAGTTGCTAATGCATAGGTCTATAAATCTAGCTCATCTTTTGGAGCTTTACACTAAAGTCCATATCTTGAGAATCTAGTAACTTTACCCTTGTGGTAAATGTTGCGAACTTTCTATTCAGACATGCTGAGTATGAAGTATCATTCCACTAACCAAAGCTGAATCTCAAGCAGATATGATGGTTGCTATTCCTCAAGGTTTTGAAATTGGTCTCTTTGTAAATCTGACAAGATTGATGTAATGGTTGACACACTTAGCCGGAAGGACCTTTTGTCGTATGCTCTTGAATCCAACAATATCAACCACTCTCCATGAGGCATCTTCTATGATTCATTATATGAGTTGCGCTCATCGTTTCCTTTATACCCGAAGTCCGACCTTTACTTGATGTTTGATTTCTCGAACATCAAGGGGAACATTTAATGTTGTGTTGCTAAATGTCTCTCGGTCGATCATCCAGACCCTTTTATGATGGAAAGTGCCTCTGTGCCAAGTAATTGGAGTCTGAGAATGAAGTTTCTTTTCTCGTGTCATCAGGAATCTTCTTACTTATTCAACTTAGTGTTGTAAAGTGATATCATGATCTTTGGCAAAGATTTTGGTATACCTAGATGAATAAAGAGTTTCCTTCATTTTCTCAATCATGATTTAAGAGTGATTATGATTTTGGTAATCAAAAGTTTCTCTTGCTACATGTTCCTTGTGACTCTTATGAGTCCTCTCCACCAAAACACCTTTCTGTCTTGGCCTTATGTTGGATGAAAGAGTGACCCTTCTGTGTCAAAAGTAGTTCAACAACTTGGTTTTGTTGATCCATATCTCTGCAACCTGAAATCTCTACTTAAGCCGTTTAGTAAAGGTTCCCTATCGAAGTATGTGATCATTTTTTTTCTGTTGGAAGCTTTCTTCTTCAGAAGCTTCACAACCTCCTTTAAGTTCCATGGTCTCAATCCTTATGAAGACCATCTATCTAACAACTTGAAACCTTCTCCTCTTGCTTCCTATGTTACCTTGACGTGTTTCATGTCTGTCATCTCAGGGTTGTTTCTGAACACTCCATCCATGAGTTGACCAAGAGATACTCTGTGTTGCTTAGTGTGTTCCCTCTTATCTTTAGAGTGACCCTGTTTCTTCCTATTTCTGTCTCTTTTCCTACCTTTGGAATCTCGGGTCGAGATTCTCGTAAGGGGGATAGAGCTGTAACACCCCAGTTTTAGTTAATCCTGTTTTAGGGTTTGATTATGCATCATGAGCATCATCTATTAAATTGTGCATTGAAGAAATATAGAAAACCCTAAAACCCTAATCTTCCTCCTCTATTTGAAAATGCATTCAAATGGTTTTGAATATTTTGAAAACTACAAAATTATTGGAGCCCAAATGGATTACAAGGGCCTCTGAGTATTTCACATATTTTACAAATCCTCTCGTATTTTTGAAATGTCAAAAACAGATTTCAAAATGGAAATACAAAACAGAAAATCAAAACAACTAAGGAAAAAGGTTTTTGATAAAAATAGAGCCAGCGAGCTAACCAAGCCGTAGCCCAGCTAGCCCACCTCTCCCCTCTCCCCTCTGTCTGCTGCCCGCGTGCAGCAGCCAGAGCCCAGTTGCATCCCATTCCGGCCCAGCCGCGGCCCAACCCGGCCACACCGTTTTGGCGTCCTCCTCTTTTCTTCTTCCTCGCGAACGAAGGAGAGAAGCAGCTCGGTGGCTGATCTGCCGCCGTCCGCCATCGACGCGCCATGATTCGTGCCGCCGCTAAGGTTCTCGCGAGGATAAGAACGTCGTCGTGCACATCTCTCCCCCTGTTGTTCTTATCTCTATCTCTCCCCCAGCGCTCTCTCCCTTTCTTCCCGCAAGCACCCGAACCCTAGCTCCAGCCAGAGCCGTCCGTCGCCGACTTTTTCGGTCGTCCCGAACCTCGCTGTGATGCCAGGGAGCTCCGCCTCGTTCGTCTCTGTCGTTTGCCCCATCCCGCGCAAGCAGGCGAGGTCCCAGTCGACGAAATCATGACCTCCCTCCCCAACTCTGGTCGTTGTGTTCAATCTCGATTCCGGCTGCACCCGACCTCGTCCTGCCTCTACGACCTATCCATGAGCATCTAGGTGAGCTGGCGGTTCTCAGAGCCTCTCCACCCTCCCCCTCCCTCTATGTATCGCTTCCGCGTCGTGTAACTGCCGCCCACCGCCACGGACAGGTTCGCCGGAGCTCCTCCGGTGGTCAATATCCAGCGGCGCTTCCCTGTTTTAGTTCCCCACAGTTGTCCGCGTCGGGCTCGCATAGGCAGGTTGTCCCGCTGGCTCTCCAACGCCCTCCCCATCGAGGATCTGGGGCCGATCCCCGTGCATGACGTCACGCTGACGTCCTGGTGACATCAGCGGGCGGGGTCAGCACGGTCAAACTTGCCATGAGTCCTGCTTGCTTGCGTGGAGGCTGAGTTGGCACTGGGGCCCTTCTGTCAGTCTCACTGGCTAAGGGTTGCCCAGTATCGACAAGCCCAGTCACACTTTCGGGTTCCCAGTCGTTCATAGCCGGCCCCACAAACCTTGAGTCCGTCTCGAAGTCAGCTAACTTCGTTGCGGGTCTACTTTAAGGGGTGGCCCCCTGAAATATTTATGAATCTTGTGATTGCTTTGTCGTGAAGGCCTCGTTGGGTTTTGATTTGGTGTTTCCGAGGTTTAGCGAGTGTGTGTTGCTATTTGTGCACCCCTGCAGGGTAAAACTTTCTGAAAGCCGTGTCCGCGGTTATGGACGACTTGGAGCACAGTTTCTCGACCATAGACAAGCATAACTAAAGTACCGCTTTAAATTGACTAAGTAAATGACTAGTAAATAGTGCAACATTCACGGAATGGTTAATAAAAATTACCAACGGATGGGGGTTGTTCGTCCGCTTCCTCGTTGGTAAGCGAGGAGGAGGATGGATCTGTGGTATTACTGTTACAACTGTTGTCATTAATTCACGGACATCCGTCTATCTTTGTTTAGGCGGATGGTTAGCGTTTATCTGTAGAACTGTTAGCGTTTATTTTCGCTGCAATTGCGTCACCCCAGGTTGTGTCCCCTTTAGAGGCATAAAGACTTGCTGAGTACCCTTAGGGTCTCACACGATAAATTATTTGTTCAGATGAACAGGTACCCTCGCAGGACGGATACTGGGTTGAAGAGGCGGATGATGTGGGCAACGATCGTTCGGTGTAGAGATTCCGGGAACGGGGATCCGTGAGATCTGTGGCCGGGATGTGCTTAGTTCTGTGGCATCTTATGCCAATTTGCTTCTTACCCGTACTCGGGCTTTGTTTTGCCGCTTCCGCTTGATACTCTGATGTGTGCTGTATGAGGAATTATCCTAAAATATTAGATCTATCTAGGTCATTTGAATCTTGCCGTATGGCGTTGCTATATTTCCTTTCTTTCTAGATGGTGTGGCTCTGATGTACTCTTGTATGGTGGATTGCATACATACCCACTTGTGTATGTAGTTGATCCCTTCGCCTGCCGATTACGCCGCCCGTACAGGTCCCGATGAGATGGAAGTGGTTGGGACGGCCGAAAGGTCTACCCGTGAGTGGCTTTTGGGCCCCACCGTACTATTTCAACCACTACCGCTCATCCAGGCTTGTATCTAGGAGCGTAATTCACCGAGGTAGTTACAATTGGTATCAGAGCCATCCCGACCTTCAGGGTCTCAGCCAAACGGTCGTTGTCAGTCTAGCAAATATTTTGGTAGTTATGTATACTAGGGAAAAACAACACACGAGAGTAGGACTGCTTCCACTTTTCTTCTTACCCACCCACCCACCCTTTTCTGGTAAGGAAGTGCAACGTTTTCAATCCTCTTCTTAAAATTCAAACTAGGATTCACGTGTTCTGGGTTTCCGTAGTACCATAGGTTGTGTGTGTGTGTGTGTGTGTGTGTAATCCCTTGTCTATCTGTTGCATCCAAGTTGTTATCTAATCAGCTTTTGGTTATCAACTGTTGGTACATTCCATACCGACAGGCTTTTGCAAACTGTTGCAATCTGTCTTACTCTTTGTATCCGACGCTATCTTGTTTGGGGTGTTCGTTTCCGTAGTTACCAATCTTTAGGTTTCGTCGTGAGAAGAAGGGGTTAGGATATGTGTTCCACTTGTTCATGTGCGGAGTAATGATTTGAGTGCGGGGTGGAGTCGCGACCATACCACTACTCTTATCATTCGCTTTTGTATATTGAATCGGTAGAGTCACTAATCTTGATTCGTTAAGTAATTTTGCGCATCTATTGGTATTTTAATGCCGAAATTTGTGGAAAAATTTTCTTTGATATATTTGTGTACCACACTCCTTTTCAGTCGTGTGCGATATGCTTAATATCTTCTAGGTGCTTTGAACTTTGTTGATATTTTAATATCATCTTAGTAAATTGTATCCTTTAATCTTGGTTAATTCCATCTTGGTACTATTTTGGATTATTATCATTCTCCATTATAGTACTGACTTGTGTTTTATATCAATCTCAGGATGGCTCCACCACGCCGTTCAGATGAGGACATACCACCAGAACTTGGGGCCGCGTTGTCAAACATAGCCAATGCCTTGGCAGCAATGCAGCAGAACCAGCAGCGTCTGGAAGAAAGCGTCAGAAGAAATGAGTTTGCTCCACTTCCTCCACCTCCCAAGCGAGGAGACATCAAGAGCTTCCTGAAATTCAACCCCCGTCAGTTTGATGTTTCTGATCGACCATTGGACGCGGATGATTGGCTGCGTGAGATGTCAAGGTTGCTCGAGACTGCTGATGTTCCGGAGCAGGAGTGGGTCAAGTGTGCTACTCACCTTCTGAAGGGAGATGCAGCTCTTTGGTGGGAAAATTACTTGAAGGCAAGCTGCACTGGTTTTCAGCCTACTTGGGAAAGGTTCA
Source organism: Avena atlantica (assembly GCA_910589765.1). Lineage (NCBI taxonomy): Eukaryota > Viridiplantae > Streptophyta > Magnoliopsida > Poales > Poaceae > Avena > Avena atlantica. The sequence continues at coordinate 428,032,414 of OU342733.1, forward strand.
CTGCAGCTTTCAAAGAGCAGTTTCTCTCAGAGATTGTAATGGAAAGGATGAAGGAAGCTTTTCTCAACCTGAAGCAAGGAAATGATAACGTCAACACCTACATCAGGAACTTCATGAATCTATCTCGTTATGGTGGCGATGAGGTATCTGATGACAAGAAGAAGCAGAAGAGGTTCAGGCAAGGGCTCAATGCATCGATCAAATATGCAATCACACATGCAAGGCCGGCATCTTTCCTGGAACTCCAACACACAGCTCTGCAAGAGGAAGCAAGTCGGCAAGTGTTTGAGGAGTCCAAGAAACACAACAGGGATGCATCAAGCTCTTCAGTTATGGCAGCTCCTTCTAAGCGGCGTGTCTGGGTTCCTAACACCCCATCGTCGCTCCCGGCTTCACCAAGACCTTCAAGCTACACGTCAAGGCCACTAAACTCCATCACTGCTGCTCCCAGGGGCTACACCCACAACTACCCTGGAGCGCCTGGCGGAGTCTCTGGCTATGTTGCTCCACGTCCACATGGTGCTTGTTTCACATGTGGAGATCACGGACATCCCAACTGGAACTGTCCGTTGAAGAACAAAGCTCTCCCTCCACCCCCGCCAAGATCTGCAGCAATCTCTCCTATGGTTCGTGCACCACCACCTCGGGCTCTCAACATCAACACCAAGCCTGGGTCTACGGTTTCTCGTGCCAATTGTGTCAACGCTGCTCAAGCTGAGCTTACACCTGGAGTTGTGATGGGTATGCTTCCCGTGAACTCAGTCCCTGCACGAGTTTTATTTGATTCTGGTGCATCGCATTCTTTTGTTTCGCATAAGTTTGCACAACAACATGATCTGGATAGAGTTCCTTTATCACGTCGTCTGGTGGTACTATCTCCTGGTTCAAACATGAGGGCTGCTCATATCAGCCATGGCAATCAAATTGAGATTGGTGGCTCTTCGTTCTCGGCGTCCTTAATTCTTCTGGGCAATTCTGACATTGATGTCATCTTGGGCATGGATTGGTTGACAGCAAATGCAGCTGTGATTGATTGTGCTGAACGCTCGGTTTCCCTGAAGATTCCTGAAGGCCATATAGTCTTTTCTCCAAGTCTGACTCCTGATGTCCAGCTTTTCTCTTTGGCGGCTCTGAATGATGATGCTATGGAAGCTATTCAGAGTGTACCGGTGGTCTGTGAGTTCCCAGATGTCTTTCCTGAAGAATTGCCGGGTATGCCTCCGGATCGTGAGGTTGAGTTTGTAATTGAGCTTGAACCGGGAACGGCTCCTATCTCCAAGCGGCCTTATAAAATGGGTCCTTCTGAGTTGGCTGAACTCAAACGACAGCTTGATGAACAAGAGAAGTTGGGTTTCATTCAACACAGTACTTCTTCTTGGGGTAACCCAACAATCTTTGTGAAGAAGCGTGACAGGACTGATAGACTTTGTGTTGACTATCGGGCTCTCAATGCTAAAACCATCAAGAACAAATATCCCCTTCCGCGGATTAATGATCTTTTCGACCAGCTAGCTGGAGCTGTGGTGTTCTCTAAGCTGGACTTGAGAAGTGGTTATCACCAAATCAAAATTCGCAAGGAAGATGTGCCTAAAACAGCTTTCACCACCCTCTATGGCCTGTATGAGTACACGGTCATGTCTTTCGGTCTCACCAACGCACCTGCTACCTTCTCGAGGCTGATGAACTCGGTTTTCATGGAGTACCTTGATAAGTTTGTTGTGGTCTATCTGGATGATATCCTGGTCTATTCTAAGTCCAAGGAAGAGCATGAAGAACACCTTCGTTGTGTCCTAAACAAGCTTCGTGAGAACCGCTTGTATGCAAAGTTCTCAAAGTGTGAGTTCTGGCTGCCTGAAGTAACCTATCTTGGTCATGTCATCTCTGCCAAGGGCATTGCAGTCAACCCGGAAACTGTGAAGACAATTGTTGAATGGCTTCCTCCTGTTAATGTCAAAGAAGTGCGGAGTTTTTTTGGTTTGGCGAGTTATTGCCGTCGCTTCGTTCAGAACTTCTCGAAGATAGCGAAGCCTCTTACCGATCTCCTCAAGAAAGGCAAGAAATATCTGTGGACTCCTGCATGTCAAGCAAGCTTTGAGACACTCAAAGAGAAGCTCACTTCCACACCAGTCTTGGTTCCTCCGGATACATCTAAGCCTTTCCAGATATTCTGCGACGCCTCTTTGCAAGGATTGGGTGCGGTCCTTATGCAAGAGAAACAAGTTGTTGCTTATGCTTCTCGACAGTTGAAGACGCATGAGATCAACTACCCCACACATGACCTCGAGCTCGCAGCAGTTGTCTTTGCTTTGAAGCTATGGAGGCACTACTTTCTTGGCAACCGTTGTGAGATCTTTTCTGACCACAAAAGTTTGAAGTATATCTTCACTCAGCCTGATCTCAACCTTCGGCAGAGGAGATGGATCGAAGCAATCAATGATTTTGATTTGACCATCAACTACACACCGGGCAAAGCTAATGTCATGGCCGATGCTCTCAGCCGCAAAGCTTATGTCAACAACCTCATGATAGAAGAGCAACAACCTCTCTTGTGCGAGGAATTCCGTCAGCTCAACCTTGAAGTTGTGGAACAAGGGCATCTCCTGAACCTTCTGGCTACTCCTCTCTTGGAAGAAAAGATTCGCTCTCGTCAGCTTGGTGATCCGCACACCAGAAAGATCATCTCTAAACTTGAGCTTCCGAAGTATGAGTCCTTCCACGTTGATGATCAAGGCACGCTTTTCTTTGAACACCGGATGTTTGTACCAAACTACCCGGGTTTGAGCGAGCAAGTTCTCAAGGAGGCGCATGATTCGGTTCTTTCTATTCATCCTGGCAGCACAAAGATGTACATGGACTTGAAAACACAATATTGGTGGCCTGGTTTGAAACGGTATTGTGCAAAGTATGTCTCGGAATGTGATGTCTGCCGCAGAGTGAAAGCTGTCCATCAGAAACCTTTCGGTCTTCTTCAGCCATTGAAACCTCCGGAATGGAAATGGGAGAAAGTAGAGATGGACTTCATTACTGGCTTTCCAAGGTCGCAGAAGGGCAACAATGCAATCTTTGTTGTCATCGACAGGCTTTCTAAAGTGGCTCATTTCTTCCCCGTCAAGGAAACAATTTCTGGAATTCAGTTGGCTGAGCTCTATATCAACAGGATTGTCTCTCTGTATGGGGTTCCGCTTGAGATCAGTTCAGACCGTGGGAGCATCTTCACTTCAAAGTTCTGGGAGAGTTTCCAAAATGCTTTGGGAACAAAGTTGAACTTCAGCACTGCTTATCACCCTCAGTCGCAAGGACAAGTTGAAAGGATCAATCAGATTCTGGAGGACATGCTTCGTGCTTGCGTCATCTCTTTTGGCATGAAGTGGGAGGAATGTCTTCCTTACGCTGAATTCTCGTATAACAACAGCTTCCAGAAGAGTCTGAAGATGGCACCATTTGAGGCTCTCTATGGTCGCAAGTGCAGAACTCCGATTGGTTGGTCAGGTGCAGGAGAAAGAATCTGGTTTGGCCCTGACATTGTAACTCAAGCAGAGGAGAAGGTGCATATCATTCTTGAGAACCTGAAGATTGCTCAGAGTCGTCAGAAGAGCAACTATGACAGGAAGCACACGGACATGGTGTATGCCCCTGGTGATCTCGTTTACCTTCGTGTCACTCCCATGAGAGGCACACACCGCTTCGGTATCAAAGGAAAGCTGGCTCCTAGATACATCGGTCCTTTCAAGATTCGTGGTAAGAGAGGAGAAGTAGCTTATGCCCTGGAGCTCCCGGAAAAACTCAAGGTTCATGATGTTTTCCACATCTCTCAGCTTAAGAAGTGCTTCAAAGATCCCGGCAGGACCGTGGATCATGAGCTAATCGATCTCAAAGAAGACCTGTCTTATCAAGAACACCCCACCAAAATCCTTGAGACCGCAGAAAGAAGGACTCGCAACAAGTCCATCAAGTTCTGCAAGGTGCAGTGGTCACACCATTCTGTGGATGAAGCCACTTGGGAACGTGAAGATGAACTCCGTGCCAACTATCCTACTCTTTTTGTGTCTTCTTCTTCTTCCTAGAATCTCGGGGCGAGATTCCTGTTTAGTGGGGGAGAGTTGTAGCATCCCAGTTGTCTAACACCTGTAATGCTACTTGTTCTAGTAATAAAAGGGTCACTTCATATATAATTGTTGCATCATCATCATATCATGCTCATGTCATCATGCCACCTTGCATTTGAGCATCATATAAAACCCCTTCTTGTTTGGTTCTTATCTCATGTGCATTATTAATTGTAGTTGCCTCTTGATATTGTATTTGGTTCTTGATATATTGTTAAATGCCCAAGTTGATTTGGGGGCATATCTCTTATTAACTCCACCACCTTTCTTTCACCACCTTATAATTCCACCATCCAACTAAATATGAGATTGGCATTTTTGAGTTTTACATCTAGCTCATGTGGGTTGGGATGGATCCAATTCTTTCCACATGCTCCCATGTTGCACCATGTTGTTTTCACAATATTGGTACATGAGAGCCACCTGGCCACCTTTGCATGCCTTGTGAGTGGGACCCTTTTTTCCTAGCTTCCATATGTGTTGTTTTGGGGTTATCATCATGTTGGGATATTTTGTGGGCTGAATAAATATCTAGTGGCATATACACACTAGCAAGTCCCAAATATAATCCAATGTGATTATCTCCTCATACTCCACTTGGAATTCTTTATAATTCTTTTGCTTGGCCTTTATTCCAATTTTTGGGATTGCAAAATAATAATGCCATGTGATGACATTGTTTTCACAAGAATCATCAGGGCAATAAATTTCTGCATGGGCCATGCTTGTACCATCTTGTGCTTGTCATTGGATTTTATTTGGTTTTGAGTGGATCATTTCCATCTCTTTTTCTCTCTTTTGGCTTGTTACATGTTGATCTTGCTTAAGCCCTAAAACCCCTCCCTCTCTCTCCCTCTTTTTCTATTGTTCTTGCTTGGTCTTTGTTTGGAGCATGCATGCTTCTACACCCTAGCCCCACCCCTCTCTCAAATTTTTCTCCCTAAACCTATCTCTATCACTCTAACCATCTAACCCAAGCCACCACTTTTCTAACTAACCCTAGTCCACATCAAACCCTAGCCCTGCCCCTCTCGACCACCCAGCTGGGAACCAACCTGACCACCCCTCCCATGTGCGTTCCCTGATCCTCTCTCTCTGCCCTCCTAAACCCTAGCCCCCGAGCCGGCCCCCTCTCCCTCTCTTTCTCTCCCTGCCCAAGGGACCCCTCCAGACCTGCCTGCCCCGAGCCCCCTCTCCACCCTCGCCCTACCCCACCTGCCAGCCCGTGCCTAGCCACCCTGGCCGACCCATGCACGTGAGGAAGGACAAGGTGGCACCGAGGCCACCTTTCCATCTACCCCTCCCCCACGCAAGCCCCCACCTGCCCCTCTCGTTCTTATCCTCTCCCTCGCCCTCTAGCCGTCCCCAGATCCACCCAGAGGCTCTGCCTCGCTTCCCTCCTCTGCCCCCTCTTTCTCCACCGCAGCCTCACCCCGACGCCGGCCACACCGTCGGTCTCGCTAGTGCACACGAACCAGGAGGCGGGCGCGTAGCTGCGGGTGTCGAGGAAGCTCCGGAGGTCGTCTGCGTCGCCCCGTACCCAGCCGCGAGGAGAAGCCCCCAGGAACCCTGCGCGTCGGCGCCGCCCCGACAAACCCTAACTCGAGTCTGTCAGCCTCGCCGCCGTTCACGACCGTCCCTGCCCGATCCGGCCACATCGACACACCCGCGGTGAGCCCCCCTTCCTCCCAGACAACCTCTCCCCGATCCTCGTTTCCTGTGTGCGCCACGCCACCGGACGAACACCCTCGGTGCGCCGCCGCCGCGTCTGCCCACTCGCTACCGCGGCGCGCAGCAGCCTATCTAGCCATGTCCCCCCCTTTCCAACAGCAACACGCAGCCGCCGCAGCGGTAGCCGTCTCCGCTGGCGCGCCAGAGGGCGCGGGTTCGAAGCCCGGCCTCGCCACGCCGCGCGCCGCGCCGTTTCCGTCAGTAGGTTCAGAGAGAAGAAACACAGTGCTCGCCGGGCACTTTGCACAACCACCCCCCCCCCCCCAAACCTTTTTCTCAACCCGCACTCCCTCTAGGCCCACCTGTCTGTGCCCCATAGTGTTTTGCAAAAAGGCTCCTGAAGAACCTGTTAATCAACCCGCGGTCCTCCTCCCTCTCAGCCACTGGCGTGTGGGTCCGGGTGTGCCTGTCCCCACCTGTATGTGACTGGGGCTAGGTTGGCATGGGTGCTAAAATGTTTTCCAGATCCTGTTTAATTCAAACCTATTTAAATTTAATTCAAATTCAAATTTTAATTCTGTTTTTAAATAACTTTTCATTTATAAATCCAAATAATGCAAATGTTATATGTTTTTGAATCAGAAAAATGTGAGGATTTCAAATATGCTATTCAAATTGCCTTTTGCACTTTTAAAATTCCAAGTTGAGTTAAATTACAACAAATGCCACTGGAACTTAAATAATTAATAACTTTTGATTTATAACTCCGAATTTAACAAATGATATGTCTAAAATGATCAGCTCGACGAGACCTTTCTGTTTATGCTATCCATGACTTCAATTACAGCATGCATCATATAAATATAAAGTATACAGCAACTATTATGACAATAAAATGTGGCCAAACCTTAATAAAATGACTTATTCTTGTATACCACACCTCACCCATGCCATGCTACTTTAATTGCCATGCAACTTGTGCATCATGCATCATGGCATGATTGTTTGCTTGTCGCATTTTACTCCTATGTTTGCGCTCTTTATTTATGTTGGCCTTGTTTGTTTGGTTTTTCTCGGATAGACACTGAGCAGGGGATATATCAAGAGAACCAGGAGCACTACCCAGATCCGTCTCTCGCTTCAACTGAGTTGCCAGGCAAGCACTACCACATGCTTGCATACATACAGTACCTATTGCCTCTATCTTATTCTTGCATCATTGAGTCGCGATTGCATTAAATTGAATCCCAAGTATTGCATAGCCTTTACTTTAAACCCCACCAAGCTTGTTCCTCCAACCCATGAGCCATTACTACAGGAGTTGTTTGAGCCATGCGAGTCGTAGAACAACATGTGTAGGGTTTGTGAGTGTCTGATGGACAACGAGGTACCTAAACAACTTAACCTGAGTAGTAATGGGACAACTAATGAAAGTGGCACCGGTGAGCAACATCTGCTATTTGGTTTTTCCTGCTCACTTGTGTCCCGTAAGACCCCGAGTACTTGATTCCTGTTCCAAGAATTATTCGCGCTGTCCACATCCGGGAGGCTTATGGGACCCCCCTGAGCCAGAGCTTGATTCCGTCTTATTTCTTGGGGCCACAAACTAGTTTGAGGTTTTGTTTACTATCCTGTACTTATGCCATGCTTTATTACTGTATTTACGATTGTGCGAGGAGCACACTGTACTGTTTAGGAATTGTGACCCGTTTTCGCGGTATCGACAAGCCTAGTCACACTTTCGGGTTCCCAGTCGTTTATAGCCGGCCCCACAAACCTTGAGTCCGTCTCGAAGTCAGCTAACTTCGTTGCGGGTCTACTTTAAGGGGTGGCCCCCTGAAATATTTCTGAATCTTGTGATTGCTTTGTCGTGAAGGCCTCGTTGGGTTTTGATTTGGTTTTTCCGAGGTTTAGCGAGTGTGTGTTGCTATTTGTGCACCCCTGCAGGGTAAAACTTTCTGAAAGCCGTGTCCGCGGTTATGGACGACTTGGAGCACAGTTTCTCGACCATAGACAAGCATAACTAAAGTACCGCTTTAAATTGACTAAGTAAATGACTAGTAAATAGTGCAACATTCACGGAATGGTTAATAAAAATTACCAACGGATGGGGGTTGTTCGTCCGCTTCCTCGTTGGTAAGCGAGGAGGAGGATGGATCTGTGGTATTACTGTTACAACTGTTGTCATTAATTCACGGACATCCGTCTATCTTTGTTTAGGCGGATGGTTAGCTTTTATCTGTAGAACTGTTAGCGTTTATTTTCGCTACAATTGCGTCACCCCAGGTTGTGTCCCCTTTAGAGGCATAAAGACTTGCTGAGTACCCTTAGGGTCTCACACGATAAATTATTGGTTCAGATGAACAGGTACCCTCGCAGGACGGATACTGGGTTGAAGAGGCGGATGATGTGGGCAACGATCGTTCGGTGTAGAGATTCCGGGAACGGGGATCCGTGAGATCTGTGGCCGGGATGTGCTTAGTTCTGTGGCATCTTATGCCGATTTCCTTCTTACCCGTACTCGGGCTTTGTTTTGCCGCTTCCGCTTGATACTCTGATGTGTGCTGTATGAGGAATTATCCTAAAATATTAGATCTATCTAGGTCATTTGAATCTTGCCGTATGGCGTTGCTATATTTCCTTTCTTTCTAGATGGTGTGGCTCTGATGTACTCTTGTATGGTGGCTTGCATACATACCCACTTGTGTATGTAGTTGATCCCTTCGCCTGCCGATTACGCCGCCCGTACAGGTCCCGATGAGATGGAAGTGGTTGGGACGGCCGAAAGGTCTACCCGTGAGTGGCTTTTGGGCCCCACCGTACTATTTCAACCACTACCGCTCATCCAGGCTTGTATCTAGGAGCGTAATTCACCGAGGTAGTTACAAAAAACCTAGCTATCTCTTTTCCTATGGCGTGTCTCTTCTCGTCTCCGAAGCTTCGTAGAGGTTGTTTCACTAGTTTAAATTTTGGATCAATATTCAAGCTGTGCTCAGCAAGTTCCCTAGGTACACCTTTCATGTCGGCAGGTTGCCAGGCAAAGATGTCCCTATTCTCACGGAGGAACTCGATGAGCGTGCTTTCCTATTTAGGGTCCAGGTTTGTCCCAATAGTGGTGGTATTGGAGGCATCGCCTACCACAAGTTCCACCGGCTTGGTCTCGATGGCAGCCTTGAATGCTGGGGCGGAGTCAGAAATCTGTTTCTTTGACACGGGCATCTCCGAGGCATCGAACTTACTCTGGATCTCCTTGAATTCTTCGCATTAGAGGATAGCTTCTGCAAAGACTGCTTCTCCAATCTCGCAGTCCCTTGCCTTGGTAAAGCTTCCGGATATGGTGATGACACCATTTGGTCCGGGTATCTTGAGCTTGTTGTTGACGAAGCATGTCTTGTCCATGAAGGTGTGGAAGATGTCGCGATCGAATATGACGTGGTACACGCTTTTGAAGGGGACCACCTCAAAGGTCATGCGTTCTTGGCGGTAGTTATTGACATCGCCAAAAGCGACCTGAAGTGTGATGCACCCAAGGGACCGAGCCTCCCAACCAGGAACTACGCCATGGAAGATGGTTGTCGTGGGAATGACCACGGCAGATGCTGCAATCGGCAGCGAGTAGTAGAACATGGGGAAAGGGAGGCCAGCCATCTGCGGTGCGAGATGAGGGCTGGGACACAAGGGTTTACCCAGGTTTGGCCCCCCGGAGGGTAAAGACCTACTCCTGCTAGATTGTATTATGGTGAGAGTACAATGGGGCGAACTCGATGGATAGGCGGCGAGTCACTTGGGTGTATGATGGAACGTATCCTCTATGCGTCCCCCTAGGAGGTTTATATAGACTCACCTCGCTAGGGTTTACAAATCACAACCGAATTAGTTAAAGATTCGGAGATTCTATGACCTAGTCTGATTGGGCCTAGCTACGCTTCTGGGCCTTCAGCTTCCATTCGCCTGAGTCCATGCCAAGTCTTGATCCAGTCGCCGTCCTGCAGGCCCACTCACTGACGGCTTGGGCTGGTAGGAATCGTCCCGCTGGGTATACCCCGGTAGACATATACCCATCAGTAGTCCCCGAGGCCGTCATTGATTTGTCGCAGGTGTTTGCTGGCAGTCGGAGTGTGCGGGTCCATTGCAGACGCCTAGTCGAATCGGCGGCGGACTCCTGAACAAAGGAAAAGAACTAGTCATTTCGGTCGCAATAACAGCGACCAATTGTGTCGCAGCTCGGCGAACGGGTCGGCGAATATTTAGTCGCTGTTATAGGGAGCATGTCGGCGAGTACTTAGTCGCTGTTATAGCGATCAGGTCGACGAGTCGTCGAGTCGCTGGGAGCAGCGAATCGAGTAGATGAAGTTGGACCGTCAACTATGGTCAAACTAGCCATTGGGTAACCCAACGGTAACTTCGGCGTAATCACCGCGTAATAACTGCTCCCGGAAATGGCGGGTAATAGCCGCTATATAATAGGAGTGAGGGGTGACCAGGGAGACACTTCTTTCATTTCCTCCGACCTTGCATACCTCCATCTCCTCATTCCTCGCAGCGATCGGAGCACTCCCGAAAACCTCGACCTCCGTGAACTCCCATCCGATGGCCCCCTCCACCGAGCCATGGGGCAGATCCAAGTGTACCAAAGCGCTGCTAGCATCTTTCGAGGAAGCAAGGATTCTCCACGCTGGCAGATGGCGCATCCCCGCGGCCGGAGAAGTGATCCCAGATCCACGCGAGGGGGAGTTCATCTGCTTCACCAGCCACCTGGAACGGGGGCTGGGCTTCCCAACTTCCCTCTTCTTCCGGCGTTCCTGCGCCTACTACGGAATCCAACCTTCGGATCTGGGTCTGCATAGCATCGAGAAGCTCGCCATCTTCGTGGCATTCTGCGAGTGCTATCTGGGCTGCAGGCCCTATTTTCCCCTGTGGCAAGACTTGTTCCACGGGAGAATCAGCCGCGAGGAGACAGGCGGCCCAATGCTAGCTGCGGGCGGCCTGACGTTCCAGCTGAAGTCGAAGGCCTCGTTCTTCGATCTGATGCTACCCGCCATGGCGGCGAATGAATGGAAGAAATTTTGGTTTTACGTCACCGAGTCGACTCCGAGCGATGAATGGGCGCTTCCAAGATACTCCGTCGACCAGCCCGAACCACGCCGACTCCAGGTCACCAAACTCCCGCTGGATCAACGGATGGTTGTTGACGAAATGTTGCAAACCATCTGCGGCCTGAAGAAGAAAGGCCTCCAGACCATCAACCTCTACAACTGCTGGCTCGGGCGGCGGCTCGGGCCCCTGGCTAGCCGCGACCACTACATGTATGAATATACGGGTAAGGACGACCCAACGAAGTCCTGCCTCATTGAGTGGAGACTCAACGACTACACGCAGGCCCTGAAGAAGATTACCCTGGCCGTGTATCTCGGCGCAAAGGCCGGGGTCGCCCTTATACCGCAAGGCGCCCGACTCCAATGGTAAGCCGTCGTTCCGTTAACACTCGCAATTGCAGCTTATGCATTCGCGGTCGCGCTAACATTGTTTTGTTCTTGTTGCAGTTATTCCAAGTGGTGGAAGGATGGCTTCCACCCACAGATGACGAGAACTCGAGGTCGTCCGTCCAGGACGGAAGCGAGTCATCGCCTGCCAAGGGTAACGTCGAGAGCGACGGGGGTGATGACAACGACGTCGAGTAAGACGAGCCCGTGGAGGTCGCTGCCCCCACGGTCTGTAAGACTCGCGGGCAACACCAACACGAGCTCGAAGCAAGCAAAAGCCTCGAGCCCCACGACGATGACGACGAAGAGCTTCCCGAGCAGACCTCCCATCGCGAGGCCACGCTGTCAAAGAAGAAGAAGAAAGCTCCGCCGAAAAAGAAGGCGAAACCAGCGAAGCCAACTTCTCCGCCCCGATCTGCAACCAGCTCCGACGCCGCCAGCTCGTCTAGGGACGCAGCGGCACACGCGACCGCGGCACCAGACGCTGCCGCCCCCAGGGACGAGGCGCCGCTGGCATCGTTACCACCTCCATTCACCCCAGTCATTAGTTTGGGGCTGATCCAGCCGCAGGGGCCTAGCCTCCAAGGGAGGCTCCCGCAGCAATCACCGCGGAGGCTCCTGCCGCAGCTTCATCTTCAAAAAAGTCGTCAGTGTCTTGGGCACATGATTTACTCGAGACGGGCCTCACTCGGAAGTTGGGGCCTGAACTGGAGAAGCCGGCTCGCATCCGCACCGGTCTACGGTTCATACCAGTCGCCAAGTGAGTGTTGTTCGTCTGCTTGTTTTTCGTTTTAGTCGGACAGACTTATTCATAAATCTGTTTCGCAGGACTGGTGTTAAAAAGATCGGCCATCCTTCTGTGGCCAAGGCTCCGCCAGTCGCCACCGAGGTGTTAGAAGATTCTTCGCAGAAGAGGAAGACCGACGAAGTCACTGCTCCCGCCGAAGGTGTAAAGAGGACGAGAGGCGACGATGTCGTCACGGTCTCTGATGACCCGGCGGTTGCTCCGAGCGATCCTCCGATTGCGGCGGAAGTGGCCTCGAAGACCAAGGAGGGCGTTGACTCACCTGATGTGGCCGAGCCGACTCCGAGTAGCATAGCGGCGTCTGCAGCGACCTTCCCTCGCTTCATGGCAAAGGCGGCCACGGCAAGTGCCTCGGCGCCAACGATCCGGATGCCTGGGGTCGCCGAGGTGGAGGTTGAGCAGCGTCGCGGCCATACTCCAGTCGTGCTTGCGTTTGTGGATGCGCTGGAGCTTCACGGCATGCTAGGCGCTGCCATCCAGGTATGTCCAATCCCCGAGGATCGGGCCACTGAATTTTAGTGGTTGGATTCTTAGTGTTTTTATATCATCCAGTCCCCGAGTGCCTAGTCGCTGAATCTCAGCAGGTGGTCACTGAGGATTTTCATTGTCCAGTCCCCGAGTGCCTAGTCGCTGAATTTCAGCGGGTGGGCACTTAGGAATTTCATTTTTGTCGACGCTGTAGTTTGTGCGAAGGGTTTGCAGCGTGAATCGGTCGACCAGCTTTCTGCGAAGTCTCTCTTGGAGAAGGAGCTCGTTGCCGTCCAGGAGACGAACAAGGAGCTTCAAGCGGTTGCAGCCGAGTTCAAGGAGGCCTTCCGAGGCCTTGTCCCAGTGGGTGACTTGACAGCGGCTCAGTCTGCCTTGGGCGCGGCCGAACAGCGAGTCGCTGACCTGGAGCGTGAGATTAAGGAGGCGAGGGCAGAAGCGAGTTTAGCGGAAGGGCGAGCGAAAGCTGCTGTTACGTCTGCCGCTGAAGAGCGGAAAGTGTCTGATGCGCTCGTTGCTGGGCTGCAGAACGACTTCTCTTCTCTTCAAAGCTTCATCGCGGGTCTCTGCCGACCGCTAATTGGTGAACCTTCCTTCTTCTTCCCTCTACCTGCAATAAGTGTGTTGTGATGTTGTTGGTGTGCTCACTGCTCGCTTCTGTTCCCTAGGTCGGATTACTAATAACGTGGAAGAAGCGCAGTCGTATGACGCGCGGCAGTGCGTGACCGCCCTGGTCGACTCGGCCGCGTTGTCAGCAACTTGCCTTCGAGCATATCTTCAGGAGATATCGCCCACGGAGGTGATCCCCAGTGACCTTGTCGAGGTATGGCGCTACCTGGAAAAGGCTTCGTTGGTCGTCGAGTTCATGACGCGGTCGGCCTTCCGGCGTGGGGCAGCGGCGGCGCTCAGCCTTGGGCTTGCCCACTTCACGGAGGATTTCGACCTCGACGATGTCACGAGCGGCTACCCCTCGTCGACGGGCTCGTTGGAGATTGCCGAGGTGCTAAATCTGATGGACCGGGCCGCGGTGTACTCCGATCACGTTTGGGCGATGGGCGACCTCATCCCCTGCCAGGAGACGATTATCGCTCCCAATGATCCTGAACCAAAGCATCGGGACTTCAAGGAGGAGCAGCCGTTCCGTGTGGCGATGGCGGGCGAGATGACGACGTACCCGTCGAACCCGTACGTGCCATTCATCCGCAACCGCAGGGAAGGCGGAGCGTCTGCATCAAAACCTGCAGAGTAAAAGTGTTGTGCCCTTGGGCATTGGTATGGAATAACTATGTAACTTCCTTGTACATGGAACAACTTTGTGCTGTTATAAAGGAAACTCGTGTTGTTTTGTTATTCGTTTGCGATTTTGGATGTTGATTGAGCGAGTCCCTGAGCGCGTCCGCCCTTTTTATGGGGTTTACCTCGTTGTTATATGTTTGTGAATTTTTAATGAATTAAGGTCGACTCGCCATAGCTTAGAGAGCCAGTCGCATGGCGACTTCCAGGGGTGCTCTGTACTTGACCGTTTTCCCGGGCGCGAACGAGGTCGGGTTGCCGAGTCTCCGAGCGTGGTACTTGGTGGTTCTAGTCGCAGGCCCAGGGTAGGTGAGGACTAAGCGCGTTTATAGTAAGTGTGTCACTCCTGCCTATTCCGAAGGATCAGTCGCATGGCGAGTCCTGCATGCTCTCATACTAGGCGTTTTTCCCTAGTCGCTCGTATTTGGCTGGGTGTCAGTCCCCGAGCGTGGTACTTGGCCGTTCGAGTCGCTGTACCAAGGATGCGGAGGACTTGGTCACTGTGAGGAGCGAATGCAGTTGTCTTGGCTCGGTGAGCCAGTCGAGCTAGGCGACTCCACTGGGGCTCCGGGTTGGCGTTTTTCGTGGATGTTACGAGGCCTGGATTTTCCCAGTGCCCTCGTGCCGCACTACTTTGCCGTGCCGGTCGCTTTACCAGAGGTTGAATTCTGCGAATAGCATAATGTTGTTATTACGAGTGCGAGTGGCACAAGACACGGAGAGGAGACACAATTTTCGGTAACCGAGCTGTTTTATTTCATAGCGGGTGTGGAGGACATGTGTGGAGTTCTAGGAGTAGAACTTCCGTAGGAGGTTTACATTCCACGGCCGCTTGACATCGAGTTTTCCGTCTCCTCGGACGTCGGTGAGGTAGTAGGCATTGTTGCCCAGTACTCGCCCAATGGCGAATGGTCCCTCCCAAGGGGGGAGAGCTTGTGCATGCCTTTCTTGTCCTGGATTAGGCGTAGTACCAGGTCGCCTTCCTGGAAAGTGTGAGTATTCACTCGCCGGCTATGGTAGCGGAGGAGCCCTTGCTGGTAGATGGCAGTGCGAGAGCGGGCTAGGTCGCGTGCCTCGTCGAGCTGGTCGACTCCGTCTTGGCGTGCGAGTTCGTTTGCAGCCTCCGTGTAGTTGACCACCCTTGGTGAATCGTGCTCGAGGTCGATGGGCATGACTGCCTTCGCACCGTACACCATGAAGAAGGGGGTTAATCTTGTCGACCTGTTGATGGAGGTGCGGATGCCCCAGATGACGGAGGGTAGTTCCTCGACCCAGCACCCGGCGGTGCGCTCCAGTGGCACTTGGAGCCGTGGCTTCAGGCCATGGAGGATGCTCTGATTGGTGCGTTCCACCTGGCCATTGGACTCCGGGTGCGCGACTGAGGGGAGGTCGAGTCGAATGTGGTGTTCCTCGCAGAACTAGGCCATGGCTCCTTTGGCGAAGTTGGTGCCGTTGTCCGTGATGATGCTGTTTGGGAAGCCGTAGCGATAGATGATGATGGGGATGTGCCTACCGGGGTATACCCAGCAGGACGTTTTCCGACTAGCCCAGGAACTGGCGAGTGGGCCTGCGAGACGGCGACTGGATCAAGGCCCGGCGTGGATCCCCAGGCGAGTAGATAGGACCAGTCGGATTAGGTTAAACAAGTACCGAAGCCTTAACTGATTCGGTTGAGATATGTAAACCCTAGGGGAGGTGAGCCTATATAAACCTCCCTGCGGGGCGTGTAGAGATAGGTTCCATCACACACCCAAGCGACTTGCCGCCTAGCCGCCGAGTTCGCCCATTGTACCACCTCCATAATACAATCTAGCAGGAGTAGGTCTTTACCCTCCGGGGGCCGAACCTGGGTAAAACCCTGTGTCTCCGCCCTCATCTCGCACCGCAGATGGCTGGCCGCCCTTGCCCCTCGTTCTACTACTCGCTGCCGATTGCAGCATCTGCCGTGATCATTCCCACGACAGTGGCGCCCACCGTGGGGCCTGGCCGGTCTGGCCGGTGTTCTGCGGCGAGATCCAATCTGCCCATCAATGAGACGGTCGCCACTGGCCGCATGATAGCGATCGGCGAGATGCTCCAAATCTTGCCGAGCAGCTATGTCCCGGCGGCGCGACCCGTCACGCACAGCGTGATCCTGCTGGTCGGCACGATCAGCCTCTTCGTCGGCCTCACCGACGTCATCGTCTCGGAGGACTCGGCTCGCATCCGCGAGTCGCCGCCACGCGATCGGCTCTCCGAGAGCCAGATCCGCACGATCCATCGCCTCGCCTCCGAGTACAACTCGGCCCACAGCAACGTGGCCGAAAACTCAGCGGCCGCAGAAGACACGGCCCTCAACGATGACGCCGACTCGGCGACCCCGGCGTCACTCGCCGGATCCATCACCGCGGCTTCACCCGCGGGCTCCATCACACAGGTCTCCAACGTGGGAGACTTTGAGGACCCCTCCATCCTCGGGATCTTCGACTTCGACTCCGGGTCGGAAAACTCCGCCGACCTCCGCGACGGAACTGGTCGCCACGCTGCGACCTACATGGCGACTGGCACCGAGCCGCCGGAGGACCCCTTCTCCACCCCAATCCCTCCTAACGCCACGGCGACGGAGGTCGAGGAACTCCGCCTGAAACTGGCGGAGGCAGTGCGCAAGGAGCAAGCCGAGCGCGAAAAATTTCGCCTCGCGCAGGTCACGGCGCAGGAGCTATCGCGCTACCACCAGCAACGGATTAGGTCGCGCCTGAACCCCACCGTTCAAGGGCGCGCCCTGAACTTCGACGACGAAAACGACCCGGCCCGCGTGGCCGAGCGCGCGATCTGCGAGAACGCGCCACCAGGAGGAAGCGCCCGGCCTCCCAGGGACCAGCCGCGGATAGTAGTATCCTCACGGGAGCGAGACGCAAACGTCCTCCCACTGTTCTCCACCCCGATGGACAACCTCGTGGCAGGCCGAGCAGCAGCCGACAACATCACGGCCACCGGCGACGGCGCCCTACAGATCCAGTACATCAGGGCCCTGCTCGCAAAGGCCGTCAAGCAGCAAAACGCGGGCGCCGACTCGCAGGGTCGAGTGTACTCGCGTTCTTCGGGAAGCAGAGCGGCCTCAAGCGGCCGCCCAATGGCGGCAAACACCCTCAACTGCCCGCCACCAGAGCCACTGCAGCTCCAACACCGACCCGCGAACGCGGCACTCTCCACCAACGACCCCAGGCCAGCGACCAACTTCGTCGCCGCCAACGGTCAACCCATCGACGCCCGCACCCACATCATCAACAACCAAAGCTGGCGCGCACGCCAGCCCGACGACCTGCGACACACCCTATCCAATCGCCGCGACGGCGAGCCCATGGGGTCGCTCAGTCGACTCGGCCCCAAGTGCTTCGGACCAATGATCCGAGGCGAGAAGTACCCGCCAAACTTCAAGGCGCCAAAGGAGATAGAAAAGTACGACCCCTCGTACGACCCCGCCGTCTGGCTCGATACATACCTCATTGCGATGGGGATTGCAGGCCACACCGACCTGCTAGCCGTCCGTTACCTCCCCGGATGATGGAGAGGACGTGCAGGCAGTGCATCAACACCCTCCCCCAGGATAGTATCGACTCCTGGGAGGAGATGCGCGACGCCTTCGTCAGGCACTTCGAGTGCTCCTACACCCACGCCACCACCATCGAGGACCTGGAGTGATGCGTCCAGGGACCCCGCGAGTCGACCCGCAACTGGGTCCAACGGTGGCAAGAACTCGGGTACAACGTGGTCGGCATCCACCCGGACACCGCGATCCATTGCTTCAAGACCTCGTGCCGCTACGAGCCTCTGGTCGCCAAGCTCAAACGACACTCTCGCAGACTCGACAACATACCGGACCTCCTCGAGATCGCCAAACAATACGCGGAGGAAGATCCAAACCAGGAAACCGACGACGAGTCGGGAGGTCAACGCCGCACGAGCCGCAACGACAGCGGACGACGGTTCGACCTACGCTACAGCAACACTCGCCTCACCGGCAAGCGCCGTAGTGACGGGCAAGTCGACTTCGTTGCCAACGCCGGGCACGCACAACGCGAGCCCAAGAGCTTCCGTCGCGACGGAGGACAACGCCGCGACGGCGGCAACTACAAGGCCAAGCCAAGGTTCGACCCCGTGGCCCTCCTTAACCAACCTTGTGTGTTTCATAGCAGGGAAGGGAAGCCCGCAACGCACACAACCGCCGACTGCCACACTCTCAGGGAGATCGAGAAGGCAAGGCGAGCACGGGAGGACCCCGACAACGACTCGCCAAACGGCGGAAAATTCGGCAAAGTGGCCGGCTCGCTCCATACCTTCACAGGCTTCAACACGAAGCGCGAGAAGAAGGTCATCGCCCGCGCCGTCGCCGTCAACGCGGTGGCTCAGGTGGACGTTCCCCAGTTCCTCAACTGGTCGGAGCAGCCCATCACCTGGAGCCGCCAGGACCACTCGCCACGCATCGAGTACCCAGGCCGAGTCGCCCTGGTGGTAAAGCCTAAGGTCGGCGACTACTGGCTCCCCAAGACATTGATGGACGGCGGCAGCTCCATCAACATCCTGTACCTGGACACCTTCAGGTGGCTTCGGCTCCTGCAGTCGATGATCGAGACAACCCACACCACGTTCCATGGCATCGTCCCCGGTCGGAAGGCGTACCCGATCGGCAAGGTCATGCTGCCAGTCACCTTTGGCACACCAGCAAACTTTCGCGCCGAGCGGATCGTCTTCGAGCTAGTGCCCTTCGACAGCCCCTACCACTGCGTCCTGGGGCGCCAGGCATTCGCCAAGTTCATGGCAGTGCCACACTACGCGTACAACGCGATGAAGCTCCCCAGGCCGTGCGGCGTCATCACCATCAACGGCGAGCCCGACATGGCCGCCGAGTGCGAGGCCAAAGGAGCCGAACTCACTGATGCCGTTATCGCGGCAGAAACCAATCACGCCGATGAGCTCGCCAAGTACGCGAGCGGGGTCAACAACGACGAACACACCATACTCAATAAGCCTAACTCGGAGGGCGCAAACACCTCAACCTTCGAGGCAACGACGCACACCCGCACCGTCGAGCTGGTCCCAGGCGACTCCAGCCAGACGGTGACGATTGGGACGGGCATGAGCCCAGCCTAGGAAGGCGCGCTCATCGAGTTCCTCCGTGAGAACAGGGACATCTTCGCATGGAAGCCCTCTGACATGCCTGGTGTCCCTAGGGAGCTCGCTGAGCACAAGCTAAACGCCGACCCCAAAGTGCGACCCATCAAACAGTCGTTGCGGCCCTTCAATGAAGAGCGCCGCCGAGCCATCGCTGAGGAGGTGCAGCGTCTACTCGCTGCAGGCTTCATTCGGCCAATCAAGTACTCTAAGTGGCTGGCAAACCCAGTCTTGGTCGAAAAGAAGAACGGGACCTGGAGGATGTGTATCGACTACACAAACTTGAACATCGCCTGCCCAAAGGAGCAGTTCCTCCTCCCGCGGATCGACCAAATAATCAATTCCACCGCGGGCTTGGAGTCGCTCTGTTTCCTCGACGCCTACTCTGGGTACAACCAGATCAAAATGGCTGTCGAGGACGAGGAGAAGACGGCGTTCATCACGCCATTCGGATCCTTCTGCTACACCGCCATGACCTTCGGTCTCAAGAACGCCAGGGCGACCTACCAGCGGTGCATGCAAGAGTGCCTCGCGAGCCAAATTGGCCGCAACATCCACGTCTACATCGATGACGTGGTCGTAAAGTCCGCTCGCCAGGGTGACCTACTCGCCGACCTGGCGGAAACGTTCGCCAACTTGAGAAAATACAAGATAAAGCTTAACCCAGGCAAATGCACCTTCGGTGTACCAGCAGGACAACTACTGGGGTACGTCGTCTCCAAGCGAGGGATCGAGGCGAACCCCACCAAGATCGACACGATCGCCCGACTCGGCAAACCCGAGTGCCTACGCGACGTCCAAAAGCTGGCCGGGCGAGTAGCGGCTCTCAGTCGCTTCATCCCCCGCCTGGGTGAAAAGGCGATGCCCCTATACCGCCTGATGCGCAAGAACCCCACCTTCTAGTGGGACAAGGAGGCGAATGACGCGCTTCGCGACCTCAAGAAGGTGCTACTCGCCGCACCGCTACTCGCCGCCCCCGCCGACAAAGAACCCATGCTGGTTTACGTCGCGGCTTCCGAGCGCGTCGTCAGCGCCGTCATGGTCGTCGACCAACTGGAGGAAGGAAAGTGCGCCCAGTACAGCGACCGGTGTACTACATCAGCGAGGTCCTCACCGAGTCGCGCCAGCGATACCCGCAATACCAGAAGCTGGTATACGCGGTCTTCAGAGCTCAGCGGCGCCTGCCGACTACTTCCAGGAGCACCCGATCACGGTCGTCTCCTCAGCATCATTGCAGAACATCATCCGCAACCGCGAGGCGACCGGGCGGGTCGCCAAGTGGGCCGTCGAGATTGGCGTCCACAACATCAAATACGAGCCACGAAAAGCGATCAAGTCGCAGGCCCTAGCGGACTTCATCGCCGACTGGAAAGAGGCCCAGCAGCCAGAGAAGCTGCCATACCTCCATTACTGGAGCCTGCACTTCGACGGCTCCAAGAACGCGGACGGCGCAGGCGCAGGGATCGTGCTAACTTCACCGAACGGCGACAAGCTCCGCTACGTCCTCTGCCTCGACTTCACACCCTGCACCAACAACATGGACGAGTATGAGGCCTTACTCCACGGCATGCGAGCTGCACGGGAGATGAATGTCAACCGCCTACGCTGCTACGGAGACTCCGACCTCATCGCTGGGCAAGTCGCTGGCACCTGTGACGCCGTCTCCCCCACCATGGCGGCGTATCGCCAAGCAGTGGACAAGCTAGGCGGACACTTCGCAGGCTACTCCGTCGAGTGGATCGATAGGCGGAAAAACGAGGAGGCCGATGCACTCTCTCGAATTGGGTCGGCTCGACTCGCACCACCCGTCGGCGTGTTCCTGGAAACAATCACCAAGCCATCAGTCTCTCCCCCGAGGGAGATCGACATAGGAGTCCCGTTACAACCAGAGGCAGCCCTGGTCGCACTCGTCACCGAGCCAGACGACTGGACCAAGCCCTACGTCGCCTACCTGGAGGCCGGCACCTTGCCGGCAGACGAGACGGACGCTCGGATGATCGCACGCCGATGCAAGTCCTACACCATCATCGACGGCGAGCTCCACAAGCGCAGCGTCACCGGTGTGTTCCAACGCTGCGTCCAACCCGCCGAAGGACGCAAGATCCTCCACGACATCCACTCCGGTGAATGCGGCCACCACGCCGGCGCCCGCTCCCTGGTCGCCAAGGCTATGCGGCATGGCTTTTACTGGCCCACCGCACACGCCGATGCCGTCGACATTGTCCAGCGGTGCGCCGGGTGCCAGAAGTACGCCAACCAGACGCACGTGTCGAGATCAGCGCTCAAGACAATCCCCATCACCTGTCCATTCGCCGTATGGGGTATGGACATGGTAGGCCCCTTTAAGAAGGCTCCCTCCGGCTACACCCACCTCCTGGTCGCGGTCGACAAATTCACCAAGTGGGTGGAGGCCAAGCCAGTCCGGAAATGCGATGGAAAGACCGCCACTAAATTCCTACGCGAGCTCATATATCGCTACGGGTTCCCAAACAGCATCATCACGGACAACGGCACCAACTTCGCCAAAGGATCCATGGCCGAATTCTGCGAGGAACACCACATCCGGCTCGACCTCGCATCGGTCGACCACCCGAAATCCAACGGCCAGGCGGAACGGGCCAATCAAAGCATCCTCCACGGTCTGAAGCCACGACTCCAAGTACCACTCGAGCGCACCGCCGGGTGCTGGGTCGAGGAGCTACTCTCAGTCATCCGGGGCATCCGCACCTCGGTCAACAGGTCGACAGGATTCACCCCCTTCTTCATGGTGTACGGCGCCGAGGCAGTCATGCCCACCGACCTTGAGCACGACTCGCCGAGGGTCGTCCACTACACGGAGGCTGTGAACGAACTCGCACGACATGATGGAATTGATCAACTCGATGAGGCACGCGACCTAGCCCGCTCGTGCACCGCCATCTACCAACAAGGACTCCGCCGCTACCACAGCCGGCGGGTGAAAACTCGCACCTTCCAAGAAGGCGACCTGGTGCTGCGCCTCATCCAGGACAAAAGGGCATGCACAAGCTTTCCCCTCCATGGGAGGGTCCATTCGCCATCGGGCGTGTACTCGGCAACGACGCCTACTACCTCATCGACGTCCGTGGGGACGGCAAACTTGACGTCAAGCGACCATGGAATGTAAACCTCCTACGGAAGTTCTACTCCTAGAACGCCACATATGTACTCTCCAGTCACTATGAAATAAAAAGAATTGGTTACCGCAAATTGCGCCTACTCTCCGTGCCATGTGCCACTCGCACTCGTAATAACAGCGTCAAGCTAACCGCAGAAGTCAACCTTTGGTAAAGCGATCGGCACGGCCAAGTAGTGCGATGCAAAAGCACTGAGTTACCTCAGGTTTTGCATCGTCCACGAAAAACGCCTACCCGGAGCCCCATTGGAGTCGCCTAGCCCAACTGGTTCTACGAGCCAAGACAACTGCCTTCGCTTCTCACATCGACCACGATCCTCCGCATCCTCGACATAGCGACTCGAACGGCCACGTACCACGCTCGGGGACTGACGACCAGTTCAGCGCGAGCGGCTCGGGAAAACGCCAAGTATGAGAGCATGCCCAGGACTCGCCATGCGACTGACCCAACGGGCCAGGCAGGAGTGATGCGCTCAAACCAACGCGCCAAGTCCTCACCCACCCTCGGGTCGCGCCTAGAACAACCAAGTACCACGCTCGGGGACTCGGCCACCCGACCTCGTTCGCGCAAGGGAAAACGGTGAAGTACAGAGCGCTCAAGGGAGTCGCCTAGCGACTGGCTCTTCGAGTCCGGGCGAGTCGACCACATAACAAAACACTCACAAACCACAAACACATCATACACGAGGTAAACCCCACAAAAGGGCGGACGCGCTCGGGGACTCGTTCAAACCTCAATCGGAACACATATGACAAATCACAAAACAAACATGATATCACATTACGAGCATGCTGCAATTGTCTCCAATTACATAGTATGCCGAATGGCAGAACTGCTACTAACGCCCCAGGGCAACCTAGCTTATTCCGCAGGCTTCGACGAGGACTCGCCAGCACCCTTGCGATTGCGGATGAAGGGAGTGTACGGGTTCGACGGATACGTCGTCAGTTCACCCGCCATCGCCGCACGAAAAGGCTGCTCGACCTTGAAGTCCCGGTGCTGCGGCTCGGGGTCGTTGGGCGCAACGACCGTCTCCTGGTAAGGAAGGAGGTCGCCCATCGCCCAGACGCGCTCGGAATACACCGCGGCGCGGCCCGTCAACTTGAGCACCTCGGAGATCTCCACCTCGCCAGTCGACGACGGGTAGCCACTCATCACATCGTCCAGATCGAAATCTTCTGGAAAATGCGCAAGCCCAAGGCTAAGCGCCGTCGCCGCTCCATGCCGGAACGCCGATCGCGTCATGAATTCAACGACTGACGGCGCCTTCTCCAAGTACTTCCACACCTCCACGAGGTCGCTGGGAATTACTTCCGTGGGCGATATCTCCTGGAGGTAAGCCTGATGCATGTCGCCGACAGCGTCGCCGAGTCGACGAGCGTGGCCACACATTGCCGCGTGTCGAACGAGCTCGCCTCTTCCGCGCTATCAAGGATGCGACCTGCGGATAGAAGATAACAGTGAGTACATCGGATATTACGAAAATACACATGAAATAGGCAAGGGCAGACAAACTCACCAATCAAGGGACGGGAGAGATCCGTGATGAAGCTTTGAAGAGAAGTATAGTCGTCCTGAAGCCCAGCAACAAGGGCGTCAGAAACTTTACACTCTTCCGCGGCGGCCGTAACGGCGGCCTTGGCTCGACCATCCGCTGAACTCGCCTCCTCTTTCGCCTCCCTCAGCTCGCGCTCGAGCTCGGCGATCCGCTTCTCAGCCGAGCTCAACGCCGATTGAGCCGTTGCCAATTCACCCGCGGGGACAAGTCCCTGGCGAGCCTCTTCTGCCTTCGCGACAACTGCCTGAAGCCCCTTATTCTCCTCCTGGATGGCGGCCAGTTACTTCTCCGCGCGGTGTTTCGCTGCCAATCGGTCAGCTGACTCACGTTGCAGACCCTGCACACAATTCAAACAGTTAACCAAAGCGAAATCCTAAGTGCCCACTGTAGGGGTTCGTAGCATGGAAAACAAAAAATTTCTATCGCATAGAAACAAACAAGCCAAGATCTATCTACTAGATTGTAGCAACGAGTCGATGGAATAACTTACCCTCGAAGATTCCAAAGTGTTTAACGAGAGCGGATTCTCGTGGGTGATGTAGTCGTACTCTTCCCGATCTCAAGATCGTGTAGACGATCCTTCCTGCGCTGCGTTCTGGCAGCGCTCCCGCAGTCGGTCACACGTTCGGTACTCGACGAAGACCTTCCTCTCCCTTGTTCCAGCAGGCAGCGGAGGTTGTAGCACTCTCCTCGTGATTCCGGCAGCACAACGGCGTGGTACCGGAAGTAGAGGGGAGATCCCGCAGGGCTTCGCCTTAAGCCGGAGCGAGTATGGTGGAGTATGAGAGAGTACTATTAGTGGTCTAGGGATTAGACACACCAATTAGAAGGCTCTAAACCGCAGGCTAAAGCAATTAGAAGCTCTAAACCAGAACGGCTCTAAACCGGAGATTAGAGGTAGAAACTTGTGTGTCTAGAGGAGGAGGCCCTGCCCCTCCTTTTATGGGTGGAGGGGCTTGGCGCGCCAGGGGAGGGAGGGAGTCCCTCCCCAACTCGGCCTAGGGCTGGCCGCCGGCTTGGAGGAGAGGAACTCCTCCTCCAAGTTGGTTTCCAACTCCTCTTGCTTGTTTCCCACAGTTTCTTGTTTTAGCCGTTTGACTTTCAAACTGGACATTTGACTTTTCTGTTTTAGGATTCAATTTAATCCTTTATTTGGGATAGCAAGAACACTTAGTACATGATGCAATCATTCCAATATGTAATGACACATTCATGTACCCTTCCCCCCCGGAGTGCCGGACAATCCGGAACCTTCTAGAACATTCCCGATGAAAACACCGGAATCATTCCCGAACTCCGAAACGGGACTTTCCTTATATGAATCTTATTCTCCGGACCATTTCGGATCACCTCGTGATATCCCGTATCCCATCCGAGACTCCGAACAACATTCGGTATCTTTCTCATAATACCATAACTACTCAAAACAACGTCGAATCCTTAAGTGTGTCTCCCTACGGTTCGTGAATTATGCGGACATGATCGAGACACTTCTCCGAACAATAACCAATAGAGGAATCTGGAAATTCATATGGCTCCCACATATTTCTACGATTACTTTGCGATCGAATGAACCACTTACATACGATACCAATTTCCCTTTGTCTCACGATAGTTTACTTATCCGAGGTTATGATCGTCGGTATCTCTGCATACCTAGTTCAACCTCGTTACCGATAAGTACTCTTTTCTCGTTCCCGTGATATGTGATCCCTTGTGACCCAGTCACATGCTTGCAAGCTAATTGGATGACATTCCACCGAGAGGGCCCAGAGTATATCTATTCATCATATGGATGGACAAATCCCACTCTTGATCCATGTGTCTCAACCAATACTTTCCGAACACTCAATGCCACCTTTATAACCACCCAGTTACGGTGTGGTGTTTGATTTCATCAAAGCATCCATCCGGTAAAGGTGATATGCATGATCTCATGGTCGAAGGAATTAGGTTACTATGTATCAGAAAGCATATAGCAATTGAACTATTGAAATGACTTGATCTTTATGCTACGCTTATCTATAGGAGTATGTCCACCATATCATTCTCCTAACGATATGATCTTGTTGTTGATAACATCTCTATGTTCATGATAGGGAAACCACAATCATCTATCAACCAACAAGCTAGTGAAGTATAGAGGCTATACTAGGGACTTCAAATTAAGTTTACAAATCACACAAGTATTAATGTTTCCTTGTTAATACTATTATAGCATGAATGTAAACATTTATCATAAACACAAAGATATAATAATAACCACATTTATTATTGCCTCTAGGGCATATCTCCAACAGTCTCCCACTTGCACTAGAGTCATCTAATCTAGATTACATGGTAATATACCGAACACCCATGGCAGTTTGGTGTTGGTCATGTTTTGCCCTCGGGAGAGGTTTAGTCAACGGATCCGCCACATTCAGATCTGTGTGTACTTTGCAAATCTTTATATCCCCATCCTGGATATGTTCTCGAATAGCATGAAAGCGTAGCTTGATGTGCTTCAGCTTCTTGTGTGACCTTGGTTCTTGCGCATTGGCTATGGCGCCCATGTTATCACAGTAGATAGACATTGGGTCCAGCGCACTAGGAACCACACCCAGCTCTGTAATGAACTCTTTCATCCATATCGCTTCTTGTGAAGCCTCCGAAGCAGCCATGTATTCCGATTCAGTTGAAGATCTCGCCACAACGCTTTGCTTTGCACTCCTCCAGCTAACTGCTGCACCATTCAAAATAAATACGTATCCGGATTGTGATTTAGAATCATCCGGATCAGTGTTCCAACTAGCATCGGTGTAACCGTTAACAACGAGCTGTTCATCACCTCCATAAGAAAGAACCATATCCTTAGTTCTTCTCAAGTACTTAAGGATGTTTTTGACCGCTGTCCAATGATCCACTCCTGGATCACTTTGATATCTGCTAGTTAAACTAACAGCATATGCAATGTCGGGTCTAGTACATAGCATGGCATACATTAGAGATCCTATAGCTGAGGCATAGGGAGTCTTACTCATCCTTTCTCTATCTTCTGCCAATGTCGGACTTTGAGTTTTACTCAAGATCGTATTGGGCAACATGGGCAAGAACCCTTTCTTGCTTTCTTCCATTCCAAACCTCTTTAGAACTTTGTCCAAATATGTACTCTGTGACAATGATATTTGGCGTTTCGATCTATCTCTATAAATCTTTATGCCTAATATGTAAGCTGCTTCGCCAAGATCCTTCATTGAAAAACTATTATTCAAATATTCCTTGACACTATTAAGAAGGTCTACATCATTCCCAATCAACAATATGTCATCCACATATAGTATTAAGAATGCTACAGAGCTCCCACTCACTTTCTTGTAAATACAAGCTTCTCCATAAGTTTGTATAAAACCAAAACTTTTGATTACCTTATCAAAATGTTGATTCCAACTTCGGGATGCTTGCTTCAATCCATAGATGGACCGTTGAAGTTTGCATACCTTGTTAGCATCTTTAGGATCGACAAAACCTTTGGGTTGCATCATATACAACTCTTCATCAATGTCTCCATTGAGGAATGCTGTTTTGACATCCATCTGCCATATCTCATAATCATAATATGCAGCGATTGCTAACATAATCCTCACAGACTTTAGCTTCGCTACCGGTGAGAAAGTCTCATCGTAGTCAACTCCTTGAATTTGTCGAAACCCTTTTGCGACAAGTCGAGCTTTATAGACAGTAACATTACCATCAGCATATGTTTTCTTCTTGAAAATCCATTTGTTCTCGACAGCCTTTCGGCCATCCGGTAAGTCCACCAAAGTCCATACTTGGTTTTCGTACATGGATCCAATCTCGGATTTCATGGCTTCTTGCCATTTATTGGAATCTGGGCTCATCATCGCTTCCTCATATGTCTCGGGGTCATCGGTGTTGTCCACCAACATGACACTCATAACGGGATCATACCAATCTGGAGTGGTACGAGTTCTCGTTGATCTCCGAGGCTCTGTAGCAACTTCAACCGAAGTTTCATGATCACCATCATTAACTCCCTCTCTTATTGGTGCAGGCACCACAGGAACTTCTTCCGGTGCTGCGCTACTCGCAATTTCGAGAGAAGGTTCGACAACCTCGTCGAGTTCTACTTTCCTTCCAGTCACTTCTTTTGAGAGAAATTCCTTCTCTAGAAAGGATCCATTCTTGGCAACGAAGGTTTTTCCTACGGATCTATGATAGAAGGTATACCTAATAGTTTCCTTTGGGTATCCTATGAAGACGCATTTTTCCGCTTTGGGTTCTAGCTTGTCCGGCTGTAACTTCTTTACATAGGCTTCGCATCCCCAAACTTTAAGAAACGACAATTTAGGTTTCTTCCCAAACCATAATTCATACGGTGTCGTTTCAACGGATTTAGACGGTGCCCTATTTAAAGTAAATGCGGTTGTTTCTAATGCATAACCCCAAAATGATAGCGGTAAATCTGTAAGTGACATCATAGAACGAACCATATCTAAGAGAGTTCGATTACGACGTTCAGACACACCATTACGATGTGGTGTTCCCGGCGGTGTCAATTGTGAAAGTATTCCGCATTTCTTCAAATGCTCGCCAAACTCGTAACTTAGATATTCACCTCCACGATCAGAACGTAGAAATTTAATCTTCTTGTTACGTTGATTCTCTACCTCACTTTGAAACTCCTTAAACTTCTCGAAAGTTTCGGACTTATGCTTCATGAAATAGATATACCCATATCTACTCAAGTCATCCGTGAAGGTAAGAACATAACGATAACCACCGCGCGATGCTACACTCATTGGACCACACACATCGGTATGTATGATTTCCAATAAGTCCGTAGCTCGCTCCATCATACCAGAAAATGGAGTCTTAGTCATTTTACCCATCAGACATGCTTCGCATCTTTCAAGTGATTCAAAATCAAGTGATTCAAGAAGTCCATCGGAATGGAGTTTCTTCATACGTTTCACTCCAATGTGACCAAGACGACAGTGCCACATATAGGTCGAATTATCGCTTGATTTCAAACGTTTAGCCTCAATGTTGTTGATATGTGTATTTCCACTATCAAGATTCAATAAGAATAGACCATCTATCAAAGGTGCATGTGCATAAAACATATTACTCATATAAATCGAACAACCATTATTCTCGGACTTAAACAAGTAACCGTCTCGCAATAAACAAGATCCCGATATAATGTTCATGCTCAACGCAGGCACCAAATAACAATTATTTAAGTATAAAACTAATCCCGATGGTAGATGAAGGGGTAGCGTGCCGACCGCGATCACATCAACCTTTGATCCGTTTCCCACGCGCATCGTCACCTCGTTCTTCGCTAGCTTCCGTTTATTCTCCAGCACCTGTTTCGAGTTACAAATATGAGCAACCGAACCAGTATCAAATACCCAGGCACTACTACGAGTACTAGTGAGATACACATCAATAACATGTATATCAGATATACCTTTCTTCTTGATGTTGTCGTTCTTCAAATCCGCCAAGTACTTTGGGCAATTCCGCTTCCAGTGACCTTCTCCCTTGCAGTAAAAGCACTCAGTATCAGGCTTGGGTCCAGCCTTGGTCTTCTTCGCCGGCGTAGTAACTTTCTTACCACCCTTCTTGAAGTGTCCCTTTGGCTTAGACTTGCCTTTCTTGAATTTGGTGGTCTTATTGACCAACAACACTTGGTGCTCTTTCTTGATCTCCACTTCTGCAGATTTCAACATGGCAAAGAGTTCTGGCAACGTCTTGTTCATGTTCTGCATGTTGTAGTTCATCACAAAGTTCTTGTAACTTGGTGGTAGTGATTGGAGGACACGGTAAATCCCCAAAGCATTAGGAATCACGATACCCAAGCTTTGAAGTTTGTTTGCGTGCCCAGACATCTTAAGCACATGCTCACTGACGGAGCTGCCCTCTTCCATCTTGCAGTTAAAGAACTTTTCAGAAGCCTCATAGCTTTCAATTGCCGCATGAGTCTCAAAAATCAATTTGAGATCCTCGACAATATCATATGGGTCTGAATCCTCAAACCTTTTCTGAAGCTCCGATTCCAAACCATACAAGATAGCACACTGAACTATGGAGTACTGATTCTTCCGAGCGAGGTAAACATTCTTTACTTCATCGGGAGCATCAGCTGCAGGTGGGTCACCCAGCGGTGCATCTAGCACATAGGTCAAATTACCAGCTGTGAGGACAATCCTCAAATTGCGGAACCAATCCGCGAAGTTGCTTCCATTGTTTTTCAACTTTTCTTTATCTAGGAACGCATTAAAATTGATGGTAGGGGCTGCCATTGATCTACAACATATTTGCAATAGTTTAGACTAAGTTTATGACAAATTGAGTTCAAATTAATTAATGTAATTAAACTAGGTGAACTCCCACTCAAAACAATATCCCTCACATTGTTTTAGTGATCACACGAACCAAATCCACTACATCAATACCGATCATCACGAGAGTTGATATAGTTTCAATGGCGAACAATCGTCATGTTCATCATATCTACTATATGATTCATGCTTTACCTTTTGGTGATCCGTGTTCCGAGACCATGTCTGTACATGCTAGGCTCGTCAAGATCAAACCTTAGTTTCCGCATGAGCAAATCTGGCTTGCTCACGTTGTATACACTTGCGGAATCTAACACACCCGATCATCACGTGGTGCTTCGAAACAACAAGCTTTAGCAACGGTGCTAACTAAGGGTGAACACTTTATGACTTGAAATTCATGTGCATGAGGGATCATCTTATAATGCTACCGTCGTCTACTAAGCAATACAAGATGCATAAAGGATTAACATCACATGCAATTCAATATATTTGTGATATGATATGGCCTTTCTTCTTCGTGCTTCCGATCTCTATCTTCAACCACGAACATGATCTCCATCATCACCGGCATTGCATCAAGGTCAATGACGCCTCTCCATGGTTGTCGTCCACCGGCTTCAACTATTACAACTACTTTGAATAGACACGCGGGTCTTAACATAAATTAAAGACAACCATATGGCTCCTGCCGGTTGCCGACTTACAATAAGGAACATTGCATACATCAAATATAATCACAATCATGGCCATATCACATCACTGCACACCCCTGCAAAACAAAGTTAGACGCCTCTACTTTCTTTGCATATTTTACATGGTTTGGGGCTTTCAATAAGTGTCGTTCTAACTTACGAACAAGAACCACAACATTGATACTAGTATTGTTAATCACCCGTTGTAAATTGGATCTTAACTATGCTAGGAGAAACAGGCACCCGCAAAGCCACTTATGCAATACAAGTTGCATGTCGAGCGTGGAGCAAGTCTCATGAACGATGTCATGTAAGGTTAGCCCGGGCCGCTTCATCCCAACATACCGCAAGATGCAAAGTACACAAGAAGCAATCGACAATAAAAGCATCAACGCCCACAATGACCATTGTGTTCTACTCGTGCAACAGATCTACATATAGACACGGCTCTGATACCACTATAGGGGTTAGTAGCATGGAAAACAAAAATTTTCTATCGCATACAAACAAACAAGCCAAGATCTATCTACTAGATTGTAGCAACGAGTCGATGGAATAACTTACCCTCGAAGATTCCAAAGTGTTTCACGAGAGCGGATTCTCGTGGGTGATGTAGTCGTACTCTTCCCGATCTCAAGATCGTGTAGACGATCCTTCCGGCGCTGCGTTCCGGCAGCGCTCCCGCAGTCGGTCACACGTTCGGTACTCGACGAAGACCTTCCTCTCCCTTGTTCCAGCAGGCAGCGGAGGTTGTAGCACTCTCCTCGTGATTCCGGCAGCACAACGGCGTGGTACCGGAAGTAGAGGGGAGATCCCGCAGGGCTTCGCCTTAAGCCGGAGCGAGTATGGTGGAGTATGATAGAGTACTATTAGTGGTCTAGGGATTAGACACACCAATTAGAAGGCTCTAAACCGCAGGCTAAAGCAATTAGAAGCTCTAAACCAAAACGGCTCTAAACCGGAGATTAGAGGTAGAAACTTGTGTGTCTAGAGGAGGAGGCCCTGCCCCTCCTTTTATGGGTGGAGGGGCTTGGCGCGCCAGGGGAGGGAGGGAGTCCCTCCCCAACTCGGCCTAGGGCTGGCCACCGGTTTGGAGGAGAGGAACTCCTCCTCCAAGTTGGTTTCCAACTCCTCTTGCTTGTTTCCCACAATTTCTTGTTTTAGCCGTTTGACTTTCAAACTGGACATTTGACCTTTCTGTTTTAGGATTCAATTTAATCCTTTATTTGGGACAGCAAGAACACTTAGTACATGATGAAATCATTCCAATATGTAATGACACATTCATGTACCCCTCCCCCCCCCCCCCGGAGTGCCGGACAATCCGGAACCTTCTAGAACATTCCCGATGAAAACACCGGAATCATTCCCGAACTCCGAAACGGGACTTTCCTTATATGAATCTTATTCTCCGGACCATTCCGGATCACCTCGTGATATCCCGGATCCCATCCGAGACTCCGAACAACATTCGGTCTCTTTCTCATAATACCATAACTACTCAAAACAACGTCGAATCCTTAAGTGTGTCTCCCTACAGTTCGTGAATTATGCGGACATGATCGAGAAACTTCTCCGAACAATAACCAATAGAGGAATCTGGAAATTCATATGGCTCCCACATATTTCTACGATTACTTTGCGATCGAATGAACCACTTACATACGATACCAATTTCCCTTTGTCTCACGATAGTTTACTTATCCGAGGTTATGATCGTCGGTATCTCTGCATACCTAGTTCAACCTCGTTACCGATAAGTACTCTTTTCTTGTTCCCGTGATATGTGATCCCTTGTGACCCAGTCACATGCTTGCAAGCTAATTGGATGACATTCCACCGAGAGGGCCCAGAGTATATCTATCCGTCATATGGATGGACAAATCCCACTCTTGATCCATGTGTCTCAACCAATACTTTCCGAACACTCAATGCCACCTTTATAACCACCCAGTTACGGTGTGGTGTTTGATGTCATCAAAGCATCCATCCGGTAAAGGTGATATGCATGATCTCATGGTCGAAGGAATTAGGTTACTATGTATCAGAAAGCATATAGCAATTGAACTATTGAAATGACTTGATCTTTATGCTACGCTTATCTATAGGAGTATGTCCACCATATCATTCTCCTAACGATATGATCTTGTTGTTGATAACATCTCTATGTTCATAATAGGGAAACCACAATCATCTATCAACCAACAAGCTAGTGAAGTATAGAGGCTATACTAGGGACTTCAAATTAAGTTTACAAATCACACAAGTATTAATGTTTCCTTGTTAATACTATTATAGCATGAATGTAAACATTTATCATAAACACAAAGATATAATAATAACCACATTTATTATTGCCTCTAGGGCATATCTCCAACACCCACCCGCTGAAATTCAGGGAGTGCGCACTCGGGGACTGGCAATCAAGAAATCCTAAGTGCCCACCCGCTGAAATTCAGCGAGTGTGCACTCGGGGACTGGCAATCAAGAAATCCTAAGTGCCCACCCGCTGAAATTCAGCGAGTGCGCACTCGGGGACTAGCAATCAACAAATCCTAAGTGCCCACCCGCTGAAATTCAGCGAGTGCGCACTCGGGGACTGGCAATCAACAAATCCTAAGTGCCCACCCACTGAAATTCAGCGAGTGCGCACTCGGGGACTGGACGCGAAAGTAACAACAAGACACTAAAAGAATCAGACCGTTGCTGCACACCGACCTGATCCTCGGGGACTGGACATACCTGGATAGCTGCGCCAAGCATGCCGTGAAGTTGTATCGCGTCCACGAATGCAAGGAGAGCCGGCGTGTGCCCACGACGCTGCTCGACCTCTACGTCGGCGACCCCAGGTGCACGGCTCGAGGGCGAGGTCCCACTCGCTGCAGCCGCCTTGGTCATGAAGCGCGGGAATGTGGCGATGGAGGGGAGACCGGCTCGGTCACCCCAGGCGAGGGATCACCCTCCTTCGTGGGTACAGCCGCCTCCATTGCGGGCTCATTCGGCGCGACCGCCGTGTTGTCGGAGATCGTGACGACATCGTCACCCTTGGTCTTCTTGGCGCTATCCACGGGAACGATGACTTCGTCCGCCTTCCTCTTATGGGAAGGATCCTCCTCGCTGACGACGGGTGGCACTTTAGACACGGTCGGGTGGCCTATCTTCTTCGCTCTGGTCCTGTAAATCGATCGTGTGAGCAAAATAATTCAAGCTGCTATGAAAGACAAAAGTAGGTGAGCGAACTCACTTGGCAACCGGAATGAAGCATAGCCCCGTGCGGATGCTAGCCGGCTTCTCCAGTTCGGGGCCCAGTCGGCGGCTGAGGCCCATCTCCAGGACGTCGCATGCCCAAGACACTGTCGGCTTCTTCGTGGTCGAGGCTGCAACGGGAGCCTCTGGGACATCTTCAGCAGGGGCTTCCCTGGGAGGTGAAGCCGCCGCGGCCGGAGCGGCCCCTAGCCCAGAAATTGGGGCGAATGGCGGAGGCATCGAGGCCAGTGGCACTTCGACAGCGGGCGTGTCCAGCGCGGCTGCCGTCGGCGGTGCCTCGTCCTTGGCCGGGCTGGGGGCGTCGGAGCTGCTCGCCGAGTGTGGTGGCGAGGCCGGCCTCATCAACCTCGTTTTCTTCTTGTGAGGAGCCTTTGCCTCCTTCTCCTTCTTCGTCTTCTTCTTTGACGGAGTGGCCTGGCGGCGCGAGGCGGTCTCCGGAAGTTCATCATCGTCATCGTGACGCTCGAGGCTTTTACTCGCCTCAAGCTCACGCTGACGCTGCCCGCGGGTCTTGCGGACCAGCGGGGCGACCTCCTCCTCGGACTCGTCGTCGCCGTTACACTCGTCGCTCCCGGAATCACCCTTGGCGGGAGGCGATTCGCCCATGTCCTGGACGGACGAGCTCGAATTTTCGTCGTCTGCAGGCGGGAGCCATCCTTCCACCACTTGGAATATCTGCAATGAACACAAAATGAAGTTAGATTGGCCGCGACTGCAAAAACTGCGACTGCGAATGATGCGAGGTGACTTACTGTTGGGGTGGGATGCTTCGCAGTGTAGGGGTGACCCCAGCCTTTGCGTCCAGGTACACCGCCTGGGTGATCTTCTTCAGTGCTGGGGTGTAGTCCTCGAGCATCCACTCGGCAAGGCAGGACTTCGTCGAGTACTCCCGGCCCGTGTACTGGTACATGTAGTGGTCGCGCCGAGCCAGAGGGACGAGCCGCCGCCCGAGCCAGCAGTTGTATAGGTTGATCGTCTGGAGGCCCTTCTTCTTTAGACCACGGATGGTTTGAAGCATTTCGTCCACGACCATCCGCTGGTCGCTGGGGAGCTTGCCGACTTGAAGACGGCGCGGTTCGGACCGATTGGCGGAGTATCGTGGAATCGCCGTCTCGCCCTCCGGGGTCACCTCGGCAACATAGAACCAAGATTTCTTCCAGTCGCTTGCCGCCTTGGCGGGCAGCATCAAGTCAAAGAACGAAGCCTTCGACTTCATCTGGAAAGTTAGGCCGCCCGCGGCAAGCATTGGGCAGCCCGCTTCCTCGCGGCTGATCCGTCCGTGGAACAGATCTTGCCATAGAGGGAAGTAGGGCTGGCAGCCCAAGTAGCACTCGCAGAACGCCACGAAGATGGCGAGCTTCTCGATGCTGTGTGGACCCAGGTCTGACGGTTGGATCCCGTAGTAGGCGCAGAAGCGCCGGAAGAACAGGGACGTGGGAAATCCTAGCCCCCGTTCTAGGTGGCTGGTGAAGTAGATGAACTCCCCCTCGCGCAGATTCGGGATCACCTCTCCGGCCGCAGGGATGCGCCAACAGCCGGCGCGCAGGATCCCGGCCTCCTCAAAGGAAGCCAGTTGCGCCCTCGTACACTTAGATCTACCCCAAGGTGTAACACCCTCAGAATCGGACCTATGCAAGTTTGGGCAAAATTCACCAAACCCGCATAGAAACGATTCAAAGGTGCCCACCAGGCACTTTCGTGCGGGTGGAAAACGAAGTAATAACATTACACAACAGTCCTCGATGGGACCCACAGAACAGATATATATAACAGCTACTCAAAGAGCCAAGACTACAGATATATTATACAAAGATCCAAATCACCTTGAAAACGATATAGCGTCCAGCTACGGACAAGATGCAAATGGGGCTAAGAGCCCTGAAGAATAACCAATGGCGTCCATAACCCTGCCCAGGCCAAGCCGGAAGGGGAACCCTGCTAACGGCGTCGATCTCAAAACCTGCTTAAACAAAAGGGGTGCCGACAAAGGGCAAAGGAAAAGAAGGAGCGTCAGTACTGAGGCCAGTACACGGCGAGGCTAGAATTCGGTGGTCCTCGCCTACATAGGTATGGTGGACTGAGCGGCAGCGGCAGCATGCACTAAACAACCTATAGAGACTCGATACAACTGGCGGTTATCAGAGAGGGGTGAGAATGACCTATCCGGATCCAACCTGAAGCTAACACCAAACAAACCCATCCTGGTGTTTCCCCCTCGAGACCAAACGAGGAAGTCAACCGAGGAACTCACACAGTTGGCAGTTTTAGTTATTCGGTGATAGTTGCGGCACTTTACTAGTCAAGTATAGATAATCGTCCTGATAAAATAAGCAGTGGGCACTTTTAGTTAACCATTCCGTTATAGTGGCAACACTTACTAGTCAGATACAGATAATATGAGATAAACCCAAAACCCAGCAGTTGTTGGTACTTTTATTCAGCCATTTCGTTGTAGTTGCAATACTTACTAGTCAGATACAATTGTCGCAAGCGACAACCAAACAAGCAATTGTGGGCAGTATTAATTAGCCATTCCGTTGTAGTGGAGCTGATTACTAGTCATCATAAGTCAAATTTATAGCAATAAACTTTAGTTATGCTTGTCTATGATCGAGAAACTGTGCTCCAAGTCGTCCATATCCGCGGACACGGCTTTCAGAAAGTTTTACCCGGCCGGGGTGCACCAATAGCAACACACACTCGATCAACCTCGGAAAAACCAAATCAAAACCCAACGAGGCCTTCACGACAAAGCAATCACAGGATTCAGAAATATTTCAGGGGGCCACCCCATTAAGCTACCCGCAACGAAGTAAGCTAGCTCCGAGACGGACTCAAGGTCTGCGTCGATGGCTGTAAACGACAGCAGATCCCCAATCGGGGACTGTCGATACCGCGAAAACATCCCGCTTCCAAAACAGTACAGTGTGCAGTACCTCGCACAATCGTAAATAAAGCAGTAAAGCATGGCATAAGTACATGATAGTAATAAAGCCCCAAACTAGTTGTGGCCCCAAGAAATAAGACTGAATCAAGCTCTGGCTCAGGGGGGTCCCATATACCTCCCGGATGTGGATAGCGCGAAAAATCAAGGAACAGGAATCAAGTACTCGGGGTCTTACGGGACACAAGTGGGCGTTCGGAAACCAAATATTATCTATCACCCACCGATGCCTCTGCTTATTCAATTTTAGTTGTTAAACAGAATTTAAAGTGACGATAAGTAAAACTAGAATCATCTCCAACAACAACATGCGGCAATACATCAGCAACTGTGGCATATGACGACACACATCAGCACTTGAGCAAGCAACTACGACGCGCAAGTCCAACTATCTACCAAACAACAGGTAATAGGGTGTGTCCAAGGCAATATAGGGCTGCACGGTATATCACGGGTACGGAAGCTAAAGCATCGCAACACAGATAGCAATAGATCAACAGGAGGGAAGTAAATACTATAAAAGTAAGATAGGTAGAAAGGGGGGAGATGCTCGCCTGAAAACATTGTCGAAGGTTTTCCCCGAAGATCGGGGCGAAGCTCACATCAACTCGACGGCCTTATCCGCGAAGAAACAAATCACTAGAAGGAACACCGGATGCAATATTTAATACAACGGCAGAAGATCGGCATGATGCATGTATGTTGCATGGCATGGCAAAGTGCGATGCAATTAGGTCATATTAAGCGGAACCGGGGTCCCGACAATTAATTAAATGGTTTGAGTTGTTTCGAAAACCCCGCAAATTAAATGTTGTTTAACAAGGTAAGAAGTAATACGGGTTCGCTACACAAGTTTAAATGAGGCCAATATAAGGCTAGATTTGCCCGCATATGGGCCCCATATTTAGTTATAAGGTGAATCGGCATAAGGCCCCCAAACCACATGAATGTATGCATGCATGACCAATTAAAGTGCGACAAATTGTTATTGTATTATGAAATAGGATTTTCGGAAAAGGGGTTCACACATGAGGGGGTCGCGACGAACTTGGGGTTCCGGGGTTCGGGGTCAGGGTCCAGGGTCCGGCGGTTCGGGCTCGGCGGGATCGTTCTCTCGCTCACGGTAACGGGGCAGATCTTGCGTTCCGGGAAGATGTACTTGGCGGTCTCCGGCTCCACCCAGGTCGGGGCCGATCTTGTCGTCGCGAAGGTCTTGTCGGGCCGGCGCCATCGAGTCGGTCTCGGCATCCGGGGGGAAGTGCTTGTCGTAACGGGTAGACGTTCTTGGCGGTCTTTGGATCCGGGTCTTGAAGTGGCCTTTGGATCGCCGGGATCGGTCTTCGGGGTTCAACTTTGGGGCCATTCTTGCGGTCCGTGATCGGGTGCGTCTCCGTGTGGGCGTTCTTGACGACCGGGTCTCCAAATAGTCTCCGTATCGACGGTCTTATGCTTCCATCTTGGTTTTGCCGGTGTCGAGCCCGGTGCCGTTGTTGATCTTGGGGTTCCGTCGGGTGCGTTGTCGGTGGCCCTTGTACGACTTAGCGTCTCGGCCGGTCTTGTCGACAGGAGAACTGAGCGCGCGATTGGAGGGTCACGCGAGGAGGCACACATCCTGCACTCGTTCTTTCCAGACACACGCGCAGGACCCAATCCTCGGACTGGTACTCGCCGGCAGGGAGAGGCGGCGAGAAGCGGGGGCCGCAGACGGCTACACGCGCAGCAGCGGCAGGCCATGGCGGTCTCCACGAAGGCGGCGGAGCAGGCGGTGGCCGGCTTGCTGGAGGAGGGCGGGGCGGAGGTTGCCGGGGACACGGAAGGGGCGGCGAGGACGAGGTGGGATCAGGCGGAGACGGAGGAGCTGGTGGCGAGCCGACGACGGCGGCGGACGGCGCGCGGCGCCGGCGGGCGCAGGCGTGCAGGGGCGGTGGAGGTCCTGGGGCGTCGGGGCTCGGGCCTGCCGGAGGGGCGCGGTGAGCTTCGTGGCCGGCGGGGAGACGGGGCTTGGCCGGGGTGGGTCGGCGCGCGCGCGCGTGCCGGCGGCGACGGGGAACGGAGGAGCAGGGCCGGCTCGCGCGGCGCGGCACGGGCGAGCGAGAGCGGCGGAGGCGAGGGACTGGGGCCGGCGGCGGCGAGGTGCTCTGTGGGGACGACGCCGGCGGGAAAAACGCTGGGCCAGCGGTTGGCGGGGTCCGGCGGGGAGGCGGCGAACGCGGCCAGGGAGCGCGGCGGCCGGAGCTCGAGCAGGGGAAGAGGCGGCGGGGTGCTCGGTGCGAGGCGAGGGAGAAGGGAGAGGAGCAGGGTGGTGCGGCGAGACGGTAGAGGGCGGAGGGAAGCTGGCCGGCGGAGGCGGCGTCGGGGCAGGCGGGGAAGGGATGGGCGTCGCGCGGGGGAAGAAAGGGAGGAGGAAGAGACGTGGGCGCGTGGGCCGGCTAGGGGACAGGTGGGGTCGGGGACAGGGCGTGTGGGACCTGGGGGAAACGGGCCAGGCGCGCTGGGCGGGAAAACGGTGGGGCCGGCGGCGCGCTGAGTGTGCGTGAGTGCATGTGGGGGAGGGAAGAGAGAGAGAAGAGAGAGGGAGAGGGCTGGGACAAGCTGAGTTGGCAGAGTGTGATTGGTGAGGGAGAGAGGGAGGGGTGAGGTGGCGTGCGGTGATAGGTGGGAGAGATGTGGCCAGGGGTTTGGGTAGGAAAAAGGGTAGGTTTAGGATTAAGAGGGCTGATTGGGATGGGCCGTTTTAAAAATCTGGGGCGGTCGTTCGGGTCGGTCGGCCCGTTCGACTGCTCCGGCCAAAATAAATAAATATTTTATTTGATTTAAACGGGCCGTCTGCAAACCGATAGCGGCCAAAACAAAATATTCCGGGGACCCGGTTTTGGCGTTTGAATGAAAGACGGGGCGTTTTAGAAAACAAAACGGCTTTGCGAAAATAGTTTTATGCAAACGATGCGTGATGATGACGATGCAATGCACAAATTCAACGCGATTTTCTAGTAGTGGTTTTGCGGGATGCCACAATTCGACACCACTAACAATGGATCTCGCCCTCGAGATCCGCCTCATGGTACCGAAAGGAAAGTCGGCGGTCCGAAACTTCTTGCTTCATGCAGATCTTCGCGACACCACTAACGAGGGTTCATCCTCCATCTTGAAATCGGCGACACCACCAACAAAGGGTTGTTGTTCCTGATCGACGAGAGAGCACTCCGGAAACAAAAGGTCGAAGGTAGAGGTATCACAAATAAAGCCACCCCCAACTTTCGTTAGAAGAGGGAAAAGTTACATTGATCCACCAGTTCGATGTACAGAGCGAACAGTATGAGTCGGGTAGGGTGATCAGTCCATCCCAGACCCAAACTATCAACTCTATACATGGGTAGGAGAATCAGGCAACTCAACTCTCGAGATTTAGACTGAAGATCTCGACAAGCGAGGTTCGGAAACAAAGGAGGGATGCAGACTCTGCATCGGATCTGGCGTAGATGATGCCGTTGCGTCGGAAACACCAGAAGAGACAACAGAAATCGTATGAAAGACACAACGATTAGGTTTTCGCGATGGTTCCATTGGCATGAACAACACATGCTCAAGGTATACTCCAACTTCACCAATGCTCGTCCTTCTCATATGTTTTTCAACGACACTGATATCCAGCAAGGAACACATATGGATAAAGAGCTCAAGGACAAAACATTGGATGAAGGGTACAACGGACAAGTTGCAGATTGATGATCGTAGCACCTCCGTTACAAAAGGGGAGAAAGAGAGACCCTGAAGGTACGACGGAAACCCAACCACGAGAAATCCTGGACTCGAAGAAAGAGAAGAGAGCGGATTCAAAACACGTAGAGGTAAGAGGAGAACAGCAGAGGGGTAAGGAGTAAAATCAGACCTAATCAGAACTATCCAACCGATTTTCAAAAATAGTTTTGACACTCTACTTCGGCCGTTAGCTAGGTTATCCTACAGGCTGGACTTGTGGGGTATCGGAACTGCTGAGCTCTGATACCACTCTGTAACACCCTCAGAATCGGACCTATGCAAGTTTGGGCAAAATTCACCAAACCCGCATAGAAACGATTCAAAGGTGCCCACCAGGCACTTTCGTGCGGGTGGAAACGAAGTAATAACATTACACAACAGTCCTCGATGGGACCCACAGAACAGATATATATAACAGCTACTCAAAGAGCCAAGACTACAGATATATTATACAAAGATCCAAATCACCTTGAAAACGATATAGCGTCCAGCTACGGACAAGATGCAAATGGGGCTAAGAGCCCTGAAGAATAACCAATGGCGTCCATAACCCTGCCCAGGCCAAGCCGGAAGGGGAACCCTGCTAACGGCGTCGATCTCAAAACCTGCTTAAACAAAAGGGGTGCCGACAAAGGGCAAAGGAAAAGAAGGAGCGTCAGTACTGAGGCCAGTACACGGCGAGGCTAGAATTCGGCGGTCCTCGCCTACATAGGTATGGTGGACTGAGCGGCAGCGGCAGCATGCACTAAACAACCTATAGAGACTCGATACAACTGGCGGTTATCAGAGAGGGGTGAGAATGACCTATCCGGATCCAACCTGAAGCTAACACCAAACAAACCCATCCTGGTGTTTCCCCCTCGAGACCAAACGAGGAAGTCAACCGAGGAACTCACACAGTTGGCAGTTTTAGTTATTCGGTGATAGTTGCGGCACTTTACTAGTCAAGTATAGATAATCGTCCTGATAAAATAAGCAGTGGGCACTTTTAGTTAACCATTCCGTTATAGTGGCAACACTTACTAGTCAGATACAGATAATATGAGATAAACCCAAAACCCAGCAGTTGTTGGTACTTTTATTCAGCCATTTCGTTGTAGTTGCAATACTTACTAGTCAGATACAATTGTCGCAAGCGACAACCAAACAAGCAATTGTGGGCAGTATTAATTAGCCATTCCGTTGTAGTGGAGCTGATTACTAGTCATCATAAGTCAAATTTATAGCAATAAACTTTAGTTATGCTTGTCTATGATCGAGAAACTGTGCTCCAAGTCGTCCATATCCGCGGACACGGCTTTCAGAAAGTTTTACCCGGCCGGGGTGCACCAATAGCAACACACACTCGATCAACCTCGGAAAAACCAAATCAAAACCCAACGAGGCCTTCACGACAAAGCAATCACAGGATTCAGAAATATTTCAGGGGGGCACCCCATTAAGCTACCCGCAACGAAGTAAGCTAGCTCCGAGACGGACTCAAGGTCTGTGTCGATGGCTGTAAACGACAGCAGATCCCCAATCGGGGACTGTCGATACCGCGAAAACATCCCGCTTCCAAAACAGTACAGTGTGCAGTACCTCGCACAATCGTAAATAAAGCAGTAAAGCATGGCATAAGTACATGATAGTAATAAAGCCCCAAACTAGTTGTGGCCCCAAGAAATAAGACTGAATCAAGCTCTGGCTCAGGGGGGTCCCATATACCTCCCGGATGTGGATAGCGCGAAAAATCAAGGAACAGGAATCAAGTACTCGGGGTCTTACGGGACACAAGTGGGCGTTCGGAAACCAAATATTATCTATCACCCACCGATGCCTCTGCTTATTCAATTTTAGTTGTTAAACAGAATTTAAAGTGACGATAAGTAAAACTAGAATCATCTCCAACAACAACATGCGGCAATACATCAGCAACTGTGGCATATGACGACACACATCAGCACTTGAGCAAGCAACTACGACGCGCAAGTCCAACTATCTACCAAACAACAGGTAATAGGGTGTGTCCAAGGCAATATAGGGCTGCACGGTATATCACGGGTACGGAAGCTAAAGCATCGCAACATAGATAGCAATAGATCAACAGGAGGGAAGTAAATACTATAAAAGTAAGATAGGTAGAAAGGGGGGAGATGCTCGCCTGAAAACATTGTCGAAGGTTTTCCCCGAAGATCGGGGCGAAGCTCACATCAACTCGACGGCCTTATCCACGAAGAAACAAATCACTAGAAGGAACACCGGATGCAATATTTAATACAACGGCAGAAGATCGGCATGATGCATGTATGTTGCATGGCATGGCAAAGTGCGATGCAATTAGGTCATATTAAGCGGAACCGGGGTCCCGACAATTAATTAAATGGTTTGAGTTGTTTCGAAAACCCCGCAAATTAAATGTTGTTTAACAAGGTAAGAAGTAATACGGGTTCGCTACACAAGTTTAAATGAGGCCAATATAAGGCTAGATTTGCCCGCATATGGGCCCCATATTTAGTTATAAGGTGAATCGGCATAAGGCCCCCAAACCACATGAATGTATGCATGCATGACCAATTAAAGTGCGACAAATTGTTATTGTATTATGAAATAGGATTTTCGGAAAAGGGGTTCACACATGAGGGGGTCGCGACGAACTTGGGGTTCCGGGGTTCGGGGTCAGGGTCCAGGGTCCGGCGGTTCGGGCTCGGCGGGATCGTTCTCTCGCTCACGGTAACGGGGCAGATCTTGCGTTCCAGGAAGATGTACTTGGCGGTCTCCGGCTCCACCCAGGTCGGGGCCGATATTGTCGTCGCGAAGGTCTTGTCGGGCCGGCGCCATCGAGTCGGTCTCGGCATCCGGGGGGAAGTGCTTGTCGTAACGGGTAGACGTTCTTGGCGGTCTTTGGATCCGGGTCTTGAAGTGGCCTTTGGATCGCCGGGATCGGTCTTCGGGGTTCAACTTTGGGGCCATTCTTGCGGTCCGTGATCGGGTGCGTCTCCGTGTGGGCGTTCTTGACGACCGGGTCTCCAAATCGTCTCCGTATCGACGGTCTTATGCTTCCATCTTGGTTTTGCCGGTGTCGAGCCCGGTGCCGTTGTTGATCTTGGGGTTCCGTCGGGTGCGTTGTCGGTGGCCCTTGTACGACTTAGCGTCTCGGCCGGTCTTGTCGACAGGAGAACTGAGCGCGCGATTGGAGGGTCACGCGAGGAGGCACACATCCTGCACTCGTTCTTTCCAGACACACGCGCAGGACCCAATCCTCGGACTGGTACTCGCCGGCAGGGAGAGGCGGCGAGAAGCGGGGGCCGCAGACGGCTACACGCGCGGCAGCGGCAGGCCATGGCGGTCTCCACGAAGGCGGCGGAGCAGGCGGTGGCCGGCTTGCTGGAGGAGGGCGGGGCGGAGGTTGCCGGGGACACGGAAGGGGCGGCGAGGACGAGGTGGGATCAGGCGGAGACAGAGGAGCTGGTGGCGAGCCGACGACGGCGGCGGACGGCGCGCGGCGCCGGCGGGCGCAGGCGTGCAGGGGCGGTGGAGGTCCTGGGGCGTCGGGGCTCGGGCCTGCCGGAGGGGCGCGGTGAGCTTCGTGGCCGGCGGGGAGACGGGGCTTGGCCGGGGTGGGTCGGCGCGCGCGCGCGTGCCGGCGGCGACGGGGAACGGAGGAGCAGGGCCGGCTCGCGCGGCGCGGCACGGGCGAGCGAGAGCGGCGGAGGCGAGGGACTGGGGCCGGCGGCGGCGAGGTGCTCTGTGGGGACGACGCCGGCGGGAAAGACGCTGGGCCAGCGGTTGGCGGGGTCCGGCGGGGAGGCGGCGAACGCGGCCAGGGAGCGCGGCGGCCGGAGCTCGAGCAGGGGAAGAGGCGGCGGGGTGCTCGGTGCGAGGCGAGGGAGAAGGGAGAGGAGCGGGGTGGTGCGGCGAGACGGTAGAGGGCGGAGGGAAGCTGGCCGGCGGAGGCGGCGTCGGGGCAGGCGGGGAAGGGATGGGCGTCGCGCGGGGGAAGAAAGG
Source organism: Avena atlantica (assembly GCA_910589765.1). Classification (NCBI taxonomy): domain Eukaryota; kingdom Viridiplantae; phylum Streptophyta; class Magnoliopsida; order Poales; family Poaceae; genus Avena; species Avena atlantica. The sequence continues at coordinate 428,077,124 of OU342733.1, forward strand.
GAGGAGGAAGAGACGTGGGCGCGTGGGCCGGCTAGGGGACAGGTGGGGTCGGGGACAGGGCGTGTGGGACCTAGGGGAAACGGGCCAGGCGCGCTGGGCGGGAAAACGGTGGGGCCGGCGGCGCGCTGAGTGTGCGTGAGTGCATGTGGGGGAGGGAAGAGAGAGAGAAGAGAGAGGGAGAGGGCTGGGACAAGCTGAGTCCATGCGAAGATGTCCCTGTTCTCACGGAGGAACTCGATGAGCGCGCCTTCCTATGCTGGGATCATGCCCGTCCTGATTGTCACCGTCTGGCTGGAGTCGCCTGGGACCAGCTCGACGGTGCGGGTATGCGTCATTGCCTTGAAGGCGGTGGAGTCGCCTCCCTCCGAGTTGGGCTTTTTGAGTATGGTGGGGTCATCGTTGTTGACCCCACTCGCGTACTTGGCGAGCTCCTTGGCATGGTTGGCCTCTGCCGCGATGACGGCGTCAGCGAGTTTGGCCCCTTTGGCCTCGCACTCTGCGGCCATGTCGGGGTCGCCGTGGATGGTGATGACGCCGCACGGCCCGGGTAGCTTCATCGCGTTGTGCGCGTAGTGGGGCGCTTCCATGAACTTGGCGAACGCCTGGCGCCCTAGAACGTAGTGATAGGGGCTGTCGAAGGGCACCAGCTCGAAGACGATTCGCTCGGTGTGGAAGTTTGCTGGTGTGCCGAAGGTGATTGGCAACATCACCTTGCCGATCGGGTATGCCTTCCGACCGGGGACGATGCCGTCGATCATCGACTACGGGAGCCACAGTCGCCTGAAGGTGTCCAGGTACAGGATGTTGATGGAGCTGCCGCCGTCCATCAATGTTTTGGGGAGCCAGTAGTCTCCCACCTTGGGCTTGACCACCAGAGCGACTCGGCCCGGATACTCGATCCGTGGCGAGTGGTCCTCGCGGATCCAGGTGATTGGTTGTTCCGACCAGTTGAGGAACTAGGGGATATCTATCTGGGCCACTGCATTGACGGCGACGGCACGGGCGATGACCTTCTTATCCCGCTTCATATTGAAGCCTATGAAGGTGTGGAGCGAGCCGGCGACGCTGCCGAATTTTCTGCCGTTTGGCGGGTTGTTGTCGGGGTCTTCCCGCGCGCGTCGTGCCTTCTCGGTCTCCTTGAGTGAGTGGCAGTCGGCGGTCGTGTGCGTGGCGGGCTTTCCTTCACTGCTATGGAACACACAAGGTTGGTTAAGAAGGGCCACGGGATCGAACCTCGGCTTCGCCTTGTAGTTACCACCGTCACGGCGCTGTCCCCCGTCGCGGCGGAAGCTCTTGGGATCGCGCTGCGCGTATCCAGCGTTGGCGACAAAGTCGACTCGCCCATCACTGCGGCGCTTGCCGGTGAGGCGAATGTTGCTGTAGCGTAATTCGGGTCGCCTCCCGTTGTCGTGGCCGCTTGTGCGGTGATGTCCTCCCGACTCGTCGTCGGTTTCTTGGTTTGGGTCTTCCTCCGCGTACTTCTTTGCGATCTCCAGGAGGTCCGGTATGTTGTCGAGTGTGCGGTACACTCGTTTGAGCTTGGCGACCAGGTGCTTGTAGCGGCACGAGGTCTTGAAGCAGTGGATCGCGGTGTCCGGGTGGATCCCGGCCGCGTTATACCACAGATCTTGCCACCGTTGGACCCAGCTGCGGGTCGACTCGCGGGGTCCCTGGACGCACCGCTCCAGGTCCTCGATGGTGGTGGCGCGGGTGTATGAACCCTCGAAGTGCCTGACGAAGGCATCGCGCATCTCCTCCCAGGAGTCGATGCTATTCGTGGGGAGGATGTTAATCCACTGCCTGCACGCCCCCTCCATCATCAGGGGGAGGTAGCGGGCGGCGAGTAGATCGGTGTGGCCGGCGATCCCCATCGCCATGAGGTAGGTATCCAGCCACACGGAGGGATCGTACGAGGGGTCGTACTTTTCTATTTCCTTTGGTCTTTGAAGTTCGCCGGGTATCTTTCGCCTCGGATCATCGGTCCGAAGCACAGGGGCCCCACTCGGCTCAGCGATCCTCTTGGTTCGCCGTTGCGGCGGTTGGTGAGGGTGTGTCGCAGGTCGTCAGGCTAGCGTGCGCGCTGGTTGTTGATGATGTGGGTGCGGGCGTCGACGGGTTGTCCGTTGGCGGCGACAAAGTTGTTCGCCGGCCGAGGGTCGTTGGTGGAGAGTGCCGCGTTCGCGGGTCGGTTTTGGAGCTGTAGGGGTTCGGGTGGCGGGCAGTTGAGAGTGTTCGCCACCATGGGGCGGCCACTCGACGCCGCTCTGCTGCCTGATGAACACGAGTACATGCGACCCTGTGAGTCGACGCCTGCGTTTTGTTGCTCGACCGCTTTGGCGAGCAGAGCCCTGGCGAACTGGATCTGCAGGGCGCCTTCCGCGGTGGCCTTAGTGTTGTCGACTACTGCTCGGCCCGCGACGAGGTTGTCCATTGGGGTGGAGAACAGCGGGAGGCCGTTCGCGTCTCGCTCTCGTGAGGAGACCACGATCCTTGGCTGGTCCCTGGGGGGTGCGCTGTTGGGTGGTGGTGGGGTACCGTTTGCCGTTGCCCCTGGTGGGGGGCGAGTGCTTCCTGGCGGCGCGTTCTCGCAGATCGCGCGCTCGGCCGCGCGGGCCGGGTCGTTCTCGTCGTCGAAATTCAGGGCGCGGCCCTGGACGGTAGGGTTCAGGCGCGACCTAATTCGGAGTTGTTGGTAGCGCGACAGCTCCTGCGCTGTCACCTACTCGAGGCGAAATTTTTCGCGCTCGGCTTGTTCCTTGCGGACTGCCTCCGCCAGCTTCAGGCGGAGTTCCTCGACCTCCGTTGCCGTCGCGTTTAGTGGGATCAGCATGGAGAAAGGGTCTTCCGGTGGGTCGGCGCCAGTCGCCATGTAGGTCGCGGCATGGCGACCGGTTCCGTCATGGAGGTCGGCGGAGTTCTTCGACCCAGAGTCGAAGTCAAAGATCCCAAGGATGGAGGGATCCTCGAAGTCTCCAATGTTGGAGACTTGGGTAATGGAGCCCGCGGGTGACGCGGCGATGATGGATCCGGCGCTTGATGCCGGGGTCGCCGAATCGGCATCATCGTTGAGGGCCGCGTCGCTTGCGGCCGCGGTGGTCTCGGCCACGTTGTTGTGGGCCGAGTCGTACTCGGAGGCGAGGCGGTGGATCATGTGGATCTGGCTCTCAGAGAGCCGGTCGCGTGGCGGCAACTCGCGTATGCGAGCCGAGTCCTCCGAAGCGATGACGTCGGTGAGACCGACGAAGAGGCTGATCGTGCCGACCGGCAGGATCACGCTGTGCGTGATGGGCCGCGCCGCCGGGACGTAGTTGCTCGGCAAGATCTGGAGCGTCTCGCCGATCGCGATCATGCGGTCGGTGGCGATCGACTCGTTGATGGGCAGATTGGATCTCGCCGCAGAACACCAGCCTGACCGGCCAGGCCCCATGGTGGGCGTCACTATCGTGGGAATGACCATGGAAGATGCTGCAATCGGCAGCGAGTAGTAGAACATGGGGCAAGGGCGGCCAGCCATCTGCGGTGCGAGATGAGGGCTGAGACACAAGGGTTTACTCAGGTTCGGCTCCCCGGTAAAGACCTACTCCTGCTAGATTGTATTATGGTGAGAGTACAATGGGCGAAATCGACGGCTAGGCGGCGAGTCGCTTGGGTGTATGATGGAACGTATCCTCTATGCGTCCCCCTGGGAGGTTTATATAGACTCACCTGGCTAGGGTTTACAAATCACAACCGAATTAGTTAAAGATTCGGAAATTCTATGACCTAGTCCGACTGGGCCTAGCTACGCTTCTGGGCCTTCAGCTTCGAGTCGCCTGAGTCCACGCCAAGTCTTGATACAGTCGCCGTCCTGCAGTCCCACTCGCTGACATCTTGGGCCGGTAGGAATCGTCCCGCTAGGTATACCCCGGTAGGCATATCCCCAGCAATGGTGTTGGTCTGCCTTAGGTTTGCCTCCGTCAAGTTCATCTTGTGTAGTGTATCCAGGTACATGATGTTGATGCTGCTTCCACTATCCACCATACACTTGGTGAACTCGTTGCCGTCAATCAGGGGGCTGATGATCATGGCGTATTGGTTCTCCATAGGGATGAGGTCTGGGTGATCCTTCCTGTCCCAAGTAATTGGAATCTCCGACCAGCGCAGGTATTCGGGAACTGGGGGTAGAGTGGCCATCGGTATCCTCATGGAGGTTTTCTATTGTCGGACAGTGGGGGTGCCAAGGAAAGTGTAGAAAACTGCCGCCTTCTTCTCGAAGGTTTTTTTGCCTTTGCCGTCGCTCTTGGGGTCAACGTCCTCGTCCATGTCACTTGAATCCTTGGACTCCTTCTTATTCCCCTTGCCCTTGCCTCGCGGTCTGTTCTTCCAACTTCGCTTGTATCCGGACTCCGGGTCCTCCTTAAGGTCGTTGACGAACTTGCAATGGCGATTGGTGTGTGTGGCCTTGCCGTTGGCGTCGAGGTGTACGAGGAACGGCATATCACGGTACTCCTCGTAGGTCTGGGGAACGTGGAGTGATGCCGAGGTTGTTTTACTACCTCGCTGCTGCCCACGACCAGCACCCCGTCCTTGGCCACGCTGCCCGCCATCACCTCATCCTGCAAAAGTCATGGCGACCATGTCGGAGGTTTGCTTTTCTTCTGGCGGGATCTTCCGCTTGGTGTTGCTGTTCCTCCGAGCTTGAGTTGGAACGGCCGTTGCCGACAGGGAGCCGCGAGCATCATCGTCGGCAGCCGCGAACTCACTAGCCAGCTGGATCATCTGGTTGAGATCTAGCTGGTGGTTGTCCTGCAGGCGCTTCAATGTATGTCGGAGAAACGTACCCCTTTCTAACCAATCGATGAAGGCTGACATGGCGGTCTGGGAGTGCACTCCTGCGCAGGAGTTCTTCGTATCCAGACGGCGGGAGAGGTAGGCGCGAGATGGCTAGTCTTTCTCCTGCACGCACCGCTGTAGGTCGCCATCAGTACAGGTACATTTGTACGTCCCCTCGAAGTTCTTGGTGAATGGTTCTTGCATGTCCAGCCAGTTGCAGATAGATTTCTCCGGCAAGTCATCGATCCATTGTCGGGCCGTTCCCGCCAACATCAATGGGAGGTACTTGAGGGCAACGTTGGTTTTTCCCCCGGTGATTTCCACCGCGTTGCCGTAATCCTGCAACCATGTTGCTGTCTTGGCGGTGCAGTCATAGGGCTTCATGGTCTTGTCAATCCGGAAACCCTTGGGGTAAGTTGTGGTCCATATCACAGGTCCGAAGCAGCGTGGTTCCAGGTATGATCCATCCCGGGCCTCATGGATCTTGTCCAGACGTGATCGTGCGTCATACGGCTCCTAGCTTTGTTTCTTCTTTTTTCCATCAGGGGATGGGATGTGTGAATGACGCGGGCCTCTAATGCGTGCATGTCGTGTTGACGTGGGACACTTCGTTGGAACCCCAAGAGCAAGGTGTGATGAGCACAGCAGCAAGTCTCCCTCAGTAGAGATCGAGGTTATCGAACCTGAAGGACGAAGGAAATGCCTCAAAGGTGTTGCTGACAACGTGGAGACCGGCATAACACAAACTCAAGACTTTGCCCCAACGAATCAGTGAGGTTGTCAAGCTCACCGGTTTGCTGTAACAAAGGATTAAACGTATGGTGTGGAAGGTAATGGTTTGCAGCAAGTAAACAAGTAACAGTGGAGGATGTATCAATGGTAAAGATTGGACCGTGGTCCATAGTTCACTAGAGGTGCTCTCCTTAGATAAACATGGCATGAAGGGTAAACAAATTACAGCGGAGCAATTGACAGGAACTGAGCAAGGCATAACAATGCAACTACTAGCTAGAAAGATCCTATGAAGTTGATTGGGCAATACAACATTATACATAGACCGTAATCCAACTGCATCTATGACTAGAAGTCCACCTTCAGGTTATCATACGAACCCCCTCCGGTATTAAGTTGCAAGAAACAGACAACTGCTTTAAGCAAAGTGTGTAAGGTAAACAGTCCACATGTTCCATGAACAAGAGACCGTTGTTTTCTCCCTAGTAGCAACAACAAATCTACAACCAAAGAGATTTATGTCACTTCCCTTGGAAACTAGAGGCATGAACCCACTATCGAGCATAAATACTCCCTCTTGGAGTCACTAGCAACTACGTGGCCAAGATAACCACTAGCAACGAAGAGCATGCAAGATCACAAACAACACAGACATGATAGAACCATAAAGATAAAACCATTAATCAAACTAACATAATAATCTCAATATCCATCGGATCCCCGCAAACATAACATGCATGATTACAAATAGATTAGATCTTGATCATGAACGGAGCTCACAAGATCTATACATGAAAGCACAAAGGAGGAGATACAACCATCTAGATACTACATGGACCCATAGTCCAAGGTGGAACTACTCACAATCATACCGGAGAGAAGGCCTCCGAGATGATCTCCCCTCCGACAGGGTGCCGGGAAGAGCTTCAGATCCCCCTCCCCCCCGATCTAGGGATGATGGTGGCGGCGGCTACAGACGGTTTCGTGGATTTCTGATCGGGTACCGAGAGTTTCTGCATCGGGGGCTTCTTATAGGCGAAGGGGTGAGTCCGGGAGGCGACCAGGGTCGCCAAACCCTACCTAGGTGCGGGTCCACCTGACCCCGCGCCTGGGGTGGGTCTGGCCCCCCTGGCCAGCCCCTTTGGCTCTCCTCTGGACTTCTTGTTCCCCACGGAAAGTTATTGACTTTGGCGTTTGTCCCGTCCAATTCCAAGAATATTTCATTACTAACTTTTCTGAAACCAAAAATAGCAGAAAACAGGCACCTGGCACTATTGCAACTTGTTAATAGGTTAGTACCAGAAAACATGTAAAAAGCACCTCAAAGTGTAGACAAGTAAAGCAAAGTAGATACTAAACAAGCATGGAGCATCAAAAATTATAGATTCATTTCCAACGTATTAGCATCCCCAAGCTTAACTCCTGCTCTTCCTCGAGTAGGTAAGTGATAAAAGAATAATTTTTGAGGTGACATGCACCCTCACAATAAAGATCCAACCATTTGCAAACATTGAAAGCTGGGATCAAAGAACTCTAAACATGTGCATGAAAGATGGAGTTCTAATAGTAGGACATAGTAATTATGCATGCAACATGGCAAGCTACAAACAAAGATCATGAATAATATGTATTGAAAAATGTTTGTTTGTTTCACATGCAGGAAACATAGCATAGTGGCAATCAGCTTGTCCCTCATAGAGTAGAAATATAAATGCATAGGACACCTGCAAAGTTCACAAGGGTGACTAGAAACAAGTAGCACAAGAACAAGTAATAACATGATATGCATCAATTAATAAGCTTTGGAACATTGCACACAGAATGACAACTATGCTCTCTTAAAGGTGCCTAAAGGTAGAAGGTGGAGACTCAATAATGGTGGAAGAAAGGCCTTTTTATAAAGGAAGCAGGGATTGCAAGTTTCAAAAAGAGCTTCAAAAATTATGGTACTAGTTAGCTTTCATCCCTCATTGCCCCTATCATAAGCATCTTGAAGTGGTTAAGGTTAAAGTGGCAAAGCTGGAGTATATGCTTGACAAATTATAAGTTGGCAATCTCAAGTCCCTTGACTATGAGGGCTACACCTCATGGATACTCAACTTAGGGCCCAGGCAAGTTCTTGTCACTGTAAGTATTTGCAAATCATTCAGTACCGCCAACGGGGTACCCCTTGCACATGGCACATGAGCTTTCCCATAACCAAAATGACAAGGCAAGCATACAATGAGCATCTCAGCAATTCTTCTTATGTACCATGGGAATACGGTGCTTTTTTCTCTCTTTCCTCTTTTCTCAATGTGTCTCTCTTTTTTTATAAGAAGAATGCTTCATAGATGTCACAATGGTGATGTTGCAAGTTTCCACCATGATTAAGCATGACTTAGGCTAGCGGCCCAGGCGTTTCGCTAACACAGAATACAAACTCCATGGACTTACAAGTTCCCACTTCATTTCACACCGGTAACATCCATAGACAAAAGAGCATGATATCAACGGAGTTAAAAAGTACAAGTGCAATGTTGAAAACATTCCTCGTGATAGCACGGTTCTGCTAATCCCAACTTATAAGTGCAAGCATATACAACAAAGTTGCCTCAATGGTTCAAGTTTATTAGGGTCAAGGAATAAAATGTGCCATCAAGTTCGTGAGGGATTTAATCACTAAGTTTTCAATAACAAAATAGTTTTTAATTGGAAGATAGTTGAAAACAAGAATATACTTGGAATGGTGTAACACACCATGCATAGGAGTTTATAGTGGACACTTTGGAATAACTTGGTTTCTTGTGAGTTGGAAGCATGAGCAGAACTTACTCATACAAGTGGAGGCTAGAAAAAGTCTGGGAGCAACCAACTAAGAGAGCAATAATGTCCATAATTATGCACTGCAACAAAGCAAACTAATCAAATCAAAGAGTGGTACTACAATTCAAGGAATAGATGATCATAGAGGCTAATGGTGACTTGTCATAGTCATAACATGGTGGGAGCATGTGCCAAGTCAACCCAAGCAAAACATCAAAGGAGAATACCACAATACTATGCTTTTGCATGCTAAAACAACGCATAATTTCTTCAAGGCACACTAAGCAATCCCAGTTGTTTGGAACAAGACATGCTACAGCAATAATCACTAAGCATAATGCTAAAACAACACCTAGCATGTCATGCTAAAGTCTAAGTCACAGTCAATGCAAGCTCCTCTTGCACTTCAAGCAAGAACTTACTACTCCTTTCCAAACACCAAGCAAACTTATTTGCAAAACAACACAGCGAGAACGGGGGTCCAAACTACTAAATCAAACTAAGAAAACTAAGTAAACAAACAAAAACTAAGACGCTTCAAGAACAACACAACTGTGCATGAAACAATAAAAGTGAAGTGTCTAGAGAGACCTCGGCTTTTTATTAATGAAGAAGGGGATGCCTTGGGCATCCCCAAGCTTTGACGCTTGTACCTCTTGGATATTTCTTGGGGTGACACCATGGTGGCATCCCCAAGCTTGAGCTTTTGTCCATTCTTCATCTCATTGCATCATTCTCTCTCTACACCTGAAATTTTTCCATCATACAAAACTTCACACAATCTTCATTAGCAACAGTAGCTTATTCAAAAGATATTATACCACTGGCAAAGCTTTGGAACAGCAAGGCTTTTCACTAAAAACACAAGCTATTGTAGTAACTCCTTCAAAGAAACTCAATTTACCTGAAGAGAGCTCAAAAAGGAATCAACAAGAAGCAAATGCAAATAATGGCCAAAATCTGTCAAAACGGACCAGCAGGTAGAAACGATTTTTTTGAACATCTTCTGTTGATCAAATCAAAAAGTGTTGACTAACGAAAGTTAGCCAACATACTGGGGGATTTATTTGTAAATTTTGAGCTCAATCCAAGTTATAGAGCCTCCTCACGAATTTTTTTGGTGGAGGACAGAAATCTGTTTCGGGACAGCAACTCCCCAAATCTTAGTTCCCTCTCATTAGAGGTCATTCTTGGCACAAAAAGGAAACAAAAAGGATAAGGATAGGTCATTACAGTATTAATAACTTCCAAGACTCAAGGAAACTCTTCGGTTATCTCCCAACAAGTACTTTTCTTTAACGCCTTTAAGTTAGGCACAAGAAGCAAGAAGAATCAAGTATTTTCAAATGAAGAATTGCCCCTCTTGTTCCTTCTTTTCTTACCTTTCTTTTTCTTTTTAGGGAAGATATGATTGCTTACCGGGGGAGTAAAGTGCATGATGCCTTCTCCCACGTCTATTACTACCCCAAGGTGTTTCAGTAGAGATCTTCCATGTGTGATCTATCCTTTGCCTACACATTCAATAACAAGATAATCAGTAGACACCATTTTCCCTGAGATTTTTGTAAACACACCTTCAGCTATTCCAATGGGAAATAGTGGCATTGTTGGTAAGAGATATTTCCTCTCCTCCTTCAGTAAGCCCCCAAAGACTCAAGGAATCAAAAATATCTTTAGGCATGAGACAAAATTCAGACATGATATCATAGCGAGCATCAAAAAGTATAGTGTTTATTGAGACTTTAATTGTGGGAAACCAATTTGAAGGCTCAGAATTTATGGGAACATAATCATGGTAAGCCCTAAGAGTGTGATAGCAACTATTCATGGCAGCAATACTAGTCTCAAGATGGTTCAACCTAGCAAAAATACTTGCGAAAGAGGAATCAGAATTGCAAGGTGTGCCATAGATCATGATTAATTTTCTTATAGCATCATAAGCTTCATCCTCAGTACAAAGCAAAAAATCTTTCTCAGCCACAGCATCCAGAGCATATCTATAACGAAGAGCAATACCGCGGTAGAAACTATCAATAACCAAGCTGAGGCTTACCTCAGGCTCAGTTTCCCTCTGGAAAGCAGAGATTCTGGACCAAACTTCCTTAAAACTTTCTTCACTTTTCTGCTTAAAAGTGGATATTTCTACCATAGGGGAAATAAAGGCAGATCCCGACATGGTATCAACTAGAGCAAGAACTAATTTTTTGTGTTTTTGAATAAAAAAAGAAAACCAAACTAGACTAATTTTTTGGGTTTTTTTGGAAAGAGGCAAACAAAACCAAGCAAAAGAAACAAAGCAAACTAAAAACAAAGTAAAGAGAAAGGAAGTGAAGGACTCCCCTAGTGAAGACGTCCTTAGCCTCCCCGGTAACAACGCCAGAAATCTTGATGTGTGCACGCCGTGTTGATGTGGGACACTTCGTTGGAACCCCAAGAGCAAGGTGTGATGAGCACAGCAAGTTTCCCTCAGTAGAGACCGAGGTTATCGAACCTGAAGGAGGAAGGAAACGTCTCAAAGGTGTTGCTGACAACGTGGAGACTTGCACAACACAAACTCAAAACTTTGCCCCAACGAATCAGTGAGGTTTGCCTCACTGCATAGCATAGTCCCTCTCGGGACGTGACGACCTGGTTGGCCTGCTCATCACGTTGGAAATCCTCCTCCATATCCTTCATAGCAGAGTCTAGATCATCCGGGCTGAAGTCTATCTCCTCCGAGTAAGTGCTGATGTCGGCGTAGAGCGTGTCAATCACGGAGTCGAAGGGTGTCGGGGCTTCATCGACGATGGGCGGTGGCGGTGCGATAGCGGCAATGATGGCTGGAGGTGGTGGGGCCACTGCAGCGATGACGATTGGAGGCGGTGGCACAGTGACTACGACCAGAGGCGGTGGTGGCGGTGGCTGAGGCGGAGGGGCTCCGCCAACAAGCGCAAATTCTGTCTGAGCTTCCTCCTCAGTCGCCGCGTAGCTGTTGACGGTGTTCACCATGCTCTCGAAAGTGAGGCGTCCTGAAGCCTACTGCCGCCTTAGCGTATGCCGGAGAAGCGTGCCTTGGTCCAGTCCTTCCACAAAGTGATACATGGCATCATCATTGGGGTAATGAGCCAGGTCGGCCCGTATACGGAGCCACCTGGCAAGGTAATCAGCGGGGTTTTTTCCCTCTCTCTGAATGCAGCGCGCCAGATCGAAGATGGTAACCACGCCAACGAACTTGGATCTCTGTTGTCCAGACGCACGGGTGAAGCTGGCGGACTTGCAGCGATCTCCCACCGTTATATCCAGCATAGGGTCGGTTTAGGTGGGCCTTAAATTTTTCCGATCTTTTCTGGCGAACTCCGAGTAGAGATCTAACATCCATCCTTCTGTGAACGTATCCTGTCCGTAGGAGGTCTGTGCGGGTCTTGATGCTTCTCCGACTCCCAGGAAACTAGTGCCTGAGTCGGTTTCGCTGATGAATAGGTGGATATCTCTGATGGGGACGATCGAGCACCGCATAGGGTTTGTCTTCGCCGGGATCCAGAACTCATCGGGAGGGATGATTGGAATGTTTCCGGAGAAGAGAACACGACCGATGACTACGGTTTTGCCGATTCCCGCGAAGATCTTGGTCCTCGCTCGCTAAAGAGCCTGAAGCGCCTCTTGCCCCACGATGGGCGCCAACTGTCGTGGTATTGATAACGAGTACGCCATGGAGGGATCCTTACAGTGCGTGTTTAGAGATGTGGGGGAAGGCGGACAGTTGACGGGTACGAGGTTACACAGCTTACCCAGGTCCAGATCCCACAACGGTGGCGGAATCCTACTCCTGCTATAAATCACTATAATGGAAATACGCCGAGTTACAGGGATTGGTTCGCTATGTGAGGTGTATGTTGATCAATATAACTTGTGCCCTAAAGGCTCCCATAGGCCCGACTTATATAGTTGCCAGGTCCTAGGGTTACAGGGAAAAGTCCAAGCCGGACAGGTTACAGAGTCCTACACTGGATACAACTAGTCTAGAGTGTCTTACACTCCAAGGCTCCGGGTACGTCGGTGACTCCTCCGTAACCTTCCTTTATCCGGCATGGGCCTCCCTTCTGGATCCATCTAACTGGGCCGCCCAGCAGGCCATGGGCGATGCTACCAACTGTGGGCTACCCGGGTTATCCGGATAGGAGACATGCTATTAGGATACCCATATAGCATATCCCCAACAACGTGTGACCTGTATTCTTGCATCATGTCCACGGAACAACGGGTAGAAGCATGGCATGCACGCGTTACGGGCGCGATCTCCTTCTCTGATGCATCCGCCAATGCGGCATATCGGGCCAGCAGCGGGCGTGGTGCTCCTCGTGCACCCAACACTGGCAAACCTAGCGGCTACTCCAAGCCGTAGCAGTCCTTCACCAACCTGCCATCAGGCTCCACGTTGATGTCCTCCAACAACACCTCTTAGGGCGGTGGTGGCAACGGGCACCACTGGAACACGGCCGATGGCAATCGGCCACTCTGCCAGTTGTGCAACACGCTTGGTCACGTGGCTGCGAGGTGCTGGAAACGTATCTATAATTTTTGATGTTCCATGCTTGTTTAGTATCTACTTTGCTTTGCTTTGTCTACACTTTGAGGTGTTTTCATATGTTTTCTGGTACTAACCTATTAACAAATAAAATTTAAATTGCGTGAAAAAAATTTAGGTTATATTTTCATTGATTCAAATGTAATTTACATAGGAAATTTAAAAAGGAAAAAGAAACCCTAGCTAGTGAAAGGATACGGATGTCGCCTAGAGGGGGGTGAATAGGCGATTAAAACTTTTCCTAGAGTGGCTCAACAAAGGCGGAATAAAACTAGTGTTTACTTTGTAAAGCACAACCTAGAAACAACTAAGGTTTACCTATGTGCACCAACAACTTATACTAAGCAACACAAGCAACAAAGTGATAGCAAGATATATATTACTTCAAGCACGAAGGCTATCACAATGTAAAGTGCATAAGTAAAGAGCTCGGGTATAGAGATAACCGAGGCACGCTGGGACACCGATATTTTACCGAGTTCCTCCCAATATGGACTACATCTCGTTTGGAGAGGGGGTGGTATCAAACCACCAACGCCACAAAAGGCCTCCCTTATTCTCCGGTGAATCTCACCCCAATGGGATCGATCCACGCTTCCACTATCGGTGCACTTGTCGGTGGCAACCGGAACCTCTCACAAGGTTGGGGCACAACTCCACAACTAAATTGGAGACTCCCAACAAATGTCACAAAAGGCCACAATGCCACCAAGGCCACAAAACCGTTTAGGGTTCCAAGAACCCAAGAGGAACAAGCTCCAATGAGCAATTCAAACCAAATCCTCCAAAGAGAACTCAAACCGATACACCAAATACAAATGACAAGAACACTACAAAGATGCTTAAATCCCTCACTCCCAAGTTTTAACAAAGCAACTAAAACTAATAGAAGAACAAGAGAAGAGAAATCAAAGAAAGACAAAAAGGGGACACTAGCTGGCGGTCGACCACGGGACCTAACCCGCGCGGTCAGATCCCGAGCAGGTGCTTTTCCATTCACGTGGCGCGGTCAGATCCCGAGCAGGTGCTTTTCCATTCACGTGACAATGTCGCATTTGAATTTCTTTATCCTGCGCGCGTGTTATTCCCTTTCCACACTATTCCCTTTTTTGCTATTGGCAAGATTGTTTTTGTACAATTCCCTTTTTGGGACAGTGATATTTTAGGGTAAAATAAGAGGGAGGGGAATGCACTACCACTTTCAACAATATTGAACTGCCACTTTGAACAAGATTTTTGTTGTACAATTCTATTGTTCCTTTTAAACAATTTCACTTATCGAATTTGAACACTTTACACAACTGCATCATCACAAAACGTTGTCAACTATGAACTAAATAACTTGATAAGTAGATCATAAACATGTTGGTAAGATGTTAATGGACGCCTTTGTACATATATCATCATGATGTTCTGTGACTAGTTAGTGTAAAAACCTTGGTAGCTTCATCATATTCATGATGATTAGAAAAAAATGCAAGACTTGATAGTTTTAGAACATGATTCAATAATTTTTAAAAGGAACTGCTAATAGATGTGACATAGATTACAGCACTTAAGTGGTGATAAATTTAGTTTATTACAAACCACTGAAAAAACAGGGTTCCAATTAAATTACTTAATACATTAAACAGACTTCTATATAAGCCAACTTGATGAATAGAAGAAAATAACTACTAGATGACTTGATCAAAATAAATGTAGAATTGAACGTCAACCATGTTAAACAGCATCAAGTATCCAGGCCCTAGCTTGAGATCATTGTCGATTACAAACTATTTCTTCCAGAACAGCAATGCATCCTACCAGACAAAGTACTTTGCTTTATTCACAGCTTCATATTCTTCTGCAACTAGATGTGCTTTTGCCACTGGAAGAGATGTTGAGCAGACACAATTTCCTTTGGGATATGCTGTATAGAAAAACAGAATTTGAAGATATCATATAGGATGACACTTGGAAACAAAAAATTAATACTCCCTTCGTCCAGAAATAACTGACTTGAGTTTGTCTAGATTCAAATGTATCTATACACTAAAATATGTCTAGATTTCAAGTCAGTTATTTCTGAATGGAGGGAGCAGATGAAACAAAATTTATTGAAATGAAAAATAAAAAATGAACAAACCATGCAATATTGTACCATTTTTAATATTGTTTGTTTTAGAAATAGACCTAGATCGGAACAAAACCATAGCCTCAATTGGATCAATCATATCTAAAACTCCAAAAAAAAAAAGTTAAGATCATGCAGATATTGAGTGAACTTGTTTCATGAAAATCTAACCCTCATATCATGCATCCAGGGGCAATATCCGTTTGTCTGATATAGAAAATATTGGTTTGTGCAGATCAATAAGAAAAAAAATACACTTTTTAAAAAATATGGAAATGAAAATAACTTGAAGTGTCGCACCTTGAAATCGTATGCAAAGTTGGTAAGCTAAAAAATATCAAAATGTACCATTAGGGGTGGGCAAAACTGGTTTCACGGTTTAGGTGGTTTCCACTTAGTTCAGTTTTTTGTATTAAAGTGGAGGTAAGGATTTGATTTGTGAAGGAAAATGAACTACACCCAGTCAGCCGGTTTCCCACGGTTTCACCGGTGTGGGATTTTGCAAACCCCTATGTACCATATATACTAAAAAAAGCCGATTTGGTTTGCTACAATGCCTCCGTCAAGTTGGTAAGTATGTAATCTCCATCTTGATAAATTCATCAGCGTCCGGTTGATAAGTATGTGTTCATCAACATGGTAAGCTAAAAAAGCGTGTACTAACATGCACCAAAAAACCAAATTTGTGGTAGCTATAATGCCTCTTCTGAAATGGGAACTATATAAATGCCAGCTTGATAACTACATCAGTTTCAAGTTGTTGGATATGTGTTCATCACCTTGATAAGCTAAAAAACCTATAGTGCCATGTATCTAGACAATGTGGTACCTACGTCGTGTGGGTTGGGAAAGTATGTCATTTCCGCCCTCATAAATTCATCAATGTCGGGTGGGTGCTTATGTGTTCATCGCTTTGATTAGGGCTAAAAAACCTATACTACCATGTACTCAAGCCAATTTGGGTAGCTACAAAAGGCCTCCCCGTAGTTTGGTAAGTATGTAATCACCACCTTGATAAATTCATCACCGTCAGGATTGGCAACTACGTATTCACCACCTTGATTAGGGTTAAAAAAAGCTATACTACCATGCACTCACGCCATTTTGATACCTACATCACCTCCCTCGGAGTTGGTAAGTATGTAATCGCCACCTTGATAACTTTATTAAATTCAGGTTGGCGTGTACATGTTGATCACCTTGATAAGCTAAAAAATAAACCTATACTATCATATAGTCAAGGCAATGTCATAGATCCGTTGACTCCCTCGTGGATTGGTAAGTATTTCATCGCCACAATAATAAATTCATCAGTGTCAGTTGTCAAAAGTATGTGTTCATCACCTTGATTTGGGCTGGAAAACCTATACCACCATGTACCCAAGCCAATTTGGGTAGCTACAAAACGCCTCCCCTAGTGGGTCGGTAAGTATGTAATCACCACCTTGATAAATTCATCACCGTCGGGTTGGCGAGTACGTGTTCATCACCTTCATTGGGGATAAAGAAATATACTACCATGTACTCACGCCATTTTGGTATCTACATCGCCTCCCTCGGAACTAGTAAGTATAAAGAATGATATATGCACTAACCTTTCCCCGCAGGAATGGCCCAATTGACAGCAGCAGTTGTATCAATATTCTCATCAGAAAATGCACTGTTTACAATTGATTTATGAAGAAGTTATCAAGTCAACAAAGAAAGGCTACTAACATGTTAATTAGCAATTATCAAACATGTCATGACTTACTATCAAGGCATTCATGAAGAAAGTTATCAAGCCAATGAGAAGCTACGAAACATGTTAATTAGCATGTTACCAACGTGACGTGGAACAACTTATCAAAGCAAAAAAAACTAGATAAAGAATACCTAGGGGCATATATAGAAAGTCATCAACCATGTCATGGCAAAACTATCAAGACATTTATGAAGAAGTTAAATGCTACCAACATGTTAATTAGCACGTTATCAATCATGACATGGATAAAACTACCAAGGCATTTGTGAAAAAGTTATCAAGCCAACTAAAGAAGCTATGAAACATGTTAATTAGCAAGTTATCAACAATGTCATGGAAAATTATCGAGGCATTTTATGAAGTTATCAAGTCAACCAAAAAAGGCCACTAACATATTAATTAGCAAGTTACCAATGTGATGTGGAAAAAACTTATCAAAGCAAAAAACTAAAACTAAAACATATAGATAAAAAAAACCTAGTGGCATATATAGAAAGTTATCAACCATGTCATCACAAACTATCGATGGATTTATGGAGAAGTTACCGAGTCAACAAAAAGTCAAAAACAAACATGTTAGTTGGCCAGTTATCAACCATGTCATGGCAAAACTATCAATGCATTTATGAAGGAGTTATCAAGCCAATAAAATAAACAAAACATGTTAATTAGCATGTTACCAATGTGATGTGGAACAACTTATCAAAGCAAAAAACCAGAACTAAAAAATCTAGATAAAACAAATACCTATAGGCATATGTAGTGACATCGTGAAAATTGCAAGCTAGGAAACTAAAATACTATCTTCTTGGTAAGTGTGATCCTACCGAGTGGATTAGTGCATCAAAAGTATCTAGGTAACTACATTAGAAGCATCGTGATCACTATTATATACACAACTGTGAAACTAAAAAATTGGTACCATGTTCATAACTATACTCCTAACAAGTAGATAACTACAACCCAAGTAGCTGGGTAACTGTATTAGTGGCATGGTTATCGGTATAATATGCATAGATGGTTAAGTAAATTGGCCCCATGAGAGCATAATATGGTGATAAGTTTATCTTAACGTTTGGATAATGAATTAGCAAACAACATAGGCTTGATGTACTTAGCTCTTAGCTTGAACCAAACACATGAACAAACATGAGAACACAAAAAATATAGATGCTATTAGCAATTCCAGGATGCAATGGTTCTAAAGGGTCACATATCAGAAATGCAAAATTTAGCATCATGCATACGTAAACATAAACATGGTCGGCATTTATGAACCTGAACGTTGTAGACCTTGAAATATGTAGAATAGGAAGCCTTAATTAGTGGTCAGCCATGGAAAGACACTGCAAGCTACGTTTGACAACGGTAATAACAATAAAATACAGAAATGTGACACTGCAAGCTATGAAAATGCGACACTGCAAGCCCTGCAATATTAGGCACCTGAGTTACATATGAAAAAGGGACATAATATAAGCATGTTGATCACAGCAGGCATCACCATAGGATGCTACTTAGGTGGTTCAAACTTCAAGCCTTCCCAACAGTCCTTTCACTAACAAGGACACCTTTGCAATTGTCGTGAAGTTCTAAGGCACCGTATGAAAACATTAGTATCTGGGTAAGCTCTTACTGCTACGAATTTTAATACAACCAGCGAGTCAAACTATTTACTTACTAATTCACTCACACTTGCTGTCCTATTATTTAACAGTATCTATGTCAGAAGGTGTGGAAGGACAGGTGAGATACAAATAACTGAGAGCCTGAAATCTGAGATTTGAGTATATAGCATACTAAATAATAGATGGGCATGATCTGCTAAATTCAGTAAACAGAGCGTACATGGTTAACTAGGGGAATTTGCTACAACGGAAAACTAAATCTGCATTATGCCACGAGGATGGGCACAAATGAATCAAGAAATAATCCACACCTCGATGATCCTGGGTCCTCACATTGTCAAGTTTAATATAAGAAAGTGTTAATTTTTCATCGGTAAGCTGAAGCAGAAAAGCTTTAATGTGGTACGGACTAAGTATAAGATCAGGATGAAATCGAACACATGGATCTTCTGCCCCTTCCTCCATGTCCAATCAATCCAGGGAGAGAAAAAAAAGGTAAAAGAATAAGATCAGGATTGTAATCAAACCTCTTAATCATATCGAAAACCAATCTCCGCGCTAATCATGTGTCTGATGGATCGACGGTTCGTTCGCCGCGAGGAAGAAGAAAGGGAAGAAATGGAGAGCATGTCGCTGGGGATGAGGGATGCCCGCGACGGCAGCTAGGGCTCCGCCCGCTCCTCCTCGTCTTGAACAGCCACTGCGGGAAGAGGTAGTCGCCTGGGAGGTCGCCGGACCCCATCGAGGAGTCGGTGGACTCCAACGCGGCGGAGCCACCCACCACCACCGCACCGGAGAGCCGCACGAGGAGGCATGGATGAGGCCGAGGAATGAAGCGGCCGTGAGCCGTGCGGGTAGGGGCGGAGGAGCAGCAGGAGGTGTGGAGGCGCGTCGGCGACCGATTTTCGGCTAGGGTTCGCGGGAGTCGCGCTAGGGCGCATGACGGAATCGCGGCGACCGGGAATCGACGGAGGAGACCTACGTGGTGCCTATCTGTGGAGCAACAGCCTGGGAGAAGGTCGGAGCTGGCGACGGCGGCATGGGATAGCAACGGCGGCGGCATTTGGGGTGTGTGAAACCAAAGGGATGCAGTCAAAAACGGAAACTCGCCACAGATAAAAAAAAAAGGGAATTGACTCAAAATCCCCAAAAATCTAGATCCCAAAGATACACTCACAAAGAGATGTTTTGGTTTGGTCAAAACATAAATTTAGATCTTCTCTATATTTCTAAATATTGGCATGAATCATTAGAGAGAAATCATAAAATCAAGCTTAAGAGGAAATAAGAATATGCGGCAAAGCTTGAGCAGTAAAAATGAGAAGAAGCGAGCCTAAATGAAAAATAGGCAAAGCTATTTAAAGGGACGGGCTGATTCTGTCCGTTGGAGAAATTTTTCTGGACTCCGGTACTACCGCACCCAAACATAAAAACGCCAGGAAAAAAGACAAGGGGTCAGGCGAGCGAGCGAGCAGATAAGAGAGAGCAGCAGCGGGACCGGGGCCAGCGCGCGCAGCAGCAGCAACATCGCATGCAGCGGGGCCCGCGCGGGCAGCGCGCAGCAAGCAGCGCAGCGGGCCAGCAGCAGTGTGCAGCAGCAGCGCGGGGTGGGGCAGGCAGCAGCAGCTGCATGTGGCAGGGGCCCGCGACTGCATGCGCGCAGGAAGCAGCGCAGTGAGCAGGCTCGCGCGCAGCACGCCGCGGCAGCAGCAGCGACAGCGGGCCCAGCGGCAGCGGCACACCACGCGAGCGGGCAAGCGCGGCGCAGTGAGCGAGTGAGGCGCGCGGCGCGGCGGGCCCACTGCTCAGCGGGGCTGCAGGCGCGCGGGCAGGCGTGCGCGAGTGAGAGAGAGCGGCAGCGGCGCGCGCGCAGAGGACAGGGTTGCATGCATGCAGCAGCGCGGCGCCAGAGTCAACGCGGGCCCGCCCGGGAGCCAGGAGGCGCGCAACAGGCAAGCGCGGCTGGGCATGTGTGGCAACGGGCGGCTGCAAGTGGATCTAGATCTGAAAAATATCTGGGAAAAAAACTGGGCCGGCCGGTACCACCGGTCCACCCGGGCGGTACTACCGCCGGCCGGTACTACCGAAAAAAGGTACCTAGCGAGGCAGAAAGAAAACGGGTCGTTTTTAGGTCCGGACGGTAGTACCAGCCCGGATGGGCGGTACTACCACTCGGCCCAAAAAAACAGACCGACAGTGAAAATATTCAAACGGCAATAACTTTTGACTGGAAGCTCCAATTGACCCGATTCAAATTGCGTTGGATAGAGGACGACAAGGGATTCCCAATAAAAAGTGGAAATATTGATTATCACCAAGTGAGAAAGTATCAAGTAGAATAATGTGATATACCTCACTTGGTGAGAAACCGAAAAGCCGCATAAATCAAAATCTCAACAAGATACAAAAGGGAGATCCGATTTTGATGAACAAGAGCTTGTTATGGAGATTATCACAAGCTCTATATCCTCACATGGATAAGACCAAATAACAACCAAAAACGATGATGCAAGTATGCAAAGGTTTGAGCTCTCTCCGAACGATGTGACCAAATTACTCACACGAGAGCCCCTCTTGATAGTACGGCTATCTATCCTAAACCCGGTCTCACACACACAACGTGAGACCGGCAAAAGGGAAAATCTATCAAGATTATACCTTTGCCTTGAGCAATCCACTTGAGCTCGATGTAGACGATCTTGTCCTTCTCAAGATGGAACGCCTTTCTTGATTCCTCATCATCAACCTCGCATATTGAGCTTGCCCAACATATCTTCTTTGCATTTCATCGACCTAGAAGCCAACACATGCTCCAGGTGATGCCAATGGACAAATCCTACAAGTATAACTTAATACACACATTAGTCCATAAAGATTGTCATTAATTACCAAAACCACACATGGGGGCCCAACATGTTCTTTCAGCTAGGGCCCTGCCATCGTCGTTGTGCTTGCCCTTGGCTTGCGGTGGCTGTGGGGCCATCTACATCTCGTTGTCGGACACGATATCGACATACTCCGGCGGTGCCTAGAGGTTCACCGGTGGCAACATAGGTTGTGTCGGCGGGTCGATCACCTACTCAGGCTAGATTGGCCACTCATGCTGAGGCACAGGCGGTGGCGTCGCCGACACCATCTGTCCGTATTCCGAGGCCCATGGTGGCGCATGCGGTGGCAATGGCGGGGGAGAAGGCAACTCGGTGGTGTTCCTTACAACCAACCCCATCAGCTCGTCGGTGTTGTGGATCCCATCTTATTTGGCATCCTCTTTCGCCATGGACGCTGTCAGGGATTGCTGCGGTAACGCCTCCTCGTCACACCCTTCCACCATGATGGCTTGGTACTCGGGGACAGGAGGCTGACGCCCGCACCGGTGGCATCCTCCACCTCCTGCTTGATGACGTTGTCGTCCGAGAAGGTGGGGATAACGTCGTAGAATTCCCACACCTGATTTTCTGTTTTTTCTGATTTGCATATGGACTCGCAACTGAGATTTTGAAAATCACATCAAATACACTAAGAATTTAGCTAGTCATGATTTTCAGTTATTTTCGTGAGTTGCAACTGAGACTTTTAAAATTACATCAAATTAACTACGAACTAAGTTAGACAATCATATTTACTCTAATATATGATTTTACGTGTATTTATATGAGTTTTTAATGGACTTGCAATTGGTTTTATATTGATTGAGAATTATGATTTTCGTGCTTTCTATAAGTTGTTGCAACTGGTTTTATATTTTACGGGTTGCAACTAGAATTACAACCGTGATATTTTGTGAATTTATCTCATATTGATTAAATATTTAGCTAGCATATCATATTTTCTTGGATCGTGTTTTTCTATCACCTGCCCGGGCCACCTTGGACACTCATGTTGAGGCGTGGGCAGTGGCGACGACACCACGTGCCCGTATTCCAGTGCCCGTGGTGGTGTGTGTGGCGGCAATGGTGGGGGAGGAGGCTACTCGGCGTTGTGCGCTGCAACTAGCCCCGTCAACTCGACGGTGGCACGGAGCCCATCTCATTTGGCATTCTCTTTCACCGCGGACGCCACCAAGGCTTGTTGTAGTAGCTCCTCCTCATCGTAGCCTTCTACCATGATGGCCTAGTACCCGGGGGGGAGGAGGCCGATGCCCACGCCGGTGGCATCCTCCAACCTCCTGCTTGATGACTCCGTCGCCCTCATCGTC
Organism: Avena atlantica; assembly: GCA_910589765.1. NCBI lineage: Eukaryota > Viridiplantae > Streptophyta > Magnoliopsida > Poales > Poaceae > Avena > Avena atlantica. The sequence continues at coordinate 428,099,720 of OU342733.1, forward strand.
GTCTTGGTCATGGTTGTTATCGGAGAAGTTGGGGATGCCATCGTAGAATTCCCACGGCTAGAACTCGCCGCGGTAAGCTGATGCCCGCCATGTGACGTGCTCCCACACGAGGAAGTCTCCAGTAAATGGAGTTCTGGTAGGCACGCCCGAATCACACCGCGGGGGGGGGGGGAGTTTGGGGATGCGGAGACATATCTTCGCGTCCAGCCTCTTCCCCTTCTTCAGCGCTGGTGGCATCGGCACCCTTTCCACATTGAGGTGACATCCGGTGGGTAGGGAGACATCACGGTAGGCAATGCCGCCCCGCCCCCTCCCGCTAGTGCCGCTAGCACCCCATAACCGACACATACATCCGGTTCCGTTGGCATTCCTCGTCGGGATCTATGATCCGCGCCACATGACCGACGCATCCCTCGTGTGGAGGGTGGAGGCGGAGTGGGCGACCATCAACGGCGGAGGGTTGACAAGCTCAAGCCCACCTTTAGGCATATCTTTATTATTGGCCTCTAGGGTATATCACCTTCAAGCGCCTGGACGTAGCTTTTTCGAATTTTTCTAGCATGATTTTTTTCTATAGTTGACTTTTTTTCTATCATTCTTTTTTTGCATGTTATTCCTACGATCATCCTATTATATCTAAATGCCAGTTGCAATTTATTTTTGAATTTTAAAATTGATTAAGAGATATTCTATTTTTCTTTTTTGTATAATATTATTTATGCTTCCTATGAGTTATTGCAACTAGTTATCTTATTCTTAGTAGTTACTAGACTTTGCCACCAAGTTTGAAAATGATATCAAAATGACTAAGAGATTAAGATAGTTGGATCTCAGTTTTTTCGTGCTTTCATGAGTTGCAATCGAGCTTGCAATTAGTTCATATTCACAACTCGAAATGCAACTAAGTTTTTTGAATTCAAATCATATTACCTGTGAGAATTAAGCTAGATGAGAATTAGCTTAGCTCATAGTCAGGCCGTGCCATGAAAATTACCAGTGGTCAGTTCGATTTTCTCACGCGTCAAGGTTGGTGCTTATGTTGTCCGTGCATGCTATACTCTGTTTTGCTTGCCCCGTATTGTCCACAAATCGTTTTGGCATCGCAGATTCTTGTGTTGGCCATTTTTTGTTTTTGTTTTATTTTTGTCCCGGGTCTAGTTTGTTTGCTCTTGTTGTGTGTGTGGGTGGTGCAGTAGTGGAGGATTTTGGGGAGCTCGTGAGGGAGATGGGATTCCGGTAGCCTCCGATTGTTGTTTGCTCTTGTTAGTTGTTGGTTTGATTGTGAGAGAGCTATGTACGCATGAATCCGAGGATTTTTTAAATAACGTATCACTATCAAGCTTGTAAAACTTTTATTATTATTATTTTTGCAAGGTTTTCGCAAGACCTTTTTGTACTATATATGTATGGATGGCTCAAAGCTTGTTTTTCTAAGTCTAGTTTGTATGGCTACATTTTATTTGATATTATTTTTATCTTCTTTATTGATATCTGGTGGCATCGTATCGTTAGGTGTGAAAATGGTTATTGTTAGATGGGCATTGAATTTTTTACGTTGTAGACCTTTTCTTTCTACTGATTGTGCGATTCAAAAATGTAAGTTTCCCTATTGATCGAGTGTCCCTCGTCTCAATTGGAAGTACCCATGTCATTGCAATTTGAGAGAGAGATGGTACATAGGAGTCTTGCATATATTCGTGCTTCATATGACTTGCAATCGGATTTGTAGCTGGTCTATATTTTTCTTAGTTGCAACTACTCTATTATTGAAATCACTAAGAATTTTTTAGTACATTATATACTTTTCTAAAATTACTGTTTTTCATGATTTTCTATGAGTTGCAATCGGAGTTGCAACTGGTTTCTATATTTCCCGGTTGCAACCGGACTCGCTATTGAGATTCTGAAAATTACATCAAAATCACTAATAATTTAGCTAGTCCATCATATTTTCTCTAATATATGATTGTCGTGCTTTTATATGAGTTGTAATCCGAGTTCCAATTGATTTCTATTTTCCCGGTTGAGATTTTGAAAGTTACATAAAATTCATAGTTAATTATGGTTTTTGTTCTTTTTTTATGAGTTGTAAACGGAGTTGCAACTGGTTTCTATTTTCCAGTTGCATCTGGACTTGTAACTAAGATTATGAAAATTACATAAATTCACTCAGAATTTAGCCCGTTCATGATATATTATTTTCGTTCTTTCATATGAGTTTCAATTAGAGTTGCAACTTGTTTTATATGTTTCCCAGTTGCAACTAGACTTGCAAATGAGATCTCAAAAATTTAAATCAAATTCACTAACAATTTAGCTAGTCCATCATATTTTTCTCTAATATATATATATATATATATTGATTTTTGTTCTTTTATATGAGTTGCAACTGGTTTTCTATTTTTTCTGATTAGCATAAGGACACGCAACTAAGATTTTGAAAATCACATCAAATACACTAAGAATTTAGCTAGTCATGATTTTTGATTATTTCCATGAATTGCAATTGAGGTTGCAACTAGACTTGCAACCGACATGTTTAAAATTACATCAAATTAACTATGAATTAAGCGAGACCATCATATTTACTCTAATATATGATTTTCCGTGATTTTATATGAGTTTAAATGGACTTGCAATTGGTTTTATATTGATTGAGAATTATGATTTCTGTGCTTTCTATAAGTTGCAATAACACTTGCAACTTGTTTTATATTTTCCTAGTTGCAACTCGAATTGCAACCGAGATATTTTTTGAATTTATATCATATTGATTATATATTTAGCTAGCATATCATATTTCATGAATCACGTTTTTCGTTCTTGCTATGAGTTGCAATCGGACTTACAACTCGCAGTTGCAACTAGACGTGCAAACAAGTTTTGAAAATATATATCAAATTCGTTGAGAATGAACCTATCCATCTGATTTTGAATCATGATTCTTTTTCGTGTTTGCTATGAGTTACAATCGTACTTGCAACTATTTTTTTTATCTAGCTGCAACTGTACTTGCAAATGAGTTTGACTTGATTTTAAATTGACAAAAATAAGATAATCCATTTATTCTATTTTTTGAACCGCGTTTTTATGTGCTTCCTATGAGTTGCAATAGGAGTTGTAACTCACAAGTTTTGCAACTTCGTTTTCAAAATGGGATTTGCTAAATCTCAACTAGCTAGCTGGAAATTAGCTTAGTGCTCAGTCAAGTTTATAACTGACAAATTTGTACGAATGTTCGTGATGCACGATTGTTTTCTAAGAAGATTCGGCCACACAGGTAGAGTGGGTGCTTCCGTTTGGGTTGTTTTATTTTCCGGCTAGTGTATGCCAGTTCTAACCCCTTTTTTATATTTGTGTGTTTTTCATTGTTTTCGGTAATGAGGTAAGTTGACTTGTGCATCCGTATATCTATTTAAATTTTTTTAATTTTGTGTCGATGTTAGCGGGATTGCAACTAAAAGTTTTTTAGTTACGAGTGGGAGTTTGATATCACCCACGTACCCATGCAGTGGCAATGCCATTAGCGCGTACAGGCGGCGCTACAATAATACTCTATTGCTAGGAGTACAATGGAGAGCTCGAGAGACATCGTTCGACGGTGGCGGCGGCATGGTCCTTTCGCGCCACAGCCTGGATGTGAGCGCCGGCTGCGACGGGTGGCGAAGCACGCTGCTGGACGAGTACGAGCGGCTCGCGTTCAAGGCGCAGATCAAAAGCGCCTTCCTGCGCCGGTGCTACTCCGAGCCCAACCCGGTCAGGTTCGTCCAGTCGACTCGGGGACCGGTGGAGAGGGGCGGCCGGAGGAGCCAGCAGCTGTCGGCAGGCACCGGGAGGGGCGGCGCGGGAGGAGCCGGCAGCTGTCGGCAGGCACCGGGAAGGGCGGCGGGACGGGAGGGACTGGTAGGCGGCGAAAAGAGCGCTCCGGAGCTCATAGTATGGCAGTACAATGTTTTGCGCCGTCGAATCTTTACAGTGAGTAGTCGGATCATACATTCGACGCGGCAAGAAGCTGCATGCAGAGCGCCTGACGAACTGACGAACATGGCGACCGTCCCCGGAAAATTGTACAAGAGCTTGCGCGTGCAGAACTGTGCGGGTACCTTGTCGTGCTGCAGTACCGGCCGGTAACGAAGCGGACGCTTCGGTCGCTCGATCGACCTACTCACACGATGACCACGGCGGCCGTGTCGGTCTCCGCGGGACACGCTGGCTCCGGTCGCCACCCTTGGCAGGTGCGCCTTCCATCACGGGCCGCCGGCACGTGGGAGACGAGCCAGGCGTCGACGCAGCGGACGTGGAACCCGTGGCCGCACCGCGGCAGCACGCGCACCTTCTCGCCGTCCACGAACTCGCCGAGGCATATCGCGCACACGTCGCCGTCCACGAACTCGTCGTCGTCGCCGAGGGATGCCGTACCAGAGCGCACTGTGCCAGGGAGTTGAGCCCGATGGCGAAGAGCAGCGCGAAGAAGAGCGCCGCGAGGATGATCACCACGTTGGAAGGGATGTGGAAATTCATCTGACTTGCAATTTGGAAAGAGCGTTTGTAAATTAAGTCGGTAATTGCAAAGAGCATCGTTACTGTTGGATTGTCCATTTAAGTCAGGATCCAGTACCTGTGTTCGAGCTAGACCGTCCAAGGAAAAAGTCCAAAACAAACCTCCTACTTGTAGGCAAAAACTGAATCGAACCTTGAACTTAGCACACTAAATTCCTGAATCCCGGTCTATTTTGAACCCTAGGTCTGTTTGGCGCGTAAAGATCCCGTGTGGGATAGTTTTTCAGTCTCACTGACAATAAGAGCTTACCTGTCATATCCATCTTCCTCACTTGTCTCTCTGAAATTCCCGGTTCTCCTGGCTGATGGCCGATGGCGCGCGTTCCCGGCTCACATTTTCGTCCGGCGCATGCGAGCTGAGCCAATCCTTAAATCTTGAACATCAATTTCCTTAATTTCTTGGCATCTAATTAATCTGGACGGTATGGCGTGGTAGCTAGACAACCATGACGACAAATGTGCCAGGTCCGGCATGCCGAGGCTAAGCGCGGCAAGGACTATAGCCCTAGACAGAGCCGAGAGATTGAACGCTAACCAAGCTGTGGATCGAGCTCGGGAGGGCCAGGCCAAATGGGTCTGCTGATGACCAGTCGGCTCACATTTTAAGTCGTGAGACGCTAGGCCATGCGGGCGGGAGGCAGCGTGCATCGGCCATTGGGCACGCTCGGGGCTGAGACATGCACGGCCGTGCGGTGCTGCTACTTCGTGTGTATGCCAGGGGCACCGATTTAGCTCTCTCTTCCTTCCTTTTCCCCAACTGTTCTTGCACGGAAGGTAGCATGAATGTGGGTCCACTTTGTCAGCGAGACAAGAAAATTACTTAATTTAGGATTTTTTTTTATTATTTCTAATATGAAAAACAGATTGAGGGTTTAAAATAGACCGGGATTAGGGAGTTCAGTGTGCCAACTTCAAGGATTAAGAGTTAGAGGTTCGATTTATCTTTTGACTACTAGTTTAAGGTTTGTTTTAGACTTTTTCCACAGTCCAATCAACATGGTGCACACTTCTTGATGATTGGATAGGTAAAGAGTCACGTGTGTCGGTGTGTCTACTTGCTTTGATGCCATGTGGAACAGGAAATCGTCTTTGGCGCTGCCGGTTGCTGCACCAACACCAATCAGAAAGTCACTCAACTCAACAGTCCATGCCGATATTTTCCCCCGCCTAAAAGATCGTGGCAAAACCTGAGCTCCTGAGATAGTCGGCAAATGAAAGCAGAGCCGGCCGGGTGAAACTGACGGGGAACTTATTCAGCTACCCTGCGTACCATCCAAGCGGTTGCACTGAACCGTCAGTCGGCCTCCACGCATCGACGTCACCGGCCATACTGGTCCGAGCGAGGACGCTCGAATCACGTGACGGCGACGGAGCTGCAGCTGGACGTGGCGATCGTGGGGGGTTGGGGCGTCGGGGTGATCCCGGCGGCTCAACCGTCGACGCGCGCGATCGCCGTCGCGTGCGGGCTAAGGCACGCCGTTAGCACGCACGCACGTACGCACGTCGCCCCCCGCGCGCGTGGATATCGTACTGGTGGTTGGCTTGCTCGCGGATCAGCGCACGTCCACGTCGTGTCGACGTGCCGTGTCCACAGTATGCCAGTACAATGTTTTGCGCCGAACGAATCTTTACATTGCGCAGTTGGATCATACATTCGACGCGGCCAGAAGCTCCATGCAGAGCGCCTGATGAACTGACGACGAGCATGGCAGCCATGCGTCGCCGGAAAATTGTACTCCTACCTACAAGAGCTTGCGCATGCAATACTTGTGGTGCTGCTGTACAGGTCGGTGACGAAGTGGGCGCCTCGGTTGCTCCTTCGACCAACTCACACGATGACCACGGCGACCGTGTCGGCCTCCGCGGGACGGTCGCCGCCCTTGGCGGGCACCCCTGCCTCGATCACGGGCCGCCGGCACGTGGGGCAGGAGCCGTGGGACACGAGCCAGGCGTCGACGCAGCGGACGTGGAAGCCGTGGCCGCACCGCGGCAGCACGCGCACCTTCTCGCCGTCCACGAACTCGCCGAGGCAGATGGCGCACACGTCGTCGATGTCCTCCCCGTCCCCGGCGCCGTACACCTCCACGGGGAGGCTCCTCAGCGCGCGCCTCTTGATTCCACCGCAGCTCCCGCGCCGCGCGGACGCGGACGCGCCTTCGCCGGTGGCCGCCGCCCCCGCCGCGCCCGCCCCGCGCCCGCCGTACCGGAGCGCGCACCGCGCCAGGGAGTTGAGCCCGATGGCGAAGAGCAGCGCGAAGAAGAGCGCGGCCAGGATGATCACCACGTTGGTGTCGAACGCGGAGTCGCCCCCCGCCGGCGCGCCTCCGCCGCGAGCGTTGTCGTGGAGGCCCAGCCCCGCGGCGTCGGCGCTCGACGCCGCTGGCGCCTCGGAATCAGGACGACCCATGATTAATCTTGAAGGTGTCGTCCAACCTTATTGGGTTCGATCGATCGGAGTTGGCCTGCCGATGGAACGAACGACGCTTCAAGCTATTCGAGTTTCGAACTGGATCGATGCCCCGATCGAGTTTGTCTGTCACTCTCTGCTCTGTTCGTGGAGTATATATAAGAGGGCGCCCACCATTACTCTGGCGTTGTAGCGCGAGTATGCGTGTCTTTTTGCAAAAGGGCGCTGCGTCTGGCCCCAGGCCGCACCCTGCTGCTGGGGAGGCAGGATGAGTTGTTGCAGGGATAGGGACAGGCTCGCGAGTGCGGCCACACATACGCCCTTTTGGACGCTTTGGAGGCGGAGTTGGGATCACGGTGAGCTTTTGTTGCGTGCATGGGGCAGCGCGGACGGACCTGATGCCTGGATAGCGAACTCGCCGTGCGCCGCCGAACAAAAGCTCTAGTGCAACTTCAGCGTGGCAAGGAAAAGCGTACGTACCAGCTTGCCACGCTGTCGCTTCATCAGAGAGAGCCCCGCGGTCAGTGGCGGAGCTACACCCAGGGCTACCGTGCTTTAGCCCTGGCCTGAGACAAGGAAACCCAAGTACATTCACTGATTATTTTACAGAAAATTGAGAAATATACTGATTTCAACCCAAAGTAGCTTGTTTAGCACCGGCCGTACTTGTTGGCCGGCTCCGCCCCTGCCCGCGGTACACCTCAAAATAGCAAATGAGACCCGCGATGGGCGTTTCAGTCGCGGAGATCTTTCTCGACGTCTAGTATATTTCATCTTCGGAACTCCTCGTCAGAGGGCACGTTGGCTCAGTCCGCTCCCATGAGCGGACGGGCGAACCCTAGCTGTCAGCCTTCTACGTGAAGGGTCGACTATTTGGCATGAACTTCACAAGGCCGCTGCAGCAAAGGTTTCTTGTGTGGTCATTCTTCGCTAAAGTCGGAATGGTTGGCTCGAGGAGGAGGGGTGATGATGCTACCGGACTACCGGTGGGTAACCTTGACGGAAGTCCTTGTTTCGACGGTGTGTAATTTGTATTGGTAGCTAGGTTGACTCCGTGTTCTCTGAGTTAGATGTGTTCTATAACTACCCACTAGGGTGTCTGTATCGATTTTCGGCATGTTTATCTTGCTAATTAACTAGTCAATCCTTTCTTTAAAAAAATATAAAGAGGCAATATTGTCGATAAAAATGAACCATAGGTAGCCACAAATGCACGAACTCGTCCCCCTGCGGCCATGAAAGAGCAGGGAAGGGGAGGACACTGTTAGACTATAGGTATTGTATCCGTATAGGCATGGTGTAGTACACCACCCTATGCGGTACATTCCTTGTTTTCATGCCATGGCAGGGGCTCTTTTCACCTATATAACACTTACTCGAGATCATTGTTTTCGCCAAGGCTAGTTCGCCCATATGGTATCAGAGCCCTCCTCTCCCATGACCTAGTCGTCGCCTACATCGATCTATAAAAAAATCAAACCAAAATCAAAACCCTAGCTCCCTCCCGCGTGTCCATGGCGTCCTCTTCATCGAGCTTTGCCCTGGCCACTGCCTTGGGATCTCCCCCTTCACAAAAACTCACGCCGGAGAACTTCCTCTTTTATAACGCACTGGTGTTCCCGACTATGTGTGGTGCCCGAGTCCTTGGCCTACTCGACGCCAGCGATGCCGCGCCGACCCAATTACTGGAGGTTGAGGATGTTGATTAGCTGAGGAAGAAGAAACCCATCGACAAACTGACCTATATTGCCGGGCTTGAGCAGGACCAGCAGGTGGTGAGTTACCTCATGAACTCTCCGTCCTTGATGTGCTCGCCCATGTCCTTAGAATGCACACCACTAGTGAAATATGGGTCACCCTCTTCGACATGTTTGCCTCTTAGTCCCGCTCTAGAGTGCAGCATCTTCAGACGACCCTCAGTACCACGAAGGAACTCAATATGACCATGACACAGTTCTTCACCAATATGAAGGTATTTGTGGCATCCCGCAAAACCACTACTAGAAAATCGCGTTATTTTTGTGCATTGCATCGTCATCATCATGTGTGTTTGTCCAAAACTATTTTTGAAAAGCCTGGTTTTGTTTTCCAAACGCCCCATCTTAATTCAAACGCAAAGCCCGGTTCTCCGGATTAATTATTTTTGGCTGCTATCGGTTTGCAAACGGCCCTTTTAAAACAAATAAAAAGTTTAATTGTTTTAGTGGGGGCAGTCGAACGGGCCGACCCGACCCGAACGACCACCCCCAGAACCTAAATCGGTCCACCTAAATCCTACAGCTACCAACTAACCTACCCAGCCCTCCCCTCCACCTCACCCCAACCAACCCCCTCTCGCCACGTCACCTCTCCCTCCCCCCTAGCCTATCAAACTTTGCCACCTAGCCACCCCACTCCCTCTCCCTCTAAACCCAACCCCACTCAAACACACACAGGGCCACACGCACGCACACCGCCCGCGCGCCATCCCCCTGGCCGGATCCCACCTTCCCCAGATCTTTTCCCCTGCCCCAGGTCCCACCGCAGCCGGCCCCACCCCGTGGCCCACCACCTGCCCCGCCCCCCGCGCGCACCCACCCTGTCTTCTTCCTCCTCTCTCTCGCGCGAGGCGCGCCCGCGCTCTCCTCTCCCTGGCTCCGTCCTCCTCTTCCCCTCCTCTGGCTCGCCGCGCCTCCGCGTGCCGCCCGCCGAAGCCACCGGCCGCCCCAGACGCTGCGCCGGCCCGCCACCTCGTTCTCCCCCGCGCGCCCCGCCGACGGAGGCCTCCCTCACGTCGCCCCGCCGCCGCGGCCTGCCTCTCCTCCTCCCGGCCCCCCTTCTCCCGCGCTCGCCTCCAGCTCTCCACCGCGACCCCGTCGACCCGCGGACCTTCCCCCTCGCCGCGCCGCTGCGCCTCCTCTCCGCCGGCGTCGCCCGCGCGCCCCGCAGCCGCGTCCTCCGCTCGCCTCGCCCTGCACCCTCTCCGGCCGCGCGCCGCCCGTGCCGCCCGCCTCCGGCCGGGCCAGCCTCCCCGCCACCAGCCCGTCTGCGCCAGCCGTCCGCCTTCCGCCGCCCGCCGTCGCCGAAGCCACGGCCACGCCTCCCCGTCGCCTGGTCTCGTCGCCGCCTTTGGCCGTGCAGCGGCCGTTGGCCAGCGGTCCCGCCCTTGTCCTCTGCGCGTCTGCCTCGTCTCGCGAGCCCGAACCCCATCGGCCTCGCGCCGACCGCTCGTCGTGGTGCTCTAACGGTGTATGAGGCGGGGTGAAGTGAAGATGACCTGGTTGTGCTGCCACGAATCAAGACCTTCCCGAAGAAGGGCACAAGATGTTGGACAAGGGCATCGATGTCGTCGACAAGATCTTCGATGACCACCGGATTGGATTCAAGTTCTCCATCGTCGACAAATCGTCCTCTAGGATCCGAAGGCCCCAACTCCGAAACCCCCAGGACCGAACCGATGCCGATCCAAGTTCTTCCTCTCGGACGCCAAGGGCCGCAACCGAAGACCATGGAATCGCCAAGATCTACTGACGCCCGGCGCCCGAAGCCGAGGACCCTGACAAGTTCTTCTCAACGACAAGATCATCGACAGGGGACCCGAAGAACACATGTGCGACAAGTACTCCCTCGAGGACGTCAAGTACCTCACCCCGGACACCGACACCCTGGACGACAAGTTCTTCCCCCGGAAGCATTGACGCCGCGCAACAAGATCTACTCCGCTAACCGAGAACGTTCCGTCGAACCCTGAACCCCAGATCCGTCGAACCCTGAGACCGACCCCGAACCCCGGACCAAGATCTGCCGAACCCTAATGTGTGAACCCCTTCCGAGAACCCTATTTTTATAAATGGTCAACTACATGAATTGTTGCATATTTAATTGTCATCTCGCATGCATATCATTGGTTTGGGGGCCTTATGCCGATTTACCTTATAATTAAATATGGGGCCCATATGCGGGCAAATCTAGCCTTATATTGGCCTCATTTAAATTGGTGTAGCGAACCCGGTACTATGTGGCCTTGTTAAAACAACATTTAATTTGCGGGGAATCTAAATAACTTGAACCATTTAATTAATTGTCGGGACCCCGGTTCCGCTTAATATGACCTAATTGCATCGCATCTTTGCCATACCATGCATCATACATGCATCATGCCCGATCTTCTGCCGTTGTATTAAATAGTGCATCCGATGTTTCTTCTAGTGTTTTGCTTCTTCGCGGATAAGGCCGTTGAGTTGATGTGAGCTTTGCCCCGATCTTCGGTTGCACCCTTCGACAATGTTTTTCAGGCGAGCATCTCCCCCTTTCTACCTATCTTACTTTTATAGTCTTTATTCCCTCCTGTTGATCTGTTGCTATCTGTGTTGCGATGCTTTAGTTTCCGTACCTGTGATATCCCTTGCAGCCTTATATTGCCTTGGACACATCCTATTACCTGTTGTTTGGTAGATAGATGGACCCGCGTGTCGTAGTCGCTTGCTCAAGTGTTTTCGTTTGTCGTCAAGTACCACACTTGTTAGAGAATTGCCGCATGTTGATGTTGGAGATGATCATGGCTTTACTTTCGTTCACTTTAATTCCTGTTTAACAACTAAAATTGAATTAAGCAGAGGCATCGGTGGGTGATAGATAATATTTGGTTTCCGAACGCCCACTTGTGTCCCGTAGGACCCCGAGTACTTGATACCTGTTCCTTGATTTATCGCGCTATCCACATATGGGGAGTATGGGCCCCCCTTAGCCAGAGCTTGATTCCGTCTTATTTCTTGGGGCCACAAACTAGTTTGAGGTTTTATTTACTATCCTGTACTTATGCCATGTTTACCGCTTTACTTACGTTTGTGCGAGGAGCACACTGTACTGTTTAGGTAAGCGGAATGTTTTCGCGGTATCGACAAGCCCAGCCACACTTTCGGGTTCCCAGTCGTTTACAGCCATTGACGCAAACCTTGAGTCCGTCTCGGAGCTTGCTTACTTTGTTGCGGGTCTACTCAATGGGGTGGCCCCCTGAAATATTTCTGAATCTTGTGATTGCTCTGTCGTGAAGACCTCGTTGGGTTTTGATTTGGTTTTTCCGAGGTTGATCGTGTGTGTGTTGCTATTTGTGCACCCCTGCCGGGTTAAAACTTTCTGAAAGCCGTGTCCGCGGTTATGGACGACTTGGAGCACAGTATCTCGACCATAGACAAGCATAACTAAAGTTTATTGCTGTAAATTTGACTTTATAATGACTAGTAATCAGCTTCACTATAATGGAATGGCTAAATAATACTTCCCACAATTGCTTGTTTGGATTGTCGCTTGCGACCATTGTACCTGACTAGTAAGTATGGCAACTACAACGGAATGACTGATTAAAAGTACCAACAACTGCTGGGTTTTGGGTTTACATCATGCTATCTGTATCTGATTAGTAATTGCTTCAAATATAACGGAATGGTTAACTAAAAGTGCCCACTGCTTAATTTAACAGGATGATTATCTATACTTGACTAGTAATTGCTGCAACGATAACCGAATAAGTAAAAATGCCAACTGGGTGAGTTCCTCGGTTGACTTCCTCGTTTGGTTTCGAGGGTGAAACACCAGGACGGGTATGTTTGGTGTTAGCTTCAGGTTGGATCCGGATAGGTCATTCTTACCCCTCTCTGATAACCGCCAGTTGTATCGAGTCTCTATAGGTTGATCAGTGCATGCTGCCGCTGCCGCTCAGTCCACCATACCTATGTAGGCGAGGACCGCCGAATTCTAGTCTCGCCGTGTACTGGCCTCAGTACTGACGCTCCTCTTTTTCCTTTGCCCTTTGTCGGCACCCCTTTTGTTTAAGCAGGTTTTAAGATCGACGCCGTTAGCAGGGTTACCCTTCCGGCTTGGCCTGGGCAGGGTTATGGACGCCATTGGTTATTCTTCAGGGCTCTTAGCCCCATTTGCATCTTGTCCGTAGCTGGACGCTCTATCGTTTTCAAGGTGATTTGGATCTTTGTATATTATATCTGTATTCTTGACTCATGGAGTCGTGTTGAACATATATCTGTTCTGTGGGTCCCATCGAGGACTGTTGTGTAATGTTATTACTTCGTTTTCCACCCGCACGAAAGTGCCTGGTGGGCACTATTGAATCGTTTCTATGCGGGTTTGGCGGGACTCGCTGAAACTTGCATAGGTCCGATTCTGAGGGTGTTACAGAGTGGTATCAGAGCTCAGCAGTTGCGATACCCCACAAGTCCAGCCTGTAGGATAACCTAGCTAACGGCCGAAGTAGAGTGTCCAAAACTATTTTGCAAATCGGTTGGATAGTTCTGATTAGGTCTGATTTTACTTCTTACCCCTTTGCTATTCTCCACTTACCTCTACGTGTTTTAAATCCGTTCTCTTCTCCCTCTTCGAGTCCAGGATTTCTCGTGGTTGGGTTTCCGTCGTACCTTCAGGGTTTCGCTTCCTCCTTGGTAACGGTGTTGCTACATCTGGTCTTCGTGCTATCCGAGGAATCCTTCGTCGGGTGGACTTCCCTTTGTTCTTTGTTTGTGCCTTCCGGTGTTTTCCGACGCGACGGCATCCTCTACGCCAGATCCGATGCAGAGTCTGCATCACTTTTTTTTGTTTCCGAACCTCGCTTGTCGAGACCTTCAGTCTGAATCTTGAGAGTTGGTTGCATAATCTGTCTATTCGTGTACAGGGTAATGCTTTGAGTGCGGGATGGAGTCGCGACCATACCACTACTCTTATCATTTGCTTGGTATATTGAATGATGGATCGATGCAATTTTACTCCTTCCATGGAAGTTAGAGGTGGCCTTACCTTTAACTTCGTCCGTTGTTTATCCGGAGTGTTCTCTTGACGAACGGGATCAACGACCTCTTGTTAGTGGTGTCGCGAGGATCTACACGAAGCGAGAAGACGCAGATCGCCGACCTTCCTTCCGGTACCATGAGGCGGATCTCGAGGGCAAGATCCCTTGTTAGTGGTGTCGAATTGTGGCATCCCGCAAAACCACTACTAGAAAATCGCGTTGTTTTTGTGCATTGCATCGTCATCATCATGTGTGGTTTGTCCAAAACTATTTTTGAAAAGCCTGGTTTTGTTTTCCAAACGCCCCATCTTAATTCAAACGCAAAGCCCGGTTCTCCGGATTAATTATTTTTGGCTGCTATCGGTTTGCAAACGGCCCTTTTAAAACAAATAAAAAGTTTAATTGTTTTAGTGGGGGCAGTCGAACGGGTCGACCCGACCCGAACGACCACCCCCAGAACCTAAATCGGTCCACCTAAATCCTACAGCTACCAACTAACCTACCCAGCCCTCCCCTCCACCTCACCCCAACCAACCCCCTCTCGCCACGTCACCTCTCCCCTCCCCCCTAGCCTATCAAACTTTGCCACCTAGCCACCCCACTCCCTCTCCCTCTAAACCCAACCCCACTCAAACACACACAGGGCCACACGCACGCACACCGCCCGCGCGCCATCCCCCTGGACGGATCCCACCTTCCCCAGATCTTTTCCCCTGCCCCAGGTCCCACCGCAGCCGGCCCCACCCCGTGGCCCACCACCTGCCCCGCCCCCCGCGCGCACCCACCCTGTCTTCTTCCTCCTCTCTCTCGCGCGAGGCGCGCCCGCGCTCTCCTCTCCCTGGCTCCGTCCTCCTCTTCCCCTCCTCTGGCTCACCGCGCCTCCGCGCGCCCGCCCGCCGAAGCCACCGGCCGCCCCAGACGCTGCGCCGCCCCGCCACCTCGTTCTCCCCCGCGCGCCCCGCCGACGGAGGCCTCCCTCACGTCGCCCCGCCGCCGCGGCCTGCCTCTCCTCCTCCCGGCCCCCCTTCTCCCGCGCTCGCCTCCAGCTCTCCACCGCGACCCCGCCGACCCGCGGACCTTCCCCCTCGCCACGCCGCTGCGCCTCCTCTCCGCCGGCGTCGCCCGCGCGCCCCGCCGCCGCGTCCTCCGCTCGCCTCGCCCTGCACCCTCTCCGGCCACGCGCCGCCCGTGTCGCCCGCCTCCGGCCGGGCCAGCCTCCCCGCCACCAGCCCGTCTGCGCCAGCCGTCCGCCTTCCGCCGCCCGCCGTCGCCGAAGCCACGGCCACGCCTCCCCGTCGCCTGGTCTCGTCGCCGCCTTTGGCCGTGCAGCAGCCGTTGGCCAGCGGTCCCGCCCTTGTCCTCTGCGCGTCTGCCTCGTCTCGCGAGCCCGAACCCCATCGGCCTCGCGCCGACCGCTCGTCGTGGTGCTCTAACGGTGTATGAGGCGGGGTGAAGTGAAGATGACCTGGTTGTGCTGCCACGAATCAAGACCTTCCCGAAGAAGGGCACAAGATGTTGGACAAGGGCATCGATGTCGTCGACAAGATCTTCGATGACCACCGGATTGGATTCAAGTTCTCCATAGTCGACAAATCATCCTCTAGGATCCGAAGGCCCCAACTCCGAAACCCCCAGGACCGAACCGATGCCGATCAAAGTTCTTCCTCTCGGACGCCAAGGGCCGCAACCGAAGACCATGGAATCGCCAAGATCTACTGACGCCCGGCGCCCGAAGCCGAGGACCCTGACAAGTTCTTCTCAACGACAAGATCATCGACAGGGGACCCGAAGAACACATGTGCGACAAGTACTCCCTCGAGGACGTCAAGTACCTCACCCCGGACACCGACACCCTGGACGACAAGTTCTTCCCCCGGAAGCATTGACGCCGCGCAACAAGATCTACTCCGCTAACCGAGAACGTTCCGTCGAACCCTGAACCCCAGATCCGTCGAACCCTGAGACCGACCCCGAACCCCGGACCAAGATCTGCCGAACCCTAATGTGTGAACCCCTTCCGAGAACCCTATTTTTATAAATGGTCAACTGCATGAATTGTTGCATATTTAATTGTCATCTCGCATGCATATCATTGGTTTGGGGGCCTTATGCCGATTCACCTTATAATTAAATATGGGGCCCATATGCGGGCAAATCTAGCCTTATATTGGCCTTATTTAAATTGGTGTAGCGAACCCGGTACTATCTGGCCTTGTTAAAACAACATTTAATTTGCGGGGAATCTAAATAACTTGAACCATTTAATTAATTGTCGGGACCCCGGTTCCGCTTAATATGACCTAATTGCATCGCATCTTTGCCATACCATGCATCATACATGCATCATGCCCGATCTTCTGCCGTTGTATTAAATAGTGCATCCGATGTTTCTTCTAGTGTTTTGCTTCTTCGCGGATAAGGCCGTTGAGTTGATGTGAGCTTCGCCCCGATCTTCGGTTGCACCCTTCGACAATGTTTTTCAGGCGAGCATCTCCCCCTTTCTACCTATCTTACTTTTATAGTCTTTATTCCCTCCTGTTGATCTGTTGCTATCTGTGTTGCGATGCTTTAGTTTCCGTACCTGTGATATCCCTTGCAGCCTTATATTGCCTTGGACACATCCTATTACCTGTTGTTTGGTAGATAGATGGACCCGCGTGTCGTAGTCGCTTGCTCAAGTGTTTTCGTTTGTCGTCAAGTACCACAATTGTTAGAGAATTGCCGCATGTTGATGTTGGAGATGATCATGGCTTTACTTTCGTTCACTTTAATTCCTGTTTAACAACTAAAATTGAATTAAGCAGAGGCATCGGTGGGTGATAGATAACATTTGGTTTCCGAACGCCCACTTGTGTCCCGTAGGACCCCGAGTACTTGATACCTGTTCCTTGATTTATCGCGCTATCCACATATGGGGAGTATGGGCCCCGCTTAGCCAGAGCTTGATTCCGTCTTATTTCTTGGGGCCACAAACTAGTTTGAGGTTTTATTTACTATCCTGTACTTATGCCATGTTTACCGCTTTACTTACGTTTGTGCGAGGAGCACACTGTACTGTTTAGGTAAGCGGAATGTTTTCGCGGTATCGACAAGCCCAGCCACACTTTCGGGTTCCCAGTCGTTTACAGCCATTGACGCAAACCTTGAGTCCGTCTCGGAGCTTGCTTACTTCGTTGCGGGTCTACTCAATGGGGTGGCCCCCTGAAATATTTCTGAATCTTGTGATTGCTCTATCGTGAAGACCTCGTTGGGTTTTGATTTGGTTTTTCCGAGGTTGATCGTGTGTGTGTTGCTATTTGTGCACCCCGGCCGGGTTAAAACTTTCTGAAAGCCGTGTCCGCGGTTATGGATGACTTGGAGCACAGTATCTCGACCATAGACAAGCATAACTAAAGTTTATTGCTGTAAATTTGACTTTATAATGACTAGTAATCAGCTTCACTATAATGGAATGGCTAAATAATACTGCCCACAATTGCTTGTTTGGATTGTCGCTTGCGACCATTGTACCTGACTAGTAAGTATGGCAACTACAACGGAATGACTGATTAAAAGTACCAACAACTGCTGGGTTTTGGGTTTACATCATGCTATCTGTATCTGATTAGTAATTGCTTCAAATATAACGGAATGGTTAACTAAAAGTGCCCACTGCTTAATTTAACAGGATGATTATCTATACTTGACTAGTAATTGCTGCAACGATAACCGAATAAGTAAAAATGCCAACTGTGTGAGTTCCTCGGTTGACTTCCTCGTTTGGTTTCGAGGGGGAAACACCAGGACGGGTATGTTTGGTGTTAGCTTCAGGTTGGATCCGGATAGGTCATTCTTACCCCTCTCTGATAACCGCCAGTTGTATCGAGTCTCTATAGGTTGATCAGTGCATGCTGCCGCTGCCGCTCAGTCCACCATACCTATGTAGGCGAGGACCGCCGAATTCTAGTCTCGCCGTGTACTGGCCTCAGTACTGACGCTCCTCTTTTTCCTTTGCCCTTTGTCGGCACCCCTTTTGTTTAAGCAGGTTTTAAGATCGACGCCGTTAGCAGGGTTACCCTTCCGGCTTGGCCTGGGCAGGGTTATGGACGCCATTGGTTATTCTTCAGGGCTCTTAGCCCCATTTGCATCTTGTCCGTAGCTGGACGCTCTATCGTTTTCAAGGTGATTTGGATCTTTGTATATTATATCTGTATTCTTGACTCATGGAGTCGTGTTGAACATATATCTGTTCTATGGGTCCCATCGAGGACTGTTGTGTAATGTTATTACTTCGTTTTCCACCCGCACGAAAGTGCCTGGTGGGCACCTTTGAATCGTTTCTATGCGGGTTTGGCGGGAATCGCTGAAACTTGCATAGGTCCGATTCTGAGGGTGTTACAGTATTCATCTGAACTTGCTGCTGCCAAAAAAAGTTGTTGATGATGATCTTGCCGAATACATCTTGAATAGTCTTGACGGATGGTACAACTCCTTGGTTTCCTCGGTGAATGCCAATCTGGACACGAAGCCCTCTGATCTATTTAGCCAACTCAACTCCCATGACATGAGGCAGAAAATGTTGGTTGAGACGGTTCAAACCACTAATGAATTCATCTACTTCGCAAATGTTGGTTTATAGTTTTAGATGATCAAGGGTTCGAAGTTTTTGGCGATCAAGAGATCGAGGTCCTTGGGTATAGATCGGATCAGCACCGGCGGTTAGATGGGAAGAGGATTGCTCCGGATACCATGTTAGCATTGGGAGAATGATACCCCTAATGGGGGTGTCAAATACGTGTTATAGGGAACAGGAAAAGCCTCGTTTTGGCATACCAAAGGAGTTTATACATGGTATAGTACTACTCTATAACTATGCATATACAATACATCATTTGTCTAACGGATATTATGATATCCATCATCGTATTTTTAGACCAACGTGATGTTATTCATGAATATCAAAATAGGAAAGGAGAAAAGAGATCACACTACTAGGAAACCAGCTATAGATAGAGGAATCTTTTGTG
Source organism: Avena atlantica (assembly GCA_910589765.1). Lineage (NCBI taxonomy): Eukaryota > Viridiplantae > Streptophyta > Magnoliopsida > Poales > Poaceae > Avena > Avena atlantica. The sequence continues at coordinate 428,118,468 of OU342733.1, forward strand.
GCGCATATGTGGCACAAATAAACTCCAGTGGCGCATTTCAAGCAATGCGCCATAGAAATCTTCACACTTCTGTGGCGCATATAGGGAAACAATACGCCACAGAAGTTTGGCGGGACCTGCTACAACTTCTATGGCGCATATGGACATATGCGTCACAGAAAGTGAGGGTAGGCCCCATCACATAATCTTGTTGACCAACCATCTATATGCGCCATAGAAAGTGATGTTTCTGTGGCGCATATAGATGTATGCGCCATAGAATGTTGAAAACAGATCCCATTGGATCGTCTTTTAAATTTTGTAAAAAATAAACAAAATGATAAACAATTCAAAAAAATAATTCCTTTGAGATGTAGTTATATTTTGGGGTATAGTTGTAGGGAAAATTGAAAAACATGAATTTCAATGTATTTTGCAAAAAAAAGGTTATGGCATAGTAAAACGGCCATCACTTTTGCATAAGATGTCGGAAAAAAAGTTTAATATACCAAAATGATCGTCTCGAAATTTCCTACTCAATTTCAACCGCTAGAAGACGTTGAAGCTTTACAGATTTCCCAAATTCGAAAAGAGTAAAAAGTTATTGCAAAAAGAAGATTTTTTCCTGCAAAAAAAATAAAAAGGAGGGAGAAACTTATGTGGCGCATTGCTCCCATATGTGCCACAGAAGTCTTGGGCGGGATTCGAAATTTGAATCCCGCCGCCCCTTCTCCCTCTCTTTTCTCCTTTTCACCTCTTCCTATCCTCCACACTTCTCCTTCCTCCACTTCTTCTCTCCTTCTCCCCTTCTCCTCCCTCTTCCTCCTCCTCCACCCGGTGAGCTCCTCCTCCTCCCACTGAGTTCCTCATCCTCCTCATCCTCCTCCTCTACCCTGGTGAGCTCCTCCTTCGACGACGACCACCACCACCTCTGGCTACCTCCTCCTCCTCCTCCTCCGGTGACCCCCTCATCCTCCTTCTCCTTCTCCTCCGACGACGACCACCACCACCTCCGGCTACCTCCTCCTCCTCCGGTGACCCCCTCATCCTCCTTCTCCTTCTCCTTCTCCTCCGGCGACCCCACTGGTGGAAACGGGGCTATAGGTCCCGGTTGGTACGGGGCTTTAGTCCCAGTTGCCCAACCGGGACGGGGCAATCGGGACTAAAGCCCTAACCTTTAGTCCCGGTTGCCCCACCAACCGGGACAAAAGGGTGCACACGTGGCAGCGGCAGAGGGCGAGGGGGGTGGAGCATTAGTCCCGGTTCGTAACACGAACCGGGACTAATAACCTTCTGCCGCGGCAGAGATTTGGCCCATTTCTCTGCCACGGCAGAGAATTCATTTTGGCACATTTTGTTGCCGCGGCAGCATTTTCGCCACTTTTTGTGCCGCGGCAGAGAATTCATTTAGGTTGTTTTATTGTTTATTTAGTGATTTGCACTTATCAATGAAGGAACCTTATATTACATCATAAATATCATGGCAATATTACATTCAATACACGGATCGAGTTCATGCACTACATACAAAAGTTGCTATTCGATGCTACCGGCCAATTCCTTCAAAGTTGCTATTTTTACAATCCCTATTGTCTATACACAGCCGAATAGTATTCCCCTTTTGGGTCTAGGACTTCTGCATCTAAGAATCCCGCCAATTCCTCCTGAATTGCTCGTACGCGATCCTTTGGCAGAAGACCGTCCCGTAATGTTCGATCTGATTTAAAAAAGGAGTCAGCATATATGAATGAAACTAAACACAATTTGATTGTAATTAAAAACTATAAAAATTGTTTACGTACGTGGAGTTGCTCTAAATTTCTGCCCTTCTCATCGCACGTCTGCCGGATGAACTCGCAAACATAGTATCCATATAGATTGTTACTTGGTCCCTGCGTCAGGCACTTTACGAGAACAGAGTTCAATCAAAATAATAATCAAGCATGATAATAACTGTATCAAAACTAGAATCAAAGAGATGCGCGGATATAGCTAGTGGTGCTTACATTTAGTTGTTGAAATGTAAGCTCCTCTTTCCAAACACCCCTAGCCTTGTTGGTGAACCGTTTCCAAGCGCTGCCCGGCGTAGAAAACGAATAAAATAAGTTATTAAGTAATTGATATCATAAAATTCATGAACATTGCCGATATAGTGTCGTAATGATTAGAATTACCGCTGGAGAAGTATCTGCATGTCCTTCCACGTCTCAAGGGGTTTATGTTTCGAGTTCATGACTAGTACACGCCCTTTGTCAAGTTGAATGATTAACAGAATATAGTGGTAGCTGCGAATGCATAACTAATCAATTATATACTTAACATCGAGTAAGCGAAATAGAAAGTGTATACAAGACAATAACACTCACTCGAAGTTGTAAGAAAATAGTATTTCCCTTTTGGTTTCTTGAAACCTTAACGCGTGTACTATATTATCCTCCGTATCCTGGGGGTTTGTTTTGAGATTAGCTTGATGAACCCAATATGGGTCAATGAAGCCAATGTCATAGATTTGTCCTTTGCTGCATTCGAGAATCTTCATTCTGCATATTACAGTATGATTATATACATGCAATAAACAAGGTGAGATAGCTGGAGACTAAATTAATTACAGAATTAGTACTTACAGACAATAGGCACTGATGATCGATTTGTCCAAGGCATCTTGATTGAATAATTGAAATAGTTCATCAAATTCAATGGATATCATGCCATCCATATCTTTACCATAATGCTTTTTTGTAACCTTCAGCACTATCCAGTTAGCCCCGGCCTTTGTGGCATGCAAGTACCAGTTATGCAATCTTCGCATTTTTGTTGGAAGATTGTTTACCTCCTCAGGTTTGACGAGAGGTTTGCTGTACTGGTATTTGTATGCTACTTCACTCACGGGAAAGAACTCTAACTGGGATAAGTACTGGGCAATACTCATACCTTGAGCAGCGGCAGCTTCTCCGTATTGTGCAACTACCTCTGGATCATACTGCTCTTCGGCCTCATATTTGCTCGACCCTACATTGGTTTGGGAAATCACCTTGAGAGGGGCGCAAGTCTGTTTTGCTTGTTCTCCGAGCTAGGCAACAGATTTCTCGCTTGCATCAGTACTGCTCTTCGAGGCTTTTTGTGCCGCATGTGACTTGAGAATAGAACGCTCATAGTATGATGACAGCTTTGGCTCGGGTTGATGAAGAGTCTTTAGCATTTTCAACACTTTGGCTTTTTCTTCTTTGGTGCTGGGGAACTCTGGCTCTTTCGGCCGCCTCAGCTTAGAGAAAAACGCTGTCGTTTCCGCATCAACGATCGCCGCAGTCTCCTCTTCAGTACAGTCATAAGCTCTCTTGGGAGGAACCTTTGGTACTTTTCGAAGAGGCTCTTGTTTACGTTTCGGCGATCGCTTATAACGACGCATAGTAGCGGTACGCTTACGCTTTTTATCCTGAGGCACCGGCGATGGCTCCCGCGGCGATGGCTGCGCCGGAGATTGGTGAGGCGACGGAGCCGGGTGAGGCGACGAAGACGGCTGCTGCGGCGGCGACGACCTCGCTGAAGACGGGTGAGGCGGCGGCGAAGATGGCCTTGGCGTGTGATTTCGAAGCACGATACATTCCTTCGGCCATAGAATGGTGACGTTTTTTGCGTCTCCCAGTACAGTCACATCCCCTTCACCTGCAGGGTAGTGAAGATCCAAAACTTCAAAGGTGGGCATAATTTCATCCACCCCGACAACAGCGTAGCCCTCTGGAACCGGACGACAGTGGTAAGTTGGTGTGGGTCCAATTGGTAAGGCATAGCCGACCGCCACCTTCATTGATATGTTCACAACTTTGACATGTAGCTCGCAGTGTGTCGTCTCTGTGATATCATCCACTGGGTAGCCAACAGGAGCCATCGTCGGTGCACCATCGTCATCGCCATTGTCATCACCCGGGACCTCGGTGGAAGCCACACTGCTTTTTCGATTATTCGATAGGCCGGTAGCATCGAATGCAGTGTGCTGCTGAGATGGGCCGGTAGTACTTTGCTCTTTAAGTGCGTTAATTTCATCTTGTTGTTGCTTTAATCGTTCTTCAATTAAACGCATTCGCTCTTTCTGACTATCTGCTTCAACTTCCGCCCTGTCCTTTCTCCTCTGACGGCTTCTATCAGGATATTTCTTCCTCTCTTCGGGAAACCTAATCCTCCATGGTTGGGAGCCTCTTGTGCCTCGTGTTCGTCCATCAGGTTCCTTATTTCCAAGGGCGAGTGTGAGCTCATCATTCTCTCTATCGGGAATGAAGTCCCCATCTTTAACAGCCTTTACTGCTTTTCTGATCCTCTCGATTGGCAAGGGGTCTTCTTTATGTCGTATGTTATATATACACCTCCCTTCCGAGTCCAACGTGCCCCCATGCCCGTAAAACCAATTCCTTGCATGTTCTACCCAATCGTCTGTCTCTGGGGTGATCTTTTTATCACGCAGTTCATTCTCAAGTTTCTCCCACTTAGGAATGCCAGCCCTGTAGCCACCTAAGGGGCATGCAATTTCATGGGAAGATTTACGCGCGACCAAGCCAGACCGAGCTTTCCTACGTCGAACACAATGGTTTTGACCACGCGATCCCTTCGCCCATGTCTCGCCCATGCGTGAGCGAACATGGGAACTCCCAACGGCGCCGCCTCCTCCCCCCTCTCCTCACCTTTCCCTCGTCGCTGCGCTGTCAGGGCGGGCCACCGGGCCTTGCCTGTGCGTTGACGGCACCGGCGGTGGCGGCTTGATACTGTAGATGTGGTGCATATCTACAGTAAACGTTGGCCCTTTTCCAAGACAATTCGGTGTCTTACCCTTTCACGATTCCACCGTCTATCCGATGTTTCTCTGTGCTTTCTCAGCGCCGCTAACCGAATCCCGAGCAAAACAGAGCTTCTGCCTCTCTCTTGCCACAATACACCCGCCCCACGCGTCCCTGCACGCCTCCCATGTCCTGCAGAACCGGCCACCGACATCCCCTTCTCCCGAGCCGCCGACCGCCGTCTAAGACTAGGACTAGTCGGGAAAAAATATTATAGTATTTGCCACGTCCACAATCTGAACACCACAATCCGATTGCACAACATACCCAACGTGATGCACATGAAGAACTTTGCATAAGCCATCTATATTAATAGCAGAAAATACCAAAGCATCCATTATCAAATGCATTATCCAACAAATTGTGACAAATTACATAATTATTAGAATAACTATTAGACATATTACGACAAGCAAACTAGCAAAATTCTTTCAACACAACAATATCACTCACATATATTGCAAATTCTTTCAACACAACAATATCAATCTACATTACAAACACCAATCAATCTACATTACAAATACCAATCAATCTACATTACAAACACCAATCAACCTAATACTACAAATTTCCGGAAATTTGGGGGAGAGCGAGAGAGGGAAGAGCGCGCGGGCCGGGAGACATACCCGAGGAAGGGGACAGGGGAGAGGCCGGAGGAGGTGCGGCCGGAGGAGCGGAGGTGCGGCCGGAGGAGCGGAGGTCGGAGGAGGTGCGGCCGGAGGAGGCGCGCGGGAGGAGGAGGAGCCGCTACGGAGCGCGCGGCGGTGGCGGCCGGAGGAGGAGCCGCTACGGGGAGCGCGCGGCGGTGGCGGCCGGAGGCGGAGGCGGAGGCGTTGACGACGACGGAGGGCGCGAGCAGTGTAACACCCTCAGAATCGGACCTATGCAAGTTTGAGCAAAATTCGCCAAACCCGCATAGAAACGATTCAAAGGTGCCCTCCAGGCACTTTCGTGCGGGTGGAAAACGAAGTAATAACATTACACAACAGTCCTCGATGGGACCCACAGAACAGATATATATAACGGCGACTCCAAGAGTCAAGAATACAGATATAATATACTAAGATCCAAATCACCTCGAAAATGATAGAGCGGCCGACTACGGACAAGATGCAAATGGGGCTAAGAGCCCTGAAGAATAACCAATGACGTCCATAACCCTGCCTAGGCCAAGCCGGAAGGGTAACCCTGCTAACGACGTCGATCTCAAACCTGCTTAACAAAAGGGGTGCCGACAAAGGGCAAAGCAGAAAAACAAAGAAGGAGCGTCAGTACTGAGGCCAGTACACGGCGAGGCTAGAATTCGGCGGTCCTCGCCTACATAGGTATGGTGGACTGAGCGGCAGCGGCAGCATGCACTAAACAACCTATAGAGACTCGATACAACTGGCGATTATCAGAGAGGGGTAAGAATGACCTATCCGGAGCCAACCTGAATCTAACACCAAACAAACCCATCCTGGTGTTTCCCCCTCGAGACCAAACGAGGAAGTCAACCGAGGAACTCACACAGTTGGCAGTTTTACTTATTCAGTTATAGTTGCGGCACTTTACTAGTCAGGTTTAGATAATCATCCTGATAAAGTAAGCAGTGGGCACTTTTATTTAATCATTTCGTTGTAGTTGCAACATTTACTAATCAGATTCAGATAGCATGAGATAAACCCAAAACCCAGCAGTTGTTGGTACTTTTATTCAGCCATTCCGTTGTAGTTGCAAGATTTACTAGTCAGGTACAATTGTCGCAAGCGACAACCAACAAGCAATTGTGGGCAGTATTAATTAGCCATTCCATTATAGTGAAGCTGATTACTAGTCATTATAAGTCAAATTTATAACAATAAACTTTAGTTATGCTTGTCTATGATCGAGATACTGTGCTCCAAGTCGTCCATATCCGCGGACACGGCTTTCAGAAAGTTTTACCCGGTCGGGGTGCACCAATAGCAACACACGCTCGATCAACCTCGGAAAAACCAAATCAAAACCCAACGAGGCTTTCACGACTGAACAATCACAGGATTCAAAAATATTTCAGGGGGCCACCCCTTGGAGTACACCCGCAACGAAGTAAGCTAGCTCCGAGACGGACCCCAAAGTTTGTGGGGCCGGCGGTAAACGACAGCAGATCCCCAAACGGGGACTGTCGATACCACGTAAACGGGTCACCATTCCTAAACAGTACAGTGTGCTCATCGCACAATCGTAAATAAAGCAGTAAAACATGGCATAAGTACAGGATCGTAAATAAAACCTCAAACTAGTTTGTGGCCCCAAGAAATAAGACTGAATCAAGCTCTGGCTCAGGGGGGTCCCATATACCTCCCGGATGTGGATAGCGCGATAAATCAAGGAACAGGTATCAAGTACTCGGGGTCTTACGGGACACAAGTGGGCGTTCGGAAACCAAATATTTTCTATCACCCACCGATGCCTCTGCTTATTTCAATTTTAGTTGTTAAACAGAAATTAAAGTGAACAATAAGTAAAACTAAGATCATCTCCAACAACAACATGCGGCAAGGCTCCAGCAACTGTGGCATTTGTCGACACGCAACAGCACTTGAGCAAGCGACTACGACGCGCAAGTCCAACTAGCTACCAAACAACAGGTAATAGGATGTGTCCAAGGCAATATAGGGCTGCACGGTAGATCACGGGTACGGAAACTAAAGCATCGCAACACAGATAGCAATAGATCAACAGGAGGGAAGTAAATACTATAAAAGTAAGATAGGTAGAAAGGGGGGAGATGCTCGCCTGAAACATTGTCGAAGGTTCAACCGAAGAACGGACGACACTCGCATCAACTCAACGGCCTTATCCGCGAAGAAGCAAAACACTAGAATAAACACCGAATGCAATATTTAATACAACGACAGAAGATCGGCATGATGCATGTATGATGCATGGCATGGCAAGGATGCGGTGCAATTAGATCATATTAAGCGGAACCGGGGTCCCGACAATTAATTAGGTGGTTCAAGTTGTTTAGCTACCCCGCAATTTAAGTGTTGTTTTAACAAGGCAAGATAAGATACCGGCTCGCTACACAAGTTTAAATGAGGCCGATATGAGACCAGATTTGCCCGCATATGGGCCCCATATTTAATTATTAGGTGAATCGGCATAAGGCCCCCAAACCACAGATATGCATGCGAGTATGACAATTCAATATGCAACAAGTTGTTATTATCTTATAAAATAGGGTTCTCGGATAAGGGTCACACTTTAGGGTTCTCGACGATCTTGGGGTTTCCGGGGTTCGGGGTCGGTCTCAGGGTCCAGGGTTCGACGGGTGTCTTGGCGTCCCAGGAAGCTGGACTTGGTTCGGCGTCGGGGCGCATCGGATTCTTCCGGGTCGAGGTCGTTCTTGTCGTCACGAGGACCTTGTCGGGTCTGTGGTTCGGGTCGGACTTGTAGTTCGGGATGCAGCACTTGGTGTCCGGGACGGAGATCTTGAGGTCCCAGGAGGTCGATCTTGGTGTCGTACGACTGAGAACTTGGCTTCGGTGTACATGGTCTTCAGGGGTCTATGTTCTCGGCCACGGTCTCCTTGTTATCTTTTAACACCAAAACATCACGGATGGAGGAGGCACACTAGCATGGCGGGGTCGCGGGACAGGCGAGGCCGACGACGACGGACTTGGCGGTGATGGCAGAACTCCTCGGACGGACGCGAGCCGGAACAGGGGACCGCGGCGGCGCTCGCAGGCTACAGCGGGATGGCGCCGGGCAGAGAGGCGGGGACGATCGTGAGGCGGTTGCCTGGACGAGCGGCAGCGGCGAGCTGCCAAGGGCGAGCGGGGCTTGGGCGAGCACGACGACGGCAACGGAGGCTCGCCGGAGGCGGGGAGACGCTGCCGAGAGGGGAGGGCAGGCAGCGCCGGCGGACAGAGGAGCTCGGCGGCGACGCGGGGCCCGGCGAGGCGGTAGGTGGGCGGCGGAGTGGTGCTGGGGTCGGGGGCGAGCGGTTGCGTCGGGGGCGGGGCGTGCGGTGGCGAGCTCGAGGCGACCGGGGCGCGGCTGCGCGGCGAGGACGCGGGGGAGGAGGCGCAGAGGCGCGAGGCGGCGGGGTGAGGTGGTCCGGCGGCGAGCGGCGACGGGGCCAGCGGCGGAGGGAAGAGCTGCAGGGGCGGCGGGAGGTTGCGGGAGCAGGGTGGGGTGCGCGGGGTGGAGAGGAGGGAGGCGGGACAGGGACGCGTGCGGGGGAGGCGGTTCGCGTGGGCGTGCGTGCCGGTGGGGTCGGGGCGTGGGACAGGGGGAGTGGACCGGTCCAGGGGAAGGTTGATCTGGGGGAGGTGGGAGCTGGGTCGGTGTGGAGGCTGGGAGAGAGAGAGAGAGAGATTAGGTGGGGAGAGGAGAGGTGCTGGCAGGTGGGCTCGGCGGCTGGGGGGTCACACGGGTTAGAGAGAGGGGCAGGGAGGGACTAGGTGGGAAAAGGGAGAGGGGGAAAAAGGGGTGGATTGCTGAGGTGGCAGGTGGGTAGGGAAAAAGGGGAAGGGGTGAGGTGGCAGCCAGGGATTGGTGGGTAGGAATAGATTGGGTGGGACTAGGATTTAGCAGGGCTGTTTTCAAAAGTGTGTTTGTTTGGTCGTGATTAAATCAAAACAAGGCCATTTGCAAACAGTTTTTAGACAATAAAAATACTCCGATGCGATCGGGGTTTTGTGTTTGGAAATAATAGGGGTTTTGTACAATTCAAAACTAGGCTTTTCAAATAATGCAGTCAAACAATGCATGAAGATGACGATGCAATGCACAAATTCAACGCGATTTTCTGGTAGTGGTTTTGCGGGATGCCACAAGCAGCCTGGCGGCGTCGTCGATGAAACAGAGAAGCAGAGAAGATAAGCAGAGAAGAAGAAGAGAAGTTATAAAGGGAAGGGAGTATACGTCCCGGTTGGTGGCTCCAACCGGGACTAAAAGGCCATACGTCCCGGTTGGAGCCACCAACCGGGACGTATACTCCAATTTTCAGCAGGTGAAGGGGCGCGCGCGCAAGGGGTATTTAGTCCCGGTTGGTGACTCCAACCAGGACATATTCCCCTGTTTTCAAAATTTTTCAGGTATTTTCTCTCTGTTCCCGCCTTATTTTTTATTTTGGGGTTTAAATTTGTAATGTTTTTTAAATGATAATTACTTTGGAATTTAGAAAAACTTTAAACATAAAAAGTGTTTGAATTTGAATAACTAATTCGAAACCATTTTCTGTTTTGAAAAATAATTAATGTAACCATTTAAACTATGAACCATTTAAAATTAATAATGAAATAACTTATATTTTTTAAATATTAATTTGGAATTTAGAAAAACTTTAAACATAAAAAGTGTATGGATTTGAATAAATAATCCAAAACCATTTTCTATTTTTAAAAAATAATTAATGTAACCATTTAAAATTAAAAATGAATTAACTTATATTTTTTAAATATTAATTTGGAATTTAGAAAAACTTTAAACATAAAAAGTGTATGGATTTGAATAAATAATCCAAAATCATTTTCTATTTTTAAAAAATAATTAATGTAACCATTTAAAATTAAAAATGAATTAACTTATAATTTTTAAATATTAATTTGGAATTTAGAAAAAATTTAAACATAAAAAGTGGTTGGATTTGAATAAATAATTCAAAACCATTTTCTGTTTTAAAAAACAATTAATGTAACCATTTAAAATATGAACCATTTACAATTAAAAATGAATTAACTTATAAGTAATTCAAAACCATTTTCTGTTTTTAATGGGCGGAAAAAAGAGGACGGAAAATAATGGGCGGAAAGAAAATTTGATTAGGATAGAACTGGAATTAAAGTACATAACACAACTAACACAAAGTTACATAGAAGAACTGAAAATTAAGATACATGGCCAGATTAAGCCACAATCGGCCGAACTTGTTTTGCAATGTTGGAATAATTCAGTCATGCTCCTTCCTACACCTGTAATACTCGCCACTGTAGTCGTCGTACTCGCCGCGGCCGTGGTCGCTATCGTCGTCGGGGTCGCCGTAGTTGAACCTTGAAGGTTGAGTACGAGTGGGCTGGACTTGATGGTAGTGCAGGCGGGGGCTAGAGTCGGCGGCCGTGTCGTAGGCCATGATGCTCTGGAGAGTCCGGCCGCGCCACCATAGCCGACAGCCGGCCTCGTTGAAGTTCGGAGGAGGTGGGCCCTCCTCCTCGTGCCTGGAGAGTGCCCTCTCACGCCGATCCACGAAGAAGGCTTCCCAAGTCGGGAAATAGTCGGGATGCCATCTGGGATTCCTCCGCTGCTCCGGCGTGAGCTCGAAGTAGTAGTGGTTCGTGATGGCCATCCGACGCGCCACACCTAGAGGGACAGGAGGAACCGGCACACCTCCGGCGCTCAGCATCCAGGCGACGGGGACACAGTACCCCGGTGGGCAGGGGTAGTTCGAGGCGCAAAGCGCCTCCGCCTCCCTGGGAGTTAGTGCTACGGTGGAAGCCATGGGAAAGAGTGATGAGGTTTCAGATATGAGTCTAGAGATGTGCAATGACAATGGAGGCCAACCCTACATATATATATATAGTCAAGAACTGGCGGGAAGAACTGGCAGGAAAAAATGGCGGGAAAAATGGCGTGTCGACATTATGTCGTGCGGAGTGTACCTTGTCCCGGATGGTGTCACCAACCGGGACTAAAGATGAAAAATGGCGCGTCCACACACATGCATAATATGGGCACAACATCACAAACTATGCCGTGATTCAGCACATAACATCGGTCATTTGGACCGAAAGCCATGAAACCTCGAACATGATAGGTCATTTTGTGAAGGTTTTTTCGAAACATGATCAATATACCAAGTCTGGTATTTTTCCTTTCAACTATGTAACATAATATGACACCACGCGAAGGATTTTCATTGTTCGGATTTTTTTTGAATTTATTATGCCCGTTTTGAATTATCTGAATTTCTAACTATGGTCGAACCGGTGTGCATGAAGATAGGAGACGAGCATCGTTAGTACTTGCATTGGATCTCTGAAGAAACCACATATTGCGAGTCTAAAAATGATTTTTTTCAAAAAATCACGGGCGATAGATCATGTACCTGTAGTACAAACCGGACCCACTTCCTGCCGATTCGGCAGACATTTGTCCTTTTTATCCGGGATGGACGAAAAGGTTTGAGATATACCGGTTGGGACATATCCATGTAAGGTGGTCTAGTATTTTAGGAAAATGGGACGGTAGCATTCTGAAACGGCATTTTGGTGGTTACTTCACAAAACGACCCGTTTTTTGCGCTCGGAAAATGGAAAAGGGCTTTTCCGTGCGACAAAAAGGAAAACTTACTCCTGCAACATTGTTCTCCATACCAATGTCCACACACATGCATAATATGGGCACAACATCACAAACTATGCCGTGATTCAGCACATAACATCGGTCATTTGGACCGAAAGCCATGAAACCTCGAACATGATAGGTCATTTTGTGAAGGTTTTTTCGAAACATGATCAATATACCAAGTCTGGTATTTTTCCTTTCAACTATGTAACATAATATGACACCACGCGAAGGATTTTCATTGTTCGGATTTTTTTTGAATTTATTATGCCCGTTTTGAATTATCTGAATTTCTAACTATGGTCGAACCGGTGTGCATGAAGATAGGGGACGAGCATCGTTAGAACTTGCATTGGATCTCTGAATAAACCACATATTGCGAGTCTAAAAATGATTTTTTCAAAAAATCACGGGCGATAGATCATGTACCTGTAGTACAAACCGGACCCACTTCCTACCGATCCGGCAGACATTTGTCCTTTTTACCCGGGATGGACGAAAAGGTTTGAGATGTACCGGTTGGGAGATAGTCCATGTAAGGTGGTCTAGTATTTTAGGAAAATGGAACGGTAGCATTCTGAAACGGTATTTTGGTGGTTACTTTACAAAACGATCCCTTTTTTGCGCTCGGAAAATGGAAAAGGGCTTTTCCGTGCGACAAAAAGGAAAACTTCCTCCTGCAACATTGTTCTCCATACCAATGTCCACACACATGCATAATATGGGCACAACATCACAAACTATGCCATGATTCAGCACATAACTTCCTGCCGATTCGGCAGACATTTGTCCTTTTTACCCGGGATGGACGATTTCGGCAGGCTGGGCCAGACAACACTAATGATAGGGGTGAGTGTCTACATTATGTCGTGCGGCGTGTACCTTGTCCCGGATGGTGTCACCAACCGGGACTAAAGATCAACCTTTAGTCCCGGTTGGAGACACCAACCGGGACAGAACACGAGTCAGCACTAATGATAGGGGTGAGTGTCGACATTATTTCATAAGTGTCGACACTATGCCGAGCTGCTTGTACTATAAATAGGCATCCTTGCGAGTCCAGTCCTCCAGCCAGTTTTCAAGAGCAGGGACACCACTGCTGCCAGTTTCAGGGAGATGCCGACGGAGCCCAGTCCTCAGGCATCTCCGAGAAACTGGTCATAGAGGCACTCCCTAATATGTGAAATTAGTTAGCTCTGAGGCGTATTGATCTAGTTAGAGAAGTTACAAGCTACAAGATGGTTTTCGAGAGGAGGTACACCACTGCGGCCAGTTTCAGGGAGATGCCGACGGAGCCCAGTCCTCCGGCATCTCCGAGAAACTGGTCATAGAGTCACTCCCTAATATGTGAAATTAGTTAGCTCCGAGGCGTATTGATCTAGTTAGAGAAGTTACAAGCTGCAAGATGGTTTTCGAGAGCAGGGACACCACTACGACCAGTTTCAAGGAGATGCCGCCGGATCCCAGTCCTCCAGCATCTCCAAGAAACTGGTCATAGAGACACTCCCGGTCCAGCCACAAAACGGGACTAACACTCAAGACATTTATTAATATTAAAAACTGAGACTACAAAACCGGGACTAAAGGCCACAAACCGCGAAAGATATCCTTCGGTCAAGCCACAAACCGCGAAAGACATGAACTAGAGTTACATAATATGAGCATGAACTTCTTGGCATATGTCCTTCCTTATGATCGCTTCAGACGTAACCATGGAGCATCTTCTTTACTTAACGGAATGCTTGGGTCAGTTTTCACTGTGAAGGGAGGAATTTCATCAAACTTATTATAATCTTCTGACATGTCTGTCTTATCCTCGATTTCCACGATGTTTCTTTTCCCTGAAAGAACTATGTGACGCTTTGGCTCATCATATGATGTATTCGTTTGCATATTTTTTCTTTTTTTCGGTCTGGAGGACATGTCCTTCACATAGAAAACCAGAGACACATCATTGGCTAGGACGAATGGTTCATCTCTATAACCAATATTATTGATATCCACTGTTGTCATTCCGTACAACTGGTCTATCTTTACCCCTTCCCCATTCAGGTTGACCCATTTGCAGCGAAACAAAGGGACCTTAAAAGAGACTCCATAGTCTAGTTCCCATATCTCCTTTATGTAACCATAATATGTGTCCTTTTGTCCATTCTCGTCTATTGCATCAAAGCGGACACCACTATTTTAGTTGGTGCTCTTTTTATCTTGGGCGATCGTGTAGAATGTATTCCCATTTATTTCGTACCCTTGGAAATTCAATACAGTAGAAGATGGTGACGCGGCCAACAAGTATAGCTGATCTCCAACAGTGGTGTCATTCCAGAGATGTGTCCGCATCCAACCACCGAAAGACTTCATGTGTTCATCTGTAATCCATGATTCAGGCTTCCCCGGGTTTTTGGAGCGTACAATATTCTTGTGTTCCTCGATATACGGAGCTGCCAAGGTGGAATTATGTAGAACTGTGTAGTGTGCTTTAGTGAAAGAATCCCCGTCCCTACATATCATTGCTTTCTTTCCCAGCGTGTCTTTTCCACTTAATCTTCCCTCATGTCGCGAGTCAGAAACACCAATCGTCTTAAGGTCAGGAATAAAGTCAACACAAAACTCAATGACCTCCTATGTTCCATATCCCTTGGAGATGCTTCCTTCTGGTCTAGCACGGTTATGACCATATTTCTTTAAGACTCCCATGAACCTCTCAAAGGGGAACATATTGTGCAGAAATACCGGACCGAGAATGGCAATCTCTTCCACTAGATGAACCAGGAGATGCGTCATAATATTGAAGAAGGATGGTGGGAACACCAATTCAAAACTAACAAGACATTGTACCACATCCTTCTGTAACCTTGGCAGAATATCTGGATTAATTACCTTCTGAGATATTGCATTGAGGAATGAACACAGCTTCACAATGGGTACTCGAACATTTTCCGGTAGAAGCCCCCTCAATGCAATCGGAAGCAACTGCGTCATAATCACGTGACAGTCATGAGACTTCAGGTTTTGGAACTTTTTCTCTGCCATATTTATTATCCCCTTTATATTAGATGAGAAGCCCGACGGCACCTTGATACTGTAAAGGACTTCAAAAAAGATTTCCTTCTCTGCTTTGGTAAGAGCATAGCTGGCACGACTTAAGTGACGCCCTTTATCCGTCTTGTTATGTGTATGCATGTTCTTTGGGTCTTTCATAATTTGTTGGTCCTCCCGTGCTTCAGGTGTATCTTTTGTCTTCCCATACACGCCTAGGAATCCTAGCAGGTTCACGTAGAGATTCTTCGTCACGTGCATCACGTCGATTGAAGAGCGGACACGCGGGACTTTCCAATATGGCAGCTCCCAAAATATAGATTTCTTCTTCCATATGGGTGCGTGTCTTGGAACTGATTGACCGCCGGGACCCTTTCCAAAGATTACTTCTATGTCCTTGACCATACCAAATACATCATCACCAGCAGGGAGTTCAGGCTTCTTTCGGTGATCTGCCTCACCTTTGAAATGCTTGACTTTCTTTCTTACGGGATGATTGGTCGGAAGAAATCGTCGATTCGCCAGGTACACAACCTTCTTGCATTTATGCAAATATGTACCTTCGGTCTTATCTAAACAGTGGGTGCATGCCTTATATCCCTTGTTTGTCTGTCCTGAAAGGTTACTAAGAGCAGCCCAATCATTGATGGTTACGAATAATAACCCTCGTAGATCAAATGGCTCCTGTTTGTTCTCATCCCACGCACGTACACCTGGTTTGCCCCACAACTGTAAGAGTTCTTCAACTAATGGCCTAAGGTACACATCAATGTCGTTGCCCGGTTGCTTCGGGCCTTGGATGAGCATTGGCATCATAATGAACTTACGCTTCATGCACAACCAAGGAGGCATGTTGTAGATACATAGAGTCACGGGCCAGGTGTTGTGACTGCAGCTCTGCTCCCCAAAAGGATTCATGCCATCCGTACTTAGACCAAACCATAAGTTCCTTGCGTCACCTGCAAAGTCTGGGAAGTCTCTCTCGATTTTTCTCCACTGTGACCCATCAGCAGGGTGTCTCAACTTCCCGTCTTTCTTACGGTCTTCTTTGTGCCATCGCAACAACCTGGCATGCTCTTTGTTTCTGAACATGCGTTTCAACCTTGGTATTATAGGAGCATACCACATAACCTTAGCAGGAACCCTCTTCCGGAGGGTCTCTCCCTCAACATCACCAGGGTCATCTCGTCTGATCTTATACCGCAACGCATTGCATACCGGTCATTTATCTAAATTCTCATACTCCTTACCGCGGTAGAGGATGCAGTCATTAATGCATGCATGTATCTTTTGCACATCTAATCCCAGAGGACAGAGAGTCTTCTTTGCTTCGTAGGTACTCTCGGGAAGTTAGTTATGTTTTAGAAACTTCGGCTTCATTATTTTCAACATCTTTTCAAATGAGGAGTCAGTTAGACCACACTCTGCCTTCCATCGCAAAAATTCCAGTGTGGTACCGAGCTTTGTGCTGCCATCTTCACAATTTGGGTACAACAATTTCTTGTGATCTTCTAACATGCCCTCTAACTTCAACTTCTCATTTTCTGTTTCACAGTTTCGCTTTGCATCAGAAATGACCCTACCAAGTTCATCAGCCGGCTCATCTGATGCCCGTTCTTCACCTCTTTCCTCTCCATTGTCTTCCATTGCAGTATCACTGTATTCAGGAAACATATGATGATAGTTGTTATCATCATCATCTTCTTCACCATCTTCCATCATAACCCCTCTTTCCCCGTGCTTGGTCCAGCAATTATTGTTGGGCATGAAACCTTTCATAATCAGGTGGCCGCGAATGATTTTCGAGGAAGTACTCCTTGTTGTTCCGACATTGAACACATGGACAACGTATAAATCCATTCTCTTTGTTTGCCGTAGCCACATCGATAAATTTATCCACGCCTTTGATATACCCGGCTACGCTTCGGTCACCGAACATCCATTCCCGACCGTTCATCTGCATCACATAAGTAAGTTTATCAAAAAACAGGACATCATAAATAGTGAAATAACCAATTCACACTGACACATGAATTGTATCAATGACCTAGAAAAGATAAGATTGCTAACCTCGATCGAGGGAAATAAAGAGGAGAAAGCTCAAGTGCGTCTCGGACACCTTCTATATTTCTGTTCTATGAGAAATTCAACGGGATTATTCACTCAAACATTTCATCAAACACCTTCAATGCATGCATAGAAGAGAAAAAACTAGCACACCCCTCACACCTTCCACCATTCGAAAAAACAGAGTGGAGGAAGAGGGGGCTGGGGCGTTGCATTTATAGAGGGCAGGAGAATACGTCCTGGTTGGAGCCAGCAACCGGGACTAAAGGTGTGTGCCACGCCACGTGGCCGTGGCCAAACCTTTAGTCCCGGTTGGTGGCTCTAACCGGGACGTATTCACCCTTACCAACCGGGACGCATGCCCCCTGGCCCCGTGCCCGCTCCAACCGGGACGCGTGCCAGCATTAGTCTCGGTTGGTGGCGCAACCGGGACTAATGCTCTGAGGGGTCGCGAACGGATGGCCCTTTTTCCACTAGTGACCCCCTCCTCCTCTTCCTTCTCCTCCGACGACCTCCTCCTCCTCCTTCTCCTCCGGCGATCCCCTTCTCCTCCTCCCACCTTTGGGCTAGCCCTCCTCCGGCGACCCCCACCCCTGGCCAGATCTGGCCATCTTATTTTGAAATTTGAAAAAAAAATTGTGGCGCTGGCGCATATTGGCAATATGCGCCATAGAAGTTTTAGATCTAGCATGACTTTTTTTAATTTGAAAAAAACTCTATGGCGCATATGTGAGAAATGCGCCACTAAACTTTTTCAACTTCTGTGGCGCAGAACTACAGTTTAGTGGCGTGATAACAGTGGCACATCCCATATGTGCCACAGAAGTTAAAAAATGGTGCACCATTGATAACCTTTTTTCCTAGTAGTGTCAACCGCTAATGAGGATAGCTTGGTATTGTGATCAAAGAGTTGCTTCACATGGATACATAAATATCTCACTCGGGTTTGTTACATATGTGATGCAAAAGGAAACATGTATGAATACATGAGGTTTTCTCAAATCTTTAAATACGTATGCGGGAGTCAATATGAATGTCCACATCCCGTTGTTCATTATTGTCTGGAAAGGAGTTTCATGATAAGTGCACATATTATCGAACCTATAAGGGGTGACACACTTAAGTGTCTTCAATCTATTGAGCGGTATGGTTGCATAGATATATGAGAGTATATTTTTGGTATGTGGCCAAGAGAGTCGTACCGAATAAGTTTTGGAGATATCGAAATAGTTTTGAATAGAGAACGGAATTGTTCTGGTTGACATAACCTAAATACATAAGATAGTTTTGGAGTTATAAAAAAGTGTTTTGACATTCATTAGAATGGTTCTAAATTTGTTTTATGTCCGTAGAGTTCTGAAAATGTTTCGAAAAAATATAGGTTCATATACATACATGTCAGTATTTATTTGAAAAAATCGAAGGGAACAAAGACTTTCCATATATGTAATGCATAAATTAAGGAGTTAATAATTTTTGCAATATTTGGAAGCATAAATCAGGGGTTTTAAATTGAGAGGATTAAGGGAAGTCCGAGATTAATCCATTATTTGAGGGAAGATCTTTTCCTCTATGGAAGGAGGCACTAGGGTCCACCATACCTCCCATATGGGGTTGCCCAGCCACCAACCCCTTCCATATGAGGAAGCATGCACCCCAAGGGCCACCTAGAGATGGCGCCTAGGGTTTCCACCTTGTGGAAGCGACGACTACCCCTAGGGAGCCTCTTCTCCAAGCCTCCATCCTCTCTCTCCCATATATATACCCTATGAGGGGCAACCCTCATAAAACAAGTTATTCTCCTCGTGGATGCAACTCTCATCTCTCAAGTTCTCTCTCTCATGTACATAACTACATATGCTTGAAGGCTGCATGAACCTCCAGTAGTTTTTCGTCTTGCACGAAGCTCTGCTGGATTGAAGGCGGGGTATCCGTGGATACTTGTAGAGAGATCATTCTTTGATCCTTAAAATAGAGTTGCACCAACATCTTCACGAACGAACGAATCTCTGCTGCAACGTTGTATGATCTAGATCTAATCTATATGTGTTTATCTATAGATTGATCTTTGTGTTTTCCATGAATTTTTGTTTCTCCTGTGTGAACCCAACATGTAGCGGCAGCGTGACGAGCGGCGAGGGCCGTGGGTGGCATGGTACGCCTCTATAGTGGCTGGCAGAGGTGGTGGCTTGCTTCTACCATGGTGACCAACGGCGTTTTCATTTCTCCGCTCTTTCACAAGGTGGAGGGAAGTTTTGGCAAGTGGCAGAGATGCTCGGAGGTTGGTGCCGTTTTGAAGGTGTTGCTTTCTGTAACACCCTCAGAATCGGACCTATGCAAGTTTGAGAAAAATTCGCCAAACCCGCATAGAAACGATTCAAAGGTGCCCACCAGGCACTTTCGTGCGGGTGGAAAACGAAGTAATAACATTACACAACAGTCCTCGATGGGACCCACAGAACAGATATATATAACAGCGACTCAAAGAGTCAAGAATACAGATACAATATACAAAGATCCAATTCACCTTAAAAATGAAAGAGCGTCCGACTACGGACAAGATGCAACTGGGGCTAAGAGCCCTGAAGAATAACCAATGGCGTCCATAACCCTGCCCAGGCCAAGCCGGAAGGGTAACCCTGCTAACGACGTCGAGCTCAAAACCTGCTTAAACAAAAGGGGTGCCGACAGAGGGCAAAGCAGAAAACAAAGAAGGAGCGTCAGTACTGAGGCCAGTACACGGCGAGACTAGAATTCGGCGGTCCTCGCCTACAAAGGTATGGTGGACTGAGCGGCAGCGGCAGCATGCACTACACAACCTATAGAGACTCGATACAACTGGCGGTTATCAGAGAGGGGTGAGAATGACCTAACCAGAACCAAGCTGATACTAACACCAATCAAACCCATCCTGGCGTTTTCCCCCTCGACACCGATCGAGGAAGTCAACCGAGGAACTCACACAGTTGGCATTTTTATTTATTCAGTTATAGTTGCGGCTCCTTACTAGTCAGGTTTAAATAATCGTCCTGAATAAAGTAGGCAGTGGGCACTTTCAGTTAACCATTCCGTTATAGTTGCAACACTTATTAATCATATACAGATGTCATGAGATAAACCCAAAACCCAGCAGTTGTTGGTACTTTTATTCAGCCATTCCGTTGTAGTTGCATTACTTACTAGTCAGGCACAATGGTCGCAAGCGACACTCCAAAACAAGCAATTGTGGGCAGTATTACTTAGACATTCCGTTATAGTGGAGCTGATTACTAGTCATTATAAAGTCAAATTTATAGCAGTAAACTTTAGTTATGCTTGTCTATGATCGAGAAACTGTGCTCCAAGTCGTCCATATCCGCGGACACGGCTTTCAGAAAGTTTTACCCGGCCGGGGTGCACCAATAGCAACACACACTCGATCAACCTCGGAAAAACCAAATCAAAACCCAACGAGGCCTTCACGACAAAGCAATCACAAGATTCAGAAATATTTCAGGGGGCCACCCCTTAAGTAGATCCCGCAACGGAGTAAGCAAGCTCCGAGACGGCCTCAAGGTCTGGGTAGACGGCTGTGAGCGACTGGGAACCCCAAACGGGGCTTGTCGACACCGCGTAAACGTGTCCCGATCTTAAACAGTACAGTGTGCAGTACCTCGCACAATCGTAAATAAAGCAGTAAAACATGGCATAAGTACAGGATCGTAATAAAACCTCAAACTAGTTTGTGGCCCCAAGAAATAAGACGGAATCAAGCTCTGGCTGAGGGGGGTCCCATATACCTCCCGGATGTGGATAGCGCGATAAATCAAGGAACAGGTATCAAGTACTCGGGGTCTTACGGGACACAAGTGGGCGTTCGGAAACCAAATATTATCTATCACCCACCGATGCCTCTGCTTATTTCAATTTTAGTTGTTAAACAGAAATTAAAGTGACGAAAAGTAAAACTAGGATCATCTCCAACAACAACATGCGGCAATACATCAACAACTGTGGCATTGACGACACGCAACAGCACTTGAGCAAGCGACTACGACGCGCAAGTCCAACTATCTACCAAACAACAGGTAATAGGATGTGTCCAAGGCAAATATAAGGCTGCAGGGGATATCACGGGTACGAAAACTAGAGCATCGCAACACAGATAGCAATAGATCAACAGGAGGGAAATAAATACTATAAAAGTAAGATAGGTAGAAAGGGGGAGATGCTCGCCTGAAAACATTTGTCGAAGGTTCGACCGAAGATCGGGGCGAAGCTCACATCAACTCAACGGCCTTATCCGCGAAGAAGCAAAAAACTAGAAGAAACACCGGGTGCAGTATTTAATACAACGGCAGAAGATCGGCATGATGCATGTATGATGCATGGCATGGCAAGGTGCGATGCAATTAGGCCATATTAAGTGGAACCGGGGTCCCGACAATTATTTAAATGGTTCATGTTATTCAGCTACCCCGCAATTTAATGTTGCATTAGCAAGACAAAAGATAGCACCGGTTCGCTACACAAGTTTAAATGAGGCCAATATAAGGCTAGATTTGCCCGCATATGGGCCCCATATTTAATTATTAGGTGAATCGGCATAAGGCCCCCAACCACATGATATGCATGCGAGATGAAAAATTAAACATGCAACAAGTTGTTATGATGTTATAAAAATAGGGTTTTCGGGAAGGGGTTCACACATTGAGGGGGCTCGACGATCTTGGTTCCGGGGTTCGGGGTTCGGGGTCGGTCTCGGGGTCCAGGGTTCGACGGCCTCGGCGGGATCGTTCTCGGACTCCGGGGGTTAGGGTCTTGTCGCATCCGGGTTCTCGGAAAGGGGCGCATCGAATCTTCCGGGTCGGGGCGCGCTTGGTGAGAGAGAGTGGGGGGAAGAGTGGGTGCGCTGGGTGGGGGCCTGGGGGAAAAAGGGCGGGTCCCGCGGGTCAGAGAGAGATGGGTAAGGGAAGCTGGGTGAGAAAAAGGAAGAGGGGAAAAGTGGTGGATGGGTGAGGTGGCAGGGTGGGTATGTTTGGGGTGAGAGGGTGAGGTGGCGGTTTGCTGTTGGTGGGTAGGAATAGATTGGGTGGGTCTAGGATTTAGGGGGGCTGGCAGGGTGGACCGTTTTAGTATTTCCTGGGGCGGTCGATCGGGTCTATTTGGCCCGTTCGTCTGCCCCTACTGAAAATAATTATAATTTTTATTTATTACAAACAAGGTTTTTTGCAAACCGATCTCGGGCAAAACAAAATATTCCGGGGACCCGGTTTTGAGGCTTGAATAAAGAGGGACGTTTAGAAAACAACACGGGCTTTGCAACCATAGTTTTGGCAAACAATGCATGATGATGACGATGCAATGCACAAATTCAACGCGATTTTCTAGTAGTGGTTTTGCGGGATGCCACACTTTCGTACTCAGAGATTCGGGGTGCATATAGCGTGATGGGACAATTTCAAAGGGTGCATGGGTTGCTGGTCGGCATCTCGCTTCATCGGTGTGTTGATGACTTCCTTTGTATCACTTTTATTTTTTATTGGGCATTGTCTGTGTTGTTGCTCCATTATTTTATTTTTCTAAACTTATGTATCATATGGTTGCTTTATTTATAAACCGAAACAAAAGCCTATTTAGAAATAAGTTGTCCACGATAACCAAATAATTTCCCTAGTTTACAATAAATCTTTCGTCATACACTAACCAGGTTACAATCTCGGTGGCAACAAAAAGCACGCCCAACGGCATGGGACATTTTAAATTATTGCTCATTCCTAGTGAAATCTCGTAGTACAGAAAAAGACCGTGGGATCGGCGTGCATTTACGTAGCGTGCGTCCCGACCCTGTCCTTATGAAACAAGGAACTCCAAAGCGCACTTACGGTGCGTTTAGTAGGGTGGCTGACGGTCAGAAAATCCTAGTGGAGAATATTTGGGTCTGATTGGACACTGCACGTCATGACCCGCATGATAATTAAAGCACCTCCCGGGGCAGGCCAGCTAGGAACTACTGATTTGGTTGTTTCCAGTGAACCACTCTCGTTGCGGTCAAAATGGGGAACACGTTGTTCCCGCGGCTGCATCTATCAAAGATATGGTGGGAGGGCGCCTGAGCTCGCTCTCTCGAGCAAAATTGCGGCATGCGCTGATGGAATCCATCCCGCCAGAATTTCGCTCACCGCCGCCAAAAATTCGGGCCCTATTTATCTTCAGCTCTTCCACCGCCGA
The DNA here is from genome assembly GCA_910589765.1 of Avena atlantica. Taxonomy (NCBI): domain Eukaryota; kingdom Viridiplantae; phylum Streptophyta; class Magnoliopsida; order Poales; family Poaceae; genus Avena; species Avena atlantica. Next base: position 428,141,906 of record OU342733.1, read on the forward strand.
AATAAAATCTCCCATTTTTCCCTTCTGAGCTTCTCCTCTCTCCTTTGATTTCCATCGCCATGGAGGGACCTTGTACCTCGACCATGGCGACGGAGGCTGACCTTGGCATGCTGGAATCCCCTCATCTCTCACATGTGTGCTAGATGCATTTCTACTAGCTATAAGTATCTAGAACGCTTGCTCTTGCATAGATCTGATGATGTTATAAGATGCATGGATCTGCATTCATATGCCATGTAAATCATGGTGGTTTACAAGTCGTCCTGCCATCTCCTTCGAGCACGGCGCTGGTCTTGCCGGATTCGCCCTCGAGCATGGCCACGAATGTGATGCTGAGTTCCCCCACTTCCCCGACCTCTATGCTGAAGGCTACTCCTGTCGTTGTGAGACATACTTTCACCCTTTTTTGTCATAGATGTATGGTGTGTTCATTGGTAATCTGTGATAGCCATTGTATAATGATTAAGAATGTTCATTGTGATAACTACTTACCATTCTATTTTCTATGTACCATGCTTAACCGACTGTATAAAGACACTACCACTACCTTCCCCGACTTGGCTGCTCCGTTAGTGCAAAGCTTTGACAGGAGCTGGATGCATCCCACCAGGATGCCGGTTAAGTGTGCCTCTAAACCTCCAATGGTTAGGGAACCATCTATGTTAGAGTTTATTCTCAATAGGATGGTTGAGCTCATTCAGAACAAGACATGCTATAGCAATGGGTTCAGAGAGAGGCACATGCAGAAGATTGTCAATGTTCTTGACTTCACTTGGGTCATGGTGACTACTATGCATCTCTACAACCACATGAGGAAGTGGAGGATCAATTGGAACATGATACTCAAGCTCATATAGAAAGAGGGCGTGAGATGGTGTCCGGACAACATAGCCTTCATTGTTGACGATGTCGAGGTTTGAAGAAGCTCCTCGTGGTAAGATGACATGCCATTGTCTAACGTTTCCAGTTCTTGGGTGATTCATACATTGATGCGAACTAACATATTGTCTTCTCATTTTTAAGCATGTTCGAAGCTTCTTGAGTTGCTGCAGACGCCCATAGCAAACCATGCTCAGATGAAGACCATCTTCACCCCAAGTTTGTGGATCACAGGCAGCTGTGTGACCCTAAACTGATGTACCGGGCCATAGACTTCCTTCCCGACAACAAAGAACAATGTGTTTCCTATGGTAACATGGGTCCATATGAGAGGAGGGCATGGCTTAGGACTTGGCTTCATAGCCACTTTGATTAGGTCTACTGCTATGTTGCTTTCCATCTTGCTCATGATCTTTTGATGTGGTCATGTATATTTTGGGAGGTAGTCTCATATCCCTCCGTGAGCTAGGAGTTGATGAAAATCGATCCACTGTTTGAAATATTGAGGGAGGTGGTATATATTAACCCCTTCGATGATCAACTCTTGTTGTATCACGAGCTGTTGTTTTTTGGGCGAAGCTCGTGATGCTTCAGCTATTATGGACATTGATGTTAAGTTATTATCCACTATCAAAATTTCATTATGATATTCTTATGTATTGACATGTGCATGGTAACCTCACCACTTGTGAGAAGAGGTTACATTAGTCGCTGTTTTAAAGACAACCAAACAACATTTTCCCGTTCTGGGCTTTCTTCCTGAACTGAAAAACATGCAACCAAACAGTCGGCACACATATCTCTTGAGGAACAAAACTCGGCTAAACAGATAACCAAAGCGTACCGCCAAAGATGGCCCAGAAACCATTTTCACAGGGACATGCCAGTCAGAGCCTAGCCAGAACGAGATAAAAGTTTGTTGCTATCTACCAAGCACCCCTTATATTTTGAATGAAATAGCTACTCCCTCCGATTCATATTACTTGTCATTAAAATTAATGTATCTAGTCCTAAAACATGTCTAGATACATCCATTTTAGCAACAAGTAATATGGATTTGAGGGAGTAGTGTGTTTACGTGCGGCATGTCCCCACCTGTGTGTTGGTATACGTGGTGTGCGTCTCCACTTCGTGTAGTATGAAAAATAGAGCAAAATCGCACGCTTTTCCTCCAGCGGATAGACAAGTGCGGCACAAATTTCTTCCTGCGCGTCAATTGGTTTGAAAGGATACCGTTCTACATGGCGTCGTGACTGCCCGTGAGTTTCTTATCAAGTCGGCACAGCGTACGCTTTTGTATCGGAGAGTGACTAAGAGTAAGATGACAAGTAGACAGTGCGCACACGCTCTAAAGCAGACAGCGATAGTTTTCTGCACCACGAGTTAGTGCGCCTCTGTCTTTTGTTTACGTGCGCTTTCCGGGTATCCTGACTCAGGGTCTTAGATGGGACTCAGCGAGAGTGCGCATGGAGGTATCGTAGACTGATTGGCCGTGTCAAGCTCCTGTCGCCGCTTTAGCCGAGAGATTCGGAAGATACCAATTCGTTTTCCGTCGAGCATCAGATACTAATTAGTTCTCTAACCTATCCAGAACTGAGTGAAATTGTCCAGGTTATCCGTCCCGGCCGTAAAGTTGCACCAAAGAAAGTATCGCTCCGAGCGTACTTCTTAATTGCGGTTTAGAGCAGAGTCGTTCAGGTATGCACTACTACTACTAGCTAATATCTCCCCGTTGCCAAAAGAAGCTACTAATATCTTCCTAGTCACAAAGCTACACCAGCTAGGCAAATATCTTCGTTTGCAAATATCGTCCTCTTAACATACTGTTGTTCTTTTTTCTAAGAAACGATTGAAGACAAACTTAATATCTCCCTGTGCCAAATATCTTTGTCTTAACTTTCTTATTTTCAAACTCTTTTAGTCCAAAAGTTGTTCAAAGGTAACCTTGCACTAAAATTGAACACTTGCACTATAGCAAATATCTTCCTATGTGGGCCAATACTGGCTTCTTAATGGTTTAGAACAGAGTTATTTAGACTATCTTTCCAAGGAAGATGCACCAAGCGAATATCAGCTTCTAACCTATCAAATCCCAATGGCCGTGCGGTGAATGGAGGTGGAGGATATGGTTCTACCCATATGTACGTATCACATCGGTGAGATATTTTGATGTACTGCATATAGCCAGGGTATTTTGATGTACTGCCCTTTAAGAATCACCTTAGATGCTTTGGAACCATGTCTTTATAGTTCCGGAATCATAAACCTTTATATTTTTTGCTCTCCTATTTTGCTTGGTATGTTGTGTATATGAACTCCCTTTAAATTTATATTTCACGACAATATAATTCAAAAATTCTGTGTTTCAGCATTCCACAGTTTAGGGAAAAAACAAATTTTAAAATCCAAATTCAAACATGAAACATGGTCCAAATGCACAAATAATCTAGATAAAACATGTACGAACATGATCAAGCACCATCAAACTATCGCCCATGTAGTTTCCGCTTATTATTACCAAGATCTTTGTGATGTTTTCCATGTGAATCTTTTTTTCAATCCTACGGTACACCTCAAGAAATGCCCGGAGCTGGTACACATTCCTACGAGGTCTGATAGGTGTGCCAACACAGCCATACTTGTATTCCAAATCCATGTCCCCCTCACCCTTTCATGTTGCGAAGGATTAAACGAGTTGTATGTCACGATGTTTCCTAAGGTCCTCCAGTCTCATAACCGATCTGGATCTCAGAGGATTGCAAACCGAGCTTGCAACAAACTAGAATATCGTTCATTGTCTTTCAGTCATGTTTTGTAAGCCTTAGCAAAGTATATTCTTCTTGAGCCTTAGCAAAGTGGATTCTCTTCTTTGACAAAGGGGTTGTAATTGTCTAAATTTGGACCACACATGATATACTGCATCAACTAGATAATTGCACACATCATGTCCATTGATCCCAAAGTTACATATCAGAGTCCCCCCTTGCTATCCAGCAAAAAAGAAGAGATTGCAAGACATGAGTTGCGGTGACCCAGCATACCACTGCATGATGTAGTATACTATAGTCGTTGACATAACACTAATGAAACACCATTCACTAGTATTACATCCCTCAGAGTGGCACAACAGAAAAACAACGGGTCCAATACATGGCGAAAGGTTACAACTCACTCTTTATACAAGATCCAGAGAACACTCTAGGTTAAAGAGAGAGAAAGAACTTCTTACGGAGAAGAATCAAAGATAAACAATGCAAGAACTATTATACTATTAAGACTAGTATTTTAACTAAGGGATTGGCATTGCTGCTATTGCAATACACTACAGAATTAGGTATTTTGGCTAAAGATTATATTCCTATCTAATCAGTAATTTCGTCTTCACTTGAGTTGATGTATATGTTGACTTCCTTGACTTTATTGAAGAGCTTTGGCTTTGGATGATGAATCCTGGAGTATAACTTGATGTAGATGTTGTCTATCCCGGCTTCATAGTCTAGCGAGGGTTAAGAAGATACTTTGAGTACGAGCGTACTCAGCAAATTCACTAGAAAAAGAGTGTTTGATGCACTATAACTACAGTCACAGACCATAGGTCGTAGGAAATGCAAGTTTTCATAAATATTTCTTCAAAGGTTGCTTTTATTCTAAAAAGCTATGTCCGTCAGCCTTCACGGGTTTACCAGAACTTTCATGGAGTTTCTTTTCCGCCGCGTTCGCAGCTCCTTCCCGGAACAGGGAGTAACAAGTTACAGTTCTTACACTCTGCAGAGGTGCGTTACTTTACCCATGAGAGATCAGCTTTTTGTTGCACAACCGGCCAGCTTATTCCCGTCCACAATTCTATGATGTGGGGCCCAGAAGATGATCCAAGCCAATCACTGCCTCCTTCGCGACCTCGCATGCCTCCTTGGTGTACACCATGCCCACATATTGAATTATGACAATGGTTTGTACAAAACGTTAGATGCCAGAACTATCGTGGGACGTTGAGGGTTCCCACCCATATGTTGCATATCCTCTACGAATTACCAATTAATATGCACTCTACGAGGATAACAGCCACGACCTGCACATCCGGCTTCATGCGAGAGGAAGAAGATACAGCTTACTTCTCCGTCCCATTCCAAATCTCATGGTTAACGCGTAATATACGACGCAAGAATCACTAGCGACATTGTTGTTAAGTTCTAGGTGATATAGTTCTAAACAGTGGTATTCCAACTGTCAGATTTACTAGATTAGCTGATCACCCTGGATCAGTAACCAATAGTTCACATTTTTATAAAAATAGTGTTTTCTGACCTTTTTCAAATGCAGATGATGACACACTGGATTTGTAAAATACTTTATAGAAAATAAACAAAGGACATGAGCAAGTGTGAACTTGCCTTTTGTGATTGCAAGATTATGCACTCACGGTCTTCAAGTCAGTATAAGATCCAAAATCTAAAATCATCATCATTGGTCCGGTAAGGACTAATGATTAAAGAAGCAATATGCTCTTATGCATAAGTAATGTGATGCACGTTATAAACGCGAATCCCGAGGATAACGTGGTTCTAGGGTTTGGATTCCGGAAATGGTTACTTTAGAATGTGATGTCCTTTTAGATAAGTTTCACACTTGTGCGTCTTACTAGGGCTTGTGAGTGTGTGTGAACAACACATATTAATGCAGCAATAAATTATACACCTATGAAATGTTATTCAAGATTGCTTATATAAGAGTTCTTGTTTGAAGTGGCAAAAAGAATAACATTTGAAGAAAAGATTTATTTTCTAAGGTCTAAACAATCTTTGTGATTAGTTAGTGGTGGTCGATGTTATTTGTGCTTGCTTGAATAGTTTGGCTTGATATGCTTTATAACTTAACTAGTTCAGACCAAAGTTAACTATAAAACATATAACAATGTTTATAGTGTTATAATTAGATTCTTGTAGACTAAAGTTAACTTTAAAACAAAGATAGTTTGAAAGTATAATGTTTATAACGTTTGTACCTAATGTACTTGGTAATATTGCTTTAAGGTTACTTAAGAATGGTTATTCTTCTATTTAAATAGTGGGCTCTTAATTTTGTAGTGGAACAAAATTTCTTGTTTCCTTATAAAGGTATAATTATGGTTTGTGGATAAATAAATAGTACTAGTGACTACTTATGAATTATTCTTGGATTTAGTCCATTATAAAGTTGTATTTGATTGATATATCATTCTTGAAGGTTCTATAATTATTAGAGAGCGTTTTAAAATATAATTTATTCATATAATAGAAGGATAATTCAATATAATAGTATTTCTAATGTTTTGAATCATTATGACTTATTAGTAATATTCAAGACTAATATTTATTTATTTATTATACTTGATTATCTATTTTTAGAAATATTTAATAAATTTTATTTGCTCATATATGAATTTTAAAATAAGTAAATATGTTTAAATTTGAGTTATTAAAATATTTGAATTTTTATTTAACTCAAAAGTAGAATATTATATTTTTAACATGTAGATATTATTTTTGCGATCATTTTGGTATATTATATTTATTTTTATGATTTATAATAATGAGATATGATTTTTATAAGAACTAATACTTAAAAAAATACTTAATAAATAATAAATATTTAAGTAAGTGAAATAATAATGCATGATTATAGCTTTAAATTATAATTATTATTTTTCTAAGATTTTTGGTATTTTATTTATATTTTTAGCATTTACCATTATTAAAATTTGAATTATCAAAGTTTTATTACTTATAAAACCTTTATTTAAATAATATTTATTTACATAATCATTATAATAATATTTTATAATAATTTTAATTTGTAGGTTTTATTTTTCTACAAATTTCCATATATTATACACATTTTTCTGAATTATAAATCAAAAGTTATTAATTAAACAAGATTTAATCATTTATTTGATTTCTGGAATATTAATAATTGAGTTTATAACATTTTATTTATTTCTTAAACAGGAATTAACTTTTTATACCACACCAACACCTAGCCTGAGTCACTGACCAGTGGGCCTATGTCCACTTCACCTCTCAGGTTAGTAAAATGTATTTGTTACCGACCCTGTCTATACCCCCACATAATGACATATAGGCCCAAGGCCATGTCATCAGCCACGCGAGACAAAGACTGGTCAAACACATTGACGTGGCTAGGGTGACGCAAGCATGATGTCATGCTGACATCAGCTTGGACTCCACCACCAGAGGATGGTCGCCGGCGGCGAACCACTGTGCTCTGGTGGACAAGGTCGATGCTACTGGATAGAGGTAACCAAGGAGAACCTATTGGTGGTAACGCCGCTACCAAATGGTCACCGAAAATACACCGGCGATGAGCTTCTGTGGCGGCCAACGGCGGTGCTCATCGAATCGAGGTCTACAGTGCGAATTAGCAAGCGAATTTAGGGTTCAGAGACGCGTAAAATTACCCTGATGACAATAGAGAAGTCGGGGAGACTTGGGAAGGCGTGACGGCGGCAAATCGACGATAATGGCCACGACGGCTGGTGAAAAGGAATGCTCGATTTCACATGATTCCTGGCGTGCGGGCTTCCGTGCTTAGTCAGGTGAATCAGACCACGACGGCGCGTCCAACGGTGGCTACCACGAGGCGAGGGGTGGTCGGATTTGGCTCGAACGACGAACTCCGACGAACTACGGTTTTAGGTGAGGAAGGAAAATGGGTCTGGAGAGCGAGATAGAAGATGAGATAGGTATGAGAAGATAGAGGAGGATGCGACGATCTTATCTACTCCTCCTAGGGACGGCGGCACGCATCGTAGCGCGGCGGTCGATCGACGGCGGACCTCCGGCCAGCGAGCTGCTTCCAGTAGGCGAGGTAGACGACAAAGTCGATTTTGCAGAAAACCCCCTGGCGTTTCTTTCCTCTCAACCCGCAGTCTCTCCTCGGTCCCATCTATCAGCCAGAGACGAGAACGAGCTGGGCTGGTTATTGGGCCTTTGTGGGCTGCACCTGGGCAACAAGTAAGCAATGAGGAGTTGGGCCACTGCCAGGATTTGTTTTTTATTTGTTTCCCTTTTTCTATTTTCTATTTTACTTTCAGATTTGAATTTCCCTTATTTGATTTGAATTCTCCTTATAGAATTGATTTGCTGAGTGATTGCAGCATCAATAAAGTATATTAAGGTTCTTTTATGAGTTTGCCATATAATGGTATTATTTCTTATTTGTTTTCTATCATAACCTTTTTTATATTATGTAGAAGCCATTATTATTAATTTTTCTTTCTACATTAAACCATGGCTTTATTATATGATATTTTCTTATTTGTTTTTAAAACTTAACTCTAGTTGGCTCATAGTTTGAATAGAAATTTTTATATGTATAATGATCCTATATCATTATTTGATGCATGAAATACAAAAGAAATTAATATGATTATTACTACTTCCATTAACTTATAAAATGTCAATGTATATAATCTATTATGATAACCATAGAAGTTTAGGGTTCTTAATTTACTTATAATTCTTTGTTGTTGTGAGAAAATATTTAATAACTAAACATATTGTTTTTTGTTTGTGATCTATAATGATATCACCCTTTTTAAAATAGAAAGTTATTAATTAAAATGTCTTATGGAAAAGATTTGATAAAAATATCTCTTAAATACATATGCTTAAGATAATTGGAATGATAGAGATGTGCTTATGTGATTTGCTATAGGAAAATATTCCTATATAGTAATATGGAGATAAGATGATAGATCAATAACATGAAATGGATATTATGTTTGGTTTAAGATTTAGAGTTGGATGTTTTCCAAGAATGTCTATTTTCCCATAATTCACCGTCCTGAATTTCTAATTAAGGAATTCATTTCCTAGATATACTACCTTTTCCTATATATCATCATGATTAACATGATGAGCTTTACTTCACAAGAATGTTCTTATTTACCTTTTATTCTTCTAAACTCATGGATGAATCCAATGAGTTTGATACTAAAGCATTTCATAGCTTTCTCACATCTTTGCTTGGTTATACCCACTACTCTACTGTTGATAATCTTCAATCCAACAAGTATTCTTTCAAACTCCACTCATAATCTTCCTTAATCATCCATCTACCTTTCTTTAAAGCTTACTATCGTTTAGGATGGATAACACTACTTCCATAACTCCATGGTATACTAGCTTTAATTGAATCATACTATCTTACATTTACTTTACTCTAATAACTCACACTCCAACCTCACATTATATTAATGTGTCTTGATATGACTACTCTAGGATAACTTGTCTATACGAGGGTTTTAATCATGTTCTACACACCAATATCACTTATACTTGATATAAGTGTTCAATCTTGGTGAGCAAGGCATGATCATTATAATCCATTAATCATTTATAGCTTAGGTTTCCAATTGGCTAATCAAGACTTCATCAATACAACTTTACAATTGTATTAAAATTATCTTCTCAATATCTCTAATTGGATTAAGGTTGTTATTCATGGACTATGCCCACTTGACCCAATAGAATTACTACTAGTAACTATCTTCAAGATTCATCCTTGTAATCTTCTTTACTACCATATAATTATATATTCCATTAACTCTTCTGTTATTCCAGGAGTGAGTTTAACTCCATCAATTATCACATTGATTTTATTCTTCTTCAATCACTCCCATCCTATAGATGATAACTAAAACTAGCATTACTATTTACCTCTTCTTAGTTGTTTTTTTATAGGCACTTAAGTGTAAGCTATGTTATGGTCAAGAGCTGATAGATTAAGAATTTGTGAATCAATAGTTGATTTCTCAACATTGATGAACAACAAATATTAAGATAGGGTTCCATAAGGATTGATATGGAAAGAAAGATATATGGTGAATGATCTTGACTTGGTTTCTTTCCTACTCAAACTCACTGAAGAGTTAAGGTTAGGTATTACCATGATACTCATAGTAAGAATAGATAAGAATAAGATAGGTCAGGATTAGTCGTTACATTCTTATTACTTAAGTTTTAATCTTAACTTGGCATTTATGGGTTGTTGTGATGAATATTATGATATGATCCCTTAAGGATCAGATATTAATCATTTAAGCAATGCATTATGAGTAACATTTTATTATATTTGATCTACCCTTAGATCAAATCATGTTTACCCAAATAAGATTTTAGCAAAGGTCATATTGAAACTTATCACAGTCAACTTGATGATCTACTTCAATTCCATTAAGTTGAGAGAAGTTTCAATCACTTTGACAAGTTTTGTTTAAAAGCGCAAAAAATATTTGGATTTTCTATGCATGAATGCAATGCACACATCTGGGTTCAGCTTATTTCTAAGCTCTAATGCTGAGATGTTACATGAGTTTCATTGTGAGAGCCATGATGAAAGTAGCAATGCTAAATACACAAGTCCTCGAGGCAACCGTTTCAAGTATGATGTATAGTTGGCTCATGGACATATTGTATGGGTCATGCAATGTTATAGGTTTAATGCCTTTTCAAAAAAAAAAGTCCATCATGGTGCACGGGCATTTTTCGATTATGAGTGCGTCATTTTGGTGCTCGTCCACCATGGTGGACTTTATATTATTTTCTTTTCAAAAATTCAAATTTATAGATTAAAAAAACTAAAAAATACCAGGACATATATAATGATTTATAATACAGGCGTGATACACATTTTTGTGAAAAAACTTGGTATTCTGATCTTTGTCAAAAAGACAAAAACATAGATCTGGATGTGAACAGTAGAATTTTGAATGGGCCTCCATTTTTTCAAAATTTGTCATATTTGTCTTTTTTTTCTGTGCCCGCGATAAATAATATTTTTCTATTGAAAATTTGTACACTTATATTTTATATTGTGGACTACCTGAACATATTTAAAAAAAATTTAATACTTTTTCAAAAAATTAAAAAGTCCACCATGGTGGACGGGCTCCAAACCCATTTTTGGATTATCCCATCCCATTCTATGCAATCAATGCTCGCAAGCGCATCACCCGCCACCATACGTGGATCCAAGGTCCCTCCAAACCGGGCACGTCTGAGCTAATCCTTGTCACAACGCCATATGTGGAGCTTGGTGGGCTCGGCATACCTAATCTGCGCTTCATGAACATTGCACTTAGGGCCAAGTGGTTGTGGCTGAAGCGGGTGGAACCCGGCAAACCCTGGCACGAGCTTGAGATCCGGGTGCCAGAGGTGGCCAGGCAACTCTTTAAAGCAACAACTGTCACGGTCCTAGGTGATGGAGCCACAAGTCTGTTCTGGACTGACAATTGGCTCCCAGCTGGACGGATTTTCCTGATCGCTCCGAACCTGTTTGCGACGGTATCGGCGAACTCGGCCTCAAGACGCACTGTGCGTGAAGGCGTTGTCGGGGGTTGGCTACATGATATTTCCCCGGACTTGGGAGCTGATGCCATTAGAGAGCTCCTGGAGGTGGCTGACCGGCTTGAAGAGGTTACGCTAACAGAGGGCTCTCAGGATGTCCTCGAGTGGCGGTAGGACCCGAGCAATTGCTACACTGCCAAGTCTTGCTATCAGGTCTTGTTTGCTGGAAGGACCTCGATGGCGGGTGCCTTGCAGATCCGGCGCTGCCGCGCTAGCTGCAAGGTCTCACTGTGGTTGGCGGTGAGAAACAGGTGCTGGACCGCCGACTAGCTGTGTCGGCGTGGTTTGCAATACCCGGAGGCGTGCCCCTTATGTGATTAGTGTGAAGAGACCATTGACCATCTCCTGCTGGGCTGCACCCTTGCCAGGCAAGTGTGGACGACCTGCCTACGCTGGTGGGGCAAGATCCGCTGGATGCCAGAGCAGGACTCCAGGCTTTCTTCTTGGCTCAAGGGAAGGAAGGGTGGTAAAGGCCGGGAGTGTGACCTCTGGACCGGTATTTTCCTGGTCTGCTGGACCCTGTGGAGCCATCGAAACGACGTTGTATTTGAAGGGGCCACCCCCTCTGCGGAAGAGGCCACCCAGAGTATTTCCTCGGACGCGGAGCCGTGGAGGCAGCAGGGCTCTTCCGCGATTGCCTAGGTGGGCTAGATAGGTGGAGATGTCGCGAGTAGTTGCTAGAGTGTGAGTGCTGTCTCTCTGACAGCATGGAGTTGCGCCCTAGGCGTCTGTGCCCTCGCGCGTTGTAAACACTCGACCGCTTGGCCTTTCTTCTATGAAAACGATACGTCTTTCAGGATGTATTCTTGAAAAAATATTTAGGTTGATTTGAACAAAACAAATAGCAACCGAGCACTTCCGCAAATATTTCGCCCAGGCTTTGAGAAATTTCTAAACTTCCTCGAGTACGTTGGAGTACGTTGGGTTTGTGTCTTCCCCACTGGAAAGGTCCTCAACGCTGTAAGAATATGAATGCCATATGGGAACACTCACAGAGTCACAGTCTAATAAGCACAGACCCAAGCTCCCTAGTTGCAATCTTCAACGGGATTGAAGTACCTTTTGTTTCCATATTCTACGGGAGCAAATTCAGCAAAACTTGTTTTACTCATTGTATGCAGGAGCAAATGTTTAGTTTGGGCTATAAAATCTGTACAGTCAGCATTTGACCGAGCAGTTCTTGATCATTCGACCAGGCCCGAGCCTGACAAGTATGGCAGCCATCGCGGAAAAATCCCGAAGAGGGACTGATCGATGAGCTCGAGCGCAGGCCATGACAGAACATGGGCTGCCTTGTTTGTGCTTGCACCGGCACCGGCAGGCATGCTTCAACTCGACCGGTCGGTCACCTCACACGATGACCACGGCGATCATCTCCGTCTCCGCGGGACGCTGGGTCCGGCCGCCGCCCTTCGCCGGCAACCCCTCGATCACGGGCTGCCGGCACGTCGGACAGGAGCCGTGGGACACGAGCCAGGCGTCGACGCAGCGGACGTGGAACCCGTGGCCGCACAGCGGCAGCACGCGCACCTTCTCGCCGTCCACGAACTCGCCGAGGCAGATGGCGCACACGTCGTCGATCACCTCCCCGCAGCCGTACACCTCCACGGGCAGGCTCCTCATCGCGCGCCTCTTGATGCCGCCGCCGCCGCCTCGGCGTGCCGCACGCGCCGACGCTCCAGCAGCCTCGCCGTCAGCGGCCGAGGCCCCGCGGCCTCGGAACCGGAGCGCGCACCGGGCCAGCGAGTTGAGCCCGATGGCGAGGAGCAGCGCGAAGAAGAGCGCCGCGAGGATGATCACCACGTTGGTGTCGAACGCCGAGTGGGCCCCCGCCGGCGCGCCTCCGCCGTGGGCGTTGGCTTGGTCGTGGAAGCCCAGCCCCGCGGCGACGATCGACGCCGCCGGTGCTTCCGAATCAGGACGACCCATGGTTGACTACGCTAGTCGTCCGAAAGATGTCCACCAAGCTCTGGACCAGAGATCAGTTTGCCAAGCAGCCAGTGGGTGGAGATGCTTGGAGTTACTTGGACTCGGTCGATGCCTGTGCTATCCGTATTTGTCTGTCATTCTCTGCTCTGTTCGTAGCGTATATATAGACGGAGTGGTTGCGGCGCCCACCATTATTCTGGTGTTGTTGCACGACTGTACTTTGCAAAAGGGCGCTCCGTCCGCCCCCCAAGTGAGCTGTTGCAGGGATAGGGACACGCCCCCAAGTGAGCCTTTTGGTCACTTTGGAGGGCCTAGTTAGGATCGATCTCCTCCTTAATGCGAGCTTTTCTTGATGGCAATCGCACCGATCATAGACGAACATCTGATTGTGACGACGCCCCGACTTAGACACCGCCAAATGCTTGATGGAAAATTGAAGAGGGTGGCATGGAGGAGGAGCGATGACGATTGACGAGGACGAAGAGAAGGGTCGCGGCGATGGATCAATGAGCATAGAACGAGGAAAATGGGATAGAGCGGGGAAGACGGAAGGCGTGAGCCACGGGCCCACGGCTGCTAGACAGGAAGAAGATAAAGACCAAACGAGCTCCGCGTCACAACATACTACAGATGGACAAAATATGCTGAATTTTTTCCTAATGGTCCAAGTATTTTGATCAGTGGCAAGGTATTACCCTAGCTATGCGCGGCCATGATTTCTTTCCCTTTTGCGTGTCAATTTTAGAACGGCGTAGCGTAAGTAGTGTTTATACTAGAATAAATTGTGGAGATTTTAATTATTCGAAAGAGGCTTCGCTCTGTTTTATAAATACCATGGAAAAAAAATAGCGCGCTATTTCGACGCTAATAACACGCTCTAGCATATCTGGAAAGGTCATGCTAAATTTTACCATTTTTGCTCGCTATGACGCTATTTGCGAAATAGCATATTATATCGCGCTAAAACATCATAGCGTTAGGAAAAAATAGCGCGCTATTTTTTATAGCCTATTGAAACGTTGATGTTATGCTTCTAGACGTCAACCATATGTTATTACCTCGTGGGGTATTGACCGTAGGATTCTGTAAGATTGGAAAACTATTTTTGTATATTGTTATATATGTATAATTACAACAATTTTTGGAATATATTTTATTCTTGCATAATTTTTTTATTTTTTGGCTATATTTTGTATTATTTCAAAATTTTATTTTAAAATATAGCAAGCTATTAGCACGTTATAGTGTGTATAGCGTTTAGAGAAGGTCGGCGCTATTTCTTTTAGCGTGCTATTTTACTGAACTGATATAACTTAATGAGGGAACCCTCTTAGAAAACAGATCAAAGATAAATAAGGAAAACTGAAATCGCTACCGTGGGCACATTAATGAATCCAAAAGGGACCAAAGCTCCATGACGGCGCCCTAAAAAGGTAACGACGCCTCACGTCGCCGTCGTCGAGACCAAATGGTCAAGGGTTTTCACCCGTAGCCATAGCCTTGGAGAAGGTGGATACAACGATGCCTCCTAGAGGGTTACGACACCCACAAGCGTCGTTGTTGTTGGCGTTGAAGCGTTGGGCTTTCGTCCGAAAATAACTTTGCACTGCTCCTAGTATCTCTGACGCCCGCTAACCTCGAGTCAGGCCTCCTACACACGATCTAGGAGTTGTCGAATCCAAATAGCCACCAACACCAGGATCCCCCACCGTCGGCTCCTTGCCAACTACATATCCAAGGAGAGAGACCATCACCACCACAATGTCACTCGCCATAGAGACTCCCGCGCAACCCACCTTTCGAAGGCACCACCCTGGCATCCAAGATGTTGCACCCATTGAGTGTCTGGCATGTTCCCTACAAGACCACCAGATCGTCCAGGAAAGGTTGAGGATAGCCAATCAGCTTCCGGAGGATGAGTTATATAGAGAAGGTCATCTCCCTCATGGCATACCCACAGTGACCGAGAAGGTACAGGCAGGCGGTCACTCGATCTAGGCTCATGGCCTGGATCTAGCACCTTAGCCATGCATGGCCAGGGGTCAGTTCCTAGATGCACCGAAAACCCCCGGAACCACGGGACAACAAAGCCCACCCCACCCAGATATGGCTACATCTGGGCCGAGACCCCCGCCGTCGTGGCCAGCACCACCTGCGGCCATCGAAGAGCCACGCCGGCCCAACCATGCCATTTTCAATTCCATCCAGTCGTTGTCCACGCGCCTAGCACGGTCAAGATCTTTGGCCCATTTCTAGGGACGCTGCCTCCCGCGTTGCATGTAGCTTCCGCCGCCTACTAGAACTGTGACATCTGGACCACCGCCTTCATCACGGTCTCGCCCGTTGCCGCAAGGTCTCAACACCGCCACCGAAGTAGCCACGCAGGTTGCGCCCCTTGTCCATCACAAGGACCCGAATTGTACGCATAATAAGGTCATCACATCTTTGGCGGTGCGTTTGGATTGTGATCAAAGTGTATCCTATCAATAATTTGGTCATGACCTGAACGTTCACTCTTGTTTGAATTGTTGCCAACTTTTTGGCATGCCAATGCTTCACTATCAACTCTAGTTTAGTTTTTTAGCCAATATTAACCAACTTATGAGCAAGCAAAAGCTCGAACAAATTTTTAGCTTGGGCATAGAACAAACACACCCTTAAAACACGTCTAAGGCCTAGTTCTTTTGGCGGCTTCTCCGAAAAGCCGTCCTACCCCGAGCTTTCTGGAGAAGCCGGTTCAAAAAATTTACAAGGCTTCCAAAATGATTAAGAATAAACTAGCTTGAAAGCCTCACATAATTTTAGAACCGGCTTTCCCAAAAAACTGAAATAGTGCGGCTTCTTCAAAAGAACTGGCCTAATAGTACGGTATGGGCCGCTTAAATTGGTGCTGCTTGTAGGGAGCTAGTGAAAGACCACGCTGCGAGCGCTAGAGGGTGCATGTACGAGGTAGGTGCGCGTCCCCGCCCTTGTCCTAAAATATTACCAGAGCAAGAATGCACTTATTTGAAGAAAATGACAACGAACTATCACATTTGAGGCGACGGTGTCAGAAAACTACCATCTTTATTTTTTTATCTAAAAACTATTAACATTGGGATCAGTTTGTCGACAGATAGCACTGATCGGCTGTTTTAGAGAGGATAACCATGTTTCTGACCGGTTGGGCTCAGGTACACGTGGCAAATATGAGTGCAACCAGGGGGTTGGGTTGAGAAGAAAAGGAAAAAAAAATCCTGGCGTTGACCATGCTGCCCGTGCACGCGCCTGCCGGAACTCGGCCACCCCGCTGCTGGCCAGTGCTTGCCCGTGCCCGCTTTCCTACTAATCACCTTCGCGCAGCTTCGTGCAGCTCTCCGAGCCAAGGCCGGAACTGGTTGAGCCGCTACTGGCCATGCCCTCGCCGTGCTCTCCTGCCGATGTACCCGTGCCGGAGCTGGCCGGGCCGCTGCTGGCTGCGCCCGTATTGGAGCTTGCCCGCACACTTCCCGCCGCACACACCCCACGGCTCGCCCACTCCGGAGCTAGGCCGCGCTCGCCCTGCTAGATGCGCCTACGCCGAGATGCCGCACTCGTCCTACGTTCTCGACGGCGGCCTCGGGTGCAGGCGAGTCAGTCCATCCCCATGCGTGAGCCTGAGCAGATCATGGCCAGCGGCAAGAGGGAACTCCCCGTGCTCGCATGCGCCGTACCTGCTAGAGCTTGCCCGCGCCAGACCTGGGCGGAGTTCGCATGCGCCGCACCTGGCCGGAGATAGTCCGTGCCGGCCCTGGGCGAAGCTCGCCTGCGCCGTCCATGATGGAGCTTGCCCGCGCCGGACCTGGGCGGAGTTCGCATGCGTCGCACCTGGCCGGAGATATCCAGTGCCGGCCCTGAGCGAAGCTCGCCTGCGCCGTCCCTGCTGGAGCTTGCCCGCGCCGGACCTGGGCGGAGTTCGCATGCGCCGCACCTGGCTGGAGATAGCCCGTGCCGTCCCTGGGAGAAGCTGGCCTGCGCCGTCCCTTGTGAAGCTTGCCCGCCGCTCTGCCTCCGCTTGGTCGCCGGCTGCTCTGGATGAGGTTGTCGGAATCACAACGGCGACGAGTAACCGCCGGTGACCTCCTCGACTCGGGCAGGGACGATGATGAGCGGTCCTCCATCGGCAGCAGCGTCGGGGAAGCTCGGTCGCGTGGAGTGGGGCGGCCAGCTCCGGTGGGCGGTGCGAGCGTGGCCTGCTAGGTGCGGCACCGGCGCGGGGACGGGGACTTCATGGGATGGGTCAACGCCAGATCCCCCCCCCCCCCCCCCCCCCCATTATTTCCTCAGACCTCGCTAGTTAGACATAATTTTCTGCCACGTAGACCTGACTGGTGGGCCCGAGCTGTCAGAAACCGGTTTAACCCCGTTAAATGGAACGATCAGTGTTATGTGTCAACAAACAACCCTAATGTTGGTAGTTTTTAGACAAAAAAGACAAAGTCGATAGTTCTCTGACACCGCCGCCTCAAATATGGTAGTTCCTTGTCATTTTCTCACTTATTTGCAACGAAATAACGTGTTTGCGTGCTGCTCGTCCCCACCGTATCCACAACAAAAGAAGGGCAAAAGCTCCCGCTTTGATTTTCACTGAAAGAGACTGAAGAAAAGCGAAATATTGATCTCATCCATGCACAGGCCTTGCTCGTATCTGTTTTCTACTCATTTTCTAAAATATAAGATGCCTAAGATTTAGTTAAAAGTCAACATTTTCTAAATTTGACCAAGACTATACAAAAAAATATTAAAATTGACAATACTAAAAGATTTATGATAAAATATATATTTTAATATGTTTATTCCATAATATAGATAAACATATTTTTTAAAAAAAAATAATCAAATTAGTAAGATTTAATTTTTAACCGGTCCTTAGACTTCTTATATTTTAGGATAGAGAGAGTGCCTAAGATCTGCTACGGCATCTAAGTGGCATCGACTAACGCCGACCTGAAAAACTCTTTTTTTTTTCGAACGGCAGCCGATTGATGGATCATGGAGTGTTCAGTGTGGAAGGCCATATTCTACTGTCACCACAAGTACCATCTTATATCCAGAAAAAAATGCTGATTAGTCAATAGATTGTTGGTAAAAACAGGCCATTGTACAGGAAACTCTCTCGCGGCGAAAGATCACTTGTGCGCCTTCAGTGGCGGGCTAGTGTGTGGGTATACGTGGTGTGTGTCCCCACTGCGTGCTATAAAAACTTGGTGCTAGTGCTATCTGTGTGGGTATACGTGGTGTCCGTCCCCACTGCATGCTAGTATAAAAAAATTGAGCCGCTGGATAAGACCTTGCAACAAGGTTCTGTCCCGTCCGTTGGCTTGAAAAGATGATACCCTACATGGCATCGTGACTGACGCCGATCGATCTATGTGGGTTTATTCCTAATCATGTCGACATCCATGTCCATGTGGGCAGTTTATTAGCGTACGCTTTTTGTCTCAGAGCGTGGCTAAGATGACAAGCAGATCAATAGTGCGTGCACGCTCGAAAGCAGAGACAGTGATAGTTGCGACTCTGCTTTGATAGTTTGATTATGTGTGCTTTCTAAGTATCTTGAACTGTATCCAAGCTTTCCTGACGTTTGGGCAGAGAGATTCGTAAGATACTAATCAGTTTTATAAACGATCCAGTAAAGAGCGAATTACTTAGGTTATCCGTCCGTAAAGCAGGTACAGTATGCTGCTCCGAGCTAGGCGTGCATTTCAATATCGATTTAGAGCAGAGTTGTTCAGGTAGGTATGGACCACTGGCTAATATCTGCCTAATCACACACGCATGCACCAGCAAAGCAAATATCTTCTCCTGCGAATATCTTGCTATTAGCATTGTGTTCTTTCTGTACAACGATTGAAGAAAAAGGTTAAAATATCTTCATGTGCTAATATAAATACTTTTTCTTAACATTCTTATTTTTAGACCATCGGTACAAGAGTTGTTCAGACTTTACCTTGTCCTAAAGTTGCACACTTGCACCAGCAACGCGCAAATATCTCCCGTTGTAAGTATGTTACTACTTTACTTTGGACGAATAATACTTGTTTCTTAATGATTTACTCTCGAAAGAGGCTTTCGTCCCGCTTTATAAATAAAGCCATACGGCCAAACCGATACAAAGTGATGGAAAGTTCCTCTAACAAGCAGACCAAAGATAAACTACGAAGCCTAAGAAGCAGCTAGCTTGCCACCGAAGACGACGAGGTTAAGGAGACCGAAGCTCCACGACAACGCCTCCAAGAAGGTAACGACGTCCCAAGCGCCGCCGCCGCCGAGACCACATGGGTCTAGGGTTTTCACCCGGAGCCCTAATGGGGTGAGAGTAGCCACAACAACGCCCCCAAGAGGGTCACGACACCCGCAGGCATCGCCGTTGTCGGCGCCAAAGCGCTAGGATTTCGCCCGGAAAAACTCTCGCCCCATTCGGTCCCTCGAACCTCCACCACGCTTCGAGCCGAGCTTCCAAAACATGATCTGGGTGCTGCCACCACCAGGAGCCCCCGAAACCCACTCCTTGCCACCCGCATGGTCCAAAGAGATGGGCCATCACCACCGCAACGCCGCCCTGCCGTCAAGACGCCCGTGCAGTCCACCTTCCGGGGCCGCTGCCCCGGCATCCGTGGACTCGCCCCCGACAATTGAGACTCCTCGTGTGGCCTGCGAGATGGATGGGATATAGATGGTCGGAAAAGGAGGGCGGCATCAGCACAGCCACCCGGAGGAGACCGTCCTCCACAGCCGTAGGCCGTTGCTGACCGGACGCGGCCGCAGGGGCACACCTGGCCCTCTGGCCCGGCCAGGCCCAAATTGGGCCTGTAAAGCCCCTGCCGCCACGCTGCTGCAAGAAGGCCGCCGCCTCTGCCACCCTCCTGATCGTCCCGCCCCACCGTACCATCTACAGAGAGCGCCGCCGCCGTGTTAGGCCTGCTTTAGACCCAGATCAGGCCCGAGGGGCCCAGATCTGGGCCAGCCAAGCCCAACGGCCAAAGGCCACGGTGCAGCCCCGCTGCCCCGCCGGCGGCCACCACAACCACCACGAAGAAGCCGCGCTGCCGAGCCCGAGCCGCCCGCCGGACCGGCGCACAGGCAGGAGGACGCCTCCCGCTGCTGCCAGCCGTCCACCACCACCATCCAAGCCCGCAGCCGACACCGAAGCCGCGCCACCGCAGAGCCACACCACCACCTCCTCGCGCCGTCACCGTCGCCGTGGACTTGCTCGCCCCCGCCGCCGGGAACCATCACGAAGTCCGCGTCGCCGCCATGGGGGGTTTCCCGCGCCACCCCAGGACCCAGGCGGGGAAGGAGGGAGAGCCCCGCCGCCGCCGGCGCGGCGCGGGCTTTGCCCGGCCACGCCCTCCGGCGACGGCGAGGGAGGGGAGAGAGGGGAGGGAGGGGAGCGGGGCGGCGGCGCAGGGGGTTTCCCCATGACGCTCGCGGGAGCGTCGCGGGGTCCGGACGAAGAGAGCACTAGTTGTCACTATTGTTTCTTAATGATTTAGAACAGAGTTATTTGGGTTATCTTTCCAGCAAAGATGCACCGAGCAAATATATGCTTCTAACCTAGCAATCCCAATAACCCATACAGATGCACCAAGCAAATAGTATCTTCCTTCTAATCTCCTAGTGCCAATGGCCAATGATATGTATTTGGCGCCTACAATGAATGGACGTGGAGGATATGCTTCCGCGGGTATGTCTGAGCATCGATGAGGTTTTATTGATGAGACTCTTTCTTACATGTTCTAGTTAGCACAGTAAATATTTTTGACTGTACCTTACTGATCCCACGTGAGCACAAAATGTCTCTTAGTATCCACTACAAGTGTCTCACTTAGAGCAACTCTAGCATATAATTCTCTAAAAATAGAGCCTCTATAAAAATACACAGGCCCTTTAGAGTCACCTGAAAGGTTGGAATCAACTATCACAGACACGTGAACCGGTAGCCGTCGCCGCAGGCAAAGAGGTGATCGGGAGAAGCTAAAGCCCATCTAGGGTTTTCGTCCCTCTCGCTGGCAACGTCTTCGGTCCACTCCACCTCCGTGGCTCTATGGCCTTGGAGGTGTGGTAGACCATGGCCTCTCGCCGACAGGAAGTTTTTCGTTCTATATCTAGACTGTTTTTCAGTGTCTACTTTAGGATGTTGAGGCGATCGCTACTTTCAAAATTCAGAATAAGGTCCTCCCCACTCTATCCACGCTTTTCTAGTGCATCTAGCACCGACGGAGGACGCGTGGAGTCGTTTGTCCGACAGATCTCTTTGGATCCAGTATGTTTTCAAGTTCGTTGGTGTGATTCCAGGTCAGTCTCTTTTAATATATGGTTCTCATCATAGGCGATGGCTGCTATACTCTGGTGTGCTGGTCTTTTGTGGCCTTATCACGACGATTTTCCGTCTCTCTACTAAAACAAGCTCTAATACGACAAACTTTACCTGGATCCGATGATGGAGTAGCTAGGATAACGGCGCGTCTTCGGCTCGCGCTAGTGTCTGTAGTCATTGCTAGGTGGTCTAGTGACCTATTCGTATTTTTATTACTTTTAAGCCTCTTTATACTGATATTAATGATTATTAATAGATCGGTGGAATTTCGCAAAAAACAATAGTCA
This sequence comes from Avena atlantica, assembly GCA_910589765.1. Classification (NCBI taxonomy): domain Eukaryota; kingdom Viridiplantae; phylum Streptophyta; class Magnoliopsida; order Poales; family Poaceae; genus Avena; species Avena atlantica. Next base: position 428,163,745 of record OU342733.1, read on the forward strand.
CCTGAAAAGGCCCTTCACAAAAAAGTAACCTTAGAGGTATAGGAGCTCTCTGGGTTTTCATATTTCCGAAAACTATAGCTTTTATAATCTCCTCTCCCGTTTCTCTTCATATATGTTTATATAAACCCCACTTCACATCAATATAATCCAAGGGTTTTAGGTTTCATCACTACACAACTCAAGAAATTTTAATATTCTAAAATCCAATGTAGACATCCAAATAATACATAAATGAACATGAACAAGAAGCATGGAAATATTTTCTATGTAGTTTTCACTCATGATCAACAAGATATTTGAAGAAGCTTTTCATGCGAGTCCAATGCCGGTCCATGTTCTAGTCATACACTTAGTCCCCAGCATTGTATCGTCCTCTATGACCATATTATGGAGGATCAAACAAGCCTTCGTCATGTTTTCTAACACCCTCTTGTCCTAGAATTGAGCTAGAGCTTGGACAATTGCAAACTGAGCTCAACGCACCATAATCATGTTCAATTCTTCATGACAAGTTTCTTTAGGCTTGGCAAAGTGGATTCTATTCTACGGCCAGAGTTTCGAATTGTATTAACAATTATTGACCACACATAATATATGGCATCTATTAGATAGTACCGCCTCTGTTCTGGAATATAAGAAGTTAATGGTTTGTTCCGACCAGGTGAAAAACAAACAAAATTATAGTGATACCCCTCTCTAAAATTGATCCGCTGTCCCGATCGTATCGCCGTCGATCGTGTCCGCTTTGCCCCAGCGTTCCCAGCGAATCCTCCAGCAGCAATGAGCACATGCGGCTCCAGCGAATCCTCCTCCCCGCCAAGCCCCGACCAGCACATTGATACGTCATAAACGTATCTATAATTTTTGATGTTCCATGCTTGTTTAGTATCAACTTTTCTTTGTTTTGTCTACACTTTGAGATATTTTTATACACTTTCTGAAACAAACCTATTGACAAGATGCCACAGTGCTAGTTGCCTGTTTTCTGCTGTTTTTGGTTTTAGAAAAGCTAAAAAATGAATATTCTCGAAATTGGACGGGACAAAAGCCAAAGTTACTATTTTTCCCGGAACGATAAAAAAATCGAAGCAGAGACGGAGTAGGGCACCAGGGTGGGCACACCCTAGTGTGGCACGGGCCCACCTAGGTCGCGCCACCAGGGGTGTGGCCCCCCTGGCTGCCTCCTCACCTTGCCCCTTCGCCTATAAGAAGCCCTCGAGGAGAAAACCCTAGATCGTCCAGCACCCATCCACGAAAAGTTTCGTAGCGCCGTCGCCACCGAAGGGGAGATTCGGGGGACAGAAGTCTCTGTTCCGGCACCCTGCTGGGACGAGGAAGTGCCCCCGGAGCCATCTCCATCGATCTCCATCACCGTTGCTGATTCCCATGATGAGGAGGGAGTAGTTCTTCCTCGAGGCTAAGGGCCCTACCGGTAGCTATGTGTTCATCTCCCTTTCTATGCGTGATCATATTGTGATCATGAGCTTTGTAATCAAATAGATCTACTCTGCTACTCAAGTTCTTTAATAGATCTCTGGCTCTCCCCACGTCTGTGAAAGTGACAGCGTGCACGTCGTGGTGGCACTTAGGCTAGAGTTTACATAAATACTCAAGTGCTTCAATAGATCTCTGCTCTCCTCACATGTGTGAAAGTGACAGCGTGCACGCCGTGGTGGCACTTAGGCTAGAGTTTATCAATATTTATCATGAGTATATTTTGAGTTGGTTGTCTCTATAAAATTGTGGTGTTTGTTGGAACCATCTAGCGCTCAAGGTGACAGTGTGGGGTTATCTAGATGGGGAAGGCGGACTTTGAGGAGTGCTGTTATAGCCCTACCATGGATTAGAGTGTTCAACCGGAGAGTAGTTCAGGATAGTATCATGAAGAGAATATATTTATTGAGAGTATTCACTAGTGAAAGTATGATCACTAGGCCTTGTTTCTAAGCATTGAAACACCGTTTGCAACAACTAGATCTGTTACATGTTTGCTTGTATCCATCTTTGTTTCCTTTAGTATTTCCCTCCGTGTCAGAAGCTCTTTTATGGCACCGTTACCACTTATAATCATCCATACCACTTCTATTTCACTGTCTCTTCGCCGAACTAGTGCACCTATACACCTGACAAGTGTATTGGGTGTGTTGGGGATACCAGAGACTTCTTGTGTCTTGATTGCAGGGTTGCTTGAGAGGGATACCTTTGACCACTTCCTCCCTGAGTTCGATAAACCTTGGGTAATCCACTTAAGGGAAACTTGCTGCTGTTCTACAAACCTCTGCACTTGGAGGCCCAACAACTGTCTACAAGAATTGAAGTGCGTAGACATCACACATCCGACCCCAGCGACTCCCTTCGGCCCTGGCCAGCACCTCCGCCCCTAGAAAACAATCCTCCGCCAGCTAGCACCTCCACCCCCTGCCAGCTCCTCCTTCCTAGGTACACTCCGGCCAACAGATCCACCCCCGACCAGGACGTCACCCCGATCTCCTTCAGCCAAGAACATTCCCTTTTTCTCCTCCGGCCAAATTTTTTTCTAGCAGCTTGCCATGAAATCCTATGGCCAAGCGCATTGCCATGATCTATGGCTAAGCCCCTCACTATGATCTTGCTATTCTCCTCCATACATGCAAAAATTGGTAACCCACCACATTAGTATGGTGCTCCAAGCTCTCAATTGTACTCCACCCTTAGATGAAGAAACGGATGAACAAGTACTCCATGATGAGGAAAATTAGCACGATGCAGGTGGTGGTACATGTATAATGTCTACTATGTGTTGTTCTAGAACAAGTAATCCATGATGCACAATTGGTGGTTCAAAATTGTTCACGATCAAGAAACTTAAACAAACTTAACAGAAGTAGAAATGATGATATTTACTTCATTGCTATATGGTTAGAATATTAAAAAATGTTCAAAATTATCAAACTTAAACAAACATAACTATAGTAAAAAATTGGTATACGGTCAGAACAGAACTTAATTAGCATGTTTGTATGCTAGAGACATCATATGGAAATTTAATTAGAACCATTCTGAGTATATCCATCTCATGGAATGATAACTCATGTTTCCATCAACTACCAACTTGAAGTAGGATACTTATATGTCTAGAGGAATGTTTCACGCTTGAGTGAATAAACCAGGATTAATCTGAGTAAAAAAGCATATGAAAAAGATAGATGCAAACCCTCGACACTGGAATGTATAAACAAAAGAGAAAGATAATTCAAAGCCTATCACAAGCATGCTTGTTTGGTCAGGTGAAGACATGGTTAGCATCATGTCTCCTTTTGCATGTCTGAATATGTTCTTTACAGTGTGCATAAATGTTGGAATGATCATCATGCTTGTGAGGAGGGAAGCTAGGTTGCATTCACTTTATGTTTTTTAACTCAAGAAAGTTAGTGGATACCACAACATTAAAATGACATGTTATAGCTGAATTCAGCCACTAAATAGATTGTTGAGAGTAACCACCGAATAACTCAACGTTGAAATGTAACTATGCATCCTCTTTTTTCTTAATACGCTCCATGTAATTATGTTGCACTAACTAAAATTATGCACTAACTACCCTCAATGTAATTATGCACTAATTGTAATTATGTTGAACTAACTCAAATGTACAAATGCACTAACTGTGGTACATAAAAGAATAACTGAGGTAGTAATAGTGAATAGAACCTCTTAACCGAAGCATGGAGGCACGGGATGGAGCATGGAGAGGGAATCGAGTAAGGCAGTAGCTGCGCTAGAGACGTCCACTACCGAGCGTCAGAATCGGGAGTTTGCTGCCTCAACTTGGAGAATATGAGTGGTTGGGGAAGAGCTCGGGAGGGAGGGAGCAAGGGAGGAGGGGTGCAAAACTTGCAGTAGGTAGACGGAGCAAGTGAAGGGCTCTCACTCTTGCTGGTGGGTTTGGGACATGCGTGAGGGAGTGATCGATGCGGTGGAGAGAGCCGATGAGCGAGGGCTTCTAGAGGCAGGGCTCAGGTTCGCATATCTAGCGTCTACACATTCAAGTCTACACTCCAGTGCCACCGCACGTGGATCTAGCATTGGAGCATCAAAACTGTTGTTTTTGACCTCCAATCGCTGGCACCTCCCTTGTTGCGGGCTGCTCTGGGGAGCCGCTAGTCCGGGAGTTGAAGGCGGCAGAGAGTGTTGGAGATATGCCCTAGAGGCAATAATAAAAGTGGTTATTATTATATCTTTGTGTTTATAATAAATGTTTACATTCATTCTATAACAGTATTTACCGGAAACATTAATACTTGTGTGATTTGTAAACTAAATTAGAGTCCCTAGTAAAGCCTCTTTGTAATACTAGCTTGTTGGTTAATAGATGATCCCTGATCATGAACATTGAGGTGTTGTTAACAACGAGATCATATCATTAGGAGAATGGTATGATGGACATACTCCTATAGATAAGCGTAGCATAAAGATCAAGTCATTTCAATAGTTCATTTGATATAAGCTTTCTGATAAAAAGTAACCTAATTCCTTCGACCATGAGATCATGCTAATCACCATCACCGGAAGGATACTTTGATGACATCAAACGCCACACCGTAACTGGGTGGCTATAAAGGAGGCATTGGGTGTTCAGAAAGTGTGTGTTGAGGCACATGGATCAAGAGTGGGATTTGTCCATCCATATGACGGATAGATATACTCTGGGCCCTCTCGGTGGAATGTCATACAATTGGCTTGCAAGCATGTGACTGTCTCACAAGGGATCACATATCACGGGAACGAGAAAAGAGTACTTATCAGTAACGAGGTTAAACTAGGTATGCACCGACGATCAAAACCTCGGATGAGTAAACAAACATGAGACAAAGGGAAATTGGTATCGTATATAAGTGGTTCATTCGATCGCAAAGTAATCGTTGAAATATGTAGGAGCCATATGAATTTCCAGATTCCTCTATTGGTTATTGATCGGAGAAATGTCTCGATCATGTCCGCATAATTCACGAACCGTAGGGAGACACACTTAAGGATTCGATGTTGTTTAGTAGATATGGAATGTTAGTAGGGATACCGAATGTTGTTCGGAGTCTCGGATGGGATCCGGGATATCATGAGGAGATCCGACATGGTCCGAAGAATAATATTCATATAAGGAAAGTCCGATTTCGTAGTTCGGGAAAGATTCCGATGTTTTCATCGGAGAGGTTCTAGAAGGTTCACCGGACCAGAAGGGGAATGGTCCATGAATGTGTCATGGGTAAGTGGAATGATTGGATCATATCCTAGGTCACTTGGTTTGGGAATTTGCAAGAGAGAATTAAAGCTCTAAATTGAAAGTCAAACGGGAGGTTTGAAAAGTCAAACTGGAAAAATGGTTTCCTAGTGGAAGAAGGAAAGAGTCCTCTCAATCCAACTTGGGTTTGGGTTTCGATTCAAACCCACCCCTCCCAAGGTTGTCCCCTCTCATAAATAGAGGGGGGGCTGCCCCAAATAGACAAGCGCTAGCCTTCCCACACCCAAGCCACCGCCGCCCCAGCCGCCGCGACCGCGCCGCCACCCTGCGCCGCCGTCGGTCCGTCGCTGCCACCCTAGCCGCCGCCGACACCTACTTCTCCTCCCGGTCTTCTAAACCCTAGATCACGGGAAACCCTAGATCCACCATAACTCGCACCGGTTTAGGCGAAGCCCTGCGGGATCTTCCCTCTACCTCCGACACCACGCCGTCGTGCTGCTGGAATGGCGAGGGGAGAACTACAACCTCCGCTGCCTGCTGGAAAAAGGGAGAGGAAGGTCTGCATCGAGTACCAAACGTGTGACTGACTACGGAAGCGCTACCGGAACGCAACGTCGGGAGGATCGTCTACGCGATCTTGAGATCGGCAAGTGTACGACTACATAACCAACGAGAATCTGCTCTCGTTAACCGCTTTGGAATCTTCGAGGGTGAGTACTCTAATCGACTCGTTGCTACAATCTAGTAGATAGATATTGGCTTGTTTGTTTGCATGCGGTAGAATTTTTTTGTTTTCCATGCTACGAACCCCTACAGTGGTATCAGATCTGTTTCTATATGTAGATCTATTGCACGAATAGAACACAATGGTCATTGTGGGCGGTGGTGCTTTTATTATCAATTTCTTTTTGTGTACTTTGCATCTTGCGGTATGATGGGATGAAGCGGCCCGGGCTAACCTTACATGACATCGTTCATGAGACTTGCACCACGCTTAACATGCAAATTGTATTGCATAAGTGGCTTTGCGGGTGTCTGTCTCTCCCATCATAGTATAGATTCAATTTACAATGGGCACTTAATAGTTCAAACATCAACGTTGTGGTTCTTGTTCGTAAGTTAGAATGACACTTATTGAAAGCCCCAAACCTAGTAAAATATGCAAAGAAAATTCGAGGCGTCTAACTTTGTTTTGCAGGGGTGTGTTGTGATGTGATATGGCCGTGATTGTGATTATATATGATGTATGCAATGTTCCTTATTGTAAGTCGGAAACCGGCAGGAGCCATATGGTTGTCTTTTAATTCCGTTAAGACTTGCGTGTCTATTCAAAGTAGTTGTAATAGTTTTTGTTGGTGGACGACAACCATGAAGCGGCGCCATTGATCTTGACGCCATACCGGTGATGATGGAGATCATGTTCGTGCTTGAAGATGGAGATCGGAAGCACAAGAAGAAAGGCCATATCATATCACATATTATGAATTGCATGTGATGTTAATCCTTTTATGCATCTTGTATTGCTTAGTTTGCGACGGTAGCATTATAATATGATCCCTCAAGCACAAAAATTTCAAGTTATAAAGTGTTCATCCTTAGCAAGCACTGTTGCTAAAGCTCGTTGTTTCCAAGCACCACGTGATGATCGGGTGTGTTAGATTCTGTGAGTGTATACAACGTGAGCAAGCCAGATTTGCTCATGCGGAAGCTAAGGTTTGATCTTGACGAGCCTAGAATGTACAAACATGGTCTTGGAACACGGATCACCGAAAGGTAAAGCATGATTCATATAGTAGATATGATGAACATGTTGATTGTTCGCCATTGAAGCTACAAATCAACTCTCGTGATGATCAGTTTTGATGTGGTGGATTTGGTTCGTGTGATCACTAAAACAATGTGAGGGATATTGTTTTGAGTGGGAGTTCACCTAGATTAATTTAACTATTATTTAGAACTCAATTTGTCATAAACTTAGTCTAAACTATTGCAAATATGTTGTAGATCAATGGCGGCCCCTACCATCAATTTTAATGCGTTCCTAGAGAAAGAGAAGTTGAAAAACAATGGAAGCAACTTCGCGGATTGGTTCCGCAATTTGAGGATTGTCCTCAATGCTGGTAATTTGACCTATGTGTTGGACGCACCGCTGGGTGACCCACCTGCAGCTGATGCTACCGATGAGGTAAAGAATGTTTTCCTCGCTCGGAAGAATCAGTACTCCACAGTTCAGTGTGATATCTTCTATGGTTTGGAATCGGAGCTTCAGAAAAGGTTTGAGAACCATGACCCACATGATATTGTCTGTGAACTCAAAATGATATTTGAGGCTCACGCGACAATTGAGAGTTATGAGGCTTCTAAAAAGTTCTTTAACTGCAAGATGGAAGAGGGCAGCTCCGTTAGTGAGCACGTTCTTAAGATGTCTAGGCACGCAAGCAAGCTTCAAAGCTTAGGTATAGTGATTCCTAATGCTTTGGGGATTCACCATGTCCTCCAATCACTACCACCAAGTTACAAGAACTTTGTGATGAACTACAATATGCAAAACATGGACAAGTCGTTGCCCGAACTCTTCTCCATGTTAAAGTCTGCAGAAGTGGAGATCAAGAAAGAGCATCAAATGTTGTTCGTCAATAAGACCACCAAATTCAATAAGCAAGGCAAGTCTAAGAAAAAGGGAAACTTCAATAAGGGCGGTAAGAAAGTTACCGCGCCGGCGATGAAGACCAAGGCTGGGCCTAAGCCTGATACTGAGTGCTTTTACTACAAGGGAGAAGGTCACTAGAAGTGGAATTTCCCTAAGTACTTGGCAAATTTGAAGAACGGCAACATCAAGAAGAAAGGTATATCCGATATACATGTTATTGATGTGTATCTCACTAGTACTCGTAGTAGTGCCTGGGTATTTGATACTGGTTTGGTTGCTCATATTTGTGACTCGAAACAGGTGCTGCAGAATAAACGGAAGATAGCGAAGAACGAGGTGACGATGCGCGTTGGAAATGGATCAAAGGTTGATGTGGTCGCGGTCGGCACGCTACCTCTTCATCTACCATCGGGATTAGTTTTATACTTAAATAATTGTTATTTGGTGCCTGCGTTGAGCATGAACATTATATCCGGATCATGTTTATTGAGAGACGGTTACTTGTTTAAGTCCGAGAATAATGGTTGTTCGATTTATATGAGTAATATGTTTTATGCACATGCACCTTTGATAGATGGTCTATTCTTATTGAATCTTGATTGTGGTAATACACACATTAATAACATTGAAGCTAAACGTTTGAAATTGAGTGATAACTCAACCTATATGTGGAACTATCGTCTTGGTCATATTGGAGTGAAGCGTATGAAGAAACTCCATTCCGATGGACTTCTTGAATCACTTGATTTTGAATCACTCGAAAGATGCGAAGCATGTCTGATGGGTAAAATGACTAAGACTCCATTTTCTGGTATGATGGAGCGAGCTACAGACTTATTAGAAATCATACATACCGATGTGTGTGGTCCAATGGGTGTAGCATCGTGCGGTGGTTATCGCTATGTTCTTACCTTCACGGATGACTTGAGTAGATATGGGTATATCTATTTCATGAAACATAAGTCCGAAACTTTCGAGAAGTTTAAGGAATTTCAAAGTGAGGTAGAGAATCAACGTAACAAGAAGGTTAAATTTTTATGATCTGATCGTGGAGGTGAATATCTAAGTTACAAGTTTGGTGAGCATTTGGAGAAATGCGGAATACTTTCACAATTGACACCCCGGGAACACCACAACGTAATGGTGTGTCCGAACGTCGTAATCGAACTCTCTTAGATATGGTTCGTTCTATGATGTCACTTACAAATTTACCGCTATCGTTTTGGGGTTATGCATTAGAAACAGTCGCATTCACTTTATGCATTAGAAACAACCGCATTCACTTTAAATAGGGCACCATCTAAATCCGTTGAAACGACACCGTATGAATTGTGGTTTGGGAAGAAACCTAAATTGTCGTTCCTAAAAGTTTAGGGTTTTGAAGCTTATGTAAAGAAGTTACAGCCCGACAAGCTTGAACCCAAAGCGGAAAAATGTGTATTTATAGGATACCCGAAGGAAACTATTGGGTATACCTTCTATCATAGATCCGAGGGAAAAATCTTTGTTGCCAAGAATGGATCCTTTCTAGAGAAGGAGTTTCTCTCGAAAGAAGTGACTGGAAGGAAAGTAGAACTCAATGAGGTTATTGAACCTTCTCTCGAACTTGCGAGTAGCGCAGCACCGGAAGTAGTTCCTGTGGCGCCTATACCAATAAGAGAGGAAGCTAATGATATTAATCATGAAACTTCGGTTGAAGTTACTACAGAACCTCGCAGGTCAACGAGAAATCGTACCACTCCTGATTGGTATGATCCCGTTATGAGTGTCATGTTGGTGGACAACACCGATAACCCTGCGACATATGAGGAAGCGATGATGAGCCCAGATTCCAATAAATGGCAAGAAGCCATGAAATCCGAGATTGGATCCATGTACGAAAACCAAGTATGGACTTTGGTGGACTTACCAGATGGACGGAAGGCTGTCGAGAACAAATGGATTTTCAAGAAGAAAACATATGCTGATGGTAATGTTACTATCTATAAAGCTCGACTTGTCGCAAAAGGGTTTCGACAAATTCAAGGAGTTGACTACGATGAGACTTTCTCACCAGTAGCGAAGCTAAAGTCTGCGAGGATTATGTTAGCAATCGCTGCATATTATGATTATGAGATATGGCAGATGGATGTCAAAACATCGTTCCTCAATGGAGACATTGATGAAGAGTTGTATATGATGCAACCCAAAGGTTTTGTCAATCCTAAATATGCTAACAAGGTATGCAAACTTCAACAGTCCATATATGGATTGAAGCAAGCATCCCGAAGTTGGAATCAGCGTTTTGATAAGGTAATCAAAAGCTTTGGTTTTATACAAACTTATGGAGAATCTTGTATTTACAAGAAAGTGAGTGGGAGCTCTGTAGCATTCTTAATAATATATGTAGATGACATATTGTTGATTGGTAATGATGTATACCTTCTTAATAGTGTCAAGGATTATTTGAATAATAGTTTTTTAATGAAAGATCTTGGCGAAGCAGCTTACATATTAGGCATAAAGATTTATAGAGATAGATCGAGACGCCTAATATCATTGTCACAGAATACATATTTGGACAAAGTTCTAAAGAGGTTTGGAATGGAAGATAGCAAGAAAGGGTTCTTGCCCATGTTGCCTAATACGACCTTGAGTAAAACTCAAAGTCCTGCAACGAAAGAAGATAGAGAAAGGACGAGTAAGACTCCATATGCCTCAGCCATAGGATATCTCATGTATGCCATGCTATGTACTAGACCCGACATTGCATATGCTGTTAGTTTGACTAGCAGATGTCAAAGTGATCCAGGAGTGGATCATTGGACGGCGGTCAAAAACATCCTTAAGTAATTGAGAAGAACTAAGGATATGGTTCTTTCTTATGGAGGTGATGAACAACTCGTTGTTAATGGTTACATCGATGTTAGTTGGAACACCGATCCGGATGATTCTAAATCTCAATCTGGATACGTATTTACTTTGAATGGTGCAGCAGTTAGCTGGAGGAGTGCAAAGCAAAGCGTTATGGCGAGATCTTCAACTGAATCGGAATACATAGCTGCTTCAGAGGCTTCACAAGAGGCGATATGGATTACGGAGTTCATTACAGAGCTCGGTGTGGTTCCAAGTGCGTTGGACCCAATGTCTATCTACTGTGATAACATGGGCGCCATAGCCAATGCGCAAGAACCAAGGTCACACAAGAAGCTGAAGCACATCAAGCTACATTTTCACGCTATTCGAGAGCATGTCCAAGATGGTGACATAAAGATTTGCAAAGTACACATAGATCTGAATGTGGCGGATTCGTTGACTAAACCTCTCCTGAGGGAAAACAATGACCAGCACCAAACCGCCATGGGTGTTTGATATATTACCATGTAATCTAGATTAGTTGACTCTAGTGCAAGTGGGAGACTGTTGGAGATATGCCCTAGAGGCAATAATAAAAGTGGTTATTATTATATCTTTGTGTTTATGATAAATGTTTACATTCATGCTATTACAGTATTAACGGGAAACATTAATACTTGTGTGATTTGTAAACTAAATTAGAGTCCCTAGTAAAGCCTCTTTGTAATACTAGCTTGTTGGTTAATAGATGATCTTGGTTTCCCGATCATGAACATTGAGATGTTGTTAACAACGAGATCATATCATTAGGAGAATGGTACGATGGACATACTCCTATAGATAAGCGTAGCATAAAGATCAAGTCATTTCAATAGTTCATTTTCTATAAGCTTTCTGATACATAGTAACCTAATTCCTTCGACCATGAGATCATGCTAATCACCATCACCGGAAGGATACTTTGATGACATCAAATGCCACACCGTAACTGGGTGGCTATAAAGGTGGCATTGAGTGTTCGGAAAGTGTGTGTTGAGGCACATGGATCAAGAGTGGGATTTGTCCGTCCATATGACGGATAGATATACTCTGGGCCCTCTCGGTGGAATGTCATCCAATTGGCTTGCAAGCATGTGACTGGCTCACAAGGGATCACATATCACGGGAACGAGAAAAGAGTACTTATCGGTAATGAGGTTGAACTAGGTATGCAGAGATACCGACGATCAAAACCTCGGATGAGTAAACTATCGTGAGACAAAGGGAAATTGGTATCGTATGTAAGTGGTTCATTCGATCGAAAAGTAATCGTTGAAATATGTGGGAGCCATATGAATTTCCAGATTCCTATATTGGTTATTGATCGGAGAAGTGTCTTGGTCATGTCCGCATAATTCACGAACTGTAGGAAGACACACTTAAGGATTCGATGTTGTTTAGTAGATATGGAATGTTAGTAGGGATACCGAATGTTGTTCGGAGTCCTGGATGGGATCCGGGATATCACGAGGAGATCCGACATGGTCCGAAGAATAATATTCATATAAGGAAAGTCCGATTTCGGAGTTCGGGAAAGATTACGATGTTTTCATCGGAGAGGTTTTAGAAGGTTCACCGGACCAGAAGGGGAATGGTCCATGAATGTGTCATGGGTAAGTGGAATGATTGGATCATATCCTAGGTCACTTGGTTTGGGAATTTGCAAGAGAGAATTAAAGCTCTAAATTGAAAGTCAAACGGGAGGTTTGAAAAGTCAAACTAGAAAAATGGTTTCCTAGTGGAAGAAGGAAAGAGTCCTTCTCTCAATCCAACTTGGGTTTGGGTTTGGATTCAAACCCACCCCTCCCAAGGCTGCCCCCTCTCATAAATAGAGGGGGAGGGCTGCCCCAAACAGACAAGCCCTAGCCCTCCCACACCCAAGCCACCGCCGCCGCCGCGCCAAGCCGCCACCGCCTCCTCCTCCCAGTCTTCTAAACCCTAGATCACCGGGAAACCATAGATCCACCATAACTCGCACCGGTTTAGGCGAAGCCCTACGGGATCTTCCCTCTACCTCCGTCACCACGCCGTCGTGCTGCCGGAATCACGAGGGGAGAACTACAACCTCCGCTGCCTGCTGGAACAAGGGAGAGGAAGGTCTTCATCGAGTACCGAACGTGTGACCGACTGCGGAAGCGCTGCCGGAACGCAGCGCCAGAAGGATCGTCTATGCGATCTTGAGATCGTCAAGTGTACGACTACATCGCCCACGAGAATCTGCTCTCGTTAACCGCTTTGGAATCTTCGAGGGTGAGTACTCTAATCGACTCATTTCTACAATCTAGTAGATAGATCTTGGCTTGTTTGTTTGCATGCGGTAGAATTTTTTTGTTTTCCATGCTACGAAGCCCTACAGAGAGAAGCGCTGTCAGCGGAGAGAATCAAGAGAGCCATGCCGATGATGCTCAATCTGGGTCGGATGGAGAGGATGTCGGGGATAGAAGGTTAGTGCAGGAGAGTGGGAGGGCAGTGAGCTCAATGGGGTTGTGAAGGGCGCGAGGGGGCAAGAACCTGTCGCGGCGAGCGTATTTTTGGAAACATGGGAATTTATTGAACATGACGGAGTTTTTCCTGGAATCCTTTGACGTCTTGTGTTCCAGAACGGATGGAGTATCATATATTACAATCATGTCTATAGCATATATCACAATCATGTCTGTTTGACATTAACATTAGTACTGGAGCATCCACACTTATTTTTCAAAACACACGCCCAACAGAGAAAAGAAGAAACAAAATGAAGACAAAGGTGGATCAAGTAAGCAACACCGAACCACAACCACTGCACCCTCCATAGAAGTACCACCACACTCCTAGCTCCGACTCACCAAGTACCAAGCAACATCTTGAACAAGGAGAGTGAACGCTGCTACCCGGATCAGCTGATCCTAGGATTTCCCCCAAGACATAGGGGAAGTAGATGAAGGGTATCCACGATGCCCTTCAGGAAGGAATGGTGCCACCCGGAGGTGGCACCTCGTCGGTGTCAGGGGAGCCGACAAGCAGGGCCTATCCACAACCCTCGGACATTTTGGAAATATACCCTAGAGGTAATAATAAAGTTGTTATCATTCATATTTTCGTGTTCATGATTTTTTTTATTGTCCATGTTATAACTGTATGTATTAGAAACTAAATAGACATGTGGATAAATAAACAACACAGAGTTCCTAGTAATCCTCCTCTACTAGTTTGTTAGTCAAACGATGATTAAGGTTTCCTATACCCTAGACATATATGTCACTTGATAACAAGATCATTTTATTAGTGAATGATGTGATGGGCAAGACCCTTAATAATAAGCATAGCTTCTAATCGTCGTGTCTAGTTTGTTGCTATTGCTTTATGAATATGTCAAGTATAGTTTCCTAAGACCATGATATCATGTTACTCTCAGGCATCGAAGAAATACCTTATGGACATCAAACATCACTCCGTAACTAGGTGATTATAAATGTGTATTTTAGATATCTTTGATGGTGTCTTTTGGGTTGCGTGAATCAATATTGGGATTTATTCCTTCTTGTGTGATGGAGTGTAAGATATCTCTGGGCCTTCTCAGCAGTATTGCATCCAAGAGATCAGTGAATAAAGTGGTTGGTTACATGGATCCTATACCATGGTGCGAGTAAAGATAACTTGCTGGTAACAAGATTGAACTAGGTCGACGATTGAATCTTGGGCAAGCAATATATCATGATACAAAAGGAATCTTATACCGGATTTTTTAAAATCTTTGACATTGTGGTTCAACCAAAAAAACTTCGTTGAATATGTAGGAACCATTATGGGTATCCTGGTCCTGCTGATGGCTATTGATGAGAGAGTTGTCTCGATCATGTTCTCGAAGACGTCGGATCACACACTTAACCCACAGTGTATCTACTCTTTGTTGTGAATATGTATCGTATGAATCAAATGTTGTTTCGGAGTCTCTAATGAGATCCTTAATGTCACGAGAAGCTCTGGAATGGTCCGGAGGTAAAGAATTGTATATGGCACTTCCTATTTTAGGGTTTTGGGAAAGTTTGGAATATTCTATGTGGATGGAAGGTTTCATAAGGTCCCAGAAGGGTCCATGGTGGGGCCCACCTACGTGGTGGGGCCATGGACCCATGTGGGTGCACCCCGGCTATCATGGGCTAGGGCGTCACGACCACAAAGGCCACAAGAGGGGAAACCCTAACAAGGGGAGGGGTGGCGCAAGGGAGAGGGATGTAACATCCCAGCATTAGAGCTTAGAAATAAGCTGAACACAGATGTGTGCATTGCATTCATGCATAGAAAATCTGAATAATTTTCGCGCTTTTAAATAAAAACTTGTCAAAGTGATTGAAACTTCTCTTAACTTGATGGAATTGAAGTAGATCATCAAGTTGACTGCGATATGTTTCAGTATGACCTTTGCTAAAACCTTATTTTGGGTAAACATGATTTGATCTAAGGGTAGATCAAATGGAATAAAATTAAACCCTAATACATTACTTAATGATTTATATTGCATATTTAGGTGATCATATCATAGTATCCATTATAATCACTCATGAATACCAAATTATAAATATAACACAAATAATAAGAATATAACAACTATACCTTAATCCCATCTACTTATACCATGAGTATCATGGAAATACCTAACTTTAACTCTCTAGTGAGATTGAGTAGGAAAGAAACCAAAGTTAAGATCATTCACAATATATCTTTCTTTCCATATCAATCTTTATCATCTCTATTGAATCCTATCCTTATATTTGTTGTTCATCAATATTGAGAAATCAACTATTGATTCATCAATTCTTAACCTATCAATTCCTTACCTATCAACTCTTGTACTTATTATAGCATTCACTTAAGGCTTATAAAGAAATAAGTCAGAAGAGGTAAATAGTGATGCTAGTTTTAGATGTTATCTATAGGATGGGAGTGATTGGAGGAAATGAAATCAATATGGTAACAAAGAAGATTACAAGGATGAAGTCTGAAGATATTTACCAGGAGTAGTCCTATTGGATCAAGTAGGTATAGTCAATGAATTGTATCTCTTAATCCAATAGAGCTAAACAGAAGATAAATATAATACAACTATAGTGTTGTATTGATGAAGCCTTGTTTATCCAACTAGAAACCTGAATCATAAAGGATCAAAGGATTATAATGATCATGCCACTACTAGGAAAACGGCCTTTAGTGGCGCACCTGAAACCATCATCTGTGGCGCACCTGCAGTGCGCCACGGGCCTTGCGCTACGGCTATCTCTCAGTCGTGGCGCACTGCCTAGTGCGCCACGGTTGTGTAGAGATAGGCGTAATGCACCTCTTAGTGTGCCACAGAAGTTTGGCATGGTGCGCTACCCCTTGGATCTTCTGTGGCGCACTACCTAGTGCGCCACTAAACTTCCATGGTGCGCTTTAGGTGTAGTGCGCCACAGAAGGTAGACCATGTGCGCCACAGATGTATTTTTTGTTTTTTTTTAATTTCCAAGCCAGATTATATGCAATACAGATTATATACAATATTACAGCAGATATACACACACAGATACAAGATATACAATTATATATATAAATACTCAATATGAAAAACAAGATTGAAACAAATACATATAGATAAGTCTCATACATGAATACATAGTCTAAGTTACATTGTTTTGATCATGTTACAAAGTAGTAGTTGGTGACATGCGAATACATGTGTCGATCGAACAAGTTAGAGCTCGGAAGCTCGCCTAGACATCTAAACTAGCTAGCTAGACACAAATGCGGGATAAATAACCAAAGAAGATAAGCATGATCACCGCCGCGACGAAGGTGTAGGTCTTCATCCGATTCCTTGTCCTAACTACCGCTAGATAGCGCGTGTATCTAGCTTCCGCCTCCGCCATAGTGTTGTACCCTTTGTAGCTATTGCCGCTGAAACGGTGCACCTGTCTCCGGCAGTCTTCCCAATCATCGTAGACTCCGGGAACCCGTCCCTTGTACACGACGTACCACGTCATCTACAAGTTGACAATAATAACTAACCGGTGATTGAAAAAACATGTATAATTAAAGTCGCATATGAAGATACACTTATAGAAAGTACTCTTAAATCAAAAAGAGCAAACTCAAAAAGCATGCCTCATATATAACTAGGTTGTTGGACACAGGAATATGCTATGACGGGACTGTTAGCCAAGTAGGATGCACAATTCCTGGACTTGTGCATATCACAAGGCTAACAATCCCGTCATAGCACATTCACATATATATTGTGCCACGACATTTCAATCATCGGCATATTCTCGAAAAAGACAAAAATAACTCGAAAAGAATGCCTCATATATAACTAGCTAGGTCGTTGGACATAGGAATATGCTATGACGGGACTGTTAGCCAAGTAGGATGCACAATTCCTGGACTTGTGCATATCACAAGGCTAACAATCCCGTCATAGCACATTCACATATATATTGTGCCACGACATTTCAATCATCGGCATATTCTCGAAAAAGACAAAAATAACTCGAAAAGAATGCCTCATATATAACTAGCTAGGTCGTTTTGGACACAGGAATATGCTATGACGGGACTGTTAGCCAAGTAGGATGCACAATTCCTGGACTTGTGCATATCACAAGGCTAACAATCCCGTCATAGCACATTCACATATATATTGTGCCACGACATTTCAATCATCGGCATATTCTCGAAAAAGACAAAAATAACTCGAAAAGAATGCCTCATATATAACTAGCTAGGTCGTTGGACACAGAATATGCTATGACGGGACTGTTAGCCAAGTAGGATGCACAATTCCTGGACTTGTGCATATCACAAGGCTAACAATCCCGTCATAGCACATTCACATATATATTGTGCCACGACATTTCAATCATCGGCATATTCTCGAAAAATACAAAAATAACTCGAAAAGAATGCCTCATATATAACTAGCTAGGTCGTTGGACACAGGAATATGCTATGACGGGACTGTTAGCCAAGTAGGATGCACAATTCCTGGACTTGTGCATATCACAAGGCTAACAATCCCGTCATAGCACATTCACATATATATTGTGCCACGACATTTCAATCATCGGCATATTCTCGAAAAAGACAAAAATAACTCGAAAAGAATGCCTCATATATAACTAGCTAGGTCGTTGGACACAGGAATATGCTACGACGGAACAGTCAGCCAAGTAGGATGCACAATTTCTGGACTTGTGCATATCACAAGGCTAACTATCCCGTCGTAGCACATTCACATATATAGTGTGCCACGACATTTCAATCATCGGCATTATTCTCGAAAAAAGAGTAAGGAAAAAAAGAAGGACCAAATTGAGCAAAGGACCAAAGAGTAAGCAAAAAAAACCAAGCATTGATTGATATATAATAATAATAAGCAAAATAAGTAAGCGGTGATTCATAAACCTAATAAGATAAGTACACTTGTCGTCCACACACACACACAAAGGTCATCTATAGTTTGCAACTACAACTAGGCCAACATCAAGCCTTCTGGCTCGGCTTAGGGAACGGGAGGACGCCCTGTCTCGTCATGAACTTCCTATAGTCACCCTGCATCTCTAGGCGATCTTCTATGTCACGGTTATTCGGGATATTTCCTCCGTAGAAGATCCCCCCCGAAGTCATGACATCACGAAAGATGATTACCCCAAACTGCTGCTGGATGCGATACATCTCTTGTCTAATATCCGAATCATTGATCTTGGCCTTTGCTTCGGCCCACTGTTTGAGATGATCTGGCAGCGTAGAATTCTGCTGGTCAAGTAGGAACGCCCTCATGTGATGGAGTGCGTAGTAGGCTTCCTTCTTACTGTTTTCCGGCTGCTTCACGCAGGGGAACTCTGTTACGTGGTTGAAGACGTGCCTGCCGAACTTGACCTTCTTACGCACGAAGCTGGTGCCTTCCGTCGAGGCAAAGCCAGTGAGAGCATCATCCAGAACTTCCTTGATCTTGTCGTAGTTTTTCTTCTTTTCTAGACTCCCCGAGTCGAAATACGTGGCGTGGGAATGCTTCGGCGATAAGGAGATGAGCGTGCAGTGTTCATCTCTGCGCAAAAAATTCAAATGGAATGTGTTGAAAAAAGAATGATGATGATCTAATAAAGCCAATCGACGGTGGCGACTGAATAACGACTTACTCGGGAAAGTAAGGCACGAGAATGTATTCCTTTGTCTTGTTCGCCACGAGGATTCTTTTTAGGTACGAGGCCACGACACGTCGTTCGGCGGGGGAACCCAAGCAGCCGTCACACATGTAGTAGGGGTCCACTATAGCGATGCCTGGTGTGTTCTCTCTAATGATCTGCGTGGCCAGGCTGAGAGAAAAGAGACGGACCATGGTATAGTGCAGCGGGTATAGGTGGAACATATTGAAGATGTCCTCGAACCGCAGGAAGAACAGATCCGCGGGGGCAGTGTCGACGAAGCCCAAGCCTGGTGGCACCTTAACCACGAATACCGGGTGCGAGGGATCTTTCTCCGATAGAAGGCGTCTCTCTATCGTCAGCACGCCGTCATGCACACTCTGCAGTTCCGAACTGGCGAGCTTCCGCAAATTCTTAGGTAGCATGGGCTCACCCGCCACATGAATCCTCCACATAATACCCTCGGGTCTTGGTGGCCCGTCCCGAAACCTGATCGGATTCGCAGTTGTTGACGCCACCGGCTGGCTCGAGCTGCTAGATTTTCTTTTCCTGCCCTTTTTTCCTTTTGGAGAGCGGGCAGGCACCGCAATCTGAGCACCGGCCGCCCTATGTAGTGTGTCAGGGCTTAGAATAAAGGGCCGGTTGGTTGTATCAGCTGGCTCTGTAAAGGCGCAAGCTGGAGGCGTCTCCTGAGAACCAAACAGACGCTTGGTGATAGTGGCTTTCTCTGTGGGGCCACCAGCTAGGTCTTCTTCGTTGCCAAACTGAGTGCTGAAGAAGTGATCATTCCAGTCTTCGTCGTCCTCGGCCGGATCCTGCGCCATGTGCATATCATCAACATGATCATCCGACCCACCGCGTGGAGGTGACGGCGAGGGCGGTAAGGGGGCCTTGCCACCGCTTGTCGCTGGCACGACAGGCGGTGCTGTTGTCTGTGGCGTGATGGCCCCCGCCGTCCCCAAACGGATCATGCTCTTTGGCCATAGCAAGAACAAGCCGAAGCAACTTCTGAGGACAGACGACTCTTCTTCATCCGCTCCTAGGGGTTGAATGGGAGGTTCCAGGTCGTCGCAGCCCCTTAGCACCCGACTAATTTTAACCCTGTGCACGCTATCTGGCATCGGCTTTGAGTGGAACGTGCGCTGCAAGGGTTGAACGATGGTACCCTTGGCAACATCCCTCAGCTCGTTGTTCACGTAGCATAAGAGAGTGCAAGGAACATCCGTCTGCAGAAAACATGTACGGCGTCGTCAGAGCGAGATGCCACAAGAGTAATATATAGATGGCATGAAAGGCGGTAATTAAAGCAATTTGTTTACCGTGATGGCGTCGAGATCGGCTAATGTCGACGCACCGCATACGGCGACGGGCGTGCAAGAGACGGAAGGGCTGCTTGATGGCGCGGTGCTGGCCGCCGGTGTATTCTCCCTACCGACGGGTGCTTGGAGCTCCGGTGCCGCCGTGATGATGGCAGGGGGGCACCAACATGTACTCCGACGCCGCAGTGATGGCAGGGGGAGTCACCAACACTTGCGGCGCCGTGGTGCTAGCGGGCGGAGTCACGAACACGTAGTTCGCCTGATTCGTCGGTGCCGCGTTGTTCGAGTGGCTGCTGACTATGCTTGAAATCGGGCACGGCACTACTCGACCACCCGCACTCCAGTTCGCTATTGACTCCACCAAGGTAGGCAGGAAGGACGTGAGGGTGATTGCCAGGTTGTCTTGGACGATCTGCGGGATCCGCGCCACTTGTGCCTTAAGTTCTTGAACCTCTCGGTTTTCCTCCTCGCTCCTTCCCGACGGCGCCACATGCGTCCTCGGCGGTGGACCAAAATTATCCACCCAATTCTTACCCCCGAGGCCGGCCAGACGGCCAGCCGACGACGACTTCTTCGTAACCGGCTCTATTTTCTTGGCCCGGTTCATCGCCCTGTTAAAAGGGTTATCCCACCGGGTGGCCGCCGTCGACCCCTGGGATGAGGAACCCTGGGATCCATGACTAGCAACAATTTCCTCCTCCTGCAGAAGAAGTCACGAACACGTAGTTCCAGGTTCCAAAGCGCAGCCATCTATCTGACTAAAAGGATCATGTACTTTTTTATCTTTTTAACCACACAACACAAGAATGCAACAAGATCCTGATCTTTTAGTTCAGTTTATCTTTTTTGACAGTAGCAATCATGTGTTGTTCAGTTTTCAGAGGCAACAAACACAAATACTAGCAGCTAAGACCATGTACTATGTGTGTTCGATTCAAGGAATAACCAGGAGGAGGAGCTATAGTTCCAGGAGTTCTAGGGCCTCCTCCTCCTCCTTATAAAAATCATCTAGTTCCAGGAATAAACAGTATAACATCTATAAAAATCATCTGTCTATCATTAATCCATCTTATGAAAGTCACCATAAGCCAAATACATTAGTCACTTTCCTAAAAAATTCATTTAGGAGCCAATTTTTTCTCTCTAAGATCATTGCAGCAAATATTTCAGGTTTACTGCTAACTGAATAAAACTTGCATAAAAACAGAATTATTTCAGGTCTTTTACTGCTAACTGAATCTTGTTTACTGCTAACTGAATCTTGAATCTTGTTTACTGCTAACAGAATTATTTCCAATTCTAGTTTACTGCTAACTGAATCTTGAAGCAGAGAGGGAGAGAGGGAGAGACATGGGAGGGAGAGAGGGAGGGGCTACCTCTGACGGGCGGACGATGGGAGGACGACGACGGGCGGCGGCGCGATCCTCCTCCTCCACAAGCGGCGGGCCTCCTCCTCCTCCACGGATCGGCAGCGGCCTCCTCCTCCACAAGCGCGGGCCTCCTCCTCCTCGAGAGAGCAGCGCGGTGGCGGGCCTCCTCCTCCTCCTCGAGAGCGCAGCGCAGCGCGGCGGTGGCGGAGGTGGCGGTGCGGCCTCGAGAGCAAGTTCTGTGAGATGCAGCGGTGCGTGTGGTGCGTGTCTGTGAGATGGAGCGGCCGGCGCGGTTGACTAGCTAGCGTCCAACACACATAGGCGTAGCGCACCCTCGCCAAGTGTGCTACGGATTACCGTAGCGCACTTGGCCAGGGTGCGCTACGCCTATGTGTGTTTGACTACCAGATAAGAGGGCGGCCACCCCTTCTGTTAGCACTAGTACTGTCATAGCCCACTGGTTCTGCCCCTTAGCTCTATTCTAAACTATGAGCACCCAGGTTCGAATCCTGGTGCTCCACTTTTTTATTTTTATTTTAAAAATACTTTTAAATGTTCCAAAAAAATGTCCAAAAGTGGTGATACATGCCATACAAATTTTGTTTTGTTTTTAAAATACTTTTAAATATTCCAAAAATGCCCAAAAGTGATAATATATGTTATAAAAGTGTTACAAATATGATTCAAAGTATAACTAAATTTCATAATACTTTGTCCATGAATATTACAATCTTTTTCGACCACGCGTTTTACAATATTTTTTGAGCTAGCGTTTTACAATCTTTTTTCCCTTCTTTGTCGCGGTTGAATAATTTAGCCCCGGCACTGTAATGTTTCTTCTTTCGAACGGGCTACCTTTTTTGGGTAGGGTTGTCCTTTTTCTTCTTGTGATGTATGTTGCTGCATCGTAGTCGTCGTCATCTTCAATCTTTGGATCGCCGTACTGGTCGAAGTCTTGCTCGTTGGCGACTCCATCCATTCCGATGATGTTTCTTTTTCCTCTCCTCACGACAACACGGCTAGGCTTTGTCGGGTCGGTAATGAAAAAACATTGGTCCACTTTGGTAGCCAGTACCCACGGTTCATTTTTCGCGGCCACGTTTGCACCGGCGGCCTTGGATTTGGCTGCTTCGGGTATAACCATGGTTGTGAAATACCGGTCTTCTCTTTCGACGCTCTTTGCCCATCTGACACGGAACATCGGCACCTTTTCTCCACAGTAGTCGAGCTCCCAGATCTCCTCGATTCTTCCGTAGAATCTTTCCTTCACGTTGTCATCGGTGTAGAATTCCGACGTTACGCTTGAGTTCTGATAATCACACTTGTTATCCTTTTCCTCCGTGTAGAATGTGTAGCCGTTGATATCATACGCCTGATAGGTCACCAGGTTTTGCATCGGTCCCTGCGACAAGGTGAATATGATCTTTTCCGTGTCAGAAGAATGCGAGCGCGGGGGATTATCAAGGAGCGTCTGCCTAAACCAACGCGTGAAATCTGAGTTGTGCTCTTTGATTATTTCTCCCTGCGTCCTCTGTATGCCCCGGTCACTGTACTTCTTCTCGATTAACCTTTTGTGCTTCTGTACCCAAGGATCGACCAGTTCTAAATGCTGTAGCGCGACGAGGTTTGCTCGATCAAAGTCTGCGCGTCGAAAATCGAAGTCTGCATGCAGTATGCGACGACCCTCTCGGTGACCAGATCCGTCAAGCTTGCCAAGGTGTCTGTTGACGGGAAGACCGACAGGGTTCTCGATGTCTAGATAATTCGTGCAGAAAGAGATGCACTCTTCGGCCAGAAAGCCCTTGGCTATGCTTCCATCTGGATGGGACCTGTTGCGAACGTATCCTTTGATGTGTCCGTTCATCCTTTCGAACGCCATCATGCTGCGGAGGAACATCGGCCCGAGTTGTACGATGTCCTCCACGACATGGACCAGCAGATGCACCATAATGTCGAAGAATGCGGGTGGGAAGTAGACCTCAAGCTCACATAGTATCACCACGATCTCCTCCTGTAGCCTTCCGAGCTGATTCAAGCCAATCGACTTCCTAGAGATGACGTCGAAAAACTTGCATAGGCCAAATAACGTTTCACGGACGTGCTCGTCCATTATCCCTCTTAGTGCGACCGGAAGTACCTGCGTCATTAGCACGACACAGTCGTGAGACTTCATGCCACTGAACCTCTGCTTCGCCTCGTCTAGGTATCTGCTTATCTTGCCCGCGTAGCCGTAAGGAAATTTGACTCCTAGAAGGCACTTGAAAAACTGTTTGATCTCATCCTGGCTTAGAGTGAAGCAAGAAGGAGGGCAGTAATATTCGTTCTTCTTGAACTTTTTACCCTTCCGATGACCTTGTGTCGTCTCCGACTCATGATCATCGTCATCTTCCTGATCATCAGGAGTAGTGCGTCCTCCGTGAAGCTCCTTCCGGATACCCAAGCATATCAGGTCCTGCCTTGCTTTCGGACCATCTTTCGTCCTATCTGGCATGTTGATTATGGTGGCGACCAGACTCTCGCACACGTTTTTCGTGATATGCATGATGTCGAGGCTATGAGGCGTGCGGAGAAACTTCCAGTATGGCAACTCCCAGAAAACAGACCTTGTTTTCCATACCTTCATTAGCGGCTTGTCTTGTTGCTGCCTCTTTCGCTTCTTTCCAGGCTTAGGACAATCTTTCCAGTTTTTCAGCAACTCTTCCACTTCTTCGCTGCTCCTACGCTCTAGGATTCCTCGGGTCTCTGATTTGCCATCGAACAGGTCTCCACGTTTTCTCCATGGATCATTCTTGCCGAGCCACCTCCGGTGCGCCATGAACACGGTTTTCGATGACCCTGGATCTTTCTCTAGTTGGAGATAGCTTGTGTTATCCATGCACCTAACGCATGCGCAGAATCCTTGGATAACCTGCCCCGAGATATACCCGCAACCTGGATAGTCTTGCACCGTAGTGACCAACGCGGCTCTCATAGTGAAATAATCTTGTGCGACGGCGTCGTAAGTATTGGCTCCAGATTCTCATAACGTGGCTAGCTCCTCTTTCAACAGCCCAAGATACAGATTGATGTCGGTACCAGGTTGTTTCGGCCCTTGAATTAGCATACTCATTTGTATGTACTTCTTCTTCATGCACAACCATGGAGGGAGGTTGTACATCCATACAAACACGGGCCAAGTGCTGTGCGTGCTGCTCTGGCTACCGAACGGATTGAGTCCATCGGTGCTCGCACCAAGCCTGATGTTCCTCGAATCTCCACCGAATTCTGGGAATTTGAGGTCCAATGCTTTCCACTGGCTAGCATCTGAAGGGTGCGTCAGCAGCTCATCCTTTTCGGGGTCATCATCATCTCCTGGCTTCTTCCTTTCCGCATGCCATCGCATGAGCTTCGCTTCCTTAGGGTCCGCGAAATAGCGTTGCGGACGAGGAGTGATAGGAAAGTACCATACCACTTTTCGAGGTGCTTTCTTCCCTTTCTTGTATCGACTCACGCTGCACACCGGACATGTGGTTTTCTCCGCGTCCTCGCCCCGATAAATGATGCAATCGTTGATGCATACGTGATATCTAACGTGCGGTAGATCGAGAGGACAGACGATTTTCTTGGCATCCTCGATACTAGTTGGACATGTGTTACCCTCCGGGAGACGATCGTGCCAGAATGCCATCATATCGTCGAAGCTTGCGTCGCTCAATTTGTGCTTTGCCTTCATCTCCATAGCCTTGAGCGTTACATTCAACCGGGTATCATCGGGCCTGCATCCTTCATACAATGGAGTAACCGCGTCTTTCTCAAGTTGCGCAAGCTTGGCTTTCTCTCTAGCGGCAGCCCTGGCGTTACTCGTCTGCTTGAGAAGCAGCTCTTGCACATAAGGGTCCCGCACCCAGCCTGACGTTGTTCCATCGTCGTCTGCTCCTCCGGCATCTAGATCATCATCTTCCCGGTCTGCTTCCGCACCTTCACCATCTCCAGGAGACTCTTCATCATCTCGCCCGTTCTCGCCGTGATGATGATCATCGTCATGTTGGCCACCTTCTTCACCGTCTCCATCATCTACGCCATCGCTTATCCAACGAGTGTATCCATCCATGAAACCATGGCGGAGCAGGTGCGCCTGCAGATTCCCGGAATCTGGGTCGATCACCCAGTTGAGTTTGCATCTTCTGCACGGACATCTTATATCTGTCTTGTTATTTCGTATCATGTCGGCCGTCGCACATTTCAAAAATCTAGCCACAATGCCTTCGCTCATTATGCGGACCATTTTTGCCTGCACGATGTACACGGTACAATTTTGAAGTCTATTAGAACCACATAATGAATGCATGCATGCAATGGTCGATAGAAAATTTCGGCATGACCTATCCTAAAATTAGGACCATTGCGAAATGCCAAAGTCTTGCCAAAATGGAAATGAATCAACATTTTGGCAAAACAAATGGCAACTTGTTCACATACAAACACAAGAGTGAGAGAGAGACCGATCCATACACACATGAACATATCATTATCCTCTCCATACACACATGCATGAGCATCATCGATACTCTCCATATACACACACATATGACCATCGATCCTCTCCACACATACACACATCATGAGCATCGATCATCTACATACATATGAGCACATCATACATATAAACATGAACACATCCTTACATGGACAACTTACCGAGATGAGAGACCGATCGCGAGAAAGATGGAAAGGAGAGGTGCGCGCGTCGACTGGAGAAGGATAGATGAGAGACCGGAGACCTCCTCTATTACTTATGTAACATCCAAAGCAAGTTTTACATGCTAAAAATGGTGAATGTGTGGAGAAATTGAGGTGGGAAGGAGAAGATCCCGACTAGATCTAAGGAGGAAGAAGAAGGGGAAAGTGAAGTGTGGGGTGGTGGATGTGTGGGCACACATGTGCACATAAAGTGCTGTCCTAAAAGAATCGACACATCCGTGGCGCACACGGCCCTAGTGCGCCACAGGGAGTACAAACGTCTGTGGCGCACTCGGCCGAGTGCGCCACAGATGTTTGTGGCCGTTTCACAGCAGAGGGGGGCGTGCGCTTAGGCGTAGCGCACCCGCCCCATGTGCGCCACAGATGACACAAACAACCGTGGCGCACATGACTGTAGTGCGCTACAGATGTTTGGCGTGCGTCCAACAGGGCCCTGGACCACACACATCTGTGGCGCACTATAGTCATGTGCGCCACGGTTGTTCTAGTTACTAGTAGGGCACTGCCCACAGGTGCGCCACGCCTGTTTTAGCCATGGGGCACTTCAACCATGTGAGCCACGGATGTGCTGATTACCTATAGCCATTTTCCTAGTAGTGTGCCTTATTCCCCAATATTGAATGCTTATACCATGTATAAGTGACATTGGTGGATAAAACATGATTGGACCATAGTATAGATATATTATCCTAGATTAGTCATTACAAGTCACATTAATATAATGTGAGGTTGGAATGTTAGATATTGGAGTCAAGTAGAGACAAGATAGTATGATTAAAATGATGTTAAAGCAACATTGGATTAAAGAATTAGTATTTTCCTCTTTAAAAATACTAAGCACTTGAGGTGAAGTAGGATTTGATGTATACATCTATTGAAGTGATATTAGTGAAGGATGATTAAGGAAGAGCATGATTGGAATTAGAAGTAACCACTTGTTGGATTGGGGATTATCAGCAATAGAGTAGTTGATATAGCCAAGTATAGATATAAATGATTATGAAAGGCTTAAGTGACAAGCTCATTGGATTTATAAATGGCTTTAGAAGCATAAAAGGTGGATAAGAATATTCTTGTGAAGCAAGCTCATCATGTTAACACATGATGATGGATATAGAGAAGTAATATATCTAGGAAAGGAATTCCTTAATTAGAAGTCCAGAATTATGAAGTATGGAATATAGGAATTTTTGGTAAACACTAGATCCTAGATATTTATCAAACATATTATCCATTTCATCTAATTGATCTATCATCTTATTTACACAAAGCTTCATAGAAATATTTACTATATCAAATCACCTGAGCACATCTTTGTCATTTTCAATCATCATTATCATAGGTGCTTATGGAACTATCTTTATTAATTGTTTCTCATAAGTTATCCTAGAAAACAATTCCACTATTTTACTTTCAATGGTGATGTTATTAAAGATCGCAAACATAAAGACAATATGATTAACCATCAACCTTTATTCACATCAACAAAAAGAAAATAAGTAGAGTAAGTCCCTTAAACCCTAGGGTGAGTAATTACAATTCAGAACTCTAAACTTATTAATAAGTTTTCTCATCAACATCTCATAAATATTCTATCTATAATCATTAGACAAAGTCTTTAATTCATTTCTCTAACCACTCATCCCATATGAGCATGGAATAAGTGGGGATCCAATATTATAAACCATTCTAGCCTATACTATGTGCTTTAATACATATAAATAAACCCTATGAACATTATTAAATATTTTAAAACTTAATTGCTCCAAATAAAAGTGTAAACAATGTTGTATAAAAGTATATACATAAAGAAAATAAAGAAAATATCACCATAAATAATAAAAATTCCCAAATTGATTCTTAATAACTTCATTGTTGCTGCAAATGTTCAGCAAATAAAATTTCATAAAGATAAGTCAAAGTTATTGCTGAAATTGAAAGCTAAAAACAAAACAGAAATTGGAAAAGAAACAGAACCAGGAAAAAATAGGGGAAACATCAAATCTGGCCCATGGCCCACATTCTCAGGGAACTAACTGTCGATCGCGTGCAGCAGCAGCCACCAGCCGCTCACTTTGCTGCAGCCCACTCCGGCCCAGGCCCAAATAACCCTTCGCCGCCGTCGTCTTCCTCATAGCAGGGAAGCAGCTGCGTGGGCTAGCAGATGCCGTCCGCCGGCGACCTCGCGCCGCGATGCCCGCTGGTTCCTGTCGTATTCTGAAGGTGGGGATAAGACCGCAACACTCGCATTCCCTCGTCCCTATCCTCACAACCTCTCTCATCCTTCCTCTTCCACGTGAACGCGAACCCTAGTTCGCCAGAGTGGTTCGTCGTCGCCGTCTGAGACCTCCCTGAGACCAATTGAAGATGCAGCAAGCCCCGCCGTGGTGGACACTGTCTATGTGCAGAAGGAATCGAGCCAGGAGACCGTAATCGCGCGCATCCACCTTCTCTGACTGCCGCTCGTCGTCGACCATGACGACGTTGTCCGAGCTCGCCTTCCCTCGCCATGGCCTCCACAAGCTTTCTAGTAAGCCACAGAGCCTCCCAGTGCTCTTACCTCCCTCGATTGCTTCCGGAATAGTACTCCCGACATGCGCCGCCCGCAGTCGCCGTCGTAGCTTCTCCGATAACCAACAACCAGCGGCGCCGCCCATTTATCGTTCAGTGCACGCCCCTGCATCCTATACGCGTAGCCAGGCAGCCTCGCGCGCACCAACTCGCCGCGTCCGTGCTCGACTGGGGAGGATTCCGGCGAGGAGACGTCATCGCGACGACAGGGTGATGTCACCCTTGACCAGGTCAGCCTTTGACTGGTCTTTGCTGAGGTGTCTTATGACGTGGCCCTAAGCCCCACCTGTCTGTGACTGGGGTAGATTCCCTCTAAGTGTAAAAATGTTTAATGTCTGTTTAGGAATAATTAAAAAATTATAAATCCAAATTCCAATATTCCAGAAATAAAATAAAATGATTAAATCTTGTAAATTTAATATATTTTGTTTTATAAATCAGAAAAAATACATACAATATATGGAAATGTTTAGAAAAATAAAATCTAAAACTTAAAACTATTATGAAATATTATTATGATAATTATTTAAATAAATATTATTTAAAAAATACTTTATAAAGTTTTAATACTGTGAAAATTCATACTTTAATAATGGTAAATGTTAAAAATATAAATAAAATACTAAAAATCTTAGAAAAATAAGAATTATACTTTAAAATTATAATTATAAATTATTATTTCACTTCATTGAATATTTGTTAATTATTAAGTATTTATAAAGTAATAAACCTTATTAAAATCATATCTTATTATTTATAAATCCATAAGTGTAATATAACAAAATGATCACAAAGATAATACCTATATGTTAAAATATAATATTCCACTTTTAAGTTAAGTAAAAAGTTAAAACACTTTAATAACTTGAATTTAAAACCTATTTCTTTAGTTAATAATTCATAAAATGTCAAATCAAATTTGTTAATATTCTTAAATTAACCAATTAAATGTAATAAATAGTATTAATCTTAAATACTAACATTATGAGGTCAAAATGATTTAACACCATTTAAATGCAATCTTATTGAATGATCCTTCAACCATAAGTATAAGTTATTTTATAAAAGAATCCTTATCTAATATAAAATCTCCAAGAATAATTGTAATAAGATAAAACCCATTCTTTATATTAACCACAAGTTTATAAACAAATCAAAACACTATAAGTGAGTTCATAAGTAATAAATAATATTGTTTACTTATTCACAAACATTAACCACACCCTTATAGGGAGATAAATTCCTTTATACAATTATAATGTAAAGAAACCACTACTCCCATAGAAGTAATGCCATTCTTAAGTAACTCTAAGGAAACAATATAAAGTGAACAAGATACAAATATCATAAGTAATACACCCTAAGTCTATCTACATCCTTAAAGTTACCTTTAGTTTGCAAAGCTTTAAGTATGATACTAAATACTTTATTACATGTTTTATAGTTAATGTTGGTCTGTTATAATTAAGTTATAAAACATCTCAATTCCAAACTATTTAAGCAAGCACCAACAACATGAACCACATCTGATTAACCACAAAGATTATTTAAACCTTAATAAAGGAATCTTTTCTTCAAAAGTTATTCGTTTTGCCACTTCAATCAACATATTACAATTAATAGTAAACACCTTACTTTATACTTTACTTGTATATTGAGATTGTTAATACTTAAATTCTTTATAAGTGACATTACTTGTAAAGTAAAACTTGAAGATAAACAATTAAGATGTAAGCAACCTTGAGTAGCATTCCATACTATGTATTTTATTTTTGTATAGATACATGTTGTTTCACACACTCACAAGACTTATTAAGAAACACAAATGTGAAGCTTATCTAAAAGTACAACACATTCCAAGGAAACCCTTTCCAGTATCCAAACCCTAGAACAACGTCATTCTCGGGATTCTCGTTTATCAACTTGCATTACATTACTGATGCATAAAATCATCTTGCTTCTTTAAACATTAGTCCTTGCCAGACCAATGATGCAGATTTCAACTATTGGATCTTATATTGTCTTGAAGACCGTGAGTGCATAATCTTGTAGTCACAAAAGGGAAGTTCACACTTGCTCATGTCCTTTGATTATTTTCTGTAAAGTATTTTACAAATCCAGTGTTTTCATCACCTGCATTTGAAAAATGATAGAAAACACTATTTTATAATAATGTGAATATAGGTTATTTACCATGAGGTAATAACCTACTATAAGAGTTCCGGTGGTAAAGGAACATATTACCTAGGACTTAACAACCAATGTCGCTAGTGATTTTTGCGCCGTATATTACGTGTTGACCATGAGATTTGGAATGGGACGGAGAAGTCAGCTGTA
This sequence comes from Avena atlantica, assembly GCA_910589765.1. NCBI lineage: Eukaryota > Viridiplantae > Streptophyta > Magnoliopsida > Poales > Poaceae > Avena > Avena atlantica. Next base: position 428,194,983 of record OU342733.1, read on the forward strand.
TATTTTCCCTCTCGCATGGAGTTGGATGTGCGGGTCGTGGCTGTTATCACTCGTAGCGTGCATATTATTATGGTAATTCGTAGAGGATATGCAACATATGGGTGGAAGCCCTCAACGTCCCATGATAGTTCCGGCATCTGAACGGTCTGTACTACCATTGCCGTAATTCAATAGGTGGGTTGGCATACACCAAGGAGACATGCGGGGTCGCGGAGAAGGCAGTGATTGTCTTGGATCTTAGTCTGGGCCTCACACCAAGGAAGTGTGAATGAACCTGCAATTCGGATTTGCAACAAAGCTAAGATCTCTCATGGGTAAAGTGATGCACCTCTGCAGAGTGTAAGAACTGTAACTTGTTACTCCCTGTTCCGGGAAGGAGCTGCGAACGCTGCGGGAAAGGAACTCCATGAAAGTTCTGGTAAACCCGTGAAGGCTAACGGACATAGCTTTTCAGAATAAAAGCAACCTTTGAAGAAATGTTTACGAAAACTTGCATGGCCTACGACCTATGGTCTGTGGCTGTAGATATAGTGCATCGAACACTCCTTTTCTAGTGAACTTGTTGAGTACGCTCGTACTCAAAGTATCTTCTTAACCCTTGCTAGGTTCTAAATCCAGTATAGACGACGTCTACATCAAGTTATTACTCAAGTGAAGACGAAGTTGCGGATTAGATAAGAATAGAATATCTAGCCATAGAACCTACTTCTATAGAGAATTGCAACAATAGCAATGCAAGCCTCAATAGTTTAGATACTAGTCTATTAGTATATTAAATTTGAGTTGATTATTTATAATTCCTCTTTGTAAGAAGTTTCTTTCTCTCCTTTTAACCTAGAGTGTTCTCTGGATCTTGTGTAAAGAGTTGAGTTGTAACATATAGTCATGTCTTGGACCTGCTGTGTTTCTGTTGTACCACTCTGAGGGATGTAATACTAGTGAACGGTGTTTCATTGGTGTTATGTCAACGACTATAGTGTACTACATCATGCAGTGGTATGCTGCGTCACCGCAAGGGACTCCTCCCTCCCTTGGCTGCCGGCCCTAGATGGGGGAATGGAGGAGGGGAAAACTCTCATCCCTGCCGCCTATATAAAGGAGGTCAGGGGCAGGGGTCAGCACACCCTTGCCCTTGCCGCCTCCCTCTCTCTTTCTCTCTATCGGTTGCGAAGGATTTTGTCCACCACCCTGGATTGGAACAGGAGAAGCTATGTAGGAATCCACCACCACCATAGCTGCGTTGCCGTTGTGCTGCCGGTTTCTTGCGAAGTTCTTCTACCAGTCTTGCAGGATCAAGAAGCAGGAGGCGATGTTGTAGCAGAACATGTGGATACCATGGAGGTACCCTTGGCTCGGTACACAGATCTCGAAGGTCCTACAGTTTGCACCATTGCAAGCGATCGACTACATCACCCACGATCTCTAGATTGTTAGTGCTCGTGTTCTTTGAGGGTAACTAGATTAGATCTATTCTACTTGTTACTTACATCTAGTAGATTAAATCTTGTAGGGTTCTCTCTTGGTATTTTGTAGAATTTTTTGTTTTTCATGCAACGAACCCATCAGGACGAATATGCAGAAGAGCCCCTCGAGGACGAGGTCTCGGTGCCACCGAATTCGCCACCCACCAGCATGCGCCACCACGGTCACGAAGCCATCATCGTCGTCTCACCGAAGCCGATGTCATGAGGTCTACAAGATGGAGTCGAAGTGAAGCTTGAGATGGGGCCAGCAGAGTCGCGACTATGTGGGAGGGAACAACCTCCACCGCCGAAGGAGATAGTCAACCGGACACGGCCGCAAGGCAGACCAGTCCCTGTCAGGTCCGACCGAGCCCTTCGGACCAGTAAAGCCCCAAAGGCACAACAGTCCCAAGAGGGTCTGGCCGGGCCCAAAATGGACCAGTAAAGCCCACTGCCACGCTGCAACACGGGCAATCATAGGCAATGTTGAACCCCAACGAGAGCAACCTCACCACCATGCAGGTCAGAGTGCTGCCAGGGCAGACCTGCCCGTCCCAACCCAAAGGGCCTAGATCTGGGCCAAATGGGCCAAGCTAGCGCCGCCTCGAAGCCCCCGCCCCGCAACACTATGGTGGCGCCACCGCGATGAGAAGCCTCCAGTTGAACTGGACCTCCGCCGGGAGCACTGCCGCCACGCCAACCCGTGTCGGGTAGTTGAACCGCTGCCTTGACATGTGTCTTGCCGCACCTGACGCCATGCGTCGGCCATCGCCGCGCCAGGCCCCACCAACGAACGCCAAGCCGCACTGTTGCCATGAGCTCGCCGCCCTGTACGGGAGCCTTACGCGTCGGGTGGAAGAGGGCCCGCCGCCGTCGGTCACGCGGGGGCAACCGAGGCGAGAGGAAGCCCTAGCCGGAGCATCCACATTTGCTAGCCAAGCAAAAATAAAAATAGAAGAAGATCCCTATAAGATATTGGTTCCATTGTAAGTGGCATGCGTACCAAATCAGCAATGCCAAATCCAAGTTCTCAGGGGCAACACACTTCAAGTATGATAGTTTGACCACGGGAATGCCTAGTGTATAGGTCATGGACTGTAGTAGGCTATTCTTCTATCTCAAGTGTATGTTGTCAATGCTCTCAAGCATCCCTGGTCGCCGGCCTGCCTCACTCATTGGCATTGCCAAAAGCATTTTTGTGTTTTCTGGGTGCGTTCAGATTCTAAGCTCCGAGACAGCCTTGATAAACTGATTTAGAGGCAGAGGCCGGACATATCGTTTCTTTAAGAAATAACGGATTTGCTATTTCTCGAGAACTTAAGTCTCAGTCGTCTTTTCCACCGTTTGATTTGCCTTGTGATTTGTGCTACACATGAGTTGCAACTCGGATGTAACTGAGAATTTAATGAGTCACAACTATGTTATAATTGAGAACTAGTACAAATCTTATGAGTTGTAATTAGGTTGTATCTGAGAATTAACACAAATATTAAGATGACATCAGCGACTTAGACATAACTAATTCTCAGACGTCTGAGATCTAGACACTCCCAAGAAATAACATGATCACGGTCTCTCCAAACTTCCTCATGGATTTCGCGGTAGTGTCTTCCTGTAACAAAAAAGAATATCATACGTGATCACTCGCATTGCCTCTGCTACCTTCTAAAAAAACACTGAACCCAAGCTCCCTAGTGCGCACGAGATGCCGCCGAGGGAGCAAATTCAGCAAAAACTTTTTTACTCGTCTACGTATATGTCAGTACAATGTTTAATTTGCGCCTTGGAATATGTACAGTGAACAATTTATCAAGCAGTTCCAGGTTATTCGACGAGGCCGCCGGACAAGTATGACTAGAAGAGATCGATGAGCTCGCGCGCTGGCCAGGGCAGAACAGGGCGGCACGGTCAGGCATGCTTCAACTCGATTGCTCGACCTGTTGGTCATCTCGCACGATGACCACGGCGATCGTGTCCGTCTCCACGGGCACGGCAGCGGGGTGCTGGCTCCGGCCACCCCCGCACTTCGCGGCCGCGCCCTCGATCACCGGCCGCCGGCACGTGGGGCACGAGCCGTGGCTCACGAGCCAGGCGTCGACGCACCGGACGTGGAACCCGTGGCCGCACCGCGGCAGCACGCGCACCTTCTCGCCGTCCACGAACTCGCCGAGGCAGGTGGCGCACACGTCGTCGATGTCCTCCCCGGCGCCGTACACCTCGACGGGGAGACTCCGCAGCGCGCGCCTCTTGATTCCTCTGCCGCGCCGCCCGGGCGCGCCCTCGCCGGCGGCGGCAGCGGCCACGGCAGCCGCACGACCTCCGCCGTACCGGAGCGCGCACCGCGCCAGCGAGTTGAGCCCGACGGCGAAGAGCAGCGCCAAGAAGAGCGCCGCGAGGATGATCACCACGTTAGTGTCGAACGCCGAGTCGCCAGCCGCCGGCGCCGCGGCGCCTCCGTCGCCGCTTCCTTTTGCGTGGTCGTGGAAGCCCAGCGCCGCGGCGACAACGCTCGACGCCGGCGCCTCGGAATCAGGACGACCCATGATTAAATGAAGCTAGTCTGAGGGATGCCCACCCAGCTAGATTGATCAGAGTTTGCCTGCCGACCGGTTGTTGCCTCAATCTATTCGAATTTTTTAACTCGATGGATGCCTGTGCTATCTGTTTCGGTGTGTCACTCTCTCTTATGTTCATGGCATATATATAGATGGCGCGGGGGTGGGTGCCCACCATTATTCTGGCATTGTTGCGCCCTGCTGCTAAGCAGCTGAAGATCTGATGCAGGGATAGGGACACAGATAAACAGATAGTGCGGCTGCACAGCTGAACGGCCCAAGTTATCCATGCTGTACGCGGTCGTGATTCCTTTACCTTTAGCGTGCCAAATATTTAACGTGTATAGTAAAAGAGAAATGTTCGGAATCGTTAGGTTCAGCTTCAACTAAAGTAAGGGTATTATCAACTACTGTAAAAGTTTTCTGTGAAACGGATTTTTTAGAATCATATTTAAAAATCGCTCCGATGTGTTCCCCACGGGTGACACCGGGGCGCTAACCCTAGCGCCGCTAGAGCCATCCGCGGTGGCCTTCCCCTCCGCCACTACCGCTGAGGCTGGCCGCGGTGGCGGCGGTCCCGGCGCTGAAGGGGGTGGAGAGAGAGCAGATTGCGGCGGCAATTGGCTGGTGGCGGCTGGGGATGGAGCTGGTGGTTCGGGTGTGCGCGGCCAGGGCGGCACCCCCTGTCATGTGGCGGCGTAGGCTGTCCCCTGGGCGTGAGATTCGATGATGGAGGTCAGCTCCGTGCGGTGGCTAGGCCGACGCCGGGTCGTGTAGCGACCGTGGCTTCCTCTCGGGCATCAGCACATGGAGTGGCGGTTGCAGTCGTAGGTTGCCCGGATGTGTGTGGGTAGGTGGCGCAATGCTTCTTGCTCGGGCTGGCAGGCCGGCAAGGCGTGGTTCTTGCAGGCTTGTCTCCCTTCCACCGAAGGGGGTGGGTGGCGGCGTGGGGGCCTGGTGTTCTTCCCAATAAAGGCGGGAACCCCTAGGGTTCCTTCCGCGTGAAGACGAAGATCATTTGTTGCCTGGCCTCATTGATCTGGCCTGGAGAGGCGAGTTTCGGAAGGCTCTGCCGGCGAACTCCCATGGCGTATCATGCCTGGAGATTGTTGGATCGGAAGATATTCGGTCATGCGTATCCATTTTTTCCTGGCCATTTGGTTTTAGCGGGAGCCTTGCGAAACTCTGCCATCGGTAACCATTATGTGTTATGTCTTCGACGATCCATGGTGAAGTTAGATACGAAGAATGTCAGGAAAGCAGGAACAAGAGGGCAACAATGCTGATTTGAGTCCTTGTGGCGATAAGAAATTGGATGCATGATCTATGACTGGTAGAAGCGACTATTTATGGGGGCGACAACATAGGATGAGTTCCGAGTCTTATCTTGCAGGGTGAAAATCCAAGGTCTAACCTTAATTGGTTGTGCCTGACAATGACCTGGTCGAAAGCATTGTTTTATGAGCGAGGACTTTCTACAAGATGAAAACCTATAATCTTTGATCGGACGATGACAACACTTGTGCACTATTTTCTTCTTGAAAGGCGTCGCTATTGGAGTGGTTGGGCTACTTCTGTTGTTCTGGTGGTGTTAGTGTCATGCCACGAGGCATCATTCTCTGTAGCCAGATTTATCTTTCTTGTAATTCTTCTTCCTTTTTTTATAGGTTGTGTGCATGCATAAGGCCGCTATGCGTTGTTGCAGAGGATGGGTGTAATTGGTATCTCTGTGATATTAGTATATGCTCTTTGTAAAAAAATGATGTTTCAGAATCACCAAGTTCTGCACATATAACTTCAAAGGTATACAACTACTTAATTTCTATATTGAAATGAAAACACAGATTTTTTTTGTTAGGAACCGATACCTCGTGGCACACACAGAGTACTTCCATAAAGTCACCACCTACAACCTATAATGTTGATAGTCAGCAAACAACACGCCTTCTCCATAAGCTCAAGGAAATGAGTGTCATGCCGAAGCTATAAATAGCTAAGGCATTTGACTCCGTATTCTATGCGTTGTTATTTGAGGTGGTTCGTAAGGTACAATTTCTCCCTAGATTCCACGAACCGGTTGCCATCCTACTTTCTATGGCAAGCTGTTGGAGATATGCCCTAGAGGCGATAATAAAAATAGTTATTATTATATCTTTGTGTTTATGATAAATGTTTACATTCATGTTATAATAGTATTAACCAGAAACATTAATACTTGTGTGATTTGTAAACTAAATTAGAGTCCCTGGTAAAGCCTCTTTATAATAATAGCTTGTTGGTTAATAGATGATCGTGGTTTCTCGACCATGAACATTGAGATGTTATTAACAACGAGATCATATCATTAGGAGAATGGTTTGATGGACATACTCCTGTAGATAAGCGTATCATAAAGATCAAGTCATTTCAATAGTTCATTTGCTATAAGCTTTCTGATACATTTTTTTTTCATACAATCCCCCAGAAAGAGGGACCGGGTTCCATTATCATCAGATAACGGAACAACAACCACACACAAAAAAACGTCATAGTACTGACCCACCTAGGGGGTCAAAAAGGAAACAGAAGTTCAACTTACACACTAACCAAACTAGACAGAGAGATAGGAAGGAAGATGGAGACGCAAGAACACCGCCCACAGGCTAGTGAGAAACTGTCCAAAACATAACATCCCAAAAGGAGCACAAAAACTGAAAGCCACACCAACGCTAGACTTTTTGTATTTCTGCCAGTCCCCCATTTGCTTTTATCTTCCAGTTTTCCTTCTCTTCTCCCTCCCTCTTTCCAGTTCCGGAGCTCCACGACCACGATCTCCAGGAATAGCAGGCAGACCTAAGAAAGGAACAGGGGCCACATCCATAGCTGCCGCATCAGCCAACGCATTCTGCTGAAGGGTGTCTGCCCCAGCATGCAGCACCACCCGATCGTCCTCCCCATGCAAACCTGCCCAATAACGAATGAATATACAAGCATATAAGATCAAATCAACAGGTGAGTTAATGAGCTTTTTATCAAAGCAAGCTCTATTCCTAAGTTTCCACATAGCCCAGCAAATAGCCGCCACCACCGTAATCTGCACATTCCTACTAACCCCCACATACTGAGAGGCCCACCAAAAGTACTGAGAAAAAGAACCAGGTCTATTTGCAGCACCAACAGTTCTGGCAACCACCCCCCAAACATATTTAGCAGCCACACACGAAAAGAACAGGTGCCCAATGCTCTCATCCTTCCTACAAAACCGACAGGTAAAATCTCCAACCCACTTCTTTCTCCTCATATTGTCTTTGGTGAGAATCGCATTATGCCAAATAAGCCACAACCAAATTTTAATCTTCAGAGGGATTTTTGCTTTCCACAGATGTTTAAAACTTCTATCAATCCCCACATTTGACAGATGCGTATACATTGACTTAACAGAGAACTTGCCAGATTTACTCCACATCCACACTAGCCTGTCCTTTTCCTGATTCAGACACACCCCAGATAACAAATCTCTCAACTGCTCCTGATGATTCAACCCATCAATATCCAACCATCTCCTAAAAGAGAGACACCATCTTTTTTTTGCCATGTCTGCCACTGTGATTCTTTGGTTCTGGCAAACATCAAATAAATCAGGGAATCTATCCTTCAAGGGTGAGTCCAGACACCAAGCATCATGCCAAAAATCAGTCAATTTCCCATTACCAATCTTCATTCTCCTACCAGCCAAATAAAAGCCCCTAAGCTTAATCAAATCATGCCAACATGGAGAATCACTCTGCCTGTGTTTCACATTACTAATCCCACCTTTTCTCAAATATTTTCTTCTCACAAAAGCTTGCCAGGGACCTTCCTCAGCCTCAAGACGCCACCACCATTTACACAGCAAACAAATGTTAAAGAGCCTGATATTCTTAATCCCGAGTCCACCCTTTTTCCTGGGCCTACACACATATTTCCATTTCACCAGATGGTATTTCTTCTTGCCCACTTTCCCATACCAAAAGAAGGCCCTAGTCTGTTTCTCAATTTCTTCCACATTCGACCTATGTAAGAGAAACATAGTCATAGGATAAACAGCCACACTAGAAACACAAGCCGTGATTTTAACATGTTTCCCTCCCAGGGACAAAGCTCCTCCCATCCAACCATCCAATTTTTTCTTCAACCTATCACCAACAAAGCCCATTTCAGCCACTGAACATCTCCTGCTAGAAACATGCAAACCCAAATACTTAATAGGCCAGCTACCCTTCTGACAGTTAAACATCTCAGCATAATTGGACAATTTCTCCTCATCCTCTAACACCATCAACACCTCACTCTTCTCAAAGTTAATCTTGAGACCAGACATGGATTCAAACAAATATAGCAGCAATTTTAAATTTCGAGCCCCCTCAGGATCCTCCTTAATAAACAGAATGGTATCATCAGCATATTGTAGAATGGCAATTCCTTTATCAAACAAATTACCAACCAAACCTGTAAACAACCCACCAGCCTGAGCATTAGACACCATCTTAGCCAAACATTCCCCAGCCAAATTGAACAAAAAAGGAGAAAAGGGGTCCCCTTGCCTAACCCCCTTAAAACTGCCAAAGTAAGGACCAGTTTCCCCATTGACCTTAACACTGAGAGTACCCTGAGTCACAGCACTTTTTAGCCAAATCATCCAATCATCACTAAAACCTTTCTGCTTGCAACAATAGAACAAAAAGTCCCAGTTGACTTTGTCATAAGCTTTCTCAAAGTCAATTTTCAAAACCACCCCCTGCTGTTTCTGACTTTTCGACTCTTTCAAAATCTCATGCAATAAAGTCACACCATCTGCAATAAACCTCCCTTTAATAAAAGCAGTCTGGCAAGTATCAATTAATTTCCCCATCACAGGCTCAGTTCTAACTGTCAGGGTCTTGGTAAAAATCTTAAACAACACCTGGAGCAAACAAATAGGCCTATACTTCTAAATCATGTCAGCATCATCACCTTTTGGCAGCAAAGTAATCACCCCATAGTTAATACTTCTTAAATCAATCTTATGAGCAAAAAAATCATCAAACACAGCCATAACATCTGATTTAATAACTCCCCAACAATGCTGATAGAATTCAATAGGAATCCCATCAGGACCAGCAGCCTTATTTTTCTCCATCTGATCAATAACCTCCTTAATCTCTTTCTCAGTAAAAGGCACTCCCATTTTCTCCCTATCATCATCATTAAGTTTCTCCCAATCCTGCCAATTATCATCAGCAAGCCTAATAGAAAACCCACCAGCAGGCCCAAACAAAGATTTATAATAACTAGTGGCATGCTTCAGGAGATCATAGGTCCCCCGAATCTCATTTTCCCCATCTTTCATTGAAAAAATCATTTTCTTCCTCCTCACCCCATTAGCAATCCTATGAAAATACTCAGTATTATTGTCACCCCGAAGCAACCAATTGTCCCTCGATCTTTGCTGCCAAAATCTCTCTTCATTTTCATATACCTCCAGCAGCTCTTTCTGAATAACTGTCTTTCTATGAAGTTGTTCAGCAGTAAGTAAAATCAGTTCCTCAATACTTTCAAGTTCCATCAACTCATCTACCAACCTCTTCTTCCTTTTCTTTTCCTCTCCCCTTAAATGGACCCCCCAACCTTTCAAATCATTTCTGACATTTTTGAGTTTTTTCTGCAATCTATCCAGACTGTTCTTGCCATGCACATGTTTTTTCCAAACTTTCTCCACTCTGGCCAAAAAATCATCACACTGTAACCAACTTTTCTCAAACCTGAATTCTCTACCCCCAGGTTCTTGCCCTTCCATAGTATCCAGGATCAAAGGACTATGATCAGAAACCTCCCTAGACAACTTGTGTACTGTAGCAAGAGGAAACAACTTCTCCCATTCTCGACAAACTAAGATTCTATCCAGTTTCTCCAAATTCGGATTCTTCTGATTGTTAGACCAAGTAAATTGCCCACCAGACATACAAATCTCTCTTAACCCATGAGCATTGATAATTGAATTAAACATGTGTCCCCACTTGTTCAAAACATGACCTTTGTTCTTTTCAGAAACACACCTGATCACATTAAAATCACCTCCTACCAACAAAGGAATAGTTTGATCCTGACAAACCTCAGCTAATTCAACCAGAAATTCCTCTTTATTCTCCTCTTGGGCAGCCCCATACACAATCACCAGATGCCATTGAATCTGTTTCAAAACATCAAACACCTTCAACTTAACATGAAACTTACCCACAGACACATCAACCTGAGTCAATTTAGAGGAACGTAGACCCCCCAAAATGCCCCCAGATTTCCCAACAGATGGCAGCCAACTCCAGGAAAATTGATTCATAGGATCAATCCTCCTAAAAAAAGCCTCAGAATAGTCCTCCTTAATAGTTTCCTGTAAACCAATAAAATCCACCCTCTCCTGCCTCAACAAATTATTCAAATAAGCACCTGCACCTTTCTTCCCCACACCCCTAATATTCAAAATAGCCCCTATCATAAAACAGATTTTCTCTCCCTTGTTCCAGTCACAATACCACTCATAGGGTGGTAATTGTGAACCTTCACAGCAGCAGCCTTTAACTTTCTCTCCCTCATAACAGAACCAATTCTCAACTTTTTCTTTTGTCTCCTAGAGACCACATGAGTGAATTCTTCTTCATCATTACTAGCCTCCTTCCAATCCAGAAACAAAACCTTCTCATTCATATCAGGAGCACATTCATTCACTACCTGTCTCCTATCCTGCAAACTATGCCTAGCAATCTCTAATTCTTTTAAAGAGTTAATATGTACCAAAGATATAGAAGAAGCATCTATCCCCATTTCCAACGCTCTATGCATAATAACATCATCATCCAGAACAGCAAAAGAATTATTTAAATTTAGATTTGTACCTGAAAGGTCTCTAGGATTTTGTTGAGCCAAATGTCCTTCAGCCAAGTTTCTAGCACCACCTTGATCAATCACCCTCGAGCTCCTTCTAATACCCTGCTGTTCTTCCACATCGACCACCGGATCAGATTGAGAATCCACACTTTCCTGGGTAGAACCATCAGGTTGAGATAAACCAATAGCCACTGTTTCCTGATCCTGATTGACAGCTTCCATGTCCTGAGCACCCTCCAACCCAGAACCCCCAACAGCACATTTTTTCTCACTATCAACAGAGGACCCAAATGAAACATCAGTAGAAGCACTATCATTCCTTGCCTGTGCACCCTCCTCTTGCTCATTCTCCTCTTCCAGCAGATGCCCATATTGCTTCATGAGTTCATAATGTTTGTCACTACTCTTATCCTTCAACAGCCCCCTGATAAAATCATCAAACCTCTGAGGACCAGCAGCAACCTCAGTATTAACCTCTTTAACCCCCCCAGAAAAAAGACCTTGCTCCACATCCATGAGATTACCTCCCAGCCCATCTCCCCCAACCACATTTTCCTGAGAATCAACCTGCATTCCCACAGCAACTGATTGTTGTTGAGTGCCCGACCCACCATCAGCACCAGAGCCACCTGTCACATTCTCTCTAATTACTAGCCCCCTCGAACGACCAACACCTCCCTCATTAGCCCATATGTTAGCCATTTTAGTCCCAAAAGAGACACCCCCAGAGTCCTCCTGCTCCACCACAACCTGTTTTCCTTTGTCCAAACCAGACTCACCAGCACCATTCCCACCATGTTGACGACCCCCGGCACTTCCAACATTGCTTGCACCAGGAACAGTTCTTTGTCCATTATCATCAGCAGGTCTCCCAAGCACATCATCACCTTCAATCTCCTTATTCACCCCAGCATCACCATCCTGTCCTTCAATCCCCACAGCAGAAGGCAGATTTGAGACAGCATCTGGCAGATTTGAGATGCAGAAAGCAAATTTCTGTAACACTTACAGTTTGACAATATGTATAAGTAATAGCTAAAATGTATGGAAGAGAACTCCTTCAGTTTAGTAAAAAGGTCAACTCAAGCAAATGTCAAGAATAGGGATGGGATGAGAGGATAACTCGGCTAGGAGCCTACTGCATCCATGCGTACCTCGTTGGCCATAGTCATGGCCTTACCCTTAGCATTTTGCCAGCTCACACTCGAGTGCTGCATATGGACATTGTCACTGCTTCTCTTGTTGTTTTTATCCTTTTCCTAGTCAGGTTCGCAACCAACGCATTTCTTCGCACCTTGATGTCATGAACTCTATAACATACACGACAGCATGACGCTGATGTTCTGCAACGGCATCATACAATAGTCCTGCGAGAGAGGAGTTTTGGTTACCTTACCGCTGGAGTTGCTATGCCCATGATCGCCAGTGTCGAAGTGCCTGCACTGGCGTGTCTATCCCGGCTTCCACTATGGTCTATCACACCTTCTCCGCCACTCGATGACCTTCAGCGGACTGCCACTCTTGGTCAGTTCGGTGAATGAAAATAGCAGAAAACCAAACCGAAAGCATAGCTAGCAAAGAAGCTTGCGTGTGAGGATATTACATACCATAATTATTGTATGATTCAGAGAAGCATCTGCAGAGATGAGAGACCCATGGTTCCAGCCTGGAACATATATGAACACATAAGTAGTAGTAGTAAAAACATACCTATGACAGATATGAGCTTAATTTTTTTTAACGAATGCAGCTGGAATTATCCATGTACAGGCGTCAGTTTAATTCAACCATGTGGCTGAGGGTCAAACGACACGCTAACAGCTCAATGATAACTAACTCCATCCTCACTCATCTAGAATCTTAATGCATAATGAAGTAACGTCAAATGGAGTGTGAAACATACCTCGCTAGTCCCACAGTTCTCATCCTTTACTGCTCATATGTACTGATTTGTGCAGACTCTGCATAACCAAAGTAACTCAATAACGCCAAAAGGGAAGATAAGCACCATTTAATCAATACAATAGAAGACCCATGCCTGAAGACTACACATGGCGCTAGATCACCTAGGTGCAAAGCCCTCACCATTGACTGCTACTCCATGTCCTAGAACATGACGTCTGCCTTAGCAAGGTCGTATAATGTAAAATTCCATCTAGCGATGACTGGTTGTTTTGCAAGTGGCAATAAAAAAAATTAGGTGGACAAAAACAGAGAAACATAGTGAGCTAGAAAATTGAGAAACAATTTAGATCTGGCACAGAGAGCTGCATTTTCACAAACATCTAAACAACGGAATTTTTAATAATAAAAAAAGAGAACCTTACATCCATGTTATTTCCTTTCTCCACTTCTGATAACGAAGCAAGCAAGCCGACATAGAGGTCGAGCCAGAGGCAGTTATGCTGATGCTTTGACCTAAGCATGCATAAACATCATCAGTCAAAGACCAAAATCTACATTATATTTTTTACAATTTTAGATTTACTCTACAAACGGGAAAACAAAGAAAATGCAATCTAGGGGAAAACAAAGAAAATGCAATCTATGTGTACCACAAATTCAGCACTAAGGCATGGCTCCACCAAATTTAGATATAAAATTGGACAGTAACATCAGTATTAAAGCTAACCTTCTTCAGACAAAATAAGTGTCTGAGCGGGTGCAATACACAAAGGGGAGGAACCAGAAGCACAAAGAGGAAAATGGATAGTACGTACCTCAACAACTTGTTGTATAGAGAAACCTGGATAAGCACACAAATAATACTGAATGAATCAATCAGAAAAATCGAAATAAAAAAGGGCACATCTAAACTCCTGTAGTACTTGCGCCACCATGCTTTAGTGTTGTCTGTCCAAGCTCTATGTGCTGAAACTATGAGCAGAACTAATTCCTGCACCAACAAATAGATGGTAGCGCGGTAATCAGCAAGCTTCTATGGAAAGTTTAAGTAATGAGTGTAAATAGAATAGTAATGCATCATAAGTTTTCACAAAACGATACCAAAAAATAGACAATAAAAATAATCGAATTACCTGCAGTGTGCATAGAAACCTTCCATGGTCGCCTCACTCTCAAAATCATGGTGCCTCTTCTGCTAATTTCAATTCTTGTACAAACTACAAGAGACAACAGAATAAATAGTCAACACTGACTTATCTCGGGAATAATGCATGAAAAATAGAAGCATGCATATCTACATTTAAAAATCCTGTGCAGGAGGCCACTGATTTAAATCCTTGCATATCTACATTAGTCGACGCAGGAGTTCAAGATACAAAATAGAAGCATGCATACCTGCCATGGTTCCCAAAAGTTGGATGTATCTAGTACCGACATGCTTCCCGTTACACATATGCAGGATAAAGTCAAGGTCCAAGATTTTAACAATTGAAAACAACAAAATTATGTATGATCCATGAAAAAACTACTGTTGATCATAGAGAGAGGAATAGCCAAGGTTCTTCGGCTCCATCTTGATGACCATGAGTGGCACACCGATGAATAAGAAAATATCACATTTTTATGTTGAAGTAGTACGATGCTACTAATTAATATGACATTCATTTTTGTACATAATTGAATACAAACTGTAGTTGTATAATATCAAGATATTGAATTTCAGAGATGGCTAGGAGGAGATGCAAACCTGAAGAACACCTGATGTTGACGCAGGCACCGTGTCCTCAAACATGTCGTCACTGGCTGCAGCTCCATGGACGCCATCTACTTGTCCTGCTATGTGGCATGTGGAGCAGACAAAAAATAAGAGAGATGTGGGAAGGGAGAGAGACCTGCCATGGCCATGGCTGCACTTCATCCTCCACTACTGCTCCCCAAGAAAGTTGGGGAAGTCGGCCCTGTGAACCAGCAGGGGAGGCCACCATGGCTCTTGCCCGCATCCCGAGCCGTCTCCTTCTCCGACGAGGCACAAGCGCCGGGCCCCAAGACTCATCTTGGGCGCTGCTGGCCATCCACCCTAGTTGTCGCCTCTGACGAACAACCGAACGTGGCTGCCGCCGCCGTGCTCGGGTCGGCCTCGGAGTAGATGAGGAGGCAGACATGCACGCAACCTGCCGCTCCTTGTACCTGCGGGGATCACCGCCGTGGCCGGTCGCCATGGAGCCATGGACGTGCCGGCGGAGGTCGAGCCCCTCCGAATCAGCTCCTCTCAAAGAGAACAGCGACGACCAGTCACTGGCGGCGGGGGAGGGGATGGGGAACAAGGCTGGACGAGGGGGAGGAAGGAGAGGCACACGGAGTGGGTGGCGGCTAGGGCCGACCCTGCCTCCTCTCCGTAGTCAAGCGGGGACGGTTTTGCCCCTGGCCATCCAAGGAAACCATGGGGCAGTCACCGCGCCTCTCTCTTATTCCCACTTTCACAGAGCGCCACGCACACGCTGTCTCCGACGAACGGGACCTGCGGCATGCAGGCCCCCACCCTTCAGGGATGTTAGCTAGCAATGTGTTGGTGAGTGTCTAAAGCTTTGCTGAAACGAACGATCCTGATCACTTTGGCAGCCCAATCGGACGGCCAGGAGGGCACATGACCTCTAAAAGCTCCCTTGGGGGGCTAGAATATTTCTTCCTGATACCATAGTATGACATCCTTCGTCACTAGGCGTGCACCTCCACTTTGCGTTCAACAATCTTGCCTTCTTTCCTACTAGGGTGGTATTTGTGGTTTCTGAAGAGAGACAGAGGATTGAAAGGAATGAGTGATTCATTGATTTTACTGTTCAGCCTTATATAGCATACGAACATGTATGTACATAGTCGGTTACAATGTGGTGCCTTTCTGAGTAGACGTGATGTCTCTTCTAATAGGCACGGTGACTCTTCGGCAATGGGCAATACTAACTGCAATCAGTTAGACTAAGGAAATCCTAACTGCTATATTTAGCCTAAAACTGACGCTAACATTTATTTCCTAACACTCCTCCTTGAACATTGCTTGTCTTCGAGATATTGAATCCATCATAATGTCCTGAGTGCTAGAATATCTTGATTGTTCTTTATCTTGAAAGCTTGATCTTGTACAACATATGTCCTCCAGAATCCTGTGGAAAATATAAGGAGAATATAGGAATCCGATATACCGTTGGTATAATAATTGTACCATAAAATCTGTATGAGAAATCCATTGGAGAACTCATATGAAAGAGTACAATATATTGTTATCGGATATTAAATACTAAGTTCAGTCCTCGGAGATTTCTCCCCCTGAACTTTGCAAATTTCGAAGTCGTCTCATACCAATGCCATGAATGCATTTTTGAAATGCAGATGTTGGTAAAGACTTAGTGAACAAATCTGCAAGTTTGTCACATGACTTTCTTTGCAAAATATTAATTTCTCCATTTTTCTGTAATTCATGATTAAATAACAGTTTTGGAGCAATATGTTTTGTAATATTACTTTTAATATATCCCATATGCATTTGAGTAACACATGCAACATTATCCTCATAGATAATAGTTGGTGATTCTAATGAACCAACACCACATGATGTTTGTATATGATTAATCACTCTGCGAAGCCATACACACTCTCGTGAGGCTTCATATAATGCAATTATTTCAGAGTGGTTAGTGGAAGTTGTTACAAGAGTCTGTTTTGTGGACTTCCATGAAATAGCAGTTCCACCATATAAAAATACAAACCCTGTTTGTGATCTAACATTATGGGGATCAGAAAGATAACCAGCATCAGTATAGCCAGTCAAAGTCATATCTTGATTTTTCTGATAGAATAAACCAAGATCTTTATTACCTTGTAAATATCTGAAGATATTCTTTACACCAGCCCAATGGCGTTTTGTTGGAGCTGCACTATGTCTAGCCAGCAAATTTACTGCGAAGGCGATATCTGGTCTAGTACAATTAGCAAGGTACATTAGTGCTCCTATAGCACTAAGGTATGGAAATTCAGGTCCCAATACATCTTCGTTATCATCCCTAGGTCTAAAGGGATCCTTTTCTCTATCAAGGGATCTGACGACCATGGGTGTTTTGGATGGATATGATTTATCCATATTGAATTTTTCCAAAACTTTCTGAATATATGCGGGCTGATAAACGAGTATTCCTGAGGGAAGGTGCTCAAGTTGTAAACCTAAGCAGAATTTGGTTTGTCCCAAATCCTTCATCTCAAATTCCGTCATTAAATGATTGCGTGCTATAGATATATCTGCCGTGTTACCAATGATGTTGAGGTCATCAACATAAACTGAGATGATGCAAAATCCCTTTGAGGATTTCTTTATGAAAACGCATGGGCAATCATCATTATTCGAGTATCCTTTATGGATAAGGAACTCACTAAGACGGTTATACCACATTTTACCCGACTGCTTTAAGCCATAGAGTGACTTTTGTAATTTTACACAATACATGTTGCGATTTATGTTTGGATTCGGAATTTTAAGTCCATCAGGGACTTCCGTATAAATATCCGCATCAAGTGATCCATATAGATAAGCGGTCACTACATCCATTAACTGCATTGATAAATTCATTTGTACTGCCAATGATATTAAGTATCGAAACGTAATTCCACTCATTACAGGAGAATATGTATCGTCGTAGTCGATACCGGGTCTCTGCGTAAACCCTTGTGCTACTAGCCTCGCTTTATATCTCACCACCTCATTATTTTTGTTCCTTTTTCGAACGAAAACCCATTTAGCTCCCACATGGAAAACTTTATGAGGAGTAGGTATTACTTTAGGAATACCTCTCTTTTATTAAGCGATCGCAGTTCTGCCTCAATTGCCTCCTTCCATTTAGGCCAATCTGAGCGCTTCAGGCACTCTTTCATAGATGTTGGCTCTGGATCCAGTTGAAGGGTTTTAGCAATTTTAGAGGAGAAATATGTGTCGACAAGTGTAGTCTTTCTATTATATGATTCTCCCGAATCGATATAGTTTGTGGATATTCATTGATTACCTCAGGCACCGTGTGATTTCCCATAACAACGGAGTCTGGTTGTTTCGATGTCCCAGCATTCGAATTTGTGTGCACATTTATGATGGGCTCTTGATGTTGAACATCTGTTTGGTGTCTATCAACTTCAGGTCGATTTGCATTTAGTGATTTTCTTTGTTTCCGCGGTGGCATTTGAGAATCCTTTTTCCTGGTGACCAGATTTCTCCCCCTTTTATTTGTAATTGGGGGTTGAGTAGTTTTATTTGGTACCTCTACTCGTTCTGGTGCATTAACTGCAGGGATATAAGATTTAGTGACATCTTTGTGATCAGTAAATGCATCTGGCAAGTTGTTTGCAAAGTGTTGTAAATCTATTATTCTCTGAACTTCAGATTCAGATTCTTTAGTACGTCGATATAAGGATTGGATGCCTGTCACATTCCAATCTATTTCCTGGTATTCATTGTGGTTTGTTTCTCCCCCTAATGCCGGGAAATGATCCTCATCAAAAATTGAATCAGCGTACCGGGCTGTAAATAGGTCCCCTGTTAGAGGTTCTAAATATTTTATAATTGACGGAGAGTTATATCCCACATAGATTCCTAATTTTCTATGGGGGCCCATGGAGATACGCTGCGGTGGTGATATCGGCACGTATACAACGCAACCGAATTTTCGCAGGTGGGAAATACTTGGTTGATTGCCTCGTACTATTTGAAACGGAGAAGTTTCATGATATGCAGTTGGTCTAACTTGTATCAGATCTGCGGCGTGTAAAACCACATGTCCCCAACAAGAGGTTGGTAAATTGCTATTCTGCAATAGTGGTCTAGCAATTAGCTTTACTCTTTTGATTAAAGATTCGGCCATACCATTTTGAGTATGCACATAAGGTACTGAATGTTCTAGATGGATACCTAAAGCCATACAATAATCATTAAATGCGCGTGAACTAAATTCAGCCGCATTATCCATTCTTATTGTTTTTATCCTATGTTCAGGATGATTTGCTCGTAATTTGATAATTTGAGCAATTAATTTGCCAAAGGCATGATTACGTGTGGATAAGAAACACACATGTGACCATCTAGTGGATGCATCAATTAGCACCATGAAGTACCTAAATGGTCCAGATAAAGGTTGTATTGGACCACATATATCTCCTTGAATTCTTTCAAGAAAATTGAGTAACTCATTTTTCACCTTGAGGTGGGATGGCTTAGTTATTAGTTTTCCCGTAGCACATGCAGTACATATAAAATTTGATGATTTGGGAAATCTTTTAATTGGTAAATTATGACCAACAGAATTGCTAATAATTTTTTTCATCATACCTATTCCAGGATGACCAAGACGATCATGCCAAGTCTTGAATTTATCAAGATTTTGAAAAATTATTTTGTACGCAACATAAGGTACGGGTTTGATGTATGTAAAGTATAGTCCGGAAGAAAATGAAGGGAATTTTTCAAAAGTTTGTTCCTCATATTTGTCGCTTTTTGTTAAAAGCAAATATTCTTTCTTATCCATCTTTACAGTTTTAAGATGAAAATCATTTGATCGGATATCTTTGAAACTTATAAGGATACGCGTAGATTCAGGATACAAGAGCGCATTCTAAATTACAATAGTAGTACCTATAGGAAGTGTGAATGTGGCTCTTTCCGAACCAATAATTGCTTTGTTACTCCCAGTTATAGTCATAACATCTTCCTTTCTCTTGGTAAGAGTTTGGAAGTATTTTTTTTCCTTAAAATTGTGTTAGTGGTAGCACTAACCACTAGACATAATTCTTCTTCCATCAGATTGTTTCCCGTAAAATTTCTAAAAAGTAGAAAGGGAATATTTTAGAATAAGTTTATTTTATTCATATATTCATTAAATTACATACGTAGTATTTACATCACAAATATGAAATATAAATACATTACAATATTATGTCTGATTCACATAATATACATAGTCTGAAAGACTTTATTCTAGTTATTGTTATACAATATATAACATATCGTTGTGTTTAAATGGCTAAA
Organism: Avena atlantica; assembly: GCA_910589765.1. Taxonomy (NCBI): domain Eukaryota; kingdom Viridiplantae; phylum Streptophyta; class Magnoliopsida; order Poales; family Poaceae; genus Avena; species Avena atlantica. The sequence continues at coordinate 428,214,839 of OU342733.1, forward strand.
TGACATCAATTGTTTATGGAGATTAATTTTAAGTCTCCAAAAACATCTTGAGTGTAATCCACAAGCATGTCTTCATCGAGGATGATGTCGTCCTTTGGCTTAAATTCTTCTATAGCACTTTGAGAAGGACCAGCTTGAGGGTTGTCTTCTATGGCATTGAAGTGAGCTTCAGCCTTGTTTCCATGAACTTGCTTCCCTTTTCCTCCATACTTCATGTATAGATCCACCAGGTGCTTGGGAATACGACATTTGTTTGTACGGTGATTCGCACATCCACACCTTTGACAAACTTCAAATTTGTCAATTCGGTCATTTTTCTTGAAATGACCTTTCCCCTTAGATTGACCATCGTTCTTTTTCCACTTTCCCTTGAATTTTCGGAAGTTCCTTTTACGGTTTCCAAATTTATTAGTAAAATGAGCATTAGCATGTGCTTCAGGGAGTGACATGGCGCCCGTTGGGCGGGAATTATGATTTTTCATGAGAAGTTCATCATGCTTCTCAGCCTGAAGTAATGTGTATATAAGCTCAGAGTACTTTGTGTATTTCTGTTGACGATATTGTTGCTGCAATATCCTCATCGAGGGATGGAAGGTGCATAGAGTTTTCTCTATTAAGTCCTCATCTGAAACTTGTTTGTTGCAAAATCTCAGTTTGGAGTTAACTTTATGCACGACAGAATTATATGCCGCAACAGACTTGAAGTCCTGAAACCTTATGAGAGACCATTCTCTCTCGGCTTCCGGCAACATAACCACTCTTTGTTGGTCGTATCTCTCCTTGAGGGAGTTCCATAAGGCTAGTGGGTCCTCCTCCATCATATATTCATTTTTTAGATCAGGATGGAGGTGGTGCCTTATAAAATGTAATGCCGCATACTTTACCACTAGGGGTATTTCTGGAGCATCTTCAGGGGGTGTGATAATTGTAGGACGAAGGTTACGACTAGTTAAGTTTATTTTCGTATCCATAGCCCATGATAAATAATTACTTCCATCAACTTGCAGTTCTTGGAAATATTTTTTATTGATGTCACCCATTTTTCCTTGCATGTGATCATGCATTTAATTAATTTTATTAGAGAGTAAAATGTAGTTTGGTAAACAACAAAATTGTTCCAGGGGAACATTTGGATTTAAGCAGATGCTTATAACTCGTATATGTGTAGATCTTCGAATTTCAAGTTAACACATTGTAGATAATCTCCATATTTGCAGAGTACATCTCTCAGTAGTAGGAAGCATAGTCCGACGAGTGTCTGTAGACGCCTTATCCTATTACTTTGTGTTATACTTTTATCTTAATTTATTTGGAAGAGCACTTGTAGGTAATCTTATTATCGAAAGGACTAATAAGTACGCCTCATAGTAATGGATAATCTGCATTTATACAGTAGATGCCATTACCTTGTGTTTCACAAATAATATTCGAGATAGTCACATATTTTTATTTTGCAAGAAGATTTAGTTCCAAGCGCAAAATTAAATTGTTGTACCAAATAACATGTTATAATATACTATAGGAAAATATATTAGTAACATGTCATATTACATAATCATAAATTATATTAGACATAAGGTCTTAAAATATATTTACATCACAGTACAAACAGAAGTTTACAGTACTACTAGTGCAATCATAATGCAAATAGTACTACATCGGTCTATTTTATTTTAATTTTACTGACGAGGGCACAAGGACCGTGGCATGTTGGACTTTCTGGTCCAGGACCTGTTGACGCTACTAGGACTAGTAGAAAAGTAAAGAGAAAAATGGAGGAGCAGATAAGGTCGACTGCTTCTCTCCCAATCTCCCTGTCACTGCTTCCCTGCATCACGCCATCCGCTCAGGACCGGCTTGCTCCTACGAAGGCGTCGTCGAGGCGGAGCACCCCCAAGCGGTCTGTGAGGCCAAGCTTTGCCGGGGACCAAGTCCGGCGCGGATGCCGGCAGGGCGAGCCGCCATGGCTGATGCAAAGCGACGGAGGAGCACGCGTGCCTCCGGCGAGGGCGTCGGAAGCGAGGCCGACGACGTCGTGTCCTCGGCCTTCTCCTTCGCATCCGACGCAGGGAGGTTGAGGTCGGGGAGCTCCGGGACGACATGAGCAGTGGCAGCGACGTCAATGGCGAGCCCCGGCGGGAGCGCGTCGGCATGGACCGCGGGCGGCGGTTGGAAGAAATTCGTCACGGCGGAGTGGCCTGGCGGGGCGAAGTGCTCCGGGTCCTCGTCGGATGGCGTCGGGGACGGGAGGCAGGGGTCGTACCCGTGGCGCAAGTAGTACTGCAGCGGAGTTGTTGCCCCATCTTCCTCGTCGCTGAAGTTACGCTCGGGGTCGTCGACGAGCCATCCGGCGCTCGGCCCGCCAAGGAGCCATTCCATGGACGGGGCTGCGAAGGCCGCTGGAGGAGGCAGCAGATCGCCTGTGCCAGCGGTTACGCTCGAGGCTAAGGCCTCGTCTCCGTACACGGCGTTGGCTTCTTCAGCGGCAACCACCGACACTGCGGCGTCGTCCGGCGTGGCAACCTCCGGCACAGCGACGACAACCACCGGCGCAGCGGCGCTCTCCTGCACTGCCGGAGCCTCTTCCCGGGGCACGACTCTGCTTGTAGAAGGTCCTGGTGCTCCAGGGAAGTGGCGGTGCTGCGCCCACTGGTTACCACGGAGGTGGTGCTGGTTGTGGCGGTGGCGGCGGCGGAGACTGCCACACCCATAGGGACGACGACCAAGCGGTGCTCTGTGGTGGCGGAGGCCACCATTCCTGTGCCAGCGACGCTGAAATCGGCGGCCAAAGTTTCGGCCGAAATTCCGGCGACGTGCAGCAGCAAGGCCGAATCTCCGACGACGAAAATGGGAGCGACGATACTCCCTGGCAACAAAACGTGCAAAGGTAAAAGCAAGTTCCGGTAGCGGCGATGGACGGAAAGCCATTCTTCCTTTTTCTTACCTTTTCTCTGTTCTTCTCCTTAGACCTACTCACTCTGGCAGAGCAAGTGCTGATAATGTGAAGAGAGACAGAGGATTGAAAGAAATGAGTGATTCATTGATTTTACTGTTCAGCCTTATATAGCATATGAACAGGTATGTACATAGTCGGTTACAATGTGGTGCCTTTCTGAGTAGACGTGATGTCTCTTCGAATAGGCACGGTGACTCTTCGGCAATGGGCAATACTAACTGCAATCAGTTAGACTAAGAAAATCCTAACTGCTATATTTAGCCTAAAACTGACGCTAACATTTATTTCCTAACAGTTTCTACAAAGGGAGGGCGAGCAAGTGATTGATGGATGTTGGAGGGTTCGCAGTGCAAGGCCCCGCCTATCGGCATGTTTAGAGAGGTGGCGTGGCCACGTCCGACATTCCACCATCACCAACAATACCAAATTATATTCAAAAATCAGTAGAGGTTAATTAATAAGGCTTTGTTTGGGACCTCATTATTTTCTAAACTGTAGTATCTCAAAACCAAAGTATTGTTACGCCTATAATAAATAATACCTTTTTATTTCACGGTTTTAGAAAAAAGAGGGCCAGACATTTCTCTCCAACACTTTAAAAAACATAATTTTAGAGAATACTTCAATCTTAAAACCACAACTTTATTCGTTCTAAATATCTTAAAGTATTCAATATTTTCAGAAACCATAATATTATCTAGATACTTTAAAAATGCTTTGATGCCAAACGGATCAGATCGTTTGTGAAATCAGGCTCACTTGTGCACGCGTGTTAGTGACTAGTGCGTGGGTATACGTTGTGCGTGTCCCCACTGCGTGTTATAACAACTTGAGCAAAAACTTCAACGTTGAACTCTCTTGCTGCTAGGTCACCCCACCGCTTTGCTATGAAAAAATTGAGAAAAAGCACACGACGCTGGATAAGAACGTGACCGTGTCCGTTGGTTTGAAATTTGAAAAGGTAGCCTACGTAGCGTCGTGACTGACGCCGAACTGGCAAGCTCGACATATCCGTGTGGACAGTTTACTAGCGTACGTACACTTTTGTCTCGGTGCACGCTCTAAAGCAGACTATGTTGTGCGCTTTCTTGGTATATCTGCATCCAAGCTTTTCGATTGATTGGTCGCGCCAAGTTCCTGACGCCGCTTTAGCTGAGAGATTCGGAAGATACTAATCACTAATCATTTTTCTAAACGATCCACAACAGAGCTGATGTCTAGGTTATCTATATGAGCCGTCAATGCAAGGTTGCACCGAGCAATCAAACCTAGAGTCCTAGAGGGACGACGAAAAAATGCACCAAGTATTGTGTTGCACCGAGCAATTAAACAGAGTTGATTGTCTAGATTATCCGGTAAAAGTTGCACCGAGCAATTCAATTTCAAAGGGACGAGGAAAAAGTGCACCCGATGAGTATGTATGTTGTCCACTTTCTACTCCCCCGTTTCAACATATAGAATATTTTAATATTTTTCTAAAACACGTATGTCTAAACACCCTTTAGTGCATATGTTCACTCACTTTCCTACGAACCCACCCCACACTAAACTAGATTTGTGCGTGGGAATAAATAATGTCATATACTCCACTATGTGTTTAATTTGTGATGTTTTTCACATGCATTATGCGACTTTCCCATCTGTTAAGAATATAATACACGTCTAGCCCTTTCCATCAGTTCAGACTTTTGGTTGTATTAGCTAGTGCATATAATTCAATATGGTATCAGAGCCAAGAGGTCTCAAGTTCAAGACCCTGCTCACGCAGTTTACAAAACAAGATTCTGCGGCCTGCACGAAACCCACGCTAAGGACTAAAATAGTATAGACGTGAGGAGGAGTGTTAAGAATATAATATACGCCTAGCCATTTTCATCAGTTCGGACTTTTAGTTGTATTGGCTAGTGCATGCAATTCAATACCATCGACATCCAACCTAGATGGTGTCAAGAGTTGGGAGGACTGCGGATCAATATATAGAGCTTGTCGGTGCATCATTGGCAACGTTACCTCAGTGATAGAGGTGGTCGTCCTAGACAACCACATTTTTGTGCGCAGAAGATTATTATCCTACTAATTGATGAAATCTTGCAATCTTCTTCTGTTAGATGTATTTCTTGTACTATACGTAACATGTATGGAGTAGTACTCCAACCCGGACATGTACATGTAATTGCCTCCGTGGGGGCTCTTCCCACGTATATATTAACACGCACCCGACGACCCTAAGGTGTACGATCATTTCTCCTAAAGCTAACCTGGTAAGGCTACCATAAGTCCAGGGCTGATGTGGATTGTGTTGAATTGATGCCCATAATCGGCTACTCCTGTACTGGCAAATTGTTATCTAGTGCGTTATCTTGGCCTGGTGTTGGTGACGTTAAAAGTGATATTAGTTTTGTTTAATCGGCAGTTCTTGTTAGGGGGCGGATCTGCACCGAGGTCAGTCGGGCTTCCGCCCGATGCTTCGGCCCAAAGAAGAGGTAATTGCCAACACTAGTGGAAACGAGGCCATTGGTTGAGCCTGAAAATGGGCTTTAACGCCAGTTCTTCTACGAACCGGTGTTAAAGGGGGGGCCGTACCAGCGTGGCCCGTGCAGAAAAAAGGAGCCCCCTTTAACACCGGTTCATGGCACGAACCGGTGTTAAAGGCCCCTGCACCAGTGGCCCGCGCATCCCCCCCTTTAACACCGGTTCGTGGCTTGAACCGGTGTTAAAAGAGGGGCTATATAACACACCGCAGCCCACACCCCTCTCTTCCATTTTTTTACTCTCTCATTTTGGAGCCTAGCAAGAAGGTGTGAGGTATGCTAGTTTGTGTTTTTTACCTATGCACAAGAGGTGTTCGGTGAAATGTCCGAGAGCTCAAAATAAGTTTTCTCGTTGCTCTTTCCTTCTCGATCGAGTTCGGCAACTATCCTTTCATGTGTCATTGATGTACTATATATAAATGGTCATCTCCCTATTAATTTTTGATATATACTATATATTAATGCAGATGAACCGACAATGGATGTACGGTGACCGACGCACTTCCGAGTACATGACGGGCCTCCAAAATTTCATCGTTGTGGCTAATGCAAACCATGGTCACAATGGTTTTATGTGTTGTCCGTGTGTTCATTGTCAGAACAAGAAAGACTACTCAAATACCAGAACCATTCACGCCCACCTGCTTTGATCCGGTTTCATGCCCAGCTATAATTGTTGGACCAAGCACGGAGAAAAAGGGGTTGTGATGGAAGACAACGAAGAAGAATAGGATGATGACAACTATCAAAATATGTATCCTGAATATGATGATACTGCAACGGGGTAGATAATGAAGATCAAGAGGCAGTAGATGGGCCCGCTGATGACGATCTTGGTCGGGCCATTACTGATGCAAAGGAAGAATGTGAAAATGAAAAGGAGAAGGAGAAGCTGGAGCAGATGTTAAAGGATCACAAAACATTGTTGTACCCAACTTGCGAAGATGGCCACAAAAAGCTAGGTACCACACTGGATTTGCTGCAATGGAAGGTAAAGAACGGTGTGACTGACAGCGCATTTTCAAAGTTGTTGGTAAAAATGAAGAATCTTCTTCCAAGAAATAATGAGTTGCCCGACAGTACATACCAAGCAAAGAAGGTTGTCTGCCCTCTAGGATTAGACGTGCAGAAGATACATGCCTGCATTAATGATTGCATCCTCTACCAAGGTGGGAAGTACGAGAATTTGGATGCATGCCCGGTATGCACTGCACTGCGGTATAAGATCAGACAAGACGATCCTGGCGATGTTGAGGGCGAGGCCCCTAGGAAGAAGGTTCCTACCAAGGTTATGTGGTATGCTCATATAATACCACGGTTAAAACGTCTCTTCAGAAATAAAGAGCATGCCAAGTTGTTGCGATGGCACATGGAAGACCGTAAGAAAGACGCGATGTTGAGACACCCCGCTGATGGGTCACAGTGGAGAAAAGTCAAGCGAGAGTACCCGGACTTCGCACGTGACACAAGGAACTTAAGGTTTGGTCTAAGTACAGATGGCATGAATCCTTTTGGTGAGCAGAGCTGCAGTCACAGCACCTGGCCTGTGACTCTATGTATCTATAACCTTCCTCCTTGGTTGTGCATGAAGAGGAAGTTCATTATGATGCCAGTGCTCATCCAAGGCCCGAGGCAACCCGGCAATGACATTGATGTGTACCTAAGGCCATTAGTTGAAGAACTTTTACAGCTGTGGGCCAAACCAGGTGTACGTATGTGGGATGAGCACAAAGGGGAGCCATTTGACCTACGAGCATTGCTTTTCGTAACCATCAATGATTGGCCTGCTCTTAGTAACATTTCAGGGCAGACAAACAAGGGATACAATGCATGCACACACTGTTTAGATGAGACTGAAAGTGTATATTTGGATAAATGTAAGAAGGTTGTGTACCTAGGGGCTCGTCGATTTCTTCCAAACCTGCATCCAGTAAGAAAGAAAGGCAAGCATTTCAAACGTCTGGCAGAACCCCAGAGGAAGCCTGCCCTCTGTACCGGTGAGGAGGTATTTGGTATGGTCAAGGACCTAGAAGTAATCTTTGGAAAAGGTCCTGGCAGTCTATCTGTTCCGAATGACGATGCCGGACACGCGCCCATGTGGAAGAAGCAATCTATATTTTGGGACCTACCCTATTGGAAAGTCTTAGAGTTCCGCTCTTCAATCGACGTGATGCACATGACGAAGAATGTTTGCGTGAACCTGCTAGGCTTCCTAGGAGTGTATGGGAAGACAAAAGAAACACCGGAAGCACGGCAGGACCAACAACGTATGAAAGACCCTGAACAACCTATGCATCCTGAGAACGAGAAGGGTAAACGATGCCACTTAACTCCTGCCAGCTACGCTCTTACCAAAGCAGAGAAGGAAATCTATTTTGAATGCCTGAGCAGTATCAAGGTCCCGTCTGGCTTCTCGTCGAATATAAAGGGAATAATAAATATGGCAGAGAAAAGATTCCAAAACCTGAAGTCTCATGACTGCCACGTGATTATGACACAATTGATTGCATTGAGGGGGCTTCTACCTGAAAATGTTCGAGTACCCATTGTGAAGCTATGTGCATTCCTCAATGCAATATCTCACAAGGTAATCGATCCAGAAAGCCTACCAGGGTTACAGACAGATGTGGCCCAATGGCTTGTCAGCTTTGAGTTGGTGTTCCCACCATCCTTCTTCAATATTATGACACATCTCCTGGTTCACCTAGTAGAAGAGATTGCCATTCTCAGTCCTATATTTCTACACAATATGTTCCCCTTTGAGAGGTACATGGGAGTCTTAAAGAAATATGTTCATAACCGTGCTAGGCCAGAAGCATCTCCAAGGGCTATGTAACAGAGGAGGTCATTGAGTTTTGTGTTGATTTTATTCCTGACCTTAAGGCGATTGGTGTTCCAGAATCACGACATGAGGGGAGACTGCGTGGAAAAGGCACCCTAGGATGTAAAGCAATGATATGTAGGGACGGGCATTCTCTCAATCAAGCACACTACACGGTTTTACAAAGATCTATCTTGGTTGCCCCGTATATCAATGAACATAAGAATTTAATACGTCTCAAACACCCGGGACAGTCTGATGAATGGATTATAAGTGAACACATGGCGAGTTTTGGCGGATGGCTGCAAAGACTTCTCACGAATAACACCAATGTTGGGGATCCGCTGTACTTGTTGGCCAGGACACCATCTTCGACTGTATGTACTTTCCAAGGGTACGAGATAAATGGGAATACATTTTACACCATAGGCCAAGATAAAAAGAGCACCAACCAAAATAGTGGTGTCCGCTTCGATGCAGCAGAAGACAATGGGCAAAAGACCACGTATTATGGGTTCATAGAGGAGATATGGGAACTTGACTATGGACCTAATTTTAAGGTCCCCTTGTTTCGATGCAAATGGGTCAAGCTAACAGGAGGAGGGGTTGAGGTAGACAAGAAGTACGGAATGACAACAGTGGATCTCAACAATCTTATGAAGGTAGACAAGAACTTAGACGAACCATTCGTCTTAGCCAATGATGTGGCTCAGGTTTTCTATGTGAAGGACATGTCTACCAAACCGAAAAAAAGAAAAAATAAGCAAACAGATACATCACACGATGAGCCAAAGCGTCACATAGTTCTTTCAGGGAAAAGAAACATCGTGGGAGTGGAGGACAAGACAGACATGTCAGAAGATTATAATAAGTTTGATGAAATTCCGCCCTTCAGAGTGAAGACTGACCCAACCATCCTGTTAAACGGTGTTGATACTCCATGGTTACGGCCGACGCGATCATAATATTGACTATATGTATTAATTGAGCCATTTTTGGCACACGTTTGTATCTCAACATAGAAATCAATGTCATATTTCTTCTGTTAATAGTATATGTATTAAATGAGCCATTTTTCTTCCTGCCATTTTTCTTCCCGCCATTTTTTCCCGCCATTTTTCTTCCTGCCATTTTTTCCAGCCAGTTCTTCCCTCCAGCCATTTCTCACTATATATATGTAGGGTTGGCCTCCATTGTCATTGCACATCTCTAGACTCATATCTGCAACCTCATCACTCTTTCCCATGGCTTCCACCGTAGCACTAACCCCTAGGGAGGCGGAGGCGCTTTGCGCCTCGAACTACCCCTTCCCGCCGGGCTACTGTGTCCCCGTCGGCTGGATGCTGAGCGCCGGAGGCGTGCTGGTTCCTCCTGTCCCTCTAGGTGTGGCGCGCCGGATGGCCATCACGAACCACTACTACTTCGAGCTCACGCCGGAGCAGCGGAGGAATCCTAGATGGCATCCCGACTATTTCCCTACTTGGGAAGCCTTCTTCAGGGATCGGCGTGAGAGGGCGCTCGCCAGGCACGAGGAGGACGACCCACCTCCTCCGAACTTCAACGAGGCCGGCTTTTGGCTATGGTGGCGCGGTCGGACTCTCCAGAGCTTCATGGCCTACGACACTGCCGCCGACTCTAACCCTCATCTGTGCTATCCTCAAGTCCAGACCACGCATACTCAGCCTTCAAAGTTCAATTACGACGACCCCCGACGATGACAGTGACGATGGCGGCGGCGAGTACGATGACTACAGTGGCGACTATTACAGGTGTAGGCAGGAGCATGACTGAATCACTCCAACATTCCGAAACAAGTTCGGCCGATTGTGACTTAATTTGGCCATGTATCTTAATTTTCAGTTTTTTATGTATCTTAATTTTCAGTCGTGCTTTATGTAACTTACTGTTAGTTGCATTCTATATTTTAATTCCAGTTCTATCTCATTCACAAAATGACCTATCTCATTCGAAGTTTCTTGGCTTTCAGATTAAATGACCAATGTTATGGCTAGAATCAAGGCATAGTTTGTGATAATGTGGCCATATTGTGCATACATGTGCATACATGTGCATCATGGCATGGCAAACAATGTTGCAAGAGGAAGTTTTCCTTTTTGTCACACCAAAAAGGCATTTTTTATTTTCCGAGCATAAAAAACGGACGGTTTTGTGAAGCAACCATAAAATGGCTAATTCAAAAAACCATCACCACATTTTACAAAAATACTAGACCACCTTATATAGACAATATACCAACAGAGGGATCTGAAACCTTTCCCTCCACCTCTGGTGAAAAAGACGAATTCTTGCCGAATCGGTAGGAAGTGGGTCAGATATGAACTACAGGTACATGATACGATGCTCATGATTTTTTACAAAAATCATTTTTAGGTTCACAATATGCTATTTTATCAAAAATCCAATGCAAGTTGAGCGAGGCTTGGCCCCGAGCTAAGAATCTTCATGTCCGTTGTTCGACAAAGTTTGACGATAGTTTAAAACAGGGAAAAAAATTAAAAAAAATCGAAACAGTGCGAAACCTTCGCGTGGTGTTATATTATGTGACATAGTTAGAACGAAAAATATCAAACTTGGTATATTGATTATGTCTCAAAAAAACCTTCACAAAATGACCTATCTCATTCGAGGTTTCTTGGCTTTCGGGTCAAATGACTAATGTTATGGCTAGAATCAAGACATAGTTTGTGATAATATGGCCATATTATGCAAACATGTGCATCATGGCATGCCAAACAATGTTGCAAGAGGAATTTTTCCTTTTTGTCGCACCAAAAAGGCATTTTCCATTTTCCGAGCATAAAAAATGGACGGTTTTGTGAAGCAACCACCAAATGGCTAATTCAAAAACCACCACCACATTTTACAATAATATTAGACCACCTTATATGGACAATGTACCAACAGGGAGATCTGAAACCTTTCCGTCCACCTCTGGTGAAAAAGATAAATTCCTACCGAATCGGCAGGAAGTGGGTCAGAGAACTACAGGTACATGATACGATGCTCATCATTTTTTACAAAAATCATTTTTAGGTTCACAATATGCTATTTTATCAAAAATCCAATGCAAGTTGAGCGAGGTTTTGTCAGATTCCAAAGTATACAAGAGATGCGGCATTTAAATATCCAAACAATTCAAAAATGTTAATACAAAATAAAATATGATTTGCTCTAATAAAATAGGGTTAGATTCCTTTTTAGATGCTTAATATTTCTTATGTTCAAAGTTTTAGGTTTAACTATTTTATTTTTGTTTGAATTGAATAATCAAAATTTATATGTAAGTGTTTTAATCATTTTGAAAAATTTCATCTAAAGTAAATATAAAATGTTTTTACATGAATGGAAAGATATTATTTTTCTAAAAATTATGATATATTATTCATATTTTTCTGAGTTGAAATGAAAAAGATATGAATTTTCTAAATTCATATCCTATTTTTTGAATTATAAATGCCCCCACCCCTTTAATGCATGAAATAAATGCCCCCCTTTAACACCGGTTCGTGGCTGGAAGCGGTGTTAAAGGGGGGCATTTATTTCGTTTCGCGCATGCACACCCCCCCTTTAACACCGGTTCGTGGCTAGAACCGGTGTTAAGGGGGGGTGCGGGCGCGAAACGAATCCCCCCCTTTAACACCGGTTCCTGGCTGGAATCGGTATTAAAGGGGGGTATAAAGGCATGCGTTCCTCTTCCTCTTCTACCCAGCCAGATTGATCGAGCGCAAATAGGAGCAGAGCAGAGCCGCGGCGGAGAAACAGATCGAGACACCGCCAGGCTGCCCAACCTTCGCCGTCCGCCGCCGTCACCGCCGCCCACCACCGCGTCTGTGTCGTCCGCCACCCCCCGTCCACTCGCGGAGCCGCCACCGCACCGCCGCGCCAGCAACTCTCGGGAGCGGCGCCTCTGCCCGTCCACTCGCGGAGCCTCCGGCCGGCGCCGCTTGCCGCCGACCCCGTCGTCCTCGCCCGGTGCCGTGCGCCACTCCCCGCCGACCCCGCCGGTAGTGTATAAGTGTGTAGTTATTAATTAGTTATAAGTGTGTAGTATTATTTATTAGAATTTTGTTAATAAGTGTGTAGTGTATTAATTAGTTATTAAGTTATTATTAGAATTTTGTACAACTTAAATTGAGCTTATTGTGTATAAAATTTTGGAGTATGACAAATTTTGAAAGTATTTTCACAAGTATACATGTGTGTATAAAATTTGTGAAAAATGTGCTTAACCGAGGCCATACAAAAAATAAAAATATGTGGATTCGCAATAGATTTCTACTTGTTATTGTATTATTAGTAGTTTAGTGTTAGTATTAGTTTAGGGTTATTAGTTTAGGGTTTAATTAGTTTAGGGTTATTAGTTTAGGGTTATTTATTTAGTTTAGGGTTATTTATTTAGTGTAGTTTAGTGTATTTAGTTTAGGGTTATTTAGTGTATTTAATAGTTATTATTAGTTTAGGGTCGTCACCTCGCTGCTCTGCAAGCGCCGCCGCTGGCCGTTGTCGTTAACGTCGCTCCGGTGACCCCTAGGTAGTGGCGCCGTCCGTTTTAGGTAGTCCGCATCACGCCGAGGCGAACCCGCTACCTCGCGTGCCCTAGGTCGCTCTCCAGCGCCGCCAGCCACCGCTGTCTGGAGCATCCTCCGGTGTGCCCGCGTGGCGCCTGTGTGGCTATGACGTGGCCACGGTCCCACGCGTCAGCCACTATGGCTAGCCCCTCTCATATGCATCCGGGATTTCTCCGAATTAGGGTTTGGACCCCTCGGAACTCGTTTAAAATGATCAAGCATCCTTAGGGTTTTAATTTCATTTGTGTATTTATTTGTGTATTTTTGTATGAATAATATGTATATTTGTGTATGAATCCAAGTCCACTTGAATGTTTACTCTCTTAATCTAGATAATATTATTGTTTTAGAAACTATGGATCCACTCAGTAGAAACCTTGAAGATGAAGAAATAATTGAGAACATGATCCACGAGGACACCTCACAATATCTGAACTTCGAGGGACATGATGAAATCTCAAGTAGTCATGGAGAAGATGACGACTCCGGTGAACGCACTTTAGTGATTACAAAGTCTGTCGAGGTATATGCATGGATTAGGCCTCTGCTAACTTGCACCGATTGATTTGTATATATGTAAATGTATTAACTAACGCTTCTTTCTTATTTTAGTCCTCTGGATCGACCAGCCAGCAACAATCTTCTTCTACGAAAAAGAGCAAGCGAGGCGCGAGCCATCGATTGAAAGATCGTGCAAAGTTCACGATCGTAGCAGTCCGTGTTAATGGCAGGCCGATGGAGCCCAAGAAGGCTGCAGACAAATTTATACGTCAGGCTGGAGTTCTTGTTAGGGACCAAATCCCAATCATAATTGAAAATTGGAATAAGCCAAAGAAGGGCGATGGTACCTTTGTCGATGAAAGATCCAAAGAAACGCTTTGGAATTCGCTGTTGGTAAATTTCACCCTTCCGCCAGAGGAGGATGAAAACAAACCGGTTATAAAGGAAAAGGTCAAAGAGTAGACTCTAAAGAAGATGGCTGACGCTTTATGCAACTGGAAGACAAAATTGAACAAATTTGTCAAAGCTCACGAGACTCCAGATTTCGAAGACGCATATTATGCGAAGATAAGACCTCACTGGCCCGAATTTGTGGCATATAAGGAAGGCGCTATAGCTAAAAAGAGGTCAGAAACCAATACGCTAAATGCCCAGAAGAAGGAATATCACCAGAGGACGGGGTCAGGTGGCTACATATCTCAGAGGCCTAAGTGGGAGGAAGCTGAGAAGGCCCTGCGCGCTAGAGGGATCACACCCCAGACAGATGGGTGGGACCTACGTGCAAAGACTTGGTTCTACGGAATCGGGGCAAGGTTGGACCCAGAAACAGGATTGTGTATCTTCCCAACCCTCCTTGCCAAACCCGTCACTGAACTCATCATGACATACGAGGAAACAGCCGCCGGGACCTTCCATCCCACAGAGAGAATGACCAGCTCACACGCGCCATCGGTAAAAAAGAACACCCTAGACATGCACGAGGCGCAGGGGGTATGACGTGGAAGGATGGGTTTGCCGAGTCGGGCGGCTCTTACAGATGACGCGGCAGAAAAGAAAAAGAGCGTTCATAGTGGATGACACAGATAGAACAGGCACTTGTGGCGCTGCAGGCGCAAGTGAATGCACAACAGAGCCAGCAAGCTGCCGGCCCATCTCAGCGGCACGAAGAGCCTGCATTGGAAGCTGTCGGTGGCTCAGACTCTACGCGGAAAAGCAGCGTGGATTCCACAGAGAACGTGCAGCCCACAGTTGAAATGGCGGGTCCTTGATACCCTGTGGACGAGATCACGGAGAGCGAACACGCTGAGCTGCATGTGAGATTAATGGGCTTATCCATTAAGGTGGTTGTCGGCTATGCCTTACCTCCTGTAGCTGGTGGAACTTACTACTACTGACCGATTCCAGATGGCTATGCTATTGTCGGGGTGGATGAGGTTGTGAAGGAATATGAGGAAGCACAGCTTGACCATGCTACAGGTGAAGGGGAAACTCAATTCAAATTTGCAGTGAAAACAACCATTCTTTGGAAGAAGGAACACATCGTGCTTCCAAATTGGAGGCCACTGGCACCCCCGCCGTCTCCGCAGCGTCAGCTGTCTGAGCCGCCTCAGCCGTCTCCAAGTCATCAGAATACTCCCCTGTCGTCTCCGGCACTTCAGCCATCTCCTGCGCGGCAGCCATCTCCGACGCTTCAGCCATCTCCTGCGCGGCAGCCATCTCCGGCATGTAGGGGTTCGTAGCATGGAAAACAAAAATTTTCTACCGCATACAAACAAACAAGCCAAGATCTATCTACTAGATTGTAGCAACGAGTCGATGGAATAACTTACCCTCGAAGATTCCAAAGCGTTTAACGAGAGCGGATTCTCGTGGGTGATGTAGTCGTACTCTTTCCGATCTCAAGATCGTGTAGACGATCCTTCCGGCGCTGCGTTCCGGCAGCGCTCCCGCAGTCGGTCACACGTTTGGTACTCGACGAAGACCTTCCTCTCCCTTGTTCCAGCAGGCAGCGGAGGTTGTAGCACTCTCCTCGCGATTCCGGCAGCACAACGGCGTGGTACCGGAAGTAGAGGGGAAATCCCGCAGGGCTTCGCCTTAAGCCGGTGCGAGTATGGTGGAGTATGAGAGAGGCTATTAGTGGTCTAGTAATTAGACACACCAATTAGAAGGCTCTAAACCAATTAGAAGGCTCTAAACCGAAGGCTAAAGCAATTAGAAGCTCTAAACCCAAACGGCTCTAAACCGGAGGTAGAAGATAGGAACTTGTGTGTACTAGGAGGGGAGCCCTGCCCCTCCTTATATAGATGGGAGGGGCCGGCAGCCAAAGGGAGGAGTCCCTCCCCAAGTCGACCTTGGGAGGCGCGTCGGCCAAGGGGACTCCTCCCCCAAGTCGGCCTCCACCAATCCTCCTTCTCCTCTTTCCGAAAACTGGCAGTTTGACTTTTCAAACTAGCCGTTTGACTTTTCAAACTAGGATTTGAATTAATCCTTTATTTCGGACAGCGATGACACTTAGTACATGATGCAATGATACCAACTTTGATATAACACATTCATGTAGCCTCCCCCCCCGGAGTGCCGGACATTCCGGAACCTTCTAGAACATTCCCGATGAAAACACCGGAATCATTCCGCAACTCCGAAACGGGACTTTCCTTATATGAATCTTATTCTCCGGACCATTCCGGATCACCTCGTGATATCCCGGATCCCATCCGAGACTCCGAACAACATTCGGTCTCTTTCTCATAATACCATAACTACTCAAACAACGTCGAATCCTTAAGTGTGTCTCCCTACGGTTCGTGAATTATGCGGACATGATCGAGACACTTCTCCGAACAATAACCAATAGAGGAATCTGGAAATTCATATGGCTCCCACATATTTCTACGATTACTTTGCGATCGAATGAACCACTTACATACGATACCAATTTCCCTTTGTCTCACGATATGTTACTTATCCGAGGTTATGATCGTCGGTATCTCTGCATACCTAGTTCAACCTCGTTACTGATAAGTACTCTTTTCTCGTTCCCGTGATATGTGATCCCTTGTGACCAAGTCACATGCTTGCAAGCTAATTGGATGACATTCCACCGAGAGGGCCCAGAGTATATCTATCCGTCATGTGGATGGACAAATCCCATTCTTGATCCATGTGTCTCAACCAATACTTTCCGAACACTCAATGCCACCTTTATAACCACCCAGTTACGGTGTGGTGTTTGATGTCATCAAAGCATCCATCCGGTAAAAGTGATATGCATGATCTCATGGTCGAAGGAATTAGGTTACTATGTATCAGAAAGCATATAGCAATTGAACTATTGAAATGACTTGATCTTTATGCTACGCTTATCTATAGGAGTATGTCCACCATATCATTCTCCTAACGATATGATATTGTTGTTGATAACATCTCAATGTTCATGATAGGGAAACCACAATCATTAATCAACCAACAAGCTAGTGAAGTATAGAGGCTATACTAGGGACTTCAAATTAAGTTTACAAATCACACAAGTATCAATGTTTCCTTGTTAATACTATTATAGCATGAATCTAAACATTTATCATAAACACAAAGATATAATAATAACTACATTTATTATTGCCTCTAGGGCATATCTCCAACATTCTCCCACTTGCACTAGAGTCATCTAATCTAGATTACATGGTAATATACCGAACACCCATGGCAGTTTGGTGTTGGTCATGTTTTGCCCTCGGGAGAGGTTTAGTCAACGGATCCGCCACATTCAGATCTGTGTGTACTTTGCAAATCTTTATATCCCCATCCTGGATATGTTCTCGAATAGCGTGAAAACGTAGCTTGATATGCTTCAGCTTCTTGTGTGACCTTGGTTCTTGCGCATTGGCTATGGCGCCCATGTTATCACAGTAGATAGACATTGGGTCCAGCGCACTAGGAACCACACCCAGCTCTGTAATGAACTCTTTCATCCATATCGCTTCTTGTGAAGCCTCCGAAGCAGCCATGTATTCCGATTCAGTTGAAGATCTCGCCACAACGCTTTGCTTTGCACTCCTCCAGCTAACTGCTGCACCATTCAAAATAAATACGTATCCGGATTGTGATTTAGAATCATCCGGATCTGTGTTCCAACTAGCATCGGTGTAACCATTAACAACGAGCTGTTCATCACCTCCATAAGAAAGAACCATATCCTTAGTTCTTCTCAAGTACTTAAGGATGTTTTTGACCGCTGTCCAATGATCCACTCCTGGATCACTTTGATATCTGCTAGTTAAACTAACAGCATATGCAATGTCGGGTCTAGTACATAGCATGGCATACATTAGAGATCCTATGGCTGAGGCATAGGGAGTCTTACTCATCCTTTCTCTATCTTCTGCCGATGTCGGACTTTGAGTTTTACTCAAGGTCGTATTGGGCAACATGGGCAAGAACCCTTTCTTGCTTTCTTCCATTCCAAACCTCTTTAGAATTGTCCAAATATGTACTCTGTGACAATGATATTTGGCGTTTCGATCTATCTCTATAAATCTTTATGCCTAATATGTAAGCTGCTTCGCCAAGATCCTTCATTGAAAAACTATTATTCAAATATTCTTTGACACTATTAAGAAGGTCTACATCATTCCCAATCAACAATATGTCATCCACATATAGTATTAAGAATGCTACAGAGCTCCCACTCACTTTCTTGTAAATACAAGCTTCTCCATAAGTTTGTATAAAACCAAAACTTTTGATTACCTTATCAAAATGTTGATTCCAACTTCGGGATGCTTGCTTCAATCCATAGATGGACCGTTGAAGTTTGCATACCTTGTTAGCATCTTTAGGATCGACAAAACCTTTGGGTTGCATCATATACAACTCTTCATCAATGTCTCCATTGAGGAATGGTGTTTTGACATCCATCTGCCATATCTCATAATCATAATATGCAGCGATTGCTAACATAATCCTCACAGACTTTAGCTTCGCTACCGGTGAGAAAGTCTCATCGTAGTCAACTCCTTGAATTTGTCGAAACCCTTTTGCGACAAGTCGAGCTTTATAGACAGTAACATTACCATCAGCATCTGTTTTCTTCTTGAAAATCCATTTGTTCTCGACAGCCTTCCGGCCATCCGGTAAGTCCACCAAAGTCCATACTTGGTTTTCGTACATGGATCCAATCTCGGATTTCATGGCTTCTTGCCATTTATTGGAATCTGGGCTCATCATCGCTTCCTCATATGTCTCGGGGTCATTGGTGTTGTCCACCAACATGACATTCATAACGGAATCATACCAATCTGGAGTGGTACGAGTTCTCGTTGATCTCCGAGGCTCTGTAGCAACTTCAACCGAAGTTTCATGATCACCATCATTAGCTTCCTCTCTTATTGGTGCAGGCACCACAGGAACTTCTTCCGGTGCTGCGCTACTCGCAATTTCGAGAGAAGGTTCGACAACCTCGTCGAGTTCTACTTTCCTTCCAGTCACTTCTTTCGAGAGAAATTCCTTCTCTAGAAAGGATCCATTCTTGGCAACAAAGATTTTGCCTTCGGATCTATGATAGAAGGTATACCCAATAGTTTCCTTCGGGTATCCTATGAAGACGCATTTTTCCGCTTTGGGTTCAAGCTTGTCCGATTGTAACTTCTTTACATAGGCTTCGCATCCCCAAACTTTAAGGAATGACAATTTAGGTTTCTTCCCAAACCATAATTCATACGGTGTCGTTTCAACAGATTTAGATGGTGCCCTATTTAAAGTGAATGCGGCTGTTCTAATGCATAACCCCAAAATGATAGCGGTAAATCTGTAAGTGACATCATAGAACGAACCATATCTAAGAGAGTTCGATTACGACGTTCGGACACACCATTACGCTGTGGTGTTCCCGGCGGTGTCAATTGTGAAAGTATTCCGCATTTCTTCAAATGCTCGCCAAACTCGTAACTTAGATATTCACCTCCACGATCAGAACGTAGAAATTTAATCTTCTTGTTACGTTGATTCTCTACCTCACTTTGAAACTCCTTAAACTTCTCGAAAGTTTCGGACTTATGTTTCATGAAATAGATATACCCATATCTACTCAAGTCATCCGTGAAGGTAAGAACATAACGATAACCACCGCGCGATGCTACACTCATTGGCCCACACACATCGGTATGTATGATTTCCAATAAGTCCGTAGCTCGCTCCATCATACCAGAAAATGGAGTCTTAGTCATTTTTCCCATCAGACATGCTTCGCATCTTTCAAGTGATTCAAAATCAAGTGATTCAAGAAGTCCATCGGAATGGAGTTTCTTCATACGTTTCACTCCAATGTGACTAAGATGACAGTGCCACATATAGGTCGAATTATCACTTGATTTCAAACGTTTAGCCTCAATGTTGTTGATATGTGTATTTCTACTATCGAGATTCAATAAGAATAGACCATCTATCAAAGGTGCATGTGCATAAAACATATTACTCATATAAATCGAACAACCATTATTCTCGGACTTAAACAAGTAACCGTCTCGCAATAAACATGATCCCGATATAATGTTCATGCTCAACGCAGGCACCAAATAACAATTATTTAAGTATAAAACTAATCCCGATGGTAGATGAAGGGGTAGCGTGCCGAACGCGATCACATCAACCTTTGATCCGTTTCCGACGCGCATCGTCACCTCGTTCTTCGTTAGCTTCCGTTTATTTTGCAGCACCTGTTTCGAGCTACAAATATGAGCAACCGAACCAGTATCAAATACCCAGGCACTACTACGAGTACTAGTGAGATACACATCAATAACATGTATATCAGATATACCTTTCTTCTTGATGTTGCCGTTCTTCAAATCCGCCAAGTACTTTGGGCAATTCCGCTTCCAGTGACCTTCTCCCTTGCAGTAAAAGCACTCAGTATCAGGCTTAGGTCCAGCCTTGGTCTTCTTCGTCGGCGTGGTAACTTTCTTACCACCCTTCTTGAAGTGTCCCTTTTGCTTAGACTTGCCTTTCTTGAATTTGGTGGTCTTATTGACCAACAACACTTGGTGCTCTTTCTTGATCTCCACTTCTGCAGATTTCAACATGGCAAAGAGTTCTGGCAACGTCTTGTTCATGTTCTGCATGTTGTAGTTCATCACGAAGTTCTTGTAACTTGGTGGTAGTGATTGGAGGACACGGTAAATCCCCAAAGCATTAGGAATCACTATACCCAAGCTTTGAAGTTTGTTTGCGTGCCCAGACATCTTAAGCACATGCTCACTGACGGAGCTGCCCTCTTCCATCTTGCAGTTAAAGAACTTTTCAGAAGCCTCATAGCTTTCAATTGCCGCATGAGTCTCAAAAATCAATTTGAGATCCTCGACAATATCATATGGGTCTGAATCCTCAAACCTTTTCTGAAGCTCCGATTCCAAACCATACAAGATAGCACACTGAACAATGGAGTACTGATTCTTCCGAGCGAGGTAAACATTCTTTACTTCATCGGGAGCATCAGCTGCAGGTGGGTCACCCAGCGGTGCATCCAGCACATAGGTCAAATTACCAGCTGTGAGGACAATCCTCAAATTGCGGAACCAATCCGCGAAGTTGCTTCCATTGTTTTTCAACTTTTCTTTCTCTAGGAACGCATTAAAATTGATGGTAGGGGCTGCCATTGATCTACAACATATTTGCAATAGTTTAGACTAAGTTTATGACAAATTGAGTTCAAATTAATTAATGTAATTAAACTAGGTGAACTCCCACTCAAAAACATATCCCTCACATTGTTTTAGTGATCACACGAACCAAATCCACTACATCAACACCGATCATCACGAGAGTTGATACAGTTTCAATGGCGAACAATCGTCATGTTCATCATATCTACTATATGATTCATGCTTTACCTTTCGGTGATCCGTGTTCCGAGACCATGTCTGTACATGCTAGGCTCGTCAAGATCAAACCTTAGTTTCCGCATGAGCAAATCTGGCTTGCTCACGTTGTATACACTTGCAGAATCTAAGACACCCGATCATCACGTGGTGCTTCGAAACAACAAGCTTTAGCAACGGTGCTGACTAAGGGTGAACACTTTATGACTTGAAATTCATGTGCATGAGGGTTCATCTTATAATGCTACCGTCGTCTACTAAGAATACAAGATGCATAAAGGATTAACATCACATGCAATTCAATATATATGTGATATGATATGGCCTTTCTTCTTTGTGCTTCCGATCTCCATCTTCAAGCACGAACATGATCTCCATCATCACCGGCATTGCATCAAGGTCAATGACGCTACTCCATGGTTGTCGTCCACCGGCTTCAACTATTACAACTACTTTGAATAGACACGCGGGTCTTTACATAAATTAAAGACAACCATATGGCTCCTGCCGGTTGCCGACTTACAATAAGGAACATTGCATACATCAAATATATTCACAATCATGGCCATATCACATCACTGCACACCCCTGCAAAACAAAGTTAGACGCCTCTACTTTCTTTGCATATTTTACGTGGTTTGGGGCTTTCGATAAGTGTCGTTCTAACTTACGAACAAGAACCACAACATTGATACTAGTATTGTTAATCACCCGTTGTAAATTGGATCTTAACTATGCTAGGAGAAACAGGCACCCGCAAAGCCACTTATGCAATACAAGTTGCATGTCAAGCGTGGAGCAAGTCTCATGAACGATGTCATGTAAGGTTAGCCCGGGCCGCTTCATCCCAACATACCGCAAGATGCAAAGTACACAAGAAGCAATCGACAATAAAAGCATCAACGCCCACAATGACCATTGTGTTCTACTCGTGCAACAGATCTACATATAGACACGGCTCTGATACCACTGTAGGGGTTCGTAGCATGGAAAACAAAAATTTTCTATCGCATACAAACAAACAAGCCAAGATCTATCTACTAGATTGTAGCAACGAGTCGATGGAATAACTTACCCTCGAAGATTCCAAAGCGTTTAACGAGAGCGGATTCTCGTGGGTGATGTAGTCGTACTCTTTCCGATCTCAAGATCGTGTAGACGATCCTTCCGGCGCTGCGTTTCGGCAGCGCTCCTGCAGTCGGTCACACGTTCGGTACTCGATGAAGACCTTCCTCTCCCTTGTTCCAGCAGGCAGCGGAGGTTGTAGCACTCTCCTCGCGATTCCGGCAGCACAACGGCGTGGTACCGGAAGTAGAGGGGAAATCCCGCAGGGCTTCGCCTTAAGCCGGTGCGAGTATGGTGGAGTATGAGAGAGGCTATTAGTGGTCTAGTAATTAGACACACCAATTAGGAGGCTCTAAACCAATTAGAAGGCTCTAAACCGAAGGCTAAAGCAATTAGAAGCTCTAAACCCAAACGGCTCTAAACCGGAGGTAGAAGATAGGAACTTGTGTGTACTAGGAGGGGATCCCTGCCCCTCCTTATATAGATGGGAGAGGCCGGCAGCCAAAGGGAGGAGTCCCTCCCCAAGCCGGCCTTGGGAGGCGCGCCGGCCAAGGGGACTCCTCCCCCAAGTCGGCCTCCACCAATCCTCCTTCTCCTCTTTCCGAAAACTGGCAGTTTGACTTTTCAAACTAGCCGTTTGACTTTTCAAACTAGGATTTGAATTAACCCTTTATTTCGGACAGCGATGACACTTAGTACATTATGCAATGATACCAACTTTGATATAACACATTCATGTACCCTCCCCCCCGGAGTGCCGGACATTCCGGAACCTTCTAGAACATTCCCGATGAAAACACCGGAATCATTCCGCAACTCCGAAACGGGACTTTCCTTATATGAATCTTATTATCCGGACCATTCCGGATCACCTCGTGATATCCCGGATCCCATCCGAGACTCCGAACAAAATTCGGTCTCTTTCTCATAATACCATAACTACTCAAACAACGTCGAATCCTTAAGTGTGTCTCCCTACGGTTCGTGAATTATGCGGACATGATCGAGACACTTCTCCGAACAATAACCAATAGAGGAATCTGGAAATTCATATGGCTCCCACATATTTCTACGATTACTTTGCGATCGAATGAACCACTTACATACGATACCAATTTCCCTTTGTCTCACGATATGTTACTTATTCGAGGTGATGATCGTCGGTATCTCTGCATACCTAGTTCAACCTCGTTACTGATAAGTACTCTTTTCTCGTTCCCGTGATATGTGATCCCTTGTGACCAAGTCACATGCTTGCAAGCTAATTGGATGACATTCCACCGAGAGGGCCTAGAGTATATCTATCCGTCATGTGGATGGACAAATCCCATTCTTGATCCATGTGTCTCAACCAATACTTTCCGAACACTCAATGCCACCTTTATAACCACCCAGTTACGGTGTGGTGTTTGATGTCATCAAAGCATCCATCCGGTAAAAGTGATATGCATGATCTCATGGTCGAAGGAATTAGGTTACTATGTATCAGAAAGCATATAGCAATTGAACTATTGAAATGACTTGATCTTTATGCTACGCTTATCTATAGGAGTATGTCCACCATATCATTCTCCTAAAAATATGATCTTGTTGTTGATAACATCTCAATGTTCATGATAGGGAAACCACAATCATTAATCAACCAACAAGCTAGTGAAGTATAGAGGCTATACTAGGGACTTCAAATTAAGTTTACAAATCACACAAGTATCAATGTTTCCTTGTTAATACTATTATAGCATGAATCTAAACATTTATCATAAACACAAAGATATAATAATAACTACATTTATTATTGCCTCTAGGGCATATCTCCAACACGGCAGGCCAGCCATCTCAGCGTAAGCAGAAGAGCACTGCCACGAAGAGCATCACTAGCACTGCCACGAAGAAATCCGCAGGAAACCGTACACCAAAGAGTTCAAGACACTACGTCCCGCAGCCTTCCGCCAAGCCATTGTCGGTTTTACCATGGAATCGGAGCAACGAGGAGACCAATAGGATCTCGGAAGAAGAGGTCAAGAAATTCTTTGCACCTAGACGGGCCGAGCCAAAGGAGAAAATAGATCCGGCGGTGGTGGAGAAGTTTTACAATAATTTTTGAAACCTGAAACCCCACTTGTGCTAGACTACGAGTGCCAGATTTTGAAGGAGGATGCAAGGCGGAGGGAGACCGAAAGTAGCAGTCGTGCGGCACCCCAGAAAACAGTTCCCATGCTCGGAGAGCAGGAAAAGCAATAATGCGCCCCGCTCCAAGTGTTCGACACACGGAACGCTCCTCCTGTAAATGATTACGAGGCAGAGCTACAAAGAAAGGCAAATGAGATGGGGATGACTTACATTGCATACTTGAACCTCATGGGATACAACATTCCCACAGGCGATGTCAACCCCATACAGCCATGGAAGTATGGGAAGAATCTTGTCAAGAAAGAGGAACTCAAAAATCTAATAACAAAGATGCGAAGATTGCACAAGTGGTACCTTGATTTCTGCAAGACGAGAAAGGAAGAATGGATCACGGCGCATATAAGAGATCAGATTTTCTTGTGCGGAGACGACGAGATCGACTTCAACATTCAAGACTTGCATTTTCTATTCAATCAGAAGGAACTCGACAAAGCTTCCATCAGCCTTTATTTTGTGTAAGTACTATTTCTGTAATTTCTATCTCATCTCATTCACTTCATTAATTGCATGTATATATATGCTCACCATATATGTATATACTATTATGCAGGAAAAAGGTTATGGAATGCATGAAAGGAGGCCCTTTTGACATTGGGTTCGTTGACCCAAATAGAGTTCATGAAGAAGTGGTAAGAACCAAACCCGGACAAACAGAAGATTACTTGCTAAGGTCTTTACTGAGGCAACAAACCAAAAGGGAAATACTATTGCCTTACAACTTCTCGTGAGTACTGTTACCCTCTCTTGTACACATTCTATTTCGGATTACTTGATGTTAAGTGTAACTGATGATGAGTTATGCGTGCGTAGGTTCCACTTTATTCTGCTAGTCATTCAACCTGACTCAGGAAAAGTCCTTGTCATGGAATCGTTACGAAAACAAAAAGAGCTATGGGCAGACTTTAGAGAGATGCTCCATAGGTAATTTCAATCATATTATCGCACTAGATCGGCAACTTTCATGACAACAAGTAATTAATTACTCCTTTATCCATTTTCTTTGTCGGACAGGGTTTGAAAAAGGTTAACGGGCAGGGCCGTGGGTGAATGGTCAGAAGAACTAAAATTTGTAGACCAAAATGTAAGTAATACTAGCTAGCTAGGTCTGCGTATCTCTTTGATTCTGCTTTCAATTCCATTATATCATGCTTTATTGATTATTATTTTGATTGAACTCTCTATTCTCGTAAAGTGCACGTATCAGTGACCCGGCAATAACTTATGTGGATACTATGTTTGCGAGTTCATTCGCAACACGATATGTGCGACGGGCCAAGCCGCACTAGAACAACTTAGAGTAAGTAAACAAAGTACACAACATTATTTTATTACCATCAATTGTGTTGAGTTTTATTCTTATATATATATTGACCTCATTCTTCATATATATATTTAGATCGAACGGATGCGGGACCAACTCCTACCATTTGACCGCATACGAGCCATTCAAGAGGAATTGGCGGGGTTCATACTTGATGAGGTCGTCACGTCTGGCGGAGAACTCTTTAGATATCCAAAAACTCTTTAGATGCTTGAACGTGTTTGTCTTGTACTTGATGCTTCAACGTTTACGGAGAATACCACACAATGGCGATGTTTGTGTATAATAATAGTTGCTTAATTATTCATTTACTCGTATGTACCGACGATGATGTATGTGTATATACCGCTCCCGATCGATTCCCCCCCCTCCCCGTGTTGGAGATATGCCCTAGAGGCAATAATAAATGTGGTTATTATTATATCTTCGTGTTTATGATAAATGTTTACATTCATGTTATAATAGTATTAACAAGGAAACATTGATACTTGTGTGATTTGTAAACTTAATTAGAAGTCCCTAGTATAGCCTCTATACTTCACTAGCTTGTTGGTTGATAGATGATTGTGGTTTCCCTATCATGAACATTGAGATGTTGTCAACAACAAGATCATATCGTTAGGAGAATGATATGGTGGACATACTCCTATAGATAAGCGTAGCATAAAGATCAAGTCATTTCAATAGTTCAATTGCTATATGCTTTCTGATACATAGTAACCTAATTCCTTCGACCATGAGATCATGCATATCACCTTTACCGGATGGATGCTTTGATGACATCAAACACCACACCGTAACTGGGTGGTTATAAAGGTGGCATTGAGTGTTCAGAAAGTTTTGGTTGAGACACATGGATCAAGAGTGGGATTTGTCCATCCACATGATGGATAGATATACTCTGGGCCCTCTCGGTGGAATGTCATCCAATTAGCTTGCAAGCATGTGACTTGGTCACAAGGGATCACATATCACGGGAACGAGAAAAGAGTACTTGTCAGTAACGAGGTTGAACTAGGTATGCAGAGATACCGACGATCATAACCTCGGATAAGTAACATATCGTGAGACAAAGGGAAATTGGTATCGTATGTAAGTGGTTCATTCGATCGCAAAGTAATCGTAGAAATATGTGGGAGCCATATGAATTTCCAGATTCCTCTATTGGTTATTGTTCGGAGAAGTGTCTCGATCATGTCCGCATAATTCACGAACCGTAGGGAGACACACTTAAGGATTCGACGTTGTTTGAGTAGTTATGGTATTATGAGAAAGAGACCGAATGTTGTTCGGAGTCTCGGATGGGATCCGGGATATCACGAGGTGATCCGGAATGGTCCGGAGAATAAGATTCATATAAGGAAAGTCCCGTTTCGGAGTTCGGAATGATTCCGGTGTTTTCATCAGGAACATTCTAGAAGGTTCCGGAATGTCCGGCACTCCGGAGGGGAAGGGGTACATGAATGTGTCATTGCATGTTGGAATGATTGCATCATGTATTTAGTGTCATCGCTGTTCCAAATAAGGGATTAAATCAAATCCTAGTTTGAAAAGTCAAACGGCAAGTTTGAAAAGTCAAACTGCCAGTTTTCGGAAAGAGGAGAAGGAGGATTGGTGGAGGCCGAATTGGAGGAGGGTTCCTCCCTTGGCCGGCGCACCACCAAGCCGACTTGGGGAGGGACTCTCCTCCCCTTGGCGCCAGCCCCCTCCCACCTATAAAAGGAGGGGCAGGGCTCCCCTCCTAGATACACAACTTTCACCTCTAGATCTCCGGTTTAGAGCCGTTTTGGATTAGAGCTTCTAATTGCTTTAGCCAGCGGTTTAGAGCCTTCTAATTGGTTTAGAGCCTTCTAATTGGTGTGTCTAATTACTAGACCACTAATAGCCTCTCTCATAAGCTCCACCATACTCGCACCGGCTTAAGGCGAAGCCCTGCGGGATCTCCCCTCTACTTCCGGTACCACGCCGTTGTGCTGCCGGAATCGCGAGGAGAGTACTACAACCTCCGCTGCCTGCTGGAACAAGGGAGAGGAAGGTCTTCGTCGAGTACCGAACGTGTGACCGACTGCGGGAGCGCTGCCGGAACGTGGCGCCGGAAGGATCGTCTACACGATCTTGAGATCGGAAAGAGTACGACTACATCACCCACGAGAATCCGCTCTCGTTAAACGCTTTGGAATCTTCGAGGGTAAGTTATACCATCGACTCGTTGCTACAATCTAGTAGATAGATCTTGGCTTGTTTGTTTGTATGCGATAGAAAATTTTTGTTTTCCATGCTACGAACCCCTACAGTGGTATCAGAGCCAGGTTTATATGTAGATCTGTTGCACGAGTAGAACACAATGGTCATTGTGGGCGTTGATGCTTTTATTGTCGATTGCTTCTTGTGTACTTTGCATCTTGCGGTATGTTGGGATGAAGCGGCCCGGGCTAACCTTACATGACATCGTTCATGAGACTTGCTCCACGCTTGACATGCAACTTGTATTGCATAAGTGGCTTTGCGGGTGCCTGTTTCTCCTAGCATAGTAAAGATCCAATACACAACGGGTGAGTAACAATACTTGTGTCAACGTTGTGGTTCTTGTTCGTAAGTTAGAACGACACTTATTGAAAGCCCCAAACCACGTAAAATATGCAAAGAAAGTAGAGGCGTCTAACTTTGTTTTGCAGGGGTGTGCAGTGATGTGATATGGCCATGATTGTGATTATATTTGATGTATGCAATGTTCCTTATTGTAAGTCGGCAACCGGCAGGAGCCATATGGTTGTCTTTAATTTATGTTAAGACCCGCGTGTCTATTCAAAGTAGTTGTAATAGTTGAAGCCGGTGGACGACAACCATGGAGAGGCGTCATTGACCTTGATGCAATGCCGGTGATGATGGAGATCATGTTCGTGCTTGAAGATGGAGATCAAAGCACAAAGAAGAAAGGCCATATCATATCACATATATATTGAATTGCATGTGATGTTAATCCTTTATGCATCTTGTATTGCTTAGTAGACGACGGTAGCATTATAAGATGATCCCTCATGCACATGAATTTCAAATCATAAAGTGTTCACCCTTAGTCAGCACCGTTGCTAAAGCTTGTTGTTTCGAAGCACCACGTGATGATCGGGTGTGTTAGATTCCGCAAGTGTATACAACGTGAGCAAGCCAGATTTGCTCATGCGGAAACTAAGGTTTGATCTTGACGAGCCTAGCATGTACAGACATGGTCTCGGAACACGGATCACCGAAAGGTAAAGCATGAATCATATAGTAGATATGATGAACATGACGATTGTTCGCCATTGAAACTATATCAACTCTCGTGATGATCGGTGTTGATGTGGTGGATTTGGTTCGTGTGATCACTAAAACAATGTGAGGGATGTTGTTTTGAGTGGGAGTTCACCTAGTTTAATTACATTAATTAATTTGAACTCAATTTATCATAAACTTAGTCTAAACTATTGCAAATATGTTGTAGATCAATGGCAGCCCCTACCATCAATTTTAATGCGTTCCTAGAGAAAGAAAAGTTGAAAAACAATGGAAGCAACTTCGCGGATTGGTTCCGCAATTTGAGGATTGTCCTCACAGCTGGTAATTTGACCTATGTGCTGGATGCACCGCTGGGTGACCCACCTGCAGCTGATGCTCCCGATGAAGTAAAGAATGTTTACCTCGCTCGGAAAAATCAGTACTCCATAGTTCAGTGTGCTATCTTGTATGGTTTAGAATCGGAGCTTCAGAAAAGGTTTGAGGATTCAGACCCATATGATATTGTCGAGGATCTCAAATTGATTTTTGAGACTCATGCGGCAATTGAAAGCTATGAAGCTTCTGAAAAGTTCTTTAACTGCAAGATGGAAGAAGGCAGCTCCGTCAGTGAGCATGTGCTTAAGATGTCAGGGCACGCAAACAAACTTCAAAGCTTGGGTATAGTGATTCCTAATGCTTTGGGGATTTACCGTGTCCTCCAATCACTACCACCAAGTTACAAGAACTTTGTGATGAACTACAACATGCAGAACATGAACAAGACGTTGCCAGAACTCTTTGCCATGTTGAAATCTGCAGAAGTGGAGATCAAGAAAGAGCACCAAGTGTTGTTGGTCAATAAGACCACCAAATTCAAGAAAGGCAAGTCTAAGCAAAAGGGACACTTCAAGAAGGGTGGTAAGAAAGCTACCACGCCGACGAAGAAGACCAGGGCTGGACCTAAGCCTGATACTGAGTGCTTTTACTGCAAGGGAGAAGGTCACTGGAAGCGGAATTGCCCAAAGTACTTGGCGGATTTGAAGAACGGCAACATCAAGAAGAAAGGTATATCTGATATACATGTTATTGATGTGTATCTCACTAGTACTCGTAGTAGTGCCTGGGTATTTGATACTGGTTCGGTTGCTCATATTTGTAACTCGAAACAGGTGCTGCAGAATAAACGGAAGCTAGCGAAGAACGAGGTGACGATGCGCGTGGGAAACGGATCAAAGGTTGATGTGATCGCGGTCGGCACGCTACCCCTTCATCTACCATCGGGATTAGTTTTATACTTAAATAATTGTTATTTGGTGCCTGCGTTGAGCATGAACATTATATCGGGATCTTGTTTATTGCGAGACGGTTACTTGTTTAAATCCGAGAATAATGGTTGTTCTATTTATATGAGTAATATGTTTTATGCACATGCACCTTTGATAGATGGTCTATTCTTATTGAATCTCGATAGTAGAAATACACATATCAACAACATTGAGGCTAAACGATTGAAATCAAGCGATAATTCGACCTATATGTGGCACTGTCGTCTTGGTCACATCGGAGTGAAACGTATGAAGAAACTCCATTCCGATGGACTTCTTGAATCACTTGATTTTGAATCACTTGAAAAATGCGAAGCATGTCTGATGGGAAAAATGACTAAGACTCCATTTTCTGGTATGATGGAGCGAGCTACAGACTTATTGGAAATCATACATACCGATGTGTGTGGTCCAATGAGTGTAGCATCGCGTAGTGGTTATCGTTATGTTCTTACCTTCACGGATGACTTGAGTAGATATGGGTATATCTATTTCATGAAACATAAGTCCGAAACTTTCGAGAAGTTTAAGGAGTTTCAAAGTGAGGTAGAGAATCAACGTAACAAGAAGATTAAATTTCTACGTTCTGATCGTGGAGGTGAATATCTAAGTTACGAGTTTGGCGAGCATTTGAAGAAATGCGGAATACTTTCACAATTGACACCGCCGGGAACACCACAGCGTAATGGTGTGTCCGAACGTCGTAATCGAACTCTCTTAGATATGGTTCGTTCTATGATGTCACTTACAGATTTACCGCTATCATTTTGGGGTTATGCATTAGAAACAGCCGCATTCACTTTAAATAGGGCACCGTCTAAATCCGTTGAAACGACACCGTATGAATTATGGTTTGGGAAGAAACCTTAATTGTCGTTCTTTAAAGTTTGGGGATGCGAAGCCTATGTAAAGAAGTTACAGCCGGACAAGCTTGAACCCAAAGCGGAAAAGTGCGTCTTCATAGGATACCCGAAGGAAACTATTGGGTATACCTTCTATCATAGATCCGAAGGCAAAATCTTCGTTGCCAAGAATGGATCCTTTCTAGAGAAGGAATTTCTCTCGAAAGAATTGACTGGAAGGAAAGTAGAACTTGACGAGGTTGTCGAACCTTCTCTCGATATTGCGAGTAGCGCAGCACCGGAAGAAGTTCCTGTGGTGCCTGCACCAATAAGAGAGGAAGCTAATGATGGTGATCATGAAACTTCGGTTGAAGTTGCTACAGAGCCTCGGAGGTCGACGAGAACTCGTACCACTCCCGAATGGTATGATTCCGTTATGAATGTCATGGTGGTGGACAACACCGATGACCCCGAGACATATGAGGAAGCAATGATGAGCCCAGATTCCAATAAATGGCAAGAAGCCATGAAATCCGAGATTGGATCCATGTACGAAAACCAAGTATGGACTTTGGTGGACTTACCAGATGGCCGAAAGGCTGTCGAGAACAAGTGGATTTTCAAGAAGAAAACAGATGCTGATGGTAATGTTACTGTCTATAAAGCTCGACTTGTCGCAAAAGGGTTTCGAAAAATTCAAGGAGTTGACTACGATGAGACTTTCTCACCGGTAGCGAAGATAAAGTCTGTGAGGATTATGTTAGCAGTCGCTGCATATTATGATTATGAGATATGGCAGATGGATGTCAAAACAGCATTCCTCAATGGAGACATTGATGAAGAGTTGTATATGATGCAACCCAAAGGTTTTGTCGATCCTAAAGATGCTAACAAGGTATGCAAACTTCAACGGTCCATCTATGGATTGAAGCAAGCATCCCGAAGTTGGAATCAACGTTTTGATAAGGTAATCAAAAGTTTTGGTTTTATACAAACTTATGGAGAAGCTTGTATTTACAAGAAAGTGAGTGGGAGCTCTGTAGCATTCTTAATACTATATGTGGATGACATATTATTGATTGGGAATGATGTAGACCTTCTTAATAGTGTCAAGGAATATTTGAATAATAGTTTTTCAATGAAGGATCTTGGCGAAGCAGCTTACATATTAGGCATAAAGATTTATAGAGATAGATCGAAACGCCAAATATCATTGTCACAGAGTACATATTTGGACAAAGTTCTAAAGAGGTTTGGAATGGAAGAAAGCAAGAAAGGGTTCTTGCCCATGTTGCCCAATACGACCTTGAGTAAAACTCAAAGTCCGACATCGGCAGAAGATAGAGAAAGGATGAGTAAGACTCCCTATGCCTCAGCCATAGGATCTCTAATGTATGCCATGCTATGTACTAGACCCGACATTGCATATGCTGTTAGTTTAACTAGCAGATATCAAAGTGATCCAGGAGTGGATCATTGGACAGCGGTCAAAAACATCCTTAAGTACTTGAGAAGAACTAAGGATATGGTTCTTTCTTATGGAGGTGATGAACAGCTCGTTGTTAATGGTTACACTGATGCTAGTTGGAACACTGATCCGGATGATTCTAAATCGCAATCCGGATACGTATTTATTTTGAATGGTGCAGCAGTTAGCTGGAGGAGTGCAAAGCAAAGCGTTGTGGCGAGATCTTCAACTGAAATGGAATACATGGCTGCTTCGGAGGCTTCACAAGAAGCGATATGGATGAAAGAGTTCATTACAGAGCTGGGTGTGGTTCCTAGTGCGCTGGACCCAATGTCTATCTACTGTGATAACATGGGCGCCATAGCCAATGCGCAAGAACCAAGGTCACACAAGAAGCTGAAGCATATCAAGCTGCGTTTTCACGCTATTCGAGAACATATCCAGGATGGGGATATAAAGATTTGCAAAGTACACACAGATCTGAATGTGGCGGATCCGTTGACTAAACCTCTCCCGAGGGCAAAACATGACCAACACCAAACTGCCATGGGTGTTCGGTATATTACCATGTAATCTAGATTAGATGACTCTAGTGCAAGTGGGAGACTGTTGGAGATATGCCCTAGAGGCAATAATAAATGTGGTTATTATTATATCTTCGTGTTTATGATAAATGTTTACATTCATGCTATAATAGTATTAACAAGGAAACATTGATACTTGTGTGATTTGTAAACTTAATTAGAAGTCCCTAGTATAGCCTCTATACTTCACTAGCTTGTTGGTTGATAGATGATTGTGGTTTCCCTATCATGAACATTGAGATGTTGTCAACAACAAGATCATATCGTTAGGAGAATGATATGGTGGACATACTCCTATAGATAAGCGTAGCATAAAGATCAAGTCATTTCAATAGTTCAATTGCTATATGCTTTCTGATACATAGTAACCTAATTCCTTCGACCATGAGATCATGCATATCACCTTTACCGGATGGATGCTTTGATGACATCAAACACCACACCGTAACTGGGTGGTTATAAAGGTGGCATTGAGTGTTCGGAAAGTTTTGGTTGAGACACATGGATCAAGAGTGGGATTTGTCCATCCACATGACGGATAGATATACTCTGGGCCCTCTCGGTGGAATGTCATCCAATTAGCTTGCAAGCATGTGACTTGGTCACAAGGGATCACATATCACGGGAACGAGAAAAGAGTACTTGTCAGTAACGAGGTTGAACTAGGTATGCAGAGATACCGACGATCATAACCTCGGATAAGTAACATATCGTGAGACAAAGGGAAATTGGTATCGTATGTAAGTGGTTCATTCGATCGCAAAGTAATCGTAGAAATATGTGGGAGCCATATGAATTTCCAGATTCCTCTATTGGTTATTGTTCGGAGAAGTGTCTCGATCATGTCCGCATAATTCACGAACCGTAGGGAGACACACTTAAGGATTCGACGTTGTTTGAGTAGTTATGGTATTATGAGAAAGAGACCGAATGTTGTTCGGAGTCTCGGATGGGATCCGGGATATCACGAGGTGATCCGGAATGGTCCGGAGAATAAGATTCATATAAGGAAAGTCCCGTTTCGGAGTTCGGAATGATTCCGGTGTTTTCATCAGGAACATTCTAGAAGGTTCCGGAATGTCCGGCACTCCGGAGGGGAAGGGGTACATGAATGTGTCATTGCATGTTGGAATGATTGCATCATGTATTTAGTGTCATCGCTGTTCCAAATAAGGGATTAAATCAAATCCTAGTTTGAAAAGTCAAACGGCAAGTTTGAAAAGTCAAACTGCCAGTTTTCGGAAAGAGGAGAAGGAGGATTGGTGGAGGCCGAATTGGAGGAGGGTTCCTCCCTTGGCCGGCGCACCACCAAGCCGACTTGGGGAGGGACTCTCCTCCCCTTGGCGCCAGCCCCCTCCCACCTATAAAAGGAGGGGCAGGGCTCCCCTCCTAGATACACAACTTTCACCTCTAGATCTCCGGTTTAGAGCCGTTTTGGATTAGAGCTTCTAATTGCTTTAGCCAGCGGTTTAGAGCCTTCTAATTGGTTTAGAGCCTTCTAATTGGTGTGTCTAATTACTAGACCACTAATAGCCTCTCTCATAAGCTCCACCATACTCGCACCGGCTTAAGGCGAAGCCCTGCGGGATCTCCCCTCTACTTCCGGTACCACGCCGTTGTGCTGCCGGAATCGCGAGGAGAGTACTACAACCTCCGCTGCCTGCTGGAACAAGGGAGAGGAAGGTCTTCGTCGAGTACCGAACGTGTGACCGACTGCGGGAGCGCTGCCGGAACGTGGCGCCGGAAGGATCGTCTACACGATCTTGAGATCGGAAAGAGTACGACTACATCACCCACGAGAATCCGCTCTCGTTAAACGCTTTGGAATCTTCGAGGGTAAGTTATACCATCGACTCGTTGCTACAATCTAGTAGATAGATCTTGGCTTGTTTGTTTGTATGCGATAGAAAATTTTTGTTTTCCATGCTACGAACCCCTACACCCCGTCCCCGCCGCGCCGCAGAAATACGCCCAGAACGGGGCGGCGGCAGAACTCTGCCGCGCAGAGATTTATGCCGTTTTCCTGCCGTGGCAGAGATTTATCTCTTTTTCCTGTCGCGACACAGAACGAACCGGTGTTAAAGGGGGGGGGGGCTAAGCGCTGCAGCAGCCCCACGTGCGCCACCCTTTAACACCGGTTCATATAAGAACCAGTGTTAAAGGGAGGGGCCTCTAACACTGAACCCTCAACAACGGTTCTACAACCGCTGTTAGAGGGCCTTAGGAACCGGTGTTAAAGGCCCCCGTCTGCACTAGTGCAATAAACATAGTACAAAAGTATAAACTAAATTAGTCAATTAAAACACTAATGCATGGGAAGGGATTGGCACATTTCTGGGTTGTCCCTACTTCTCATGTTTTGTTCTATTGCATTTCTAATAAAACAACGGTCCCACATCCTTCCTCACAGGCGGCATGCACCACCATGTTGTGTGTTCAACAATCTTGCTTTCTTGCCTAATATGGCGTGCACTACCATGTTGATGGATTTTGGAGGGTTCGCAGTGCAATGCCCCACCTATCAGTACATTCTGTGAGGTGGCGCGGTGGTGGCTTACATTCCACCATCACGAACAATACCAAATTATATTAAAAAAATCAGTAGAGGTTAATTAATAAGGCTTCGTTTGTGTGCTCAGCTAAACTGAAGTATCTCAAAACAAAAGTATTGTAAGAGCATCTCCACTCGCCTACCCAGGAGGCCTATCCGGACGCCGAATTTTGGTCCGGACACCGAAAATTCGCCCGTCGCGTATCCAAGGACCTGTTTTCCTTCGGATTTTGGCATGTTTTGGTCCGGCCTACCCAGGCCGTACCCAGGATCCCGGGTACGCCCTGGGAATGCCGGACTCAGTGAAAACGTGCGTGGGCCAGCTCTGTCGGCGAGAGAAGGCACCACTCCCGCCAATTCGCCGAGCTCCCCGCCCTTTTCTTCCCCCTCCTGCCTTTCTCCCCCATTCCCCATGCCGAAGCTCCATCGATCATCGCGCCCGCCATGCCGCCCAAGAGTTTTGTCCAACCTAGATCGATCCTCGGCGAGGGTCCAGCGGAGAATAAAGCGAGGAAGCCGAGAGCGCCGCCGACCAAGCCGGAGGGCATGTCCTCGATGGAGTGGGAGAAGAGGGAGTAGGTCAGGCAGATCTCGTCGGCCGAGCGGAAGGACAGGAAGGAGAGGGCGAAGCTCGGCAGCAGCAAGCGGAGGAGGAGAAGGCGATGGTGAAGGCGTCGTCGGAAGAACAGGGGATGGTGAAGGCGAAGCAGGCGGCGGCGACGCGTTCGGTGTTGATGGCCGCGCCGTACCCACCACACTGGGGGAGCCAGGCCAGCGTCGGCTCGCCTGCCGGCTTCTCGCCGATCTCTCCGGCCAACTTCCAGGAGAGCCAGGCGGCTGCTCGGCAGAGGTACTCCCCGTCGCCGGAGTTCGACGGCGTGTTCAACCCGAACGTGCTCTTCCCCTGCCCGGCTCCGCGACACCCTTCGCCGTTCGGCGTGGACATCAACGTCCCATACTCGACCTCTCTAGTGTACGCAAGCCCCGCTCTGCGCCGCGGACCGCTGCCTTTCGGCGGAAGCTCGGCAACCTTCAGCGAGGCCGACGCGCGCAACCTGTTCGGCGGAATGCCGGACGCACTTCTGGCCGGCATGACGCCCGAGGCCTACATGGAGGACCTGATCGCGACAGGCTCGGCGTCCAACCACCCCTCCTTCTTCACGGAAGAGCAGACTCGTGCCGACGCCGAGCGCGGCATTGAGTCCCAGGACCTCGTCAACGTCGATGCGGAGGAGACCCAGGCGGAGCAGACGCAGCCAGAGGACGCCGAGACTGAGGCGAAAGGCAAGAAGGGGAAGAATGTTGGAGATATATCCTAGAGGCAATAATAGATATAGTTATTATTATATCTTTGTGTTTATGATAAATGTTTACATTCATGCTATAATAGTATTAACAAGGAAACATTAATACTTGTGTGATTTGAAGACTAAAATAAGAGTCCCTAGTAAAGCCTCTATATAATACTAGCTTGTTGGTTAATAGATGATTGTGGTTTCCCTATCATGAACATTGAGATGTTATTAACAACAAGATCATATCGTTAGGAGAATGATATGGTGGACATACTCCTATAGATAAGCGTAGCATAAAGATCAAGTCATTTTAATAGTTCAATTGCTATATGCTTTCTGATACATAGTAATCTAATTCCTTCGACCATGAGATCATGCATATCACCTTTACCGAATGGATGCTTTGATGAAATCAAACACCACATCGTAACTGGGTGGCTATAAAGGTGGCATTGAGTGTTCAGAAAGTATTGGTTGAGACACATGGATCAAGAGTGCGATTTGTCCATCCATATGACGGATAGATATACTCTGGGCCCTCTCGGTGAAATGACATCCAATTAGCTTGCAAGCATGTGACTGGCTCACAAGGGATCACATATCACGGGAACGAGAAAAGAGTACTTATCAGTAACGAGGTTGAACTAGGTATGCAGAGATACCGACGATCATAACCTCGGATAAGTAAACTATCGTGAGACAAAGGGAAATTGATATCGTATGTAAGTGGTTCATTCGATC
The DNA here is from genome assembly GCA_910589765.1 of Avena atlantica. Classification (NCBI taxonomy): domain Eukaryota; kingdom Viridiplantae; phylum Streptophyta; class Magnoliopsida; order Poales; family Poaceae; genus Avena; species Avena atlantica. Next base: position 428,252,745 of record OU342733.1, read on the forward strand.
GCAAAGTATTCGTAGAAATATGTGGGAGCCATATGAATTTCCAGATTCCTCTATTGGTTATTGTTCGGAGAAGTGTCTCGATCATGTCCGCATAATTCACGAACCGTAGGGAGACACACTTAAGGATTCGACGTTGTTTGAGTAGTTATGCAATGATGAGAAAGAGACCGAATGTTGTTCGGAGTCTCGAATGGGATTCAGGATATCACGAGGAGATCCGGAATGGTCCAGAGAATAAGATTCATATAAGGAAAGTCCCGTTTCGGAGTTGGAGAATGGTTCCGGTGTTTTCATCAGGAATGTTCTAGAAAGTTCCGGAATGTCCGGCACTCCGGAGGGGAAGGGTACATGAATGTGTTATATCAAGTTGATATGATTGCATCATGTACTCGGTGTCATCGCTGAACAAAATAGAGGGTTTATTCAAATCCTAGTTTGAAAACACAAACGCCAAGTTTGAAAGTCAAACGGCTATTTTGGGAAGTGGGGAAGGAGGAGGAAACCGAGTTGGGGAGGAGTCCCTCCTCCACCGCCGGCCCACCTCCAAGCCGAGTTGGGGAGGGACTCCCCTCCCCTTGGCCGGCCGGCCCCTCCACCTATATAAGGAGGGGCAGGACTCCCTCCTAGACACACAACTCCTCCGCCTCCAAACCCTAAGCCGCCTGCGCCGCCACCTGCTGCCGCCGCCGCCGCCCTAGGGAAAACCGCCGCCGCCGCCTAGCAACCCTAGCCGCCGGCCTAGCCTCCTCCTCGGCGTGTCTAAACCCTAGATCGTCGAGGGACTCTCTCATACTCCACCATACTCGCTCCGGCTTAAGGCGAAGCCCTGCGAGATCTCCCCTCTACTTCCGGTACCACGCCGTTGTGCTGCCGGAATCGCGAGGAGAGTGCTACAACCTCCGCTGCCTGCTGGAACAAGGGAGAGGAAGGTCTTCGTCGAGTACCGAACGTGTGACCGACTGCGGGAGCGCTGCCGGAACGCAGCGCCGGAAGGATCATCTACGCGATCTTGAGATCAGGAAGAGTACGACTACATCACCGACGAGAATCCACTCTCGTTAAACACTTTGGAATCTTCGAGGGTGAGTTATTCTATCAACTCATTGCTACAATCTAGTAGATAGATCTTGGCTTGTTTGTTTGTATGCGGTAGAAATTTTTTGTTTTCCATGCTACGAAACCCTGTAAAGAAGACGGTGGACGCTCGGCTCAAATGGACCGTGGCCGAGGACACCTGCCTCACCGAGGCTTGGAAGACGGTGAGCATGGATCCGATAACGGGTGCGAACCAAAATTCCGACAATTATTGGCGGCCCGTGAAGGCAGCATTCAATGAGCGAAGCATGTGCGACCCAAAGTATCGCAAGATCCACATGGATCTAGGGGAGAAGGCAATAACGAACCACTGGGCGATCATCCAAACAGCATGCAGCAAGTGGCACAGTTGCGTGGAAGAAGTCGACCGCACACAAGCCAGTGGGGAGAACATGGACAACAAGGTACTCGCGAACATTAACTTTGTTGTACACTCTCTTGACACACTCGCGAACCTGGACAACTTGTAACATCCCAAAAATATCAAACTTAGATCAACAAAACACTAATCCTAAAGTTTAGGGTTAACAAAAACTTTTCTAAATCAATTCATGAAAGCATGTCTATGTGTATGCATGAATTTTGAAATTCTTTAAAACCACTTTGTTTGTGTGATCCATTGCTTGTAAAATGTTTCTTAGGTGAAAAGAACATCATCTAAAACATTCCCCACACTTTTCCTAAAGGAAAATAAGTCAAAACCAATATATCAAGTGAATGGTCATTTTGACCAATTTAACTCCCATGCCTACTTTGGCTGACTCAAACTTTCAAAACCTAACAGAAACTTTTCTGGATCTTTGCACCCCTTGAATGTACTCATAACAAAGTATCAAGGCCCACCTTGTGATCATCCAGAAACTTTCAAAAGCATAGTTTAAATGATAACTCAAAATTGAATCTTCTTCATATGGGAAGATCCCACTTTTTCAAAACCCACTTAAACAAGCTCAATTTTCAAAACCCAAGCATCTGCAGACTCACCAGAACCAATCTAGCAAACCCACCAAAAATCATTTCAAAATTCAAAACTTGATTTCATGCGGCCATTTCATCAAATAGGTTGCAGACACAAATCAAACAAAACACAAAACACTATAGTGTGCAGTGATTCTTGCCTAACTTGTTCCCTAGTCAGCTCTCACACACCTCAGTAGATCATCTAGAAAGATTAGCCCAACACTAGCACCCTGTGAGCTTGCTATTCCCATTAGTGGTGAACAGCCGAGCAACCCCATGTCACCCCAAAGTGGACAGCAAGCTAGGAGCAGCAGCAAGCCTAGCCAGCATGTCTGGGAGGCAGCCCACCGTCCACCGCCACTGCCTGTCCCAGCCGCGAGCGTTGCCAAGCCCTGGACCACGCGCGCAAGACACGCCCAGACCATGCCGAGCGTGCGCCAGAGCGCCACCCTCGACCACCACCCACAGACCGCGCGCTGCCCTCACCGCGCGCACACACGATCACCACCGACCCAGGAGACCGCCAGACATCCCCGTTTAACGCCCCGCGCCATACAGCCACCGCCCGCCGTCGAGAACGCCGCCTCTGCCGCGCAGAGCACCGCCCGTTCCAGACCAAACCACACCGCCCCATCACTCGCGACCATGCCGTTGAGCATCGCCAGGAGACACAGCACCGTCCCCTACCCTTGCCCATGCCATTAGCTGCCTGTAACATCGCCTCCGACGAGCTCACCTTGCGCCCCGACGGTCCCCTCGCTCGACTATAAATAGAGGCCACCCCCGCACGATTTCTTCACACCATCTCACTCCCCTCTCCTCACTGATCGTGCCACACATTCTCAGAGCAAGGCGAGCACCACCCCGCCGGAATTTCGCCGGAGCCTGCCGCTGCCGGAGAAGAAAGGAGCCAGCGATTGGAGCCGCCCCAGGAGAAGCCACCGGTACCAGGAGGTTCGCCGTCGTCGACTTCGTCGTTCGCCCGCCTCGCCGACCCTCGCCCGTACCCCGGTGAGCCCCCAGCACCCCTCACTGGCCGCACTAGGTTTCGTTCTCGCCGGAGCTGTCTCGCGTCGACGATGACCCTCAGCCGTTGGATTAGAACCAGATCTAACGAACCACGTTGCCCCATACCGCTTCGCCCAGCCCCGTGTCACTGACGAGTGGGGACACCCACTTAAGCAGCCCGCGGGAGCACTGCGCTTAGCAGGCCGGCCCGTTAGAATTTCCCGCGCAGCCCAGCATTTCAAATTAAACTTTTTCTTTTTAAATTCAAACACACTTCAGTACCCAACTTCAAAAATCAACCCAGATCAATTTAGTGCACCAAATTAGATGAAACCAATTTTGTTGGAAAGGTCTGTGAATGCTTAATCCAAGCCCGTTGGATTCAAGTCATTTGGATTTGTAGATCACCCTTAGCAAAAATGACAAGGCAGAAGCTTTTCTGCATTCAAACATTTTTCAAATTTAAACCACAATAGCTTTTGAGTTGATTCCAACTCTCAAAAATCACTTTCAACCATACCTTTCAGAATATATAAAAATATATATAGGTTACTTGCAGAAATAATGTTCAAGGAATAAAGGAATGCTTCATAAGCATTTCTAGCCACTTTAATTAATTAAAATAAAAGGGTAAAACCTTGTTAAATTGTGACACCACTTTAATTCACATTCCCATGGACTACAACATGTGGTGATGACATGTGTCAACATGATCCCATGTTTAGTTTGGAGAATATTAAATCTTAAGTAGTTCTTCAATGAGTAGAAATTACTTTTCTAAAATAAGAAGACTTAAACCAATCCTTAACCTTGTAATGTTAGAGATGATGCTAGATCATCTATAGGACCCTTGTGTGTGATGATTGCAAGTAGTTAAGTATTGTTTGGTGATTGTGTACCTCGTATTTATTCATAGACGCTAGTACCGACCAAGGCTACGAAGAAGAAGGAGGATACTACGAAGAGGAAGCCGAGGAGAACTTCAACCACTGCTCTGCACAAGGCAAGCTAGTAACTATGCAAGCTTATACTGATATTGATGCAAGCTAACACTTGCAAGATACCCTTTTGTTGCCACAACCCATGCTTGTGACATGATTACTATATGCCCTAAGCGTATGTAACCATACCCACTCGCTAAACCAATCCTAGTTTTATGGCAAGCTTTTTACTCTATTTCCTTATCAAAGTTTACTTAGAGGCTACCCAAGAAGTTTGGTAGATACTAGACAGTTGTGCTGAAGGTTGCATAAAGAACATTAAAATTTGACCTAAGCTAGACAACTTGCTATCAGCTTATGATATAAGGTTGGACTTAGTTGCAATTTCACTAGTTACCACCCCTCTATTAGTACTACCCCCCTGTAGATGCTAGTGATAAGCCTAAAACTTGATCAACTTTAGATGGGAATACTTGGTGGAAAAATGGTTATGAAAACCTTGGAATGATGGATCATTCTATTGAAATGTTTTGGACATGTGTTTCCAAACACTTGATGACTTTGGTGATGAAAATGTTGAGGCATGAGCCTTAGCCCTTTATAAAACTGATGGTTGTCTGGATGCGATACCATTCCAATTTTATCGTACAACCACAATACCCGAATATTGGGTAGGGCTTGACTGGAAACTTATATACCTTAGTATTAGTTCCCTCACGGCCAAGGTCTGAGCTGAGGCTACCTTGTGAAGATTGTCCACCTGTGCAGTACCCAAGATGACAGTGGTCATGGTTGGGAGGCCAAACTCACAGGAGAGGTGCTTATACTAGGGAGTGTAAATGGAAGGTTAGGATTGATTATCCGCATACTGAGTATGGTGAATTCAGGATTTGTTCCTGACGGATGTATCGAATGTTGTGGTGAAAGTGTACAATCTCTGCAGAGTGTCAAACTATTCGAATAGCCGCGTCCGCGGTTATGGACAGTTGGAGTGGCCATACTGTTCCCCCGTCAGACTTTTCAAAATGACTTGTGAACGACCTGAGACTTTGACTTGACCACAATAGAGTTGTGACTGGAAATACAAGATCCCACTTAGGAGTTATAAAATTGTGACCAGCTTGGGAACTTAGTAGTATAAATCTGGCTTTTGCAAAACAACCCTAGAGCCTAGTGTCCTATTATCCAAAAACCCCTCTTTCTTGTTAGTATTAGTTTGCGAGTACTTAAAGAGTACTCATGGCTTTGTCGTTGGCTATTCCCATGGCCAGACTATGAAGAGGAGTACCTGGAGGATGGACCCCAGGACGGTTACGACAACTAGGATCATCTCCCATCGTCAGCATTGCCTGTGACCCCGAAGATGGAGCCTCGCCTACGCTACCGTTATTATGCCGTATTCCGCTGCTTGATGTTGTATTAAGGACTGGATCATGAGATCCCTATTTGTGTAAGAACTTATGTATCTTTGTAATGGATGAAGTACTATGGTATCCAATTCTGTTATGTCTCGCAAAAATGGTAATCCTGGGATTGCGATGTATGGCATAACAGGCATCTAGGATTGAAAAATCCGGGTGTTGACAAGTTGGTATCAGAGCCATCCTGACCATAGGAGACCCTAGTTAGATTGGACGCTGAACCAAAAACTTAGTTTCAATACTCAAAAACAAAACTATTTACGAAAACTTATTCTCATTCTTACCTCTTAAATTCTTTAATAAACCTCATGTACCTCAAAAACTCTTGCAAAATATATAAAATTTTGACACACTTGATCACTTTGCTAAACTACTCCTCCTCTATTTTTATAGATGGACGTGAAGTACAGCAAGTTTTACCAACTCGGAAATGGAGGAGACCTTATCTTTGAGAGGGATCTGGATCAGCTTTCGGAACTTTTGGAGCGCCCGCATCCCGAGTTCTTCGGAGCTCAGCTCAATGATCAAGGGGGAGAAGATCTACAGTGGCTAATAGTTGCAAGTCTCCGAGGAAAGATTGAACCTCCCACTGCGGAGGGAATTCAGTTTACCTTGAGGGAAAACAACTGGCTCGATGGACTTGCCAGAGCAATGCAGGAAGCTCTTTCCCGTCTGTGTGGGCAGATCATCAATCAGATCAAAGGTACTCGCTTTGAGTTTTGCCCAAGACGTGATGCAAATGGTCAACCACTGGAAGCCCCATACCACCCCGAGCTGAAGACCCAATTGGACCACCTTAGCTTCATGATGTATGATCGTCAGCAGGAACTGGACAACTGCCGTGACTATTGTAACCACAAGTCTGCCATCATCAAGACGAAGGATCAGACCATCGCCATGCTAGCAAAGGATCGCAAGTCTCGCCGCCGTCAGCTCGACAAGAAGGAGCGCATTATTTCCCGTCTTCGCCATCGTATCTCAGCTCTGGAAGAGACCATCCATGAGAGAGACATGCAGTTAGAGGAAAGGGAAAATGCCGGAGAAGATCTTCGTGGAGACCCTTACTCCTATCTCAGCGATGACGATGATTTTCTGGAGGACCAGGCCATGGACTTCTTCACCGATGAGGATGATTTCGCCTTCATCGATGATGTGGAAGATGATGAAGCCACAGACTCCGAGCAGTAGTAGCACTGAGCACTAGCGTAGCGAGTAGTAGTCGGTCCCACTGTATCGTAGTTCCCAGAATGGTTCTTAAAACCATCTGTTTTGCTTTGTTGTGGTGTGTGTTGTACTGTGTGCTATGAGTGAATGAATGAAAAAGCAAGTTGCTAGAAAACTTGAGTCAACTCTAAAAACTTTTCAAAGACCCAAAACCTTAGAAATTTCCCTCTTTTCTCATGATCTATATCAATCCTCAGATGCCACGTGGAGGAAGTGGTTCAACCCCGGACCCAATGTTGCAGATCCTGCAAATGTTGACTTCTGACCACGAAGCTGAACAAGCGGAACGGCAAGCCAACCTAGCTACTCTGCAACAGATAGCCCAGCTAGCCCACAACAACCAAGGTCATGGAAATCAGGACAACCACGAATTTAAGATCAAGAACTTCCAGAATACCAACCCACCCGTTTTCACCAAGTCAGAAGAACCCCTAGACGCCGATGATTGGCTGCAAACCATGGAGAATAACTTAGAAGTAGCCGGAGTAGAAGCCAATGAGAAAGTCTTGTTCGCCACTCATTATCTAGCCGGAGATGCCAGGGCATGGTGGAACAGTGTTCGTGCAATGACCGGAGGCCAAATGATGACCTGGGAGGAATTCAAGGTCAAGTTTAGCAGAACCCATGTGCCGCCAGGTTTGATCAAGAGAATGAGAGACGAGTTCAGAGAATTGAAGCAAGGAAGGATGACTGTAGTGGAATACCGTGACAAATTTTTGTCATTAGCTAGGTACGCCCCAGATGAGATAGACACCGAAGCCAAGAAGAAAGAAAGATTCCTGAATGGTCTGCATGACGAGATGCAGACAGTATTAGTCAATATTCCCTTTGCTGATATCGAAGCCCTTGTCGACTCCGCTATCCAGATGGAAGGAAAGATCAATCAGGCCAATGAGAACCGCAAGCGTCGCATGATGCATCAACCAGGAACCCATCAGACCCCAAAGTATCGCCCCAACCCATCTCCAGGATTTGCCCCAAGAACCAACAGACCCCCTATGACCCGTCCGAACTCTCCCAACCGTGGAAACCCTAGACCCGGAGGAAATCACAACAACCCCGGCAATTCTAGCCCTTTCAACCGTGCCCCACCCAAGTTCAACACCAACCATGCTACCGTCAACCCCAATACTGCCCCGAGGACTGGAAGCAATGTTGTGCCTGTCACAGCCAAGGACAAGTCCCAAGTGACCTGTTATGACTGTGGAAATAAAGGCCACTATTCCAACGAGTGCCCCAACAAGAAGAACGCTACAGCCCCTAATACCAATGTCCCAGCCCAGCAGCAGCGTCGTGTCCAGCCAGGGAGAAGATTTGCCCCCGGAAATTCACTCAACCGTAATGGCCGCCTTTTTCTCATGCATGCTGAAGAAGCTCAGGAAGCGCCAGACGTCGTGCTGGGTATGTTTTCTGTTAATTCAGTACTCGCAAGAGTGTTGTTTGATTCTGGTGCATCGCATTCATTTGTCACCGAAGAATTTGCATGCACTAGTAAAATCCAACCAACCAAACTGAAGCATGTGATGATTGTACAAATTCCCGGATCAGCCACCAAGGCTAGGCATATTTGCAAAGCCGTCCCTATCCGAATCCATGGCATAGATTTTTATGCTAATCTAATAGTACTCGGAACTAAAGGTTTGGAAGTAGTACTAGGAATGGATTGGATGTCTAAACATAAAGGAATGATTGACTGTGCCAAGAAAGCCATTACCATGACTAGTACCACCGGAATATTAGTCGAGCATATATCGGAAACCTTACCTCGCCAATTCAAGTGTAACAAGAGTCTAGCCCAACCTACCATCGACCAAGTTCGGATAAGTCTGTGAATACCCCGATGTATTTCCAGATGTTTTGCCCGGTATGCCCCCAGATAGGGATATCGAGTTTATCATCGAACTAATCCCCGGAACAGGACCTATATCCCAGAGACCCTATAGTATGAACCCGTCAGAACTAGAAGAACTGAAGAAGCAACTGGATTCCATGTTAGAAATCGGATTGATTCAACCAAGTGCGTCCCCATGGAGGTCACCTGTCTTATTTGTGGACAAGAAGGATGGAGGTAACCGTTTGTGTACGGATTATCGAAAGTTGAATGATGTCACCATCAAGAACAAGTACCCCTTGCCCAAGATAGAGGATTTGTTTGATCAGTTGACCGGTGCCCAGGTGTTTTCTAAGATTGATCTTAGAACTGGTTATCATCAACTCAAAATTCGTGCAGAGGATATTCCAAAGACTGCCTTTACCACCAGATATGGGTTGTATGAGTATACAGTCATGTCTTTTGGATTAACCAATGCCCCCGCTTATTTCATGAACCTCATGAATAAGATTTTTATGGACTTCCTGGATAAGTTTGTCGTTGTTTTCATCGATGACATTCTGATTTATTACAAATCGGAAGAAGAACATGAGCTACACCTAAGGACCATTCTTGGAACCCTTAGAGAGCATCAGCTGTATGCAAAATTTAGCAAATGTGAATTCTGGTTACAGGAAGTAGGATTCCTCGGTCACATTGTATCAGCCGGAGGAATTGCCGTTGACCCTGCCAAAGTGAAAGATGTAGAAGATTGGCAAGCCCCAACCACTCAAACCCAAGTTCGTGCTTTTCTCGGATTGGCGGGATATTACCGCAAATTCGTAGAAGAATTCTCTAGTATCGCTCGACCCATGACCCAATTGCTGAAGAAGGACAAGAAGTTTGAATGGACGGACAAGTGTGAAGCGAGTTTCCAAGAACTCAAAAGGAGATTGATTTCCGCCCCAATCCTTATCATGCCGGATATCACGAAGCCATTCGATGTGTATTGTGACGCATCCAAGATTGGTCTCGGATGTGTGCTAATGCAAGAAGGCCAAGTTATATCCTATCTATCGCGACAATTGAAGCAGCATGAACAAAATTATCCAACCCATGACCTCGAACTCGCAGCCGTAGTTCTAGCCCTGAAGACATGGAGACATTACCTTATGGGAAACCGTTGTGAGATTTATTCGGATCACAAGAGCCTAAAGTATATATTCACTCAGAAGGAGCTGAATATGAGGCAGAGAAGATGGATTGAGCTAATCAAGGATTACGACCTGGACATTCATTATCACCCTGGAAAAGCCAACGTAGTAGCCGATGCCCTTAGCAGATTGCCGTGCCGCTTGAACTCCATGATTTTGAAGGAGCAACCAAGTTTGCACAAGGAGATGGAAGATTTTCGACTAGAATTAGTAAGTGAAGGATTTTTGGCTAGCATAGAACTTCAGCCCACTTTGATCAGTCAGGTTAAAGAGGCGCAGAAAGGAAATGCTAGTATCGACGGAATTAAACGTCGTATCGGTACAGGCAAAGTACCCGGATTCACCGAGGACGAAGAAGGAGTTTTGTTGTACAAAGGACGCCTTTGTGTACCAGCAGATTCTGAGTTAAAAGAAGTTATCTTGAAGGAGGCCCATGATACTCATTATTCTATCCATCCAGGAGGAACTAAGATGTATCAAGATTTGAAAGAGCAATTTTGGTGGCATAAGATGAAGAGAGAAATCGGAAGCTATATCGCCAAGTGTGATATATGTCAGCGAGTCAAGGCAGGACATCAAAGACCCGCTGGATTGTTGCAACCTTTGCAAATTCCGGAATGGAAATGGGATTCTGTAGGAATGGACTTTATCACTGGACTACCTACTTCTAGTAGGGGAAATGACTCTATTTGGGTCATAGTGGACAGATTGTCCAAAGTCGCCCATTTCTTGCCCGTTAAAACCACCTATCAGAGTTCGAAGCTAGCAGAGTTGTACATCGCTAGGATCGTTAGTTTGCACGGAGTCCCCAAGAATATCGTATCGGATCGAGGAACTCAGTTTACCTCGAGATTCTGGAAGAAGGTCCAGGAAGGTTTAGGAACCCGCCTAGATTTCAGTACCGCGTATCACCCTCAGACCGATGGACAAACGGAGCGAGTAAACCAAATACTCGAAGATATGCTTAGAGCATGTGTGCTAGAGTATGGATCCAAGTGGGAAGACTGTCTACCGTTTGCAGAATTTTCCTACAACAATAGTTACCAAGCCAGTTTGCAAATGGCCCCATTTGAATTCATGTACGGAAGGAAGTGCCGCACCCCTTTGAACTGGTCGGAAGTAGGAGAGAGTCAAATTTTCGGACCCGACATCCTACGAGAAGCAGAAGAGAAGGTTCACAAGATTCGAGAGCACCTCAAGACAGCACAATCCCGACAAAAGAGTTACGCCGACAAGAGACGTCGAGACCTCGCCTTTAACATTGGAGACTTTGTTTACCTGAAAGTATCGCCATTGAAGGGAATGCAACGTTTCCAACTCAAAGGAAAGTTAGCCCCCAGATATATCGGACCTTTCAAAATCTTGAACCGTCGAGGAGAAGTATCGTATCAACTCGAGCTACCAGAAGAGATGTCAGCAGTGCACAATGTGTTCCATATCTCGTTACTTCGCAAATGTCTCGAAGTCCCCGAGAAGACCGAAGTGTTCAAGAATATCGATCATAGGACCATAGAGATCAATGATGACCTGACCTATCCTGAAGTACCCATCCGTATATTGGAAGAAGCTTTTCGAACGACCAGAACCCGAAGCATCAAGTTTCTCAAGATTCAGTGGAGCAACCACACAGAAGAGGAAGCTACCTGGGAACGCGAAGATCACATCTGGACGGAGTTTCCAGATCTCTTCAAATCCTAGGTAATCTTTTCGTCCTTTTTCAAATCTCGGGACGAGATTTTGTTTAAGGGGGGAAGGTTTGTAACATCCCAAAATATCAAACTTAGATCAACAAAACACTAATCCTAAAGTTTAGGGTTAACAAAAACTTTTCTAAATCAATTCATGAAAGCATGTCTATGTGTATGCATGAATTTTGAAATTCTTTAAAACCACTTTGTTTGTGTGATCCATTTCTTGTAAAATGTTTCTTAGGTGAAAATAACATCATCTAAAACATTCCCCACACTTTTCCTAAAGGAAAATAAGTCAAAACCAATATATCAAGTGAATGGTCATTTTGACGAATTTAACTCCCATGCCTACTTTGGCTGACTCAAACTTTCAAAACCTAACAGAAACTTTTCTGGATCTTTGCACCCCTTGAATGTACTCATAACAAAGTATCAAGGCCCACCTTGTGATCATCCAGAAACTTTCAAATGCATAGTTTAAATGATAACTCAAAATTGAATCTTCTTCATATGGGAAGATCCCACTTTTTCAAAACCCACTTAAACAAGCTCAATTTTCAAAACCCAAGCATCTGCAGACTCACCAGAACCAATCTAGAAAACCCACCAAAAATCATTTCAAAATTCAAAACTTGATTTCATGCGGCCATTTCATCAAACAGGTTGCAGACACAAATCAAACAAAACACAAAAACACTATAGTGTGCAGTGATTCTTGCCTAACTTGTTCCCTAGTCAGCTCTCACACACCTCAGTAGATCATCTAGAAAGATTAGCCCAACACTAGCACCCTGTGAGCTTTCCATTCCCATTAGTGGTGAACAGCCGAGCAACCCCATGTCACCCCAAAGTGGACAGCAAGCTAGGAGCAGCAGCAAGCCTAGCCAGCATGTCTGGGAGGCAGCCCACCGTGTACCGCCACTGCCTGTCCCAGCCGCGAGCGTTGCCAAGCCCTGGACCACGCGTGCAAGACACGCCCAGACCATGCCGAGCGTGCGCCAGAGCGCCACCCTCGACCACCACCCACAGACCGCGCGCCGCCCTCACCGCGCGCACACACGATCACCACCGACCCAGGAGACCGCCAGACATCCCCGTTTCACGCCCCGCGCCATACAACCACCGCCCGCCGTCGAGAACGCCGCCTCTGCCGCGCAGAGCACCGCCCGTTCCAGACCAAACCACACCGCCCCATCACTCGCGACCATGCCGTTGAGCATCGCCAGGAGACACAGCACCGTCCCCTACCCTTGCCCATGCCATTAGCTGCCTGTAACATCGCCTCCGACGAGCTCACCTTGCGCCCCGACGGTCCCCTCGCTCGACTATAAATAGAGGCGACCCCCGCACGATTTCTTCACACCATCTCACTCCCCTCTCCTCACTGATCGTGCCACACCATTCTCAGAGCAAGGCGAGCACCACCCCGCCGGAATTTCGCCGGAGCCTGCCGCTGCCGGAGAAGAAAGGAGCCAGCGATTGGAGCCGCCCCAGGAGAAGCCACCGGTACCAGGAGGTTCGCCGTCGTCGACTTCGTCGTTCGCCCGCCTCGCCGACCCTCGCCCGTACCCCGGTGAGCCCCCAGCACCCCTCACTGGCCGCGCTAGGTTTCGTTCTCGCCGGAGCTGTCTCGCGTCGACGATGACCCTCAGCCGTTGGATTAGAACCAGATCTAACGAACCACGTTGCCCCATACCGCTTCGCCCAGCCCCGTGTCACTGACGAGTGGGGACACCCACTTAAGCAGGCCGCGGGAGCACTGCGCTTAGCAGGCCGGCCGTTAGAATTTCCCGCGCATCCCAGCATTTCAAATTAAACTTTTTCTTTTTAAAATCAAACACACTTCAGTACCCAACTTCAAAAATCAACCCAGATCAATTTAGTGCACCAAATTAGATGAAACCAATTTTGTTGGAAAGGTCTGTGAATGCTTAATCCAAGCCCGTTGGATTCAAGTCATTTGGATTTGTAGATCACCCTTAGCAAAAATGACAAGGCAGAAGCTTTTCTGCATTCAAACATTTTTCAAATTTAAACCACAATAGCTTTTGAGTTGATTCCAACTCTCAAAAATCACTTTCAACCATACCTTTCAGAATATAAAAATATATATAGGTTACTTGCAGAAATAATGTTCAAGGAATAAAGGAATGCTTCATAAGCATTTCTAGCCACTTTAATTAATTAAAATAAAAGGGTAAAACCTTGTTAAATTGTGACACCACTTTAAATCACATTCCCATGGACTACAACATGTGGTGATGACATGTGTCAACATGATCCCATGTTTAGTTTGGAGAATATTAAATCTTAAGTAGTTCTTCAATGAGTAGAAATTACTTTTCTAAAATAAGAAGACTTAAACCAATCCTTAACCTTGTAATGTTAGAGATGATGCTAGATCATCTATAGGACCCTTGTGTGTGATGATTGCAAGTAGTTAAGTATTGTTTGGTGATTGTGTACCTCGTATTTATTCATAGACGCTAGTACCGACCAAGGCTACGAAGAAGAAGGAGGATACTACGAAGAGGAAGCCGAGGAGAACTTCAACCACTGCTCTGCACAAGGCAAGCTAGTAACTATGCAAGCTTATACTGATATTGATGCAAGCTAACACTTGCAAGATACCCTTTGTTGCCACAACCCATGCTTGTGACATGATTACTATATGCCCTAAGCGTATGTAACCATACCCACTCGCTAAACCAATCCTAGTTTTATGGCAAGCTTTTTACTCTATTTCCTTATCAAAGTTTACTTAGAGGCTACCCAAGAAGTTTGGTAGATACTAGACAGTTGTGCTGAAGGTTGCATAAAGAACATTAAAATTTGACCTAAGCTAGACAACTTGCTATCAGCTTATGATATAAGGTTGGACTTAGTTGCAATTTCACTAGTTACCACCCCTCTATTAGTACTACCCCCCTGTAGATGCTAGTGCTAAGCCTAAAACTTGATCAACTTTAGATGGGAATACTTGGTGGAAAAATGGTTATGAAAACCTTGGAATGATGGATCATTCTATTGAAATGTTTTGGACATGTGTTTCCAAACACTTGATGACTTTGGTGATGAAAATGTTGAGGCATGAGCCTTAGCCCTTTATAAAACTGATGGTTGTCTGGATGCGATACCATTCCAATTTTATCGTACAACCACAATACCCGAATATTGGGTAGGGCTTGACTGGAAACTTATATACCTTAGTATTAGTTCCCTCACGGCCAAGGTCTGAGCTGAGGCTACCTTGTGAAGATTGTCCACCTGTGCAGTACCCAAGATGACAGTGGTCATGGTTTGGAGGCCAAACTCACAGGAGAGGTGCTTATACTAGGGAGTGTAAATGGAAGGTTAGGATTGATTATCCGCATACTGAGTATGGTGAATTCAGGATTTGTTCCTGACGGATGTATCGAATGTTGTGGTGAAAGTGTACAATCTCTGCAGAGTGTCAAACTATTCGAATAGCCGCGTCCGCGGTTATGGACAGTTGGAGTGGCCATACTGTTCCCCCGTCAGACTTTTCAAAATGACTTGTGAACGACCTGAGACTTTGACTTGACCACAATAGAGTTGTGACTGGAAATACAAGATCCCACTTAGGAGTTATAAAATTGTGACCAGCTTGGGAACTTAGTAGTATAAATCTGGCTTTTGCAAAACAACCCTAGAGCCTAGTGTCCTATTATCCAAAAACCCCTCTTTCTTGTTAGTATTAGTTTGCGAGTACTTAAAGAGTACTCATGGCTTTGTCGTTGGCTATTCCCATGGCCAGACTATGAAGAGGAGTACCTGGAGGATGGACCCCAGGACGGTTACGACAACTAGGATCATCTCCCATCGTCAGCATTGCCTGTGACCCCGAAGATGGAGCCTCGCCTACGCTACCGTTATTATGCCGTATTCCGCTGCTTGATGTTGTATTAAGGACTGGATCATGAGATCCCTATTTGTGTAAGAACTTATGTATCTTTGTAATGGATGAAGTACTATGGTATCCAATTCTGTTATGTCTCGCAAAAATGGTAATCCTGGGATTGCGATGTATGGCATAACAGGCATCTAGGATTGAAAAATCCGGGTGTTGACAAGTTGGTATCAGAGCCATCCTGACCATAGGAGACCCTAGTTAGATTGGACGCTGAACCAAAAACTTAGTTTCAATACTCAAAAACAAAACTATTACGAAAACTTATTCTCATTCTTACCTCTTAAATTCTTTAATAAACCTCATGTACCTCAAAAACTCTTGCAAAATATATAAAATTTTGACACACTTGATCACTTTGCTAAACTACTCCTCCTCTATTTTTATAGATGGACGTGAAGTACAGCAAGTTTTACCAACTCGGAAATGGAGGAGACCTTATCTTTGAGAGGGATCTGGATCAGCTTTCGGAACTTTTGGAGCGCCCGCACCCGAGTTCTTCGGAGCTCAGCTCAATGATCAAGGGGGAGAAGATCTACAGTGGCTAATAGTTGCAAGTCTCCGAGGAAAGATTGAACCTCCCACTGCGGAGGGAATTCAGTTTACCTTGAGGGAAAACAACTGGCTCGATGGACTTGCCAGATCAATGCAGGAAGCTCTTTCCCGTCTGTGTGGGTAGAGCATCAATCAGATCAAAGGTACTCGCTTTGAGTTTTGCCCAAGACGTGATGCAAATGGTCAACCACTGGAAGCCCCATACCACCCCGAGCTGAAGACCCAATTGGACCACCTTAGCTTCATGATGTATGATCGTCAGCAGGAACTGGACAACTGCCGTGACTATTGTAACCACAAGTCTGCCATCATCAAGACGAAGGATCAGACCATCGCCATGCTAGCAAAGGATCGCAAGTCTCGCCGCCGTCAGCTCGACAAGAAGGAGCGCATTATTGCCCGTCTTCGCCATCGTATCTCAACTCTGGAAGAGACCATCCATGAGAGAGACATGCAGTTAGAGGAAAGGGAAAATGCCGGAGAAGATCTTCGTGGAGACCCTTACTCCTATCTCAGCGATGACGATGATTTTCTGGAGGACCAGGCCATGGACTTCTTCACCGATGAGGATGATTTCGCCTTCATCGATGATGCGGAAGATGATGAAGCCACAGACTCCGAGCAGTAGTAGCACTGAGCACTAGCGTAGCGAGTAGTAGTCGGTCCCACTGTATCGTAGTTCCCAGAATGGTTCTTAAAACCATCTGTTTTGCTTTGTTGTGGTGTGTGTTGTACTGTGTGCTATGAGTGAATGAATGAAAAAGCAAGTTGCTAGAAAACTTGAGTCAACTCTAAAAACTTTTCAAAGACCCAAAACCTTAGAAATTTCCCTCTTTTCTCATGATCTATATCAATCCTCAGATGCCACGTGGAGGAAGTGGTTCAACCCCGGACCCAATGTTGCAGATCCTGCAAATGTTGACTTCTGACCGCGAAGCTGGACGAGCGGAACGGCAAGCCAACCTAGCTACTCTGCAACAGATAGCCCAGCTAGCCCACAACAACCAAGGTCATGGAAATCAGGACAACCACGGATCTAAGCTCAAGAACTTCCAGAATACCAACCCACCCGTTTTCACCAAGTCAGAAGAACCCCTAGACGCCGATGATTGGCTGCAAACCATGGAGAATAACTTAGAAGTAGCCGGAGTAGAAGCCAACGAGAAAGTCTTGTTCGCCACTCATTATCTAGCCGGAGATGCCAGGGCATGGTGGAACAGTGTTCGTGCAATGACCGGAGGCCAAATGATGACCTGGGAGGAATTCAAGGTCAAGTTTAGCAGAACCCATGTGCCGCCAGGTTTGATCAAGAGAATGAGAGATGAGTTCAGAGAATTGAAGCAAGGAAGGATGACTGTAGTGGAATACCGTGACAAATTTTTGTCATTAGCTAGGTACGCCCCAGATGAGATAGACACCGAAGCCAAGAAGAAAGAAAGATTCCTGAATGGTCTGCATGACGAGATGCAGACAGTATTAGTCAATATTCCCTTTGCTGACTGCTGCTGCCAGCGAAGAAAGACCTGAGCTCGGCCAGAAGAAGGAGAAGATGCTCAAGGCCGCCGGACCTCCCACCGAGCGTCTCCAGGCTTCGATTGAGAAATGCCTCGCCGACACGAGGGCGCAGAGCGAGGAGCGAGGAGAGAGGGCGCCGACACGACACGAGAAGAGCGAGGAGCGCTGGAAGAAGCTGATGGAGACACACGGGGAAAAGGTGGCCCTCATCAAGGCCATCCTCGTCGAGAAGAAAGTTAGCCTCGCCGAGAAGAAGGCCAACTACGCCGCCAAGAAGCGCCTGTAGGGGCTCGTAGCATGGAAAAACAAAATTTTCTACCGCATGAACACACAATCAAGATCTAATCTATGATCAAGCCAAGATCTATATACTAGATTGTAGCAACGAGTCAATAGAGTACTAACCCTCAAAGATCCAAAGCGGTTAACGAGAGCAGATTCTCGTGGATGATGTAGTCGTACACTTCCGATCTCAAGATCGCGTAGACGATCCTTCCGGCGCTGCGTTTTGGCAGCGCTTCCGCAGTCGGTCACACGTTCGGTACTCGATGAAGACCTTCCTCTCCCTTGTTCCAGCAGGCAGCGGAGGTTGTAGCACTCTCCTCGCGATTCCGGCAGCACGGCGACGTGGTGTCGGAAGTAGAGAGGGGATCTCGCAGGGCTTCGCCTTAAGCCGGAGCGGAGCGAGTATGGTGGAGTATGAGAGAGGCCTTGGTGATCTAGGATTTAGAGGGCACCAAGGGGAGGGCTTGGCCGGCGGATAGGGTTTGGGGAAACCCTAAATCGCCGAGTTAGAGGAGGCCCTAGGCGGCGGCAGCAGGAGGTGGCCGGCGACTTGGGCTAGGGTTTGGGTGTGAGAGGTGTAGGGTAGAGGGCGCACCCCTGCCCCTTCTTTTATAGGTGGGAGGGAGGCGCCTAGGAGGAGGGAGTCCTCCTCCAACTCCTTCTCCTTGGCCGGCGGGTGGTGTAGGGTTCGCAGCATAGAAAACAAAAAATTTCCTACGATGTGAACTATATACCAAGATCTATCTACTAGATACAAACAACGGGCGGATGTTTATCCGTAGAGAACATACCTTGAAGACCGACAAATCTTAACGAGTTCAACTCGTGGTTGATGTAGACGATCTCTTGCCGATCTCAAGATCGAGAGGAAGTCCTAGCGCCGCAAATCAGCAGCGCATCCGTGCTCGCACACATGTTCGAGGCACCGAGCAACCTCTGCCTCCTCGCTCCAGCGATGCAGCGGAAGCACAACTCTTTCTTGCCGAATAGCCATCGGGAACATGTATCTCGCTAGTCCGAGACCATGGGGGATAAATTCTAGAGGGGGAGAGAGATCCTTCACGAGGAGGTGTGTGAGACAAGTGAGGAGGGGGGCTCCTTTTATAGGAGGAGGGGGGGAACCCCAAGGGGGTGGCCGGCGCATGGGGCTGCCCCCTTGCCCTCCCCTCTTCATGTGGGTGGACACTCCACTCACAAATCTCCTTTAAAATCCCTCCACTCAAAAGTCCACTCAAATTCCCATTAAATTTCCACCAAATTTAATGCAAACTCTCATTAAATAAAACTCTTTTATTTTATTCAGAATATTGTCAATTACTTTAATGACAAACATTCACAAATAACCCCTTGCTAGAATTCTATTTCACATGCATAACCACTTTATGCAATTTCACCCGAAAACCTGTTTCGGTATCTAGTGAAATAAATTCCTGCGCTTGTTCATTCTTTCGGCATGAAACATTTGCTCCAATTGGATGTCGGTATCTCTTAAGTGTGTCACCCTACGGTTCGTGAATAATGCGGACATGATCGAGACCCCTCTCGGATCAATAATTAGAAGCGGGATCTGGAGACCCATACTGACTCCCACACATTCAACGATTGACTTCTTGTGATCGTCGGAACCTTTTACGCTAGTATCTTAATCCCTTTGTTTCACGATATATTACATGTAGGAGATTCGATCATCGGTATCTCCATACCTAGTTTGATCTCGTTACCGACATGCAATCTTTTTTTCGTTCCTGTGATATAACATTCTAGTGATCAAATCACTTGCTTGCAAGCTAATCAATGTGATATCACCGAGGGCCCAGAGTATATCTATCCGTCATCGGGATGAACAAATTCCACTCTCGATCCATGAGCCTCAACATAACACTTTATTAGTTCTGAATCCATCTTTATAATCACCCTGTTACGGTGCGACGTTTGATGTTATCAAGAAACTCTTCCGGTGTTAGTGATTGACATGATCTCATGGTCTAAGGATTAGGATCACTTCGTAAGTTGTTATAGCAATATAAACTCAATGACTTTGATCGTAATGCTATACTTCGGATGAATGTTCATCACACCATTACACTAATGTTGTGATCCCGTTATTAACAACATCCAATGTCCATGATCAGGAAACCTTGATCATCTTGTTAATCAACGAGCTAGTTTATGAGAGAGGCATAACAAGGAACTTTCTGTTTGTTTATTAAACACACATGTATTAACATTTCCGTATTAATACAATTATAGCATGCAAAATAAACATCTATCATATACTTGGAATACACATAATAAACACTTTATTATTGCCTCTCAGGGCATATTCCCTTCAGTCTCCCACTTGCACTAGAGACAATAATCTAGTTACATAGTGATAAATCTAACACCCATGAGTTCTGGGTTGATCATGTTTTGCTCTAGGGAGAGTTTTAGTCAACGGATCTGCTACATTGAGATCCGTATGTACTTTTACAAATCTTTATATCTCCATCCTTGACATGCTCGCGGATGGAGTGAAAAACGGCGCTTAATATGCTTGGAATGCTTGTGAGACCTTGGCTCTTTGGCATTGGCAATGGCACCATTGTTGTCACAATAGATCACCATTGGGTCCAACGCGTTTGCCACCACTCCTAGTTCGGATATGAACTCCTTCATCCAAACTGCTTGCTGAGCCGCTTCTGAAGCAGCAACATATTCGGCCTCCGTTGTTGATCCCGCTACACAGGTTGTTTGGAGCTCCTCCAACTAACCGCTCCGCCATTCATGAGAAATATGTATCCGGATTGAGGACTTAGAGTCATCCGGACCGGTGTCAAATCTAGCGTCGACATAACACTTAGCGACGATCTCTTCTTCACCTCCGTATACAAGAAACATATCCTTAGTTCTTCGTTAATACTTAAGGATATTCTTGACCGCTATCCAGTGTTCCGAACCTGGATCCGATTGGTACTACTAGTCAAACTAATAGCATGTGCCACATCCGGTCGTACATAGCATGGCGTACATTATAGAGCCTCTGGCTGACGCTATAGGGGACTTTGTCCCATCTCTCTTTCTTCGCCGAAGCGGACTTGAGTCTTACT